>CM061136.1:16971912-17571912 GCA_030789695.1 Scilla litardierei
AAACATATTATAAACCATGTATTAGTCTACTAGCTTATTAACTGTGTTGCTTCATTCAATTCTGTGATAGTATAATGATCACCATATCATGAATGCTAGAAACATATATATTAAGCACCATGTTGGAACATTAAATATCCATGATGATTAATTGTTAATAATCAAGATTACAAATGTTGTTAAATGCATGAACTACATGGTACACATTGTAATGTGAGAAAGAAGGTATGTTGTTCCAATATAGCATTTCCATAGAATTAAACAAGTACGATAAAGGACATGGTAATGATGAATGGAGATGTAAGAACGTCCATATGAATTGTGAAAGTGGTGCGAATACCACTACAAAGCAATGATGCTATGAAACAATGAAAATACGTGTGAGAATGAGAGTAATAGTCTAAAGTCCTCAATCCATTCAGAAATGGGTGAGACTTTAGCTGTGTGTTTGGGGGGGCACATGTAAAGAATATGTCTTAAGGAACGGACACAGACTAGCACTTCTGAGCGAAGAAGTTGGCTAGGTGTGGACATAGCTTGATTCTCACTTATACTCTCGTTAGTATGCAATGGGAGTGGGCAGAGTTAGAGAGTCTGGTGGTGTACTCGTGGTGCACTATGACGGTAAATGATGGGTTGCTTCATTTTCCACTTAAAAACTGAGATTTCTCACTCACTTCAGAGGAGTTACGAGAGTCCCTCCAGTGCACGTGTCGCTGGTTGAGGTACCACTTTTCACCTAACCTGGATGAAATCCTGCTCCTTAAATGTCCTATTATTTACATGGGTTCCTAAACATGTAAAGTGATAATTTAAAGTAATTGCCATTTATTTCATAAATGCTGTTACCACATGTTAACTTGTTCTTCTGATATTCTAAATGGTGTTATCTCATGTCTACTTATTCCTCTGTTTAATTCAATGTTACTATCTCATGTTAATATGTTCTCCTGCTTACCTCCAGCACTTGCATGTTATAATATGGTTACTTATGCATGTTCACAAGTTCTTCTTTAATGCTTACATGTCATGTTGTGAATACTTTTTATGCATTGTGACCTTTACTTGTTAGACCACTCTTCTTAGATAGGTAGTTCGGTTCTAAACTGGTTTCTACTTAGCTTAGTTAGGAATCCTACTATGTCACGCGTTAACGTGCCCCATTTACTTTTCCAGTTCTAGAAGCAGATTCATCAGAGCTAGCCTCAAGAGTTACTCAGAGATGGAGCCTCAGACGATAGTTTGGTCCAGTTGTTCTTCCAAGGATAGTTAGAGAGTGAATTGTACCTATGCAGAGTGTGAGTGTTTTCCTTTTGGGTTCTTTGGGGCATTTTCGTATTTACCTCTTTCGTACTAAGTTCAGAGATGATGTATGTAAAAGATGTATCATTCTATAAATAAAAAGGAAAGTTTGGACTTTGAACTTTTGTTTAGTTCTTTGTTTTATTTTATGTGATGGAGTTTTATTTGTACTTTCCAGCACGTGCGTGATGACATGCAGATCCTTCGTACTCTCTTCTTTTCTTTCTTTGTACGTAACACTCATTGATCTGGGAATATCTGGATTCGTATTTCTCGGGTATCCTGGAGAGCGGGTCATTACACACATTGGGTTTGGTCCAAGCCCAGTAGTGATGAAGAAAGACTAAAAGCAAAAGGCAAAAAGTTAAGAAAGGCCTCCCAAATTGAGATGGGCAAAGCCCAACATCTGACGCTGTGAAAAGCCCATCACCAGCCGTTGGGCTTGTGCCCAGCTACGTTGGGCAAAAGCCCAGCATTACAGGCTCGGACGTTGGCCCGGGCCAGCTGGTGGGACGCCCAAGCGGGCGCCCGATCAGCCTGCTTGACAGCAGGTGTGCCCAAGTGGCATGCCCGAAACAGTGGTGGGCCCTACGGTAGGGCCCACATGGGTTGTGAAACACTAGGCTCCTTTGGCGGTGGTGTTTTTCAACGAATTCATTTTTTGACCAATTTTGAGGCAATCGTTGAGGGATCAAACGACCTTGGAATTGAGCGTCGTTCGTTCCTATGCATATACCGTTTAATGCTATTCGATTTGATATATGACATCGCTTTCAGAGTTCAACTGTAAGCAAAGTTCTAAATGGTGTAAGGCGTGGCGTGTCGACGAGGTCAAGCCTCAAGCCTAAGGAGCCTTGGCGGAGCCACAACATTTTTCAAGGCATGGCTTAAGGCGGCAAATGTGTGTATAAATTATATAATATATCTACAGGTAGACAGTAGGCTATGATACAGTTAGATGGATTAGTTTTCAAATCCTACCAAATCCATAGCATTCCATCTACATTGAGATGTGTATTTACAAATAACTAAAGTGTTACTTTACTAAAATGCAATTGTTTACATAACTAAATAGCATGCGACCTCAATACATCATCAATATCAAAGCAATTGATTAACACAGTTATTAAAGCTATTTGGATAATTGGATCTGGACAAAATTTGCTGATACTTGAAGGAACATTGATTTTTTGCATGTGCTTGTTCAACATCTTGAATAAACTTTGTTCACAAGTGCTGTCTAAAGCCAAGAAATGAATAATATTGGATATGAAAGAAATAATATTGATACAACATATGGACACATTTCAGCCAAGCAAGTAAACAAACACCATACTATGCAGGGTCGAGTTCTCTTAGCCCTAATAATGCAGACCATGGACTCATTTTTTTAAAAAAATTCGTATTTGTGGCGTGCCTTGCGTTTTTGTGGTGTGCCACAACACGCCATGGCACGCCATAGCGGCGTGCTGCCTCAAACAGCCTACATGGGCATAAACGATGCATGAGGGTCGCGCCTTGCCGACATGGCGCGTCGCGGCGAGTTTTTTAGAACCTTTACTGTAAGAAAGAAATAATTCGTTAAAGTTTGACCTTTATGAAAGGCAAACTTGTAATTAGTTATTTCTTTAAAATTGTTTAGTCCCACATTGGCTGTTTAGAGAAGAGGATAGGTCAGCTCCATATATAAATAAGGGCTAGCTCTCCTCTTTAAAAGTTGTACCGGTGCACCCTGCACAAAGCCTTGGATCAAGTGGGCTCTCAAAAGCTAAGAGCACACCTAGATCGTATAAGCAAAAATAATTATTTCCTCTTTCTATCTTCTTCTTCCTTTCTCCTTCTCGGACTCTAGCAAAGTACAAAGGAGTTCAGATCGGATCCGAAGTCTTGTCGGATGGTCCACTCAAGATGAAACTTTCTGGAGCACGTGATTGGCTCGGTAATAAGGGGATTGCTCGCCTTGAGATGCGGTTCGGCTCAGGAGAAGCGGCTCAGCCCCAACGCATGGCATTGGTTCGTGGGATTATGTGCTTTGCTAACGTGCGAGGCAACGGTTAGTAGTTTTTATTTATGCATTTTAATTGCAGTTAATTCTTATAGATCTATCTTTATTGTTTGGTTAGACACGCCCATGGATAATAGAGATTCTGGCTAGGGTTTTATTTCTTTATGGCTTTAACTTAAAATTGTTTTAAGTTGTTTTTTTCGCTGCTTTATTTACTCTCGTTGTCCGCCCGACTTATGCCGGACGTCGAATTTTGAGCCATACGGACCCTAGAAAACCATACACATGCAAAATCCAGAAAGTCCATAAAGCTACCAAATGCTCATTAGTCGGCTTCTGTGTTAGCACAAGTCGACTAGTTTTCTCATACACAGTTTTGTATCAGAAAACAAAGGGATATACTATCTAAACTATTTGGAAAAATTTTCAACATATTTTTACGAGTTAAAAAAGATTTTTCTAAGTTGTTGCGGGGTGGAACTCGCATACAATAAATTTGTATTAGGGGGAACCAAGGACACGGTGGTTATATTGATAAGAGGATGTAGGTGGGCCTTTTGACAAGTGATTAGAGGGGTGAAGAGGCTAAACTTGCCGTCGGTGCAAGTCGCGGGGTCGAATCCCGCCGGATGCGGTGGAGGACGATCGGGTGCTGGGAGCCGAAGGCGAATCTCGGCCAGGGGGCGAGCTACCCTGCACAACGAGCAACTCGTCAGAAAGGCGGGGTTGGGGTCCAACCCTTAGCCTCTACGATGCCTAAGTCAGTATCTGGACTTAAAGCGGAGGCCGGGCATGCCGGTCGGACTGAGGGTGTGTCGACCCGACCGTACGTGACGAGCTATAGGTGGGAGAACAAAGATATGGATGACCTTTGCTCTCGTGTGTGAATAATGGGATTGAGAGAGAATTTGCCAACCCCCACACCGTAAGAAGTGTGGGGATATTTATACCTGACGGGAGACGATTAGGTGGGGGCTGACCTGGCATGCTGACTCGACGTGCTGAGTTGGCCCGGCTGTCAGCGGAAGCTTCGGACGAGGATGTCAAGAACGGGAGTGTCAGCCTCGCTTTTGTCAGATGGCGCAACGGCCAGGGGCGCTTTTGTCAGAGTGTCAGGGTGTCAGGGCCGAAAGCATTAAATGTCAGGTGGCGCAGCGGCCAGGGGGTGCTTTGTTAGGTGGTCGGGCGGTGCAAGTGTCAGTCGTGTCCTTATACTATGTTGTTTGTCGTGCGTGATGAATCAAGGGTCCGGCGGTGCTATCCCCCGCGGTGGGGTTTGCATGGGACTGGCGGGTCGACCCGTTCGTGGGTTGTTCTACCTGGCCGCGCACCTTTTCGGGTGCAGACCACGGACCGCTGGCTGGGGGGGTATGTGCGTGTCTCTGTCAGCATCCGAGCGCATTGCCCCGAGCGGGCCGAGCGAGGGAGTTTATATGCCTCGGTCGGGTGAGGTGCACGGCGAGGCGCGCCCATTCCCAGGTAGCCTCGGACCCCCGGGCCGGCAGTTCGTTTACAAAGGGGTGAATCAGTGAGGTATATCAGTGGTTCTGGGTGGGAGACGGACTCCTACGATCTTTAGGTCGTAACAATTGCCCCCGGCATTCGAGCGCGAGGCGGGAGCCCGGCTCGGCTCGGATGACGTAACGCTACCTCCGCTCCAACATGGTTCGGACTTTGGTCCGCACTCGGGAGTGGCGGTGTGGCTCCCGCGGAGTACTGCCTGCTGTCATGGGATCGTGAGATCTCGTCCCGCGTAGGGGCAAAGCGAGGAGGGGTGACCCGGCGGTTTTGGGAGAGGCGTTGCCTCTTACAGACGTGCCGCTGCATGTGGCGGCCGGGTCAGACCTTGGGGGGACCCGGTCTTATTGAGATAGCCCTGGCTCCATTTGTGATGTGTTTACCGAACCTGGGTGCTATTTTTGCCTTATTCTAGCTGCCCTGTGTTTGGTGAAGTCCCTAGCTGTTGTGTGCTTGGGGATAGGGTAAGGAGTCTGCAGGGAGGAATATTTTTCATTGGCCTTTACAGGGGATCTTGATGACATCTACAACAATAGGACAGGTGTGACCAAACCCGTGGTCGGGTCCGGAGGTTGTTTTAACTTGTCGCCCGCTGCATCGGGGTGCGAGGGTCCCTGTTTGAGGGGCGGCCTTCCTTCTTATCTGCTGACCGCTGATCACTCCTTATTTTACACCTTTTTTCCGCATGTTTGCATGCCATTTAGATCGCCCAAATCATGTTTTTCATGATATATCGACGATATTGCGATACTTTTCACGATTTGTTGTTTTTGTCGCATTTCAGGTGATTTGGCTCGATTTGGAGTGATCTCGAGATGTGCTTACTCTAGACGGCCACCGACGACCTCCCCGATGGGTATTTTGCTGATTAGAGAGGAGCGGAAGAAGGATGAACGTCGCAGGAGCGACGAGGAGGCCAAAACAAGCAGATTGGGCATTTTTTGTGTCCCACTCGGCCGAGTGGAGGAGCCACTCGGCCGACCAGCGAGACACTGCTCGGCCGACCAGTTCAGACACGATTTCTATGTGCACTCGGCCGAGCACCGAAGACCACATCGGCCGAGTGACGATACCACGTCCGCCCGAGTGGCGCCCAGACGAAGCCCCTCCAAAACATCCAAGTTACTGTTTTTCGGCTGCCTGAACTTCAGAAGACCCACTCGGCCGAGTGGATTATCCCGCCCGCCCGAGTATCATGAAGTCATCGGCCGAGTGACGACAACTCACTCGGCCGAGCCGCCCCCGAAGTAGAGACCCCTGAAGGCCCTGACTTACTGGAAAATTACAGGGTTTCTCACTCGGCCGAGCGACTTTTGTCACTCGGCCGAGTGCGATGCGCTGCCTGTAGCGAAAACTGCGGAAAACAGGCTGTGCAGGGGCATTTTGGTCACAATTTTTGGACGATTTTTGGGGCTATTTAAACCCTGTTTTTACCCTAGTTTTGAGAGCTCTCTCTTAGATTTTTTGCAGCTTTTTAGATTAGTTTTTTAGCTTTATTCTTGTGATTGGAGAAGGAGCAAAACTTGGATTTTTGTTGGATTAATTGAAGAACTACATTGGTTTGCATCTCTTTTCCTTAAAAATTCTATTTTTATTGTTTATATCATTGTTGTGATGAATTCTATTGCTTATCTCAACGATTATTTTTGTGATCTTGCTATGATTTGTGAGTAGTCTCCACGTCTTGGGGCGTGGGGATGAACCCTACAAGCCCACTTTCATATTTGTGATGAATTGGTAGAAATTGAGCTAGAATTGCTATTAGAGATTAGATCGGGATCGATTTACTACGGATTGCTAGGTATTCATATCAATTGGGATTTGCAAGAGATTGGATCCCAATTTGATAGGAAGCCCTAGAAATCCGAATTGGGTTGGAGTCGGATTTTTCGAAGTATCGGTTTGCAAGAGATTGGACCGAAACTAGGATTCCCAGTTGCAATTCTATACCGATACCCGTTTGCAAGAGATTGGACGGGTAGGAACTATCCTAATCTAGATCGTGGACCGAGTTTGCAAGAGATTGGGCTCGGTGCGCGATTGGACGATGATGTTGATCCTAATGCTAGCTTCCCTAGGGTAGGGTTTGCAAGAGATTGGACCCGACCCTAGGATAGCTATAGACCGGCAACAGCGCGAGAGCGTGAGCTTGGTTCTACATTCAGTTGCAACTAGTTCATCCGAATTCTCATTCTAGCAATTTTGATACCGATGAACCACATTTATGAAGTACGGTGTGTAGCGGGGATTCCCCATTCCCTAGACGTTCTTTATTTGATTTGATATTTCGCACATTTGTCTGACGATTGTGACAGGATCGCCAAAGGAAAATTTCTCTTCTTAAATAGCCAGGTTGATCGGAGCAAGCACAGTCATTCGTCCTCCCTGTGTTCGATATCCCACTCGCTGCTACACCGTGCACTTATGGTAAAACTACAACCGTTCTTTTGGGTCACGTCCTAGAGCGATCAAGTTTTTGGCGCCGCTGCCGGGGAGGCGATTGCGTTTGATCTTACCATCCTAGCTATTTCTTTCTTTTTATTTTTATTTCTTTTTTTTACCTAACCCTTCCACGGTACTAATCATTTCTTTGAAACTCTGTTTTCCCTGTGCACGTACACGAGATCTACGGCGGACCCAGAAGCCTTATTATTTGATCCCGAGATCGAACGTACCGCGCGGAGACTTAGAGCGGAAAAGAGACAAAATCCGGAAGGGAGGTATATGACCAACCCGGAAACTCCTGAAGAATTGGCGGCAAGGATGGCGAGGATAATTTCTATTCGCGATAGGCTTCGGCCTAAGACCTCTTCTACTACCTCGTCCATTGCCGTGCCGCAGTTGGCGGCTGACAAGAACTTCGAGCTAAAGACTGGATTGGTGGTTTTGATGCAACAAGACCCATTTCATGGGAACGCCCATGAGAACCCCCACTACCACATCCAATTATTCTTGTCGAAGTGCGCCACATTTCAGATACCGGGGGTCTCCATCGATGCTATCAGACTGCGTCTCTTCCCCTTCACGCTTAAGGACAAGGCACTCTATTGGTTGAGGACGCAGGCTGACGGAGTTTTCACCTCTTGGGACGAGTTGGCGAGTGCATTTATTGATAAGTTCTATCCGCCATCCAAGACGGTGAAGATCCGGAGCGCTCTCATGTCCTTCAAGCAAGGACCCCAGGAGACGCTCTATGAAGCTTGGGAGCGTTTTAAGGATTTGCAGCATCAATGCCCGCACCACAGTATAGAAGATTGGGAGCTAGTTCATAGCTTCTACAACGGTCTCCAACCGGGGACCAAACAAATTATTGATGCCGCGGCGAATGGTGCTATCTTGTCAAAGACTCCCGAGGAAGCTACGGCCCTAATTGAGGAGATGGCCTCAAATAACCAACAATGGGGCGATGAGCGAGGACACTCTACGTCCTCCTTAAAGCCAACTAGCATTTACGAGGCAAAGGCCGTGGTGGAGCTTACGAGCAAGTTTGATTCTCTCCACAAGGTAGTGGAGAGATTGGAGAAGTTCATCACGGAGCCCCAAGGGACCCCTTCCACCTCCGCGCCGACGAACCAAATGTGTGATTGGCAAGACCAATCTCAAGCCATGTACTCGGGAGGAGAGCAAGTAGAAGGATCCTTGGAGCAAGTACAATATGTTGCGGGAAACCAAGGATATTGGGCCAATCCGGCCACAAGAAATCATCCCGGATTCTCTTACGCCAACAATGAAGGAGCTTTGAACCCGCCACAACAACCACCTCAACAAGCTCGACCACCACCATCCCAACAACAATACTATCCACCGAGGGGGCCTCCACAACAAAAATTTCAACCAAAGCAACAAGTTCCACCATATAGGCCTCCCGGATACAACCAAGGGTGGAGGAATCAAAATCAAAACCCTCCACAAGCTCCACAACGATCCGACTTCGAAACTAGAGTGGAGGCGTTCATGGTCGAGCAAAATAAGGTAAATGCTAGCTTGAAGGCGGGGCAAGACTCCCTTAATACCGTTGTGGCTCAAATATCGGAGCAATTGGCATTGCTCAATCGGAACACTCAAAGATTGCCGGCGCAACCGGAGCAAAACCCACGGGGCAACACGGGCCACATCAATGCCGTAGTTGCCGTTACTACTAGAGGCGGGAAGGACACCACCCCCGCCATGATTCCTATTGAGGAGCCCGTGGAGGAAAGCTTGGAGCCAATTGAGCCGATAGTTGAAGTTGAAAAGGAGAAGGAGCCACAAGACAAAGAGAAATCTAGAGCGGAGCAATTGATTGAGGAAAGGCGCTTCATGCCACCGGTCCCATTCCCCCAAAGGCTCGCTAGAGCGAAAATGGAGAAAAGGCTAGCAAAATTTCTCGAGTACCTAAGAGGAGTTAGCCTTAACATTCCCTTCCTTGACGCCATCGTCGAGATCCCCACGTATGCTAAATTTTTGAAGGACTTGATTTCGGGGAGGAAAAGGAAGGAGAAGATCATGCTAGCCGAGGAGGGCTCTTGGTTCACCAAGAGAGAGAATGAGCCGGCAAAATTTAAAGATCCGGGGAGTTTTCGGATTCCTTGCACTTTGGGCGGCGTTCCTCTTCAAAAGGCGTTGGTTGATCTTGGGGCTAGTGTGAGCCTCATGCCTCTCTCCATGTTCTTAAGGCTAAACACCGGGACAAAGTTGAAACCCACCGACATGCGCATTCAATTAGCCGATGGACGGATAAATAGGCCGGTGGGGATTGCCGAAGACATACCGCTACAAGTCCCGGGGGGAATATGCTTGCCATGTGACTTCGTGATCATGGACGTTAAGGAGGAGGGAGACACTTCATTGATACTTGGACGCCCGTTCCTAGCCACCGCCGGAGTCATCGTCGACGTGCGCGACGGTACCCTAACTTTAAACGTCGGAAACATCGAGGTGGAGCTCCACATTCCTAAGGCCATGAAGCACATGCCTTATCATGAGGAACTTGACTACATGGACCTCCTTGATGAGGTGATTGAAGAGGCGATCCCTCACTCGATTGGCGCTCTTTTCGATGAAGATTTTGAGGAAGGCCCGGAATTAGGCCAAGATGAGAAGAAAAATGATTCCCCCGACCTCTCCGCTGAAGATGATGAAGGCGACGCTGATGTCGCAAGGATTCGAGAGCTCTGCAAGCTCTCGAAACTAAAGTCTCCAAAGAAAGCTCTGCCGGTACGGAAATCGGCATCACCGGTTAAGCCGTTGACCGGAGCAAATGCTAGCTTGGGGGAGCCTCCCCCCAACACTATTCGAGACGAGAGACCACCGCGGGAGAACACTACGCTGCAACTTCCCAACCCAAGCGTTCTCCCCGGAAAGTTTGATGGGTGCATCTCATATGCACCAAACATCCCGCATTGATTGAAAATTATAGGGGGTCGAGCTCACGACCTTAAACGAGCGCTTGTCAGGAGGCAACCCGACGGTTTTTGCTTTATTTTTACTTCTTCTTTATTTTCGTTTTAGAAATTTTTAGTGTTTTGAGTCGTTCGCCCAAAAATTTTGTGATAACGGGTCCTATTTTTCTTGACAGGAGAGGAGATAGGTAGATCCATCATGAGGAGGATGAACGAGTCGACGAGGAGCGCCCCAAGAAGGCGCTCGATGCTTAGGAGGAAGATGAAATCGATTGGAGGAAGAAAGACGGAGTTTAGAGCCAAAACGAAGACAAACAGCAGAACACAAGGCTCACTCGGCCGAGTATACTAGTCACTCGGCCGAGTACACAAGTTCGTCCGGCCGAGCCGCTCACGAACAAGGGAAGTCTGCTGTACCCAACTCTCTGTTTATTTTCCTCATTTCAGTATAAATTCTACTCGGCCGAGTACATATTGTCACTCGGCCGAGTAAAACGGATACCCTCCTAGGGCGAGTCTTGCCGAGTAGCTTGAGTCACTCGGCCGAATGGACTTACTCCACTCGGCCGGGGCTGACAAAGCCAGTCGGCCGAAGCGTAAGCAAGGAGAAATTTTCATTGATCCCGCTCGGCCGAGTGGCCTAGTCACTCGGCCGAGTCGTAACTTTTATTATATAAGGGCGAGGGGGGCGCATTTTTCGAAATCGCAAAAATCCCCAAACGCACGCGACCCTTCGTTTCCCTCGCCCGATAGCCCTCGCTCGCACATCACTCGCCCGACCCACTCGCCCGCGCCGCCGCTCGGCCCGCCACCACCGGCCGACCACCGCCGCGACTCGCCCGAGTCGCCGCCGGCGGCAGCTGCTCCGGCCACCTCCGGTATCACTCCTATTGCCCGTTTTCTCCTCTTTTCGAGTATTTCTTGAGGATCCATGTGCTAAACGCCCCCCTAACCCAAATCAATTCCTAAATCTATCTATTATACCCCTAATGCTCCATACATTTTGATTATTACTCACTGATATCGCCTTTTCATGCGCAGGTTGCTTATTGGAGCTTAGGGGAGCTCAGGGGAGCTTCTACGGGCTGATTCGGACTTCGCGGAGGCGCTGACTTCGCACGCTTCCACTGCTTAGCACTCGCGGCGTGTCGGGGTACTCTCTTTCCATTATTTTTGCACACGCCACACTTTTCACGTTTTTCGGCGCGCGCTCGGGGCCGATATGCCGCCCCGGACACGGCCGCGTTCGACGAGAGCTTCCGCCAAGCGGAAGCGGTCGGACGAGCCCGGCCCCTCTCACGAGGTGGAGGACTCTCCTCCACCGTCCCCCACACACCCCGCACACCCAGCACAGCCTGCAGGCCCCGCACACCCCGCACAGCCTGCAGTGCACCCACAGCCCGCACAGCCTCTCCCTGCCGACCCACAGCCACCACCACCGGCTCCACTGGTCGGGCCGCTCGGGATTACGTTCCGAGACGACGCACACCGCGCCGTCTTCGACCGTATCTCCCAGCGCTTGATCGTACCCTCCAGGTTTGCACACCTCGCTGACCTAGGACGCCTGGGGGTACTAGAGGGGATACTCACGTTGTACGACAACGTGGGTTGGCACGACTTCCTTCAGGTGTCAGCGGACACGTTCACCCGCCCGACACTTGAAGTTCTGAGTTCGATCGCCCGGACCGACGAGGGATGCTCGTTTCGGTTCATGGACCGAGAGTGCCAGGTCACTCTCGATATAATGAGAACATTCTTCTCGTGGCCCGCTGTCCCCGGAGCCGATCGCGGTTACGGCCCCACCCATATCCCCCCACCTTCCTTCGACGCCGGTGCCTTCTGGGCCCGGATTACGGGCCACCACGCTGCCTTTGACCCTAGTAGGGCCAAGGCCTCGGCCATTGTCCACCCCTGCCTCCGCATAGCCCAGCGCCTCATGGCGACCACCTTTTTGGCCAGATATGAGCCGGGCACGATGTCTACGCCAGAGCTCTACATGCTCTATGTGATGACACGTCCCAGAGCTCTATCTAGGGATGGAGACGAGCTTGTCCCCGCTGTCGTGATCGACATTGCGGCTTGGTTTTTAGACCGCATCATTGTATCGGTGGGCGCTCGCTCACCGATATGCTGCGGTGGTCTGATCACCTTGCTTACCATGATGACCGGCGAGGACCTACCTGACGACTTGTGATGGGTCCCGGGCCCCACTTCTCTGTCGATAGACGTTATGGCCCGGATGAAGATGCTTCGTCCGCATGGTGAGCGTCACTGGGTCTGGTTGCACGGCCCTTACGGTGCCGACTACATGATTCTCCCGAGCCCTGCTCGGACTCAGATTGCACCAGCCCACATCGACTGGCTCCCTGCGATGGATGTTCTCATCCCCGCTGCCTACGTGCTCGAGGCCGAGGAGGCCGAGCAGGCCCACGCTGCCCACGCTGCCCAGGCTGCCCCCGCAGACCCTGCTGCACACCCTGCCGAGCCTGCTGCCGACCCTGTTGACCCAGTGGCCCCTCAGCCCATACCAGATGTTTCCGCTGCTCCTGACACCTCTGTCCCCACTTCTGTCAGTGTCACGAGTACCTCAGCTGAGCCCACTTCCACCACCTCCACCACTTCCGCGGCTGTCACCACTTCCACCACCTCCGCACCCACTACCACCACTGGCCCTCTGTCTGCTGAGCCGATTTCCTCTGCCCCACCCGAGCGCCCGCCGACCGTAGTCGAGTGCGGAGAGCCCTCTGTCTCCACTGCCGCTGTATTTTCCGAGAGTGTCGTGGCGTCTGTCTACACTTCTGTACCACTGACCTCTCTGGCCGCCTCGCTGCCACTTTTGCACACTTCTTTCGCTGCCGCTGCCTCCACTTCTCACCAGCCGGTGTCCCGGCCTCACACTGAGGCCAGGCCCACATTTGCAGGCACGGCACCTTTTGTCCCCTTCCCTGCTGAGCCCGTTACATACTCTACTCGCGTACGCCAGCCTCGCCCTGCACAGCCTAGACCGGTGCGTCCCTCTGCACCACCCCCGCCCGACACTGTACTGCAGAGCATACGTGCTCTTGAGTTGGCGGTGAGTGGTCTTAGAGGTGACCTTAGGACCCTGTCCTCCACCGTCTCTGCGATGGCTGGACGCTTCGACCTGATCCCTCAGATTCACTACTGCCTTACACAGGTCTTGGAGCGTCTCCCACGCGTACCCCCACCCACCCAGCAGGTTCCCGCCCACACTTCCACACACACCCGACCTGCCACCGCTTCCACACCCACCCCAGCTCAGCAGCACCCACCACCACCACCACCTCCGCCTCGGGACGGAGACGGTGCAGCGCCACCTTCTTAGGCACCCTTGATGCCTTGGTTTATTCCTGCCGTTGTGCTGCCCGTTTCCGCTGGGTCCCGTTGCACTTTTGTCCACTCCCCCTCCCCTCACTTATTTTGGGATTCTCATGTCGACCATCTTTATATATCTTTTTTGGGAGAGAGGGAGAGATTTTGGTGCCACTTATATATCTGTATCACTCCTATCTGCGCATGCATCATGTCCGCATCATATTTTCATTTCTTTATTTTTCTTTTTATTTTTATCATGCATGCATCCTCACCTGCCCCTCACATTTCTTGTCTCTCGTGTGCCACACTTTGCACATTGAGGACACTGTGCCATTTAGCTTGAGGGAGTGAGTTCTCACGTTCTTTTTCGATTTGCCACCTTTATTTTTAGTTTTTCACACCATTTTTTCGCTTTTGCACTTATTTTTCATCATTTTTCTTTTATTTTGCCATGCATCACGTTTTTCTTATTTTCCTGTGTGCCGCATTGCATAGTTTTATTTTTCCTTTATCTTTATTTCTTTCTTTTTCATCTCATGCTAGAGATGACTTTTCTATGATGATGATGACGTTGGATTTAGCTTATTCTATATGCATGCTATATTTGTCATGTCTTAGGTTTTATTTCAGATATCATATGCTATGACTTGCCTTGCATTTAGGAATAGTGACCCACACCTTTTTCCGCATGAAAATGGATGAAATTTTATTATTAGCTGAGCCTGAATATTCATATGTATGCTACCACAGAAAACACACCAAGATTCACGCATTGAATGCTTATATCTGGAGTATTGACTTTCTTTTCCTATATCACTTCTATATGCATGAATTGTACACTTCACTTCAGGATGATTGAATGATGTTAGCTATGATATATCTGGATTAGTTAGCTTTTTTGTGATCGAAACTGAGTAGATTAGATTACACTGCTGAAGTTGTCGTGCATGTCTTATAGAGTGAACCGAGAGTTATATATATTTCTTTCTCCACAAATCCTGAACATCATTTCTCTACCTTTAAAATCATTGGTGAATCTCCCCTTAGCGATTCTATTTTATGGCATTTCCCCCGCTATTAATTCCTAGCTCCAATTTTCTTATTCAAAAAAAAAATATAATAAAAGAGAGAAAAACATTCTTGTATATCATTATCTCTCTTTGAGTTGGGATCGTTGTGTATATATTGCATATTGCAAAAAAAAAGAGAGAGAAAAAAAAAGAAAAAAAAATAAAAGCGGAAAAATCCTCAATAAAAGATCCCATCTCACTTTCTTCCTTTCTTCTTTCTTCTTATTACATTCGGAGCTATATATAAAAATGGGGATGTAAATATTTTTTATGCCACCACGCTTATAGATAAGCTTGGGGGAGGGGATCCGTTGATGTGTGAGAAAGTGACTACTTGACATCGCACGACAACCTAGGCTAAGTAATATTCTATACTCGGTGAGATTATTTTAGTTTTACGAAATCCAGAAATCTAAGCCTAGCACTCATTTCATGAAATCCATACTTTTCTATTCTCTCTATTCTATAGTGTGATACTCTTATACTCCTGATAGAAAGCGTTCAATTGAAAAGTGTGTGATCTGTGATTTGTATACCGCTTTAAATGATTCAGACGATGTTAATTTTAAAATTATTCCGTTTTTCATGATTGTATCGTTGTTCGTGGGTTTTCTATTTCTGTTTGCACTATTATACTATGATATCAAAATAAAATTCTTTGACATGTATTTTCCATTCAGTGCATGCTATATGAGTAAGTGAAACCCACGTCCTGAGAAAATGATCTAGTATCCTACCTCTTCGCTTCTTTCTTTCTTCTTTGTTTTATTTCGCTTTCATTCTTCTTTGTTTTTCTTTTTCCGTTTTTCGCCGTTTTCGTTTTCCGAATCCACCGGGTTCGCCTTTTACTTATCTTCCTCGAGGACGAGTAAGAGGCAAGCTTGGGGTATTTTGATCACTCCTTATTTTACACCTTTTTTCCGCATGTTTGCATGCCATTTAGAACGCCCAAATCATGTTTTTCATGATATATCGACGATATTGCGATACTTTTCACGATTTGTTGTTTTTGTCGCATTTCAGGTGATTTGGCGCGATTTGGAGTGATCTTGAGATGTGCTTACTCTAGACGGCCACCGACGACCTCCCCGATGGGTATTTTGCTGATTGGAGAGGAGCGGAAGAAGAATGAACGTCGCAGGAGCGACGAGGAGGCCAAAACAAGCAGATTGGGCATTTTTTGTGTCCCACTCGGCCGAGTGGAGGAGCCACTCGGCCGACCAGCGAGACACTGCTCGGCTGACCAGTTCAGACACGATTTCTATGTGCACTCGGCCGAGCACCGAAGACCACATCGGCCGAGTGACGATACCACGTCCGCCCGAGTGGCGCCCAGACGAAGCCCCTCCAAAACATCCAAGTTACTGTTTTTCGGCTGCCTGAACTTCAGAAGACCCACTCGGCCGAGTGGATTATCCCGTCCGCCCGAGTATCATGAAGTCATCGGCCGAGTGACGACAACTCACTCGGCCGAGCCGCCCCCGAAGTAGAGACCCCTGAAGGCCCTGACTTACTGGAAAATTACAGGGTTTCTCACTCGGTCGAGCGACTTTTGTCACTCGGCCGAGTGCGATGCGCTGCCTGTAGCGAAAACTGCGGAAAACAGGCTGTGCAGGGGCATTTTGGTCACAATTTTTGGACGATTTTTGGGGCTATTTAAACCCTGTTTTTACCCTAGTTTTGAGAGCTCTCTCTTAGATTTTTTGCAGCTTTTTAGATTAGTTTTTAGCTTTATTCTTGTGATTGGAGAAGGAGCAAAACTTGGATTTTTGTTGGATTAATTGAAGAACTGCATTGGTTTGCATCTCTTTTCCTTAAAAATTCTATTTTTATTGTTTATATCATTGTTGTGATGAATTCTATTGCTTATCTCAACGATTATTTTTGTGATATTGCTATGATTTGTGAGTAGTCTCCACGTCTTGGGGAGTGGGGATGAACCCTACAAGCCCACTTTCATATTTGTGATGAATTGGTAGAAATTGAGCTAGAATTGCTATTAGAGATTAGATCGGGATCGATTTACTACGGATTGCTAGGTATTCATATCAATTGGGATTTGCAAGAGATTGGATCCCAATTTGATAGGAAGCCCTAGAAATCCGAATTGGGTTGGAGTCGGATTTTTCGAAGTATCGGTTTGCAAGAGATTGGACCGAAACTAGGATTCCCGGTTGCAATTCTATACCGATACCCGTTTGCAAGAGATTGGACGGGTAGGAACTATCCTAATCTAGATCGTGGACCGAGTTTGCAAGAGATTGGGCTCGGTGCGCGATTGGACGATGATGTTGATCCTAATGCTAGCTTCCCTAGGGTAGGGTTTGCAAGAGATTGGACCCGACCCTAGGATAGCTATAGACCGGCAACAGCGCGAGAGCGTGAGCTTGGTTCTACATTCAGTTGCAACTAGTTCATCCGAATTCTCATTCTAGCAATTTTGATACCGATGAACCACATTTATGAAGTACGGTGTGTAGCGGGGATTCCCCATTCCCTAGACGTTCTTTATTTGATTTGATATTTCGCACATTTGTCTGACGATTGTGACAGGATCGCCAAAGGAAAATTTCTCTTCTTAAATAGCCAGGTTGATCGGAGCAAGCACAGTCATTCGTCCTCACTGTGTTCGATATCCCGCTCGCTGCTACACCGTGCACTTGCGGTAAAACTACAACCGTTCTTTTGGGTCACGTCCCGGAGCGATCAACCGCTGCACTCCGTTTGCCTTTCTGTCCGGGGGCGAGCTGACGCGCCGTGAACCGCCGTTTGGGTTCATCAGGGATGCAGCCTTGCTGTGACCTCCCTCGGGAGGACCGACCCTCCGCTGGTCGGGCGGACATCCTTCCCCTCCCTTGCTTCATCGTATTCCATCTCGCCGTTGCCATGTTGGATGGTTGCTTGGCCTCTCCGGGGATCCCGTACATCGAGGAGGAACCCTGGAGGAGGCGGAGGACGAGGTGGAGGTGGGGGCGTCGCCCTCCCGGGGGGAGTCCGGCGGGCTTGCCTCGAGGGGAAGGTCGGGGGCAGGCAGGTGGGTCATTGGGAGACCCGTGGGGGGTTTTCACCCTCACACCCCGTGGGGATCGGCGTGGGGCGGATGCTGATGGGGGTATGGCGGCCCGCCGCTAGTCTTCCGGACCGGCTGTCTCGTCGGGTTTAGAGCAGGAGGAAGGCTGGCAGGCGGGGCTTCCCGTGTGTAAGGGGAATACCCCATTGACGATCCGCTTGTAAGGGGAGTATCCTATCAATGGTCGTCGAGTGGAAGCGGTTACCGGTAGAGGAAGTGTGATCCGTCGATGGACATCATCCTCCTCCGTAGTTGGATGGGGGCGTCCGGGGCTTTTTCATACATGGTGTAAAGGGATGCGGTTCCTTCTCATACATATTCTTTTTCTTCCCTAAAATCCGAAAGGGGGTATTTATAGAGGGATTCTGCAGGCAGATTCGCCCTAGATAACGCTAGGGACTGGCACCATTAACGGGCTCTGCTGAAGCACGCGCTTTGGGAACCGCTTTTGCCTGGCGGCATCTGACGCGGTTTGTCAGCCCTGGCCTATCGGGGGGCGTGTTGCTGTTGATGGCGTGTTTCTCGAGCGTCCTTTCGTTTCGTCGAGTCGCATCTGGGCGCTGCTTTATCGGGACCCGACGTTTATCCGACAGGCATTGTTTCGCGGTCCCTAGTTTGCGACCGGTCCGCTTCGGTTTTCGCGCCCTTGTCCTCATTCCCAGGTTTGAGTTCTCGAGGACCATGGGCCTAATCGGGGCGGGGGAATCTTGATGCGGGTTGGGTAGCCAACCTCGGGTAATTGGTCGCTGTGCGGTTCGACCCGGGTAGCCATTACTGAGGTACGCGTGACGCCCCTGGGAAGCCGGTCTTTGCCGTGTTGTATTGTTGGTGTTACCTATTTTGTCTTCTTGCATGACGATTATTGCCCCCAACATTCCCTTGTCCGAGAGCGCAAAGTCTGGGGGACGGGGATGTTGATGGTCGATGTGTTAGCTTTGGGCGGGACGGGGGATCACCGGCTCGGATTGAGATGGGACATGCCGCCCTATCCCGGGTAGGGGCCAACCATAGTGTGGTTGACCCCTCGCTTTCCGCTGCGTTGGGATTTTGTATCAGGTGGAAGTGGCCCAATCCGAACAGGCCTTAGCTAAACCCCTTCCCCTTTGTATGAAAGGTATCCGTTATTTTAGTTCGTGAGGGGTCTCGTTCTGAAGCGACGGTCCTTCCTAGTATCGGGGGGTTCGAACTGCGGGTATGTGCTTCCTGGGCGCCCTGAGTTAGTCCGAGGGGGGATGGGAGGGGGCGACGCTCTGTCCCTCCTTTTCCCACCGTGAGGGGTGGCCACGTTTCGTTAGCTTGCCCGGCAGTTGGCAAGGGGATCGTTTCAAGCTAGAGCATTCTTAGATAGTTAATGTGACCTTGATAGGGATAGTCTTTTTTATTTAAGTTTACAGGAACTCTTCTTTGGTTCGTACATGAGGACTTAGATCATTTCAAGTTGGGGGAGTACGATCTGGTCCGAGAGCGGGCTGTGGAGCTATTCCCTCCTGCTGTGAACTACCTCAGGATGGGAGGATGACCGCCTGCGGGGTGGGCCTTTTATCTTCAGTTGTTTGCGACGCCTAGGTGAGCGCCCTTCCGTCGTGCTGAAGGGTTGCAAGGTCTTTTGGCAGGGTGGGTTCACTAGGGAAGCTGTCCTGCTGTGGCGTCTGTCCGGGCGAGGGAACCCCTGACGACCGGGCCGCCTTCCCTCCCTCCATTGCTTTGTCATCTCCCTCCACGCCTCGCGGTTTGGGTTTGAGGGCGGGGTGCTGATCTCGATTGCTCGGGGGCGAGCTGACACGCCATGACTCGCCGTTTGGATTCATCGGGGATGCAGCCTTGCTGTGACCCCCGTCGGGAGGTCGTAGGCGAGCAGGTGTAGACCTGCGAGCACGGAGGGGCTTTTGCCTTTCCCGACGGCGGGAAGCGGATGCCTACCTTCTCTCGTCTCATCCGGTTTAGAGCAGACGGAGGAGTGAAAGGTGGATTTCCCTTGTGTAAGGGGAATATCCTATCAGAGGTCGTGGCAGTGGAGCGACCGCCGCCCGGGGAGGAGGGAACCATTGGTGGCCGGTGACCTCCCTTTTGTTTGGGCGAGGCATCTTGGCCCGTTTCCCAGTTGGTGGAGGGTGTTGGGGCTGATTTCTCATACCTTTCAAATCTTTGTCCTTCTCTTTTTTGGGAGTGTGAGTGGCGCCTTTATAGGGGGATTTTGTGGACGGTTTCCCCCCCAATTACTGCGCTGAGCTGGCGTTATTAATGGGCTCCTCAAAATCACACCCATTGGAAACCGCTTTTGCCAGGTGGCGCTTATGGCGTTTCGCCAACCCAAGCCTCTTTTGGGGCGTACCATTAATGATGGCGTATTTCCCGAGCGTACTTTCGTTATGTCGAGTCACATCGGGGCTGCCTCATCGGGACCTGACGCCTGGTTTGTCCCGATTTACGTGTCCTTGTCCTCCCCCTCAGGTTCGAGTTTTCAAGGGTCACGGGTCTGTCAGGGCGGGGGTGTGGCTACGTGGCGGGGCCCATGCCCGCTTGAGGTCTCGAGAGGGGGAGCGGGCGCGTGGCCCTTCCCTCCTCTGGTTTGGGTGGCGAGGGTTGGCCCTGCCCCAGAGGTCTCGATGGGGGGAGCGGGCGCGTAGCCCGGCCCGTGCCCTTCTCTGGTTTGGGTGGCGAGGGTTGGCCCTGCCCCAGAGGTCTCGAGGGGGGGAGCGGGTGCGTAGCCCGGCAAGTGCCCTTCTCTGGTTTGGGTGGCGAGGGTTGGCCCTGCCCCAGAGGTCTCGAGGGGGGGGAGCGGGCGCATAGCCCGGCCCGTGCCCTTCTCTGGTTTGGGTGGCGAGGGTTGGCCCTACCCCAGAGGTCTCGAGGGGGGAGCGGGCGCGTAGCCCGGTCCGTGCCCTTCTCTGGTTTGGGTGGCGAGGGTTGGCCCTGCCCCAGAGGTCTCGAGGGCGGAGCGGGCGTGTAGCCCGGCTCGTGCCCTTCTCTGGTTTGGGTGGCGAGGGTTGGCCCTGCCCCAGAGGTCTTGAGGGGGGAGCGGGCGCGTAGCCCGACCCGTGCCCTTCTCTAGTTTTGGTGGCGAGGGTTGGCCCTGCCCCAGAGGTCTTGAGGGGGGAGCGGGCACGTAGCCCGGCCCGTGCCCTTCTCTGGTTTGGGTGGCGAGGGTTGGCCCTGCCCCAGAGGTCTTGAGGGGGGGAGCGGGCGTGTAGCCCGGCCCGTGCCCTTCTCTGGTTTGGGTGGCGAGGGTTGGCCCTGCCCCAGAGGTCTTGAGGGGGGAGCGGGCGTGTAGCCCGGCCCGTGCCCTTCTCTGGTTTGGGTGGCGAGGGTTGGCCCTGCCCCAGAGGTCTTGAGGGGGGAGCCGGCGCATAGCCCGGCCCGTGCCCTTCTCTGGTTTGGGTGGCGAGGGTTGGCCCTGCCCCAGAGGTCTGGAGGGGGGGAGCGGGCGCGTAGCCCGGCCCGTGCCCTTCTCTGGTTTGGGTGACGAGGGTTCCCCTGCCCCAGAGGTCTCGAGGGGGGGAGCGGGCGCGTAGCCCGGCCCGTGCCCTTCTCTGGTTTGGGTGGCGAGGGTTGGCCCTGTCCCAGAGGTCTCGAGGGGGGGAGTGGGCGCGTAGCCCGGCCCGTGCCCTTCTTTGGTTTGGGTGGCGAGGGTTGGCCCTGCCCCAGAGGTCTCGAGGGGGGAGCGGACGCCTAGCCCGGCCCATGCCCTTCTCTCGTTTGGGTGGCGAGGGTTGGCCCTGCCCCAGAGGTTTCGAGGGGGGAGCGGGCGCATAGCCTGGCTCGTACCCTTCTCTGGTTTGGGTGGCGAGGGTTGGCCCTGCCACAGAGGTCTGGAGGGTGGAGCGGGCGCGTAGCCCGGCCCATGCCCTTCTCTGGTTTGGGTGGCGAGGGTTGGCCCTGTCCCAGAGGTCTCGAGGGGGGGAGCGGGCACGTAGCCCGGCCCGTGTCCTTCTCTGGTTTGGGTGGCGAGGGTTGGCCCTGCCCCAGAGGTCTTGAGGGGTGGAGCGGACGCGTAGCCCGGCCCGTGCCCTTCTCTGGTTTGGGTGGCGAGGGTTGGCCCTGCCCCAGAGGTCTTGAGGGGGGAGCGGGTGCGTAGCCCGGCCCGTGCCCTTCTCTGGTTTGGGTGGCGAGGGTTGGCCCTGCCCCAGAGGTCTTGAGGGGGGAGCGGGCACGTAGACCGGCCCGTGCCCTTCTCTGGTTTGGGTGGCGAGGGTTGGCCCTGTTCCAGAGGTCTTAAGGGGGGAGCAGGCGCGTAGCCCGGCCATGCCCTTCTCTCGTTTGGGTGACGAGGGTTGGCCCTGCCCCAGAGGTCTTGAGGGGGGGGGAGCGGGAGCGTAGCCCGGCCCGTGCCCTTCTCTGGTTTGGGTGGCGAGGGTTGGCCCTGCCCCAGAGGTCTTGTGGGGGGGAGCGGGCGCGTAGCCCGGCCCATGCCCTTCTCTGGTTTGGGTGGCGAGGGTTGGCCCTGCCCAGAGGTCTCGAGGGGAGGAGCAGCGCGTAGCCCGGCCCTTTCCCTTCTCTGGTTTGGGTGGCGAGGGTTGGCCCTGCCCCAGAGGTCTCTAGGGGGGGAGCGGGCGCGTAGCCCGGCCCGTGCCCTTCTCTAGTTTGGGTGGCGAGGGTTGGCCCTGCCCCAGAGGTTCGGAGGGTTGGCGGACTATTGGTAGAACTTCTGAAACACTCATGTGGAAACACCAAAGTTTGGGAAAGTGGGCAGACGTAGATCTTGTATATATAAAAGAAACAAGAAAAACTCACGACTATTGGTAGAACTTTAGCAGGTGCTTCGCATTCCAAGGGTGGGCTAGCTCGCTCCCGTCTGGGGTTGCCAAGATGTACGTGGCCGGTCCGATGATATCGATGACCTTGTAAGGCCCTTCCCATTTGGCGGCCAGCTTCCCCCGGCTGGCGGTCTCGGATTTGAAGGTGGCGTCTCTGAGGACTAGGTCGTCGATCCTGAAGGTTCTCTTCTTCGCCCGTGCGTCGTAATGTCGTGCCATCCTCTGGCTGTGCCTGACGAGGTTCGTCAGGGCTCGGTCCCTTATCTCGTCTACCAATTTGAGACTGAGGCCGAGCCCCTCTCCATTGATATCTTCGTCGAAGAGTTTTAGTCGGAGCGTCTCTTCTCTAATTTCCACGGGGACGACCGCCTCCGATCCGTACGCCAGCATGAATGGGCTTTCCCCGGTCGAGGCCTTGTGGGTGGTGCGGTAGGACCAGAGGATTCCCGGCAGCTCGTCGACCCATGCCCCAGGGCGGCGTTCACCTTTTTCTTCATAGGATTCAGGATACATTTGTTCGCGGCCTCCGCCATTCTGTTGCACTGCGGGTGGGCAACTGACGCAAATGGAGCTTGATCCCCTAGCCCGAGCAGAAGTCGCGAAAGCCTTCGCAATCGAACTGTCTTCCATTATCCGTGACTATAGAGCGTGGTATCCCAAAGAAACATATAACGGATTGCCAGATAAAGCCCTTCATGTCAATCCACGTGATGCGTGCCAGCGGCTCGGCCTCCACCCACTTCGTGAAATAGTCCACGGCGACGACTAGATATTTTCTTCCCCCGGAGGCTTTTGGGAAAGGCCCCAGGATGTCGAGTCCCCATTTGGCGAATGGGATCGGGCTCACAATGGGCACCAAGTCAGCCGGAGGTGCTGCCGTACGTCGACAGAATTTTTGGCACGCCTCGCACCTTTTGACATACTGAGCCGTGTCCTGGATCATTGTCGGCCAGTAATACCCCTGACGCATTATTTTGTGGGCAATGGTGCGACCGCTATGGTGGTTTTCGCAGAAGCCTTCGTGCACTTCACGGATGACTTGCTCAGCCTGCTCCGGGCCCAAGCACTTTAGATAGGGCATGACGTCGAAGTTGGCGCGGCGGCGGCGGTATAACACTCAGTCAAGGAGTACGAATGATAGAGCCCGTCTCTCCACCTTTTTGGCCAGCATCCGCTCCTTGGGCATGTCCCCTATCTCCAGGTACTTCACAATGGGGGTCATCCACGTCGTTCCCGAGCCCACACACATTAGTTCCTCTTCGTCAATGGTGGGGGTCAGTAGGCTTTCGACGTAGATGGCCTTCCCGATCTCGACCGCGGAGGAGGAAGCCAGCTTGGACAGGGCGTTCGCCTGAAGGTTGTTGGAGCGGGGCAGGTGCCGGACGTCCGCTCTCTTGAACTTGCGGAGCTCGATCTGGATGTGCTTGAGGTAGCGCTTCATCATTTCCTCTCGGGCCTCGAAGCTTCCTTGGATCTGTTGAACGACGAGCCGTGAGTCGCTAATGAGCAACACGTTAGTCGCCCCCACCACCCTACTGAGCTTCAACCCGTTGACCGCGGCCTCATACTCCGCGACATTGTTAGTCGCCGGGAAGTTGAAGCGCAAGGCGTACTCCAACGAGCATCCGTCGGGGGTTTGAATGACGATTCCCGCCCCCGTTCCGGATCCCGTCGCTGAGCCATCGATGTGGATGGTCCATAATTCGTCCGTGTCCACCTGGGAGGGCTTTGAGGGTTCTGCCCTCCCCGCCCCCCGTGAGGACGCGGTCGCCAATGGTGGCTCTGGTTGGTCCCCTGGGGCGCCCTTTGTGGTGCACTCCACCATGAAGTCTGCCAACGTCTGGCCTTTGATCACCGTACAGGCTTTATATGTTATGTCGAACTCGCTGAGCTCGATGCTCCAGTTGAGCATCCTCCCCGACCGCTCCAACCTCTTCAGGTTCTTCTCGAGGGGCATGTCGGTGTGGACGGCGATGAGATGGGCCTGGAAGTATGGTCGGAGCTTTCGAGCCGTGGTGATCAGGCAATAGGCGGCTCTCTTGATGGGACTGTAGCGAGTCTCCGCCTCCCGGAGAATCCGGTTGGCGTAATATACAGGGCGCTGTACGCCCCCTTCCTCATTGATTAAGACGGAACTAACGGCCTCTTCATTGGTTGCCAAGTACAACCCTAGCGGTTCGCCTTCTTCCGGTCGTGCGAGGAGCAGCGGACTTTGTAGGTAGGCCCTCAGCTCCACGAATGCCCGAGCGCAGTCGTCGTCCCATGGGATCACATTCCTTTTGTCCTTTGCTTCGCCAAAGGCAGTGCGCAAGACCCTGAAGAAGGGGAGCAATTTCTCCGCAGATTTTGACAGGAATCGCCCCAGAGCGGCGATCCGGCCGTTCAGTCGTTACAAATCCCGAATCGTCCGTGGTTCCACCATATTGACGAGGGCCGTCACCTTGTCGGGGTACACCTCGATCCCCCGCTTCGTTATCATGAAGCCTAGGAATTTCCCCGACTGCACGCCGAAGATGCACTTCACGGGGTTCAGTCTTAAGTTGTACTGGCGGACCCTTTGGAATGTTTCCTGTAAGTCGGCGAGGTGGTCTGGGGCCCTCCTACTCTTTACCAGCATGTCGTCGATGTAGACCTCCAAGTTCCGTCCGACCTGTGGGCTGAATATTCGGTCTACCATCCACTGATAGGTCGCCCCGGCGTTCTTCAGTCCAAAGGGCATTTTAGTGTAACAGAAGGTGCCCTTGTCAGTGACGAAGGACGTTTTCTCCTCGTCCTCCTCCGCCATCGGTATCTGGTTGTAGCCCGAGAAGGCGTCCATAAAGCTTAATAACTCGTAACCTGACGCCTGGTCCACCAAGTGCTCAATCCGCGGGAGGGGGAAACTGTCCTTCGGGCACACCTTGTTAAGGTCGGTGAAGTCGACGCACATGCTCCATTTTCCGCTGGGCTTCTTTACCAAGACGACATTGGCGAGCCAGTCCGGGTAGTCCACTGGCCAGACAAACGTGGCTTTGAGGAGCCGCTCTACCTCTTCCTCAGCCGCCCTCTTCTTCTCGCCCCCGCGCTCCTCTTCTTCTGCCGGACCGGTCGGGCTCCTGGGTCCGCGTTCAACCTGTGGGAGATCACCGTCGGGTCAACCCCCGGCATGTCTGCAGGCGACCAGGCGAATATATCCACATTTTCCCGGAGCAGGCCGACGAGGGCCGCCCTTAGGGCGGCCGGGAGTTTCGTCCCGATGGAGACGGTTTTCTCTTCCTCCGTGGCTACGGGTACCTCTTCGACTTCCTCGGCAGGGGTCGGCCGCAGGTCGCAGAAGTCCTCCCTTTCGTCGGGGATGAGGACCGTCAGGGCCCGCTTCGGGCTCCGGTGCCTGACTGGCCCCTCGTCGCGGCTTCCAGGCAGCTCCCGATTTCCCCGCACCAGTCCCACCCCCCGCGGGGTCCGGAATTTCATCATCTGATGTAGCAGGCTGGGGAGCGCCTCCATGGCCGTCATGTATGGGCGCCCTATGATTCCGTTGTACGTCGACGCGATGTCGACGATGACGAATCGCGTCCCCCTGGTGGCGACCCTCGGTTCCTCCCCCAGAGTCATAGGCAGGGTGATCATCCCCACCATGGGGATCATATGGCCGGTGAAGCCGACAATGGGCCCCGTGCAGGGCCTTAGGTCCGCCCGCCTCCATCCCATCTTCTCGACCGTTGACAGAAACAGGATGTCGCAGGAGCTTCCGGTGTCGATCAGGAGCCGGCTGACGATGACCGTCCCGATCTGAGCATCGAGGACGAGGGCGTCATCGCGAGGACCCTCAACCTCTCTCAGATCCTCCTTGGTGAAGGTGATAGGGGGTCGATTTATCCTTCTCCGCTTCGGCTTGCTGTTGGCGCCCGCTACCATCACCTGTCGGGCACCTGCCTCCGCGATCATGGGCGACGCCTCACCTAGGGGCGGCCCCCCACTTATCATCTCTATGCGCATGATCACCCCAGGGGGCGCGGCTCCTCCTGACCGTGGTCCGTTGGTGGCTCCGGCCTCCGTGCCTCCCGGGGGGCTCTCTCTCCTTAGATTGCCTGCCTGTCTCCCACAAAGCCTCCCAAGTGGCCCGCCTGGATCAGCCGCTCAATCTCTCTCTTAAGAGTGTAGCAATGGTCGGCATCGTGGCCGTGGTCCTGGTGATACCGGCAGTACTTCCGGAGATCCCGCTTTGCCGGGTCCGACCTCATTTCCCGAGGAGGCTCCGACAGCAGTCCGGTCCTCGTCGCCGCGGCTAGCACCTCTAACATGGGGGCATTGAGCTGTGTGTAGTGGGCCCGCAGGGGGCCTTCCTGTCTTGGGATGGCTCGGGTGGGCCCAGGGGCAAACTCTCGGGCCGGGCCAGGGCGATCTTGTGGGCGGCGCCCCGTCGGGTCGCGCCTCGGCGGGGCCAGCTGGTCGCGCCCCCGATGCCCATCTTCTTGCCTCAGCCGAGGGTGTGATCTAGGCTCGCCTTGGAGCGGCTTCGTCGGGGGAAATAGGGCCTTCGTGCCGAGCGTCTCTTCGGCCAACGCATGCCTCTCTGCCATAGCGACCAACGCCTCATAATCGGCCGGCGGGTCTCGGAGCAGCGATTTGTGGAGGCTCCGAGTCCGCAATCCCGTCTTGAAGGCCAACATGAGTACCTCATCGCCGCAGGTCTCCACTGCCCGTCTCTCATCCTGAAAGCGGCGCAGGTATCTCCCTGTCGTCTCTCCCTCCCCTTGGACTATCGTGCTGAGATAGTCCAAGGGCTTCTTCTTTGTCCGCCCGGCCCGGAACTCTTGGGCCGCAGAACTTGTGGGACAGTTCGCCAAAGCTCCCAATGGATCTTGTGGGTAGGCCGAAGTACCAATCCAACGCTGTGTCCCCTCAGACTTTGCGAGAAATGCCGGCACAGGAATGCCTCATCCACATCCTGCGCCTTCATTGTCCCCCGGTATTGTTGTACGTGCGTAAGAGGGTCGCCTCTTCCGTTGTAGGTGGCCAGGTGGGGGGGTTTGAACCTTACGGGCCTTGGGGCGGACGTGATCCATCGTGCCAGCGGCGTGGCCTCCTCCGGGTAGGTAGGACGCTCGGGCGCGTGCCCCCTTCGCCATTAGGGGGTCTGGCTCCGGTCGCGCCTCGGCTGCCGACGGTCTTCCCGCCCCGGGGAATAGCGTAACGGTCGCCCGGGGGGACTCCTTCCGTGGGTTGAGGACTCAACGGGTTGTGGGCTACGGCCCTCCCAGTACCATCGCCCTCCGACCGTCTCCTCCCGGATCTCCCTCCGCTCCTGATTCTCCCTCAGGAGCCTTTCACACTCGACGGTGAGGAAGCGTAGTTGTCGACAAACAGCTTCCTCGTGCAGACGATCGGGGGAGTGGCGCTGGTGAGGCGGACCCCCCCTCCCGGCGGGGATTTGACCAATGGCGGGCCGCGCCCGTCCCAGGGCCGCCGGCCCATCGCCGACACCTCCGGGATTTCCCGGCCGTCTTCGTTCTCCCTCCGTAGCCTTTCGCGTTCCGCGATGATGAAGCGGAGATGGTGGCGGGCGGTTTCTTCATCCAGGTAGGCCCGCTGGGCGGTCTCGGCCGCTTTGTCCAAATGCCTCCGTGCGGCGGCCGCCTCCATACGGCGCCTACACAGCCACGCGACCTCCATTTCCTCCTCCAAGAGCTTCTGCTGGGCCGCAATCTCCTCGGCGAGCCCCTGGTCTCCCCCTCCTCCTCGAACTGAGGGTGAAGATTCCGTCTCACATTCGGGGGCTCCGAGGGGCCGGGCGGTGCCTCCGTTCCTGTCGCTGCGCAGCCTCCCCTCGCCTGAGTAAAGGCCTCGAAGCTCTTCTGGATTGCGCGGGCCGAGGCTTGGACCGTCTCGGCCTCTATCCCCGGAGGGGGGTCAGTTGCCGGAGTGATTGGTAGATAGAGTGGCTCCTGACCCACGGGATCCTTGCCGTGGTCAGGGTTCCGGGCGATCGGCATGGGGTCTAACATGGGTGTGACCCTTCGTTCCAACAGACAGCGCCAATTGTTGCGGGGTGGAACTCGCGTACAATAAATTTGTATTAGGGGGAACCAAGGACACGGTGGTTATATTGATAAGAGGATGTAGGTGGGCCTTTTGACAAGTGATTAGAGGGGTGAAGAGGCTAAACTTGCCGCCGGTGCAAGTCGCGGGGTCGAATCCCGCCGGATGCGGTGGAGGACGATCGGGTGCCGGGAGCCGAAGGCGAATCTCGGTCAGGGGGCGAGCTACCCTGCACAACGAGCAACTCGTCAGAAAGACGGGGTTGGGGTCCAACCCTTAGCCTCTCCGATGCCTAAGTCAGTATCTGGACTTAAAGCGGAGGCCGGGCACGCCGGTCGGAGTGAGGGTGTGTCGACCGTACGTGACGAGCTATAGGTGGGAGAACAAAGATATGGACGACCTTTGCTCTCGTGTGTGAATAATGGGATTGAGAGAGAATTTGCCAACCCCCACACCGTAAGAAGTGTGGGGGTATTTATACCTGACGGGAGACGATTAGGTGGGGGCTGACCTGGCATGCTGACTCGACGTGCTGAGTTGGCCCGGCTATCAGCGGAAGCTTTGGACGAGGATGTCAGGAACGGGAGTGTCAGCCTCGCTTTTGTCAGATGGCGCAACGGCCAGGGGCGCTTTTGTCAGAGTGTCAGGGTGTCAGGGCCGAAAGCATTAAATGTCAGGGGGCGCATCGGCCAGGGGGTGCTTTGTCAGGTGGTCGGGCGGCGCAAGTGTCAGTCGTGTCCTTATACTATGCTGTTTGTCGTGCGTGATGAATCAAGGGTCCGGCGGTGCTATCCCCTGCGGCGGGGTTTGCATGGGACCGGCGGGTTGACCCGTTCGTGGGTTGTTCTACCTGGCCGCGCACCTTTTCGGGTGCGGACCACGGACCGCTGGCTGGGGGGGTATGTGCGTGTCTCTGTCAGCATCCGAGCGCATTGCCCCGGGCGGGCCGAGCGAGGGAGTTTATATGCCTCGGCCGGGTGAGGGGCGCGTCGAGGCACGCCCATTCCCAGGAAGCCTCAGACCCCCGGGCCGGCAGTTCGTTTACAAATGGGTTAATCAGTGAGGTATATCAGTGGTTCTGGGTGGGAGACGGACTCCTACGATCTTTAGGTCGTAACATAAGTGTTTATACATGTGTTGAGCTTCAATATCAGTGCTTTACAATGAATCCAAAGACATGAACTAAAATACACCAAGATTACCACTCTCGTTGGCTTTGATGTATCATTGATATTCATTAATTACAATGTCTTTGACTATTAAGCTTGAGTTGTCTTGATTAAGATTCTTCCACGCTTTCATTTTGACCATATGCTCTTCAATTTGAGTATATTCAGGGTTTAGAGTGAGCTCCATTGGTCTTGACGTAATTCTTTCTTCCATAGCTTTGAAATCATTCTTTTGGAAATAAAATTTAATACCTACACACTCAATAAACGAAATTAGCACATTTCATTTCTTTAATCATCATCACAATCACATTTTGGGTCTCTCAATATCTAACATCTTCATTATAATTAGTTCAAATTTTAGATTGTTATTACCAAAATTCTGAACTAAAACAAATCAACCTTTAATTTGGAAGATCGAATCTAGACTAAGGACAAAGAACTATTGGTAAAATTGATAATTTATCAATTTATCTTTTTAGCCACAAAAGGTGTCAGAGTGAAAAGTTTCTATGCAGAATTTTAGTACAAGGCCTGTTCATTTTTCTGAATGTGAGTATGATGAAAGTTGAGGGGTTGATGAAACTTGATGTATGGGAAGTTTGGTTTTGTGTTTATTTTGTTGGAGAGTTGGTTGGAAAGTTGATTTGAAAATGTTATTTAGGGCCAACACAACTTTCTTGTGTTAATTTTGTTAGGAAAGTTATAATCATAATCACTAAACTAATTAATTAAATAATTATTCTTATAATCACTAAACTAATTAATTACCCGACGAAATAATACCCAGACTAATTAATAATTAATTACATGGCGAATTAATTACTAAACTAATTAATCACTAAGCTAAATAATTAATAATTAATAGTTAATTGCCTCACGAATTAAACCCTAAACTAACTAATTAATTAAATATTAATTAACTATTAAAATATCGGAGTCACTGTGCATTTCTTAGTGCATAGTGCATCCGAAGCAGTAAAAAATTAAAAAAAAGAAATGAAGCTTCCATGCAATTGGACGAGGGAGAGCAGCGGGAGGCAAGCTCAACTTTCTCACATTCTCAACTAAAATCCGCGTGAAATACAGAGAAAAAGTAATGAAAAAGTTGAGCTGTTACGTCGGAGCCACGATGCCAATTTTTCTTCCAAATTTTCTCAACGAAAGGAACAGACCACACAACTTTGGACTAAGAAAATTTTGAATAGTGGGTAAATAGCGACATGAACAGTACCAAAAACCTACTTTCTCATCTACATTCAACAAAAGGAACAAGCCATAAGCGAAAACTTTATGATACATATGTGCAAGGATAAGTAAAATTTAAAGGATTATTACGTTACTAAGCCTTTATTAAGCCCATATCAATTTTAGCGCGGATCATGACAGGGTTTTCGTGTACCCTACTCAAGCCCAACCCGTTGGAATTCTCAACACAAACGACATACGTGTCGGGTTGATCTCGGGTTAGCGGGTTCCGCATCCAACTTGCCGACCGGCCCGCTGAGTGGAAGGACTCATTTATATTTATTTTGAGTAGGAATTAGGGAAAAAAATACGAGCTGGCGGCGTTGAGGGAGATGGGGGAAAGAGAATCGGAGACCGCCGGCGCCGCCGCTTCTGCTTGCCGGCAGTCAATGAGAATCTACATAGGCGGAGTGGGCCCCACCGTGACCTCTGGCGACGTCGAGAACACATTCTCGCCCCTCGGCCGCGTCGCCGGCGTCGAGTTCGTCCGTACGAACGGCCGCAACTTCGCCTACATGGATTTCGAGCCCCACTCCGAGAAAACCCTAGCCAAGCTCTTCTCCACTGTGAGCATGACCATCTATCACACACCCATTTTAATTCTCGTAGTTTATTACATATTTTTTGCTTTGTTGATAATTATTATTCATGCCATTCACTTAGTGTTTACGGAATCTTTTACTGAATTGGATTCAGTGCGCAGATTTCAAATTTTCCGTCTGATATTTGGTGTTTTAAAAACACCCCCTTTTTAGGGGCTTTTCTATACATATGTGTACTGAACCTCGAAATGGCTGTTTGTTCAAATTAGGGGCATACATCAAATGATCCTGGTAAATTCATTATATAAGGATTTAGTGGGCTGATGGATCTGGATGGGCTGGATATGTTATTCTTCTACTTATCTAGTAATCTACACATTATATTCCAAAAAACGTTAGCAAGCCGAACACGAGGTAAAGATACTATCTTTAATTCATCCGACACTCAAATGAGTATCCGAGATATGATAAGAAATCTCGTAGTAAAGAGAGAACACGAAGAATAGAATAAGTTCGCTTCTCCCAAATGGGAATGCCATATATATGATCTTGGAAGGATATTTTAGTAATTTCACTTGTAGGATGAGCATCTTCTTGGGTGGGCTGGTCCTTTTATGGTCACCTGTGAGTGTAGTCATTGAGAGTTATCATACTTGATAGTGGTTCTGTAGGCTTCCTTTAATGTAGTATAACACCAAAAGCAAATACTTTTGTTTGAATAATTAGTTTTATCTTCATCTTATGGTAAATTATACGTTTATGATAATACGAAGGGTGGGAAACTTCACAAGCTACCAAAAATCTATCCACCATCTGTATTGTCCTCCATTTATTGTTTGTAAGGGAAGTGTATTGTTGTAAAACATCCCAACACATGGTTCTTCACCATTTACTAGAAGGGTTTGTGCTTGGTGCTTTTGTTAACTATAGTTTGTAAGAATCCACAACTGATTAGAAGGGTAATATCTTTGTTGGCTCATTTTCTATGATGCTTGTCTCATGCATATATAATTACAAAATATTGTCAGTTAATATTGTCAGATAATCAGTCACCCACCCAGAAGATTAAGCAAATGGTGTGGGCTAACAATGGAATAATGTAGTGGGAGTTATCTTTTTAGGGAAAGAAGTGACATGGGGTGATCTGAAATATAGAAGCTTCTATTTTCTGCTATTTTTTTCATCCCTCTATGAAAATAAGCTAATACGGGTTCACAATCAATAACATCTTCACCATCAAGGGTAACAATCAATTGGAGAACATAATGCATTCTTGGTGGGTGAGGGACCCATATTAACTTTCATGGGGTCTTTTCTTGTAGCTGAAATAATCAAATCTTTTCTGACTTGATTCTTTATTCCATAAAATTTTTTAAACTGAGATTTATCAAAATGAAAAATCTAGTAACTACAATTAACTAATAACTAAATAACTATAGAAAAAAATTCAAACCTGACAAGAATATCTTGAATATGGTCCATTATTTATCTCATCACCAAAGGTACTATTCTTGATATGTCATATCTCGCTCTTCAATAGCAAACAGAACCTTAGAAAGCATATAGTTTGGTTTTTATGGTTTCAAGTTTGCATGGTTCAATCTATAGAAAATTCAATATTCACACTTTAACCATTATAATCTAATCGTGAACTAGAGGCTTTCCTGTAAGAAATTAAAATTATATTACACACACCATGCTTCCAAGAATTTTTAATATTTCTTCTTGTAAATTTATCATGAGTTGCAGACTTGAGTAATTACATATTGTCAGAGAGGGGCCAAAATACAATATGAATATGGGGAGTACATGGAAAATTAAATTGGAAAGTTAAAAAAAAAACAAAATAAGGCTTTCAAGCACTAGCCTGAATGTTTACAATCCTCACAATTGTCAAAGAATAAAATACTATGTTTTAGTTCTTTTTAGAAATCTCTCCTTGGGTAGCTTCCTTAAAGCACATAGTACAGGGGGGTCGCATGCATCCTGATATATGCCTAAAATTTTCAATGGCAGCTATAAATAAGGGCAAAATGCCTATCAAACTGAACTTATAGATATCATGGCTTCACCATAAGGGAATCTGTAGCAGTTCTAAAAACCATTTGGGTTGTATCATGGATGAAGGTATCGGCTGAAATTAGAACGTTTCGGTCGTTTCGGATCGGTTTCAGAGTGGACTGATCCGAAACGACTTCGAAAACTTGGTTTCGGCGTTCAATGGAAAAAGGGAGAAAAACATTGCGTCAGTCATGAAATCAAGCTCAAAATTGTAAAAACAAATGGTAGCATGTCTAAAAATGAAATCGAAAAACAATCGAAGCCATAAATGGGGAAAATGAAATCAAAAGCCAAAAAGAGAAAAAATTGCCTTTTTTGCTACAACGCAGCATTGAAGTCATCAGAGATCCTTCGGAGATTTGTCGGTGTCGTCTTTGCTTTCGTCATCGATGAGGCTTCCAAGAGCGCTGCCTGCAAAGATGCAGCTATGCGAACAGACCTAATTGAGTTTGCGAACAGACCTAATTGAGTTTCGACAAAAAAGGGCTCGGGTCGTGTGATTTAAAAGCATACATCACGTGGGCTACTGGGTGCTGGCCAAATTAGACACTTTATGTTTATTTACAAGTTTTCCATTCTTACAACTTAATGCCGAGTGCGGCTGTTCAATTACAAACTTTCCGTTTATTTACAAGTTTGCCATTATCATTTATTTACAAGTTTGCCGTTCTTCTTTATTTACAAGTGCCGCGGGTCAAATTACACTAAAACGGACGAAATGAAACTCAATTACGAAACCACCGAAACGAGCGAAACCTGACCGAAACCTAAATTTTTTGAAAGACTGAAACCGAAACCTAGCCGAGACATCTAACCTTGGTTTGTACTTTATGCTTGACTTTACTGAAGTATTTGAATCACAATATATCACATGTGGGCATTTCGAAGATGGGTTTGTGATCCATGGCGAATAAAACTGGATATTAAAATGAAGGACGGGTTCCGTTTCATCCTGGGTTCCAATACATCAGAATGTATCATGGGTTCTGATAAATCATGATCTATGCCGAAAGTTTCCAGGGGCCTCTATAGATTAGGACCAAACACTTGTCAGATTTAACTTATAGATATCAAGGCCTCACCATAAGGCAATCTGTAGCAGTTCTAAAATCCATTTCGTTTATACTTGAATCTATAGTAATCATTTGAATCACCACATGTCACGTGTTTGTGTGGTCCATGGCAAAAAACTGAATATTATAATGAAGCAAGGTTTACAGTTACTAGTTTTAATGTTTACACACAATATCAATGAATGAAAAACAAGGTTTAACTCCTTGTGTAATTCTTTCATAGGGGCAGCATCTTTGAAGATCCCAGGAAAGGGGGGGTTTACTGCTATCGAGTCTATACTGAAATTTTCTAGGGAAGGACCAATACTTTTTAGATTTAAATTGTAGTTATAGATATCTACCGCTTCACCACATGGCGATATTGAAGCAATTCTGATGACTATTCCATTTATATTTCGTTCAACTACATTTGTATCACAACATGGTCGTGTTGACACTGTGAACATGTGATTATGTCCATGGTAAGTGAAGCTAAACGTAGAAATGAATCAAGACTTTCCATCATTAGGCTTAATTTCTGTTATGGTCACATTTTACGAAGGACGAAAATGCTAAGTTTGGATCCCAGTAGAGAGGGGTTCAAATCATCAGAGTGCATGTCAAATTTATGAATGTCATTCGGGAATTAACTTGTAGATATGTGTGGCCTCACCATAAGGCAACATGAATCAGTTTTTAAAACCATTCATTTTTACTTGACAACTGTAATTGTTTGAATCATGACATGGTATACCTGGGCATCTTTTTTTGTATTTGATTGGGACTGCCGATGGTACTATATGATCTGATTATTGTGTCATCGTTGTAAATCTTTCATAATTTCTGGAGACTCCAGAGATTCCACGTTTCACTGTTTTGACATAATTTTGCTATGTTATAATGTAAACTCCTTGATATTGTTCAAAATATACCAGGTTTATGATGTGAATCGTCGTAGATCGATTCGCAATTTTAAAGAGGAAAATTAAAAGAGAGGAAAAAGTTTATATTTTTGCTTGATTGAGACAAAGAACCTAGATAATTGATCTTCTTAGAGACCAGATCGATCTCCCCGCTTTGGATGAACGGACCAAAGCTTAAGCACCGTCAAATGACGCTTGAGAGTTTTCTCACAATACAAGCATCAACCAACAAAATGACGGCTAGACCTAATATAAAGAAAGAGGAGGTATTTTGGTAAATTACCAAAATACCCTCCCACTAAGAAAATGGCCTAAACCGCGCTCCCGCGTCTCCTGCGACGTGCGTAAGTGATGACGCCTCCACCGCCACGTGCTCCATCCCCAGAGGGCCCCGGTGCGCTCGCCGGTGCACCCGCATCAATACCCCCTCTAAAAGAGCCACCTTGTCCTCAAGGTGGAAATCTGGATACTGCGCCTGGACCACCTCGTAATCCTCCCAAGTAGCATCGCAATCTGGTAGCCCTGCCCAGTAGATCAGCACCTCTCTCCGCCGTCCCGCTCCCTGGCGGACCGCCCGCACCTCCAAAGGCTCTAACAACACCTCCATGTCCTCCGTAAGTGTAGGGGGAAGAGTGGAGGAAACAACATGGTCCCCAATCGCCCGTCTCAGCTGTGACACGTGGAACACAGGGTGAATCGCCGACGTGGCTGGTAGCCTCAAACGGTATGCCACCTGTCCGACCGTGGCCTCCACCTGATATGGACCGAAGTAGCGAGCCGCCAGCTTCTCGTTCGGCCTCCTCGACATCGACCTCTGCCTGTAGGGGCGTAGCTTGAGATAAACCATATCTCCCACCTGGAAGCCAACGTCCCGTCGATGCCCGTCCGCCTGAGCCTTCATCACCTGCTGAGCCCGCAATAGGTGCTTCCGCAGCTCCCCCAACAGCCCATCACTCTCCTCCATGTACGTCTCAACTCGTGACACGGGAGTCTGACTGTTTCCAAAGCGCACCAATGGTGGAGGGTCACGTCCGTACAACACCCTGAAAGGTGTCGTCCCTGCTCTCGAATGGTACGAGGTATTGTACCAATATTCCGCCCACGCCAACCACCTGTACCACTGCCTAGGTGTGTCTGAAGCAAAGCACCGCAAGTATGTCTCTAGGCTGCGGTTGACGACCTCCGTCTGACCGTCTGTCTGTGGGTGGTAAGCGGTACTCCTCTTCAGGACCGTACCCTGTACCCTAAACAGCTCCCTCCAAAAGACACTCATGAATACCTTGTCCCTGTCGGACACGATGGACGCCGGTATCCCATGTAGCCGTATCACCTCCTTCGTAAATGCCGCTGCTACTGATACGGCTGTGTAAGGATGCTTCAGGGGGATGAAGTGTGCATACTTACTCAGCCTATCCACCACCACCATGATCACCGTGTACCCCTCCGAACGTGGTAGCCCGTCGATGAAATCCATGGTAATATCCTCCCACACCCTCTCTGGTAGTGCCAACGGCTGAAGCAGTCCCGCTGGGGCCATCGCCATGTACTTGTGATGTTGACAGACGTCACAAGCTGCAACTAAGCGTGCAATCCCCCTCCGCATCCCTGGCCAGTACACCTCTCTGGCCATCCTCTGATAAGTCTGCTGAACCCCCGAGTGACCCCCTGTCACGGAGCTGTGGAACTCCTGGAACAACACGGGTATGAAGGCAGAGGTCCTCGGCAACACCATCCTCCCCTGGTACAGTAGTCGGCGCCCCTCCAAAGCATATCCTGCCGGCTCGTCCGCCCCACTCTGAATCCGCTCGCGGATCTGCTGCAACTCCGCATCACCCTCCGCCTCCTGCAACATGGGCTCCCAGTCCAGCCACATGGGCCTTGATAATGCCCTCAAGTCCACACACTCCTCTCGTCGAGACAAGGCATCCGCAGCCTTGTTCTCCAACCCGGGCCGGTACTCTATCTCAAAGCGGTATCCTACCAGCTTGGATAACCAACGCTGGTGCTCCTCTGTGACTAACCGCTGCTCGAGGAGGTATTTGAGGCTTCTCTGGTCCGTCCTGACTACAAACTCCCGACCCAACAGATAGGGTCTCCACTTCAGCACTGCCAACACTATGGCCATCAACTCCCTCTCATAGACCGATTTCAGCCGTGCCCTAGCTGATAGCACCTGGCTGAAATAGGCTATTGGTCTTCCCTCCTGCATGAGTACCGCCCCTAGACCGTACCCTGAGGCGTCCGTCTCCACCACAAAAGCCTTGCCAAAGTCTGGCAAGGCGAGCACTGGCGCCGTCGTCATCGCCACCTTCAAGGCCTCAAAGGCCTTGGTGGCCTCCTCCCCCCAGTGGAACCCATCCTTCTTCAGCTGCTCCGTGAGAGGCCACGCTATAGTGCTGTACCCCTTGACGAACTTCCTGTAATAGCCCGTCAGCCCCAAGAAGCCTCGCAGTGCTCGTAAAGTAGTGGGCACCGGCCAATCCAGCATGGCCGCTATCTTTGCTCTGTCGGCCGCCACCCCCTCAGCTGACACCACGTGTCCCAGGTACTCCACCCTTGCCTGACCGAAACTGCACTTCTTTCGGTTGGCATATAATTGATGTGCAATCAACTCCCTGAACACTACCTCTAGGTGGTCAATGTGCTCTCCCATGCTCCTACTGTAGATGAGGATGTCGTCGAAGAAGACTAGGATGAACCGTCGCAAGTAAGGTTGGAAGACCTTGTTCATCAAGGCCTGGAATGTCGAAGGTGCGTTGGTCAAGCCGAACGGCATGACCAGGAACTCGTAATGTCCCTCATGGGTGCGGAAAGCGGTCTTCGGCACGTCCTCTGGCCGCATCAAGATCTGGTGGTACCCCGCCTTCAGGTCGATCTTCGAGAAGATTGCCGCCCCATGCAACTCGTCAAGCAGCTCATCGATTACCGGAATAGGAAACTTGTCGGCGACAGTCTCCTTATTCAGCGTCCGGTAATCGACGCAGAATCTCCAACTACAGTCCTTCTTCTTCACCAGTAGTACTGGAGAAGAAAAAGGACTCACACTTGGCTGGATCACGCCAGCCTGCAGCATCTCCCGCACCATCCTCTCTATCTCATCCTTCTGCACATGCGGGTACCTGTAGGGGCGCACGCTCACCGGTGCTACCCCGTCACGCAATACTATCGCGTGCTCATGCCCCCTCGTCGGAGGTAGCCCTTGCGGGCTCTGGAAGACCTCCTGGTACTGCTCCAGTACTGAATCTACCTCTATTGGGGTCTCCTCCTGCTGCTCCTCCTCCGCGGACAACCCCTGATACTCCACCAGAAACCCCTCTCCCTCATCCCGCAACGCTCGCGTAATGGCCTTGAAGGCCACTACCGAAATGCAGAGGGTCGGGTCCCCTGTTAGCACCACCGTCTTGCTCCCCTCCTGGAACTCCATCCGAAGAAGCTTCCAGTTCACCTTCATCTCCCCGAGCTTCTTCAGCCACTGCACTCCTAATATGACATCCACGTTGCCCAACTCCAACGGTAAGAAGTCTTCCACTATCTGAAGCCCCTGCAGCGTGAAAAACACCCCCTTGCAGAGCCCCTTACTCTCCTCCATCTTCCCTGTGCCCAGCAACACAGTGAACTTCTCCATCGTGCTCAACTCCAACCCGTGACGCTCTACCAGCCGCCTCGAGATGAAGTTGTGGGTCGCCCCACTGTCAATCAATACCGTCACCGTCTGATCTCCCAATGTCCCTGCCAACTTCATAGTATGGTTCGGAGTGAACCCTACCACGGAGTTCAGCGACACCTCCGCAAAGTCCATGTGCACATGCTCCTCCTCAGGCTCCTCCACTATCACAGGCTCCTCCTCCTCCGGATACTCCTCGTCGGGCACAATCACGATCTGCAGCAACTTGCTCGCACATCGATGACCGGGGGTGAACCTCTCGTCACACCTGAAACATAGGCCCGCCGATCGCCGTGCCCGCATATCAACCTCTGTCATGCGCCTACCAGGTACGGTGGTGCGGACCTCCCCTGCAGCTGGTCTAGGTGGTACTGGTGCTGGTGGTCCGATAGCTGGCCTAGGTGGTGCTGGTGCTACTGGGCTGCGCTGCCCCTGCGCCCCCAAGCCCCTCTAATGCGTCTCTCCTCCGACTGCTTCTCCTCCGCCTTATGGGCTAGGCGAAGGACATCCTCCAAACACTGAGGGCTCTGCATCCTCAGCTCCGCCCGTATAGAGGGCTTCAGTCCCTCATGAAGTTCCCGATCATCACCTCATCGGTCACCCCCTTCACCCTACTGTTCAGCATCTCGAATTTCTCCACATAGTCACGCACTGTCCCCTCTTGCCTCAGGGCCGACAGCTGCTCGTAAAAATCCCCTCCTACTGTCTCCTGAAATCGGTCTACGATCAGCGCTGATAGCTCCTCCCAGGTGCGAAAAGGGGACCGTGCTATCTTCCACCGGTACCAGGCCAGAGCCTTCCCCTCAAAGTAAATCCCGATGGCCTTCAGGACCTCCTGCTCCGTCAGACCCATCACCTGGAAATACCTCTCCGCTCGGTATATCCACCCATCAAGGTCGGTGCCGTCAAAGGTCGGCATCTTCAGCTTCATCAACCGCCGATCTGCGTTGATGTCGCCTAGCTGCCCCCTATCTCCGCCTCGGTCACCCCCCTGACCATCTCGCCACCCCGAGCCTCCCTTGGGCCTCCCCCGTCGACCCCGTACAGCTCCTCTGGCCATGCAGGTCTCTCCCACGCCTCGGGCTGGTAGTAGTGCCCCGGAAACTCTGGCGGTCGTGCAAAATTGGGCCTTGGCCCAGGCGGAATGGTCTCTGCTCTCCAAAACTGGCCCGTTGGGGCCCCAATAGCTGCTCCTGAGGCCCATCCGCCTCTCGATGCCCCCAAAGATCCTCCAGATTGGGGTACGAACCCCGCAACACCGCCAAACACCCCTCCCATGTTCGCAGCGCCACCGGGAAAGTCGCCCGGGCCCGCTGACCCCTGCCCGGGGTCCAGCGGACCCGCCCGGCCCCAAACAGGGGCCGCGCCTCCACTGCCGCCCCCGCCTGGGGCTGCCGACCCCCAGGCGGGGTTCGCGCGGGCCGCCAGACCCCCAAAGGGGGTCGGCGGCCCCTGGGCACCCCCGCCAGGGGGTGCCGGCCCTCCGGCGGCCCCAGGTTGGGGCGCCGAGGGCCGGGGGTGGCCGGCCTGACCCGCCCAGGCCATGGCTGGGCCGGGCGGGCCTGTCGGCCCCCTATTAGGCCCGACAGGGCCCGTGGAGGTAGATCCGGGCCCTGTCGCGCCAAACCCTAGCCCGCCGGCTAGGGTTGTAGCCGCCGCCGCCGCATGTGACTCCCCGTGGCTCGGGGGTCCTTGATTTGTCGAAACGACGCCGGAATCGCCTTGGGTCTCTTCCGTTGCTCTCCCCTTGTCGCGATCCGTCGCCTTCTCCTTGGTCAACCCTTGCAACAACTCCATTATCGCCGGAATAGCCGCCGTGGCCTCCGCGGTTTCCCTTCTCATGGTTCGAAGCACCGATTGAATGTCCTCTTGGGTGTGTGCATGATCCTTGATCGAAGCTTCCATCGCCTTCCTCAAACCCTCGATCTCGTGATTGAGATCGTCGCGTAGACTTTGGATCTTCTCATCCACGGAAGCCCTCGTTCCCGTTGCCATGGAATCGTAGCGCTCTAATACCAATTGATGTGAATCGTTGTAGATCGATTCGTAATTTTAAAGAGGAAAATTAAAAGAGAGGAAAAAGTTTATATTTTTGCTTGATTGAGACAAAGAACCTAGATAATTGATCTTCTTAGAGACAAGATCGATCTCCCCGCTTTGGATGAACGGACCAAAGCTTAAGCACCGTCAAATGACGCTTGAGAGTTTTCTCACAATACAAGCATAAACCAACAAAATGACGGCTAGACCTAATATAAAGAAAGAGCAGGTATTTTGGTAAATTACCAAAATACCCTCCCACTAAGAAAATGGCCTAAACCGCGCTCCCGCGTCTCCTGCGACGTGCGTAAGTGATGACGCCTCCACCGCCACGTGCTCCATCCCCAGAGGGCCCCGGTGCGCTCGCCGGTTCACCCGCATCAGTTTACATGACAGCTTTTGTCAGCAGCTCTTATTGTTGAAACTTTTGTATTGTTCAAAACATACCAGGATATAGTGCAATAGCTTCTAGTTGGGGAACCCTTCAGGATAAGTTACGAGTCGACTTAGGAGTGGTATATAGAGTTTCATTAGAGATATCCCCTGAAGACTGGATTAGAAATTCACTGTGCAGAAGATAGTTCAGGAAGGCTAATTAAGCGCTCTCTTGAGCCAATACTTTACTGTACCACAACAAGAGTAGATGTTATTCCATGCATCTACTGTAGTTTGTGCCATGGAACTCAATATAATCCTGCCATATGTTTTAGACTTTGTATATTGTCATCAGCCTTTTGTGCATATAGTTTTTGTTTTCCAAAATCAGCTAACAGCCAAATTTTGGAAAAAGTCGTGATTGACAGTTTTATCCTACCAGTATGTTATTTTTGATGAAGCTTAAGCTCACCATTTAGCTTTGATCAGTATTGTTTATGAAATTATTATACTCTGTATCCGTGCAGTATAATGGATGTACTTGGAAAGGGGGGAAGCTCAAACTTGAAAGGGCTAAAGAGCATTATCTTGACCGCTTGAAAAGAGAATGGGAAGAGGATGCAAAAATTACGTCTGAGGCACCTGAGGCACCTGCTGATCTTAAGATAGAGAAAGCTGCAAGTAACTCAAATTTAGTACGTTTGAACCTAGAGAACATGCAGCAGCTACGGATATTTTTCCCAAAACTAAGAAAGGTAAACTGTACTTTTCTTTTCTATTTTTAATCTCCTCAAAAAAGAGAAAAAAAGTAAAGTATCAATATATTTTCGAACTTTAAACGAATCTTTAAACCTTTCTGTATTTTGCCATTTTCACTGTGGGGGGAACACATGAATTGTTAGATATGGTTTATTGATGATAATCATAAAGAGCTACCTACCTGTTAGATTATAGAAATAAAACCCTCCACTCTCATCGTAAGTATGAGGTTTTAGTGTAGTGGCATGGACTTCACTATGGCATCGAAGCAACCCTTGAAGCAACTCTTGTTCGAATTCTATTGGGCATGCAGTTAAAAAAGGCTGATTAAAAAAGAGCGTGCAAGAGCTTAGGTCTTGGCTTAAAAGGGCCACTCAACTTGCTTGGGCGTGTTGGATTATAAAACTGAACCATCAACCCTCATCATTACATCAGAGTTTTGGTGTTGTGTCGGGGACTTTAATGCGACCATTACCATTGGTTAGACCGTCAATGGACTGCTTAGTTAGAACACATAATTTAAAATCCTCAAATCTTACATCTTTATTGCACTACACTACACACTAACTGTTGGGTAAATTGGTTTATGAATTGCTTTTACTTTCTGTTTCATGTATGCTCAGTTCCCGACACACCAACAATCACCACTCAGCGTATGTGGTAGTACCATATGACCAAGCTAGATTTTCTGCAGATGAGTTGATCAACAAACTTTGTGATCAGTCAAATTTATTATGCATAGTTTAAGCTGTCTCTTTTATGTTGTCACTGTTGGGGGATACTTTTTGGCCCCCAATAATGAAGGATCGTACAGAGACGATGATGGTGGAGATGACTTAGCAGCAGCTGAAGTCGGCAGATGACGGCGGTTGTAGGAAGACTGTCCGAGCTAGCCCCGGGTTGGAGAGATTTTGGCTGAGCTATCTTAGTCCCGCCGGCAAGATCAAGCTATCCCCGAGCCAGATCCGAGCTATCGCCGTGTTTCAAACTCCGAGCTATGGACTTCGACCTGTAAGCTGTCTGAGGTCGGATGTGGGATCCGACCTAACTGTTGCATGTGATCGTATGAGGACGATCCGAATGATGAGGAGGAAGAAGAAGATCTTGCCCCCATTCCTCGCAGAAGACCTCCATGTCTAGTCTCGAGGAAGATCTCCCGTCCAGTGTGGAAGAAGATCCTGAGCCCCCCTCCTTTTCTTGTTCCCACGTTTCTTTGTAGGAAATTGGCCCTAACTCCATGTCATTGATGGCGAATAATGGCCCGCCATTGATGGTGCGTAATGACACATTAACTGCCCGTCATTGATGGCGAATAATGGCCCGCCATTGATGGTGCGTAGTGGCACATTAACTGCCCGTCATTGATGGCGAATAATGGCCCGTCATTGATGGTGCGTAATTGCACATTAACGGCCCGCCATTGATGGCTCCTTGTGAGCGAGGTGGGTCCACGTTTCTTTATAGGGAGCTGGCCCTAATTCCATGTCATTGATGGCGAATAATGGCCCGTCATTGATGGTGCGTCATGGCACATTAACTGCCCGCCATTGATGGCGAATAATGGCTCGCCATTGATGGCGGCCTGCCATTGATGGCTCATTGTGAGCGAGGTGGGAGTTGACTCATTCAACTACGGAACTTTGGGATGTAGGTTGGTTGAGCATATTGTATCTGTAACATTTGCCCTCATCTCCCGAGCTCAACTGTTGAACTGTTGCGACAGTTGAGGGTGGGTTATGTAATCTGTTCGATCACATCGGGGTGTTCAATCTCCTTAGGAAGCCCCGGTTAAGTGGGCTGTACCCTCGTCGCTGCCATAAATGAAGAGTCCCACCAATAGTTTGGTCGCAATATAGACCGGGTCGCTCTCTTCATTCACGGGTCGTTGTCAGCTGAGACAAATCACCGAGGTCAGACAAACAGGAGGGCCGAGCTAGGATACCAAGGTCGAGCCAGCGGAAATCTGAGCAAGGGTACCGAGGTCGGATCAATGGGCGAGCCGAGCTGGGATGCAGAGGTTCTAACCAGTGGAATGAGCTGTGCTCGTCTACCGAGGTTTGACCAGCCAGAGAGCCTAGCTGGGATGCCGAGGTTCTAACCAGCAGAATGAGCTATGCTCGCCTTCCGAGGTTTGATCAGCGGGAGAGCCGAGCTACGGTGCTGAGGTCAGACCAGCGGAATGAGCTGTGCTCGACTACCGAGGTTTGACCAGCCGGAGAGCCGAGCTGGAATGCCGAGGTTCTAACCAGCGGAATGAGCTGTGCTCTCCTACCGAGGTTTGACCAGCGGGAGAGCCGAGCTACGGTGTCGAGGTCAGACCAGCGGAATGAGCTGTGATTGACTATCGAGGTTTGACCAGCGGGAGAGCCGAGCTACGGAGCCGAGGTCAGACCAGCGGAAGCTGTGCTGGGATATCGCGGTCAGACCAACAGGTGAGCCGAGCTGGGGCGTCAAGGTTTGACCAAAGGATGAGCTCTGCCGATGCTTTTGCATCCCAAGGATGGATGTGCTTGTATCACTGATCATGTGCCTGGCTAGGCCAAGCTATCACAGGGCGACCTTCAAATTTAAGTCGGCTCGTTATGTTGAGCCATAAGCCTGCACACTTTAGTGAATGTAAAGCGGAGAGAAGGCCGATCAAATGCTAATGCATTTGTCAACAATATTGTTAGCCCAACCAAATATAATATAACCTTTTTTGAAATGGAAAAAATCAAAAAGGTAGGGTAAAAGATGGCGAAACGAGCCAATGTTAGTGAAGATGTGGATACTGACATGGGTGTTCAACTTGTTCCTGCAGACGACACCAATTGTTGGGGGTATTTTTGGCCCCCCAATAATGAAGAATCGTACAGAGACGATGATGGTGGAGATAACGTAGCAGCAGCTGAGGTCGGCAGATGACGACGGTTGTAGGAAGACTGTGCGAGCAAGCCCCGGGTTGGAGAGATTTTGGCCTAGCTATCTTAGTCCGAGCTATCGCCGGCAAGATCAAACTATCCCCGAGCCGGATCCGAGCTATCGCCGTGTTCCAACCTCCGAGCTATGGAACTCCGACCTGTAAGCTGTCTGAGGTCGGATGTGGGATCCGACCTAATTGTTGCAGGTGATCGTATGAGGACGATCCGGATGATGAGGAAGAAGAAGACGATCTTGCCCCCATTCCTCGCAGAAGGCCTCCATGTCTAGTCTCGAAGAAGATCTCCCGTTCAGTGTGGAAGAAGATCCTGAGCCCCCTTCTTTTCCTTGTTCCCACGTTTCTTATAGGGAGCTGGCCCTAATTCCATGTCATTGATGGCGAATAATGGCCTGTCATTGATGGTGCGTAATGGCACATTAACTGTCCGCCATTGATGGCGAATAATGGCCCGCCATTGATGGCGAATAATGGCCCGCCATTGATGGTGCGTAATTGCACATTAACGGCCCGTCATTGATTGTTCCTTGTGAGCGAGGTGGGAGTTGACTCATTCAACTACGAAACTTTGGGATGTAGGTTGGCTGAGCATATTTTATCCGTAACAGTCACAATTCAAATTTAGCAATAGCTGACAAAGAACTATTGGATATGGTAGCTTTGGCAAAAAGACATAGGTTGATCACATTGAGATTATATAAACAATGAAATTTTCATGGACGGCTGTGTTTTCCGTTATTTCATGCTTCAGATTAAATGGGTTTCGATTTACCTATTCATAAATAAAGAGAAGCACAGTTGAGATTAAGTGGGTTGCTCTCCCTCTTTTCTTTCACACACACGCATGCTGACACACGCGTACTTGCATGTGCTTACACATGTAAACATGCATGCACCCACAAAAGACAGATATACACACAGACTCATTTTCTCCGAAGTCTCCCTTCACGCTCTATTTCATGCTAACAAACATCACCATCCTCATGTCCTATCCGCTCCTCTTTTCCCCTTCTTGTGCATCTAGGAAGACCTTAAATAAGAAATCTAATATTTGTATTACTTCCATTTGCTAAATGGAAATGGAATGCAATTTTTCTTTTTTGATATGTGTTTACATGATCAAAGGTTACAAAAAGAAGGGATACTTTTATGACACAATGTAACATTCCAAGAGATGTTATATGAATATGTGTAGCAGTTTAGTCAATAAGGAAATTTCTTCCTTGGCTGGCATCAAAAACACCATCATCCTATTTTTTTGACGATTGGATCCGTTTATTTTGATGTTTATATTTTAAAACATCAAATTACTTTTAAGTGAAGCTAAAATGTTTTGTTCATTCATTAGCTGTTGTAAAAAGTTCTGTTAATGCGAAATCCTTAAATTTATAACTAATGGATAAATGGGTAACACACTTTGGGTTCACTTGGAAATTGATGGGTTTTAGAATATTAAGATCAAAATGAATGGATCCAAGCATCAAAAAAATAAAGGGGGTGGTGTTTTGACGCTAGTTAAGGAGGAAATTTTCTCATTGGCTAACACATACCCATTTTTCTCATGTATATATAGGCATGTAATCTTAGGTAAATTTTTTTTCCATGCAAATACGGTAAGAAAAGTAGCTTTTTGATGATTTTTCTAGTTTTAAACCGTTGTATATTATATAAACACACTAATACGTGAACCAACCAATAAAAAGATACCCCTATTTGCCACTTGACTGGTCGGTACACAATAGAACATTGTTGAATTTGTAACGGCTTGATCGAGGGTCAAATCCTTTCTAAAGTTTTCTTATATTTTTATTGGGGTATATATATATATACATATATGGATTAAACACTAAATCATACATAAACACACCAAAGCATAAAATGGGGCATGTTCTGTGCGAACATTTTGCATAGGAAGAAAACCGATAGAATTGGGGTGCGAAAGCCAATCAGTGGAAGATCTGTAATTTTGGGCACATGTGCAAAACTGTAATTTTAGGGCTCTATGGGGGCATATCGGTAATTTTAGGTTGAAAATCCTTGGTCAAAGGTATTTTGGTAATTTAGGGCCGACGGCTCATTAGGAATTTTATTATAAAGAAGGGGGATGATTAGAGAGAGGGTGATGTTGAGTTTTGTGAGAAACTGATTGAGAATGCGGATAGATCCCTTAGATTAGCAGAATAGTTAGGCTTTTCTCTCGAATTAAAAGCTAGGAGAGTGGCATCCTCTCAAAAGAGGTCAATTATCTTTGTATTTCTTCCTTCTTTCAATCAATAAAAATATCATCTTTTCCCTCAAGTCCCACTTTCTAGCCTAAAAATCCCATCTTTCACCCCAAAATTCGCTTAAAAAATATCCTATTTTTACCTCAAAAATCCGGGTCGTATCAAAAGGGTATCAGTGCAACGATCTTGGCATCAATGATGGTGTCGACGATGAAAAAGATTGAATCTTTGAAGAAAAAACTCGATGTCGAAATAGAAGAATTGAAGTAATCAGTGAATGAGATAAGAATGACGTTGACCTCCATCAAATCTGAAGTGAAGGAGACAATCAATGCTGGAATTGAATCACTGTTAAAGTCGTCGGATGCGAGGATGATGGAGTTGTTCGTGGAAGCCTTAACACAACACATCCCTCAATGATCTCCGGATCCAAACGCGACGAAGAATTCAGATCTAGATGACAACCTAGATATAGGACGAAAGGTGAAATTTTTAGAGAAGAAATGAAAAAAATCGAGAAATTCAGAGTGGCTTCGTCCGATGTGGGTCTTGACTTCAAGGAAGAAACATACGAACCCACGAGGGCGGCACACCCCCTCACTCACAGGGTCCCGACAGCCCTTGGAAAGCCCAGCCTAGGGCTGTAGAGCTCTGGCAAGGTCGCTGGGAGCTCTGCGACCCTCTGGTGGCCCGTTAGGGTCCCGTCGACCCACGACAGGGTCGCGAGGGGCCTCGCGCCCCCGGCGGCCTGCTATGGGCTGTCGACCCTCGGTAGGGTTGCTGGGGGCCTATGGCATCCTGGCGGCTTGTCGCGACCCTTGCAATTATTGGAGGCCTCTGGAGCCTAGCACTGACCTGGAAGACCTCTAAGGGCCCCATGGCCCTTCGTTTACTGCATAGAGGCGGTGACAACCAATTCGGGACTACAAGGAGCTTGACAGATACCGTGCCGATGATGGAGGGTCCGATTAGGGAGATTGTGGTTTGGAGGACGGCGATGGATAAGTATGAGGCCGATTTGGAGATTTTGATGCATTACAGGGCCCGTAAGGCAGTACTATTATGACCGATAAGGAGGGAGAGCAGCGCAAAGGGTTTTCGACACGGACAACTGAGTCGGATAATTGAAGACGTCGATATTTGAAAGAAAGGACCCTTATGTGTGGACATACTGGGCGGAGAGGTACTTTGAGGTGACTCGCCTTACGGAAGTGGAGAAACTAAAGATGGTTGGAATATGTTTAGAGAGTAAAGCCTTATCTTGACATCAGTGCAGAGAGCAAACATGGCCTATGTGTTCATGGATAGAATTTAAGGACTATACTTCACAGATTTCGCAACACAGGAAGAAGACCTTCATGAGCAGCTCTTTGCCCGTAGACCGGATGTGCTCCGTCCTTCAATCACGGTCCGTAGTGGACGAAACCCATTTGGGCTTTGTGAGGACAGTGGAGACTTTGGGTGGCCATACGATAGTGAGAAACACACACAAAGGCATTGGCGGAGCCAAAGGAGGCCCATAGGAAGGCGACGGTCCGTTCGAGAGCAACGACGAGGACAGTGGAGGCATTCCGAGAGTTGATCCAGGAGGAGATGAGCACCCGCTTGGAGTAACAAGGCCCACAGACTTCATGTAGCACCTTGAGGACAAGGTTATTTTTTGGGGACAGAGTAATGATAGATTTGGAGTGCGAATGCCAACTAGTGGCAGATTTGTAATTTCTGGGCACACGAGGCAAAACCGTAATTTTAGGGGTTTAGGGACAGATGTGTAATTTAAGTTGAAACCCCTAGGTCAAGTGTATTTTTGCAATTTAGGGACATCGGATCATTGGGAGTTTTATTATAAATAAGGAGGAAATTAGAGAGAGGCTATATTTGTATTTCCTTCTTTCAATCAATAAAAATATAATCTTTTCCCCCAAATCCACTTCTTAGCGCCAAAAATCCCACCTTTCACCCCAAAATCCATTGAAATCTTATTTTTATCTCTAAAATCAGATCCTGGTCGTATTAGAAACCATGCAAATTTTTTGTAAATTTTTTTTGAAATTTTTAGGGATTGATCTCGACATATGTTCTCTAATAGTAAAAATTTTGGTAAACCTTAGGGGGATTTGACTTTTGATCAAGCTATTACGAGCTATTACGAATTCAACAGTTTTAGAACACAATAGAACTTTTATAGCGATTCAATCGAGGGGCACATAGAGAGGATTTTTTGACTTTTTGATGTGGATGTATTAACATGTGTGTATCACTTCCAATGGTTTAGATTTTAAAAAAAACTTAAAAAAACACTTTTTTCAAAGTTTTCACACGGGGCATTTTTGCAAAATAAAATTTCCATTGGTGTGTGTATTAAATTTGTGATTTTTGCAAACATTAGCCTGTCACTCCAGTGTTCTACATGTTCATTTCTCTCAAATTGAAGGTTATTTATTTTATTTATGCCTATATTTAGTTTATTCTGTAGGTATTTCATTTTTTAACATTTGGATGTCAATTATTAATTTAGCTTTCGTCCGTTGAAGACATGACAATTTCCAATTTTTCTGTCAAAAGACTGGAAGTTCTTTAGAATCTTTTAAGCAACGTTTGTAATCTCATCATGGTATAGATATCGACCGACGGTTCATATTATTAGTATCTTCATTATCGACAATATTGGCCATTTCGGATTGGCAATAACAGAAGATTGTCAATAATGGCTGCGTCTTGATATTTCTTTAGAACGATAGAAAGATATTAAAAATGGGTAACACAAATCTTAACATGTTTATTTATCGTTTGGAATAGTTGTATGGAATTTTGATCATATTCTGGTGAAATATTATATAACAAAGTAGTTGATGCAATAATAATCTAGGTATTGATAGACATTTCAATTTGGGATTACTTAATAACAAAAAATCTTTGGGTTTCCCTTACGGTAGATCTGATACAGAGATTAATGGGTTAATCATTTAACTAATGTGCATGAGTTGTTAGTTGGCAGAGATATGTAGGTTAGGATGCACTATTTTTAGTGATGTCAGACCAATTCAAACTTGTGTTTCGATACAAAGAATATTCATAATATGTATGTCATGTCAGCTGGTATCTCCTTAGTTACCTCAAAAATCTGATTTGCTATTCATGATACGGATCAGAATTTGCCGATATTTGATCCTTGCTCTCAGGAGTTCAATTCTACTCAGTATATTTCTGTTTTTTTTCTAAAAGATGATTAGCTGACACCTTTTCCCTTTGTGTTTAAAAAATAATTAGCTGGAGAAAGAGGACAACTTGGTTCTCGAAGGATCTGGAAGTTAATTCTTCCTATTCAATATAAACAATAGAATATTCAAATTGCTAATCCACCCTACCAATTTGATGGATACAATTTGAAGTCCTTAAAGGACCAAATATTATTATGGGGTCTTGCACATGTATCAAGATTCAAGTAACATCAAATGGATTGTAAAAATAGCAAGTTACTAATATACATGTATGATGCGAATCCGCGAGAGGGAACACGATAAAAATAGGGGGGTTGTGGAAGATTTGGGGAAAAGGTGTGAGGTTTTTTGATTTTTTTGATAAAAGTAACAAGATACGTGGTCTCGGTTTGAGAGGAGGCAGCTCTCTTAGGACATGCTATTCCAAATGGAGGTGCTCGTCTCTTCCCAGCTCGTTCTCCTTAACGACATTGCCTTCTTTATCCTTGATGATTAAGATCTGGAGAGCATGATCCTGATACGACTAGGGCTTTTTTGTGGGGATTAAAGGTAGGGTTTTTATGGCTTGTGGACTACGAATCTAGGGTTTAATAGCGAAGAACAGATCTGAAACTAATATTTAATTGCTGGAAAAATAGATCTAGGGCTAAAAACAATTATCTAGCAACTAGGGAATAATCTAGAGCAACTAGGAATAAAATTACCTTGATCAATTCTTCGATAAAACCCATCCTAGGGCCGGCCGGCCCCTTTATTGGGGGAGGGGATAATAATTGTCTAATTACCCTCTTGCCCTCCCCACTTGTGAGTAATCACAGGTTTGGGACCGGGTCCGAGTTGGACCCAAGTCGTCGCCTCCGATGGTAGACCCGCATCCCTTGAACCGGCCCCCCTTCCTGCCTAGCCGCCGCACCCTGCTGAGCCGCATCATTACTCCCCCTCAAAAGTGCCACCTTGTCCTCAAGGTGGAAATCTGGAAACTGGTCGCGGATCACTGAAGCAGCCTCCCAAGTAGCATCGTAGTCGGGTAGGCCCCGCCAACGAATCCTCACCTCCTGAACCCCGCCTGCGGTCTGCCGGATCACTGTCAACTCCTGAGGCTCCAGGAGCACCTCCATGTCATCGGTCAGAGTGAGTGGGAGAGTGGGTGACAGAGTATGATTTCCGATGGCTCGTCGCAACTGTGAAATGTGGAACACCGGGTGAATGGTCGAAGTGGTGGGCAATTGCAATCTATAGGCCACCTTGCCGATCTGAGCGGTCACCTCGAAAGGTCCATAGTAACGGGCCGCTAGCTTCTCATTGCTCCGATGAGCCAAGGTCCTCTGCCTGTAAGGCCGAAGCTTCAGGTACACGCGGTCCCCAACCTCAAAGTGCTCATCTCGCCGGTGTGCATCTGCCTTGGTCTTCATGATCTGCTGGGCCCTCAACAAGTGTTTCTTCAACTCCTCCGGGTACTTATCCCGCTCAGTCAAGTGCTCCTCTACCTGGGACACCGGCGTGGCACCTCTGCTGTAATGTATCAATTGTGGAGGGTCACGGCCATAGAGGATCCGGAATGGGGTGCTCTGTGCTGTCGAATGGTACGAGGTGTTGTACCAATATTCGGCCCATGCCAACCACCTGGCCCACTGTCTCGGTGACTCGGACGCGATGCACCTCAGGTATGTCTCCACACTCCTATTCACCACCTCCGTCTGTCCATCTGTCTGCGGGTGATAGGCCGTGCTTCTCCGTAGCTTGGTCCCCTGCACCTTGAATAACTCCCTCCAAAAGCTGCTGATGAATACCTTGTCCCGATCTGATACTATGCAGCCCGGAAACCCGTGCAGGTGAACCACCTCCCTCATAAAAACTGCTGCCACCGTAACTGCAGTGTATGTGTGTCTGAGAGGTATAAAGTGGGCGTACTTGCTGAGCCGATCGACCACCACTAATATGGAACTGTACCCCTCTGATCACGGCAACCCCTCAATGAAATCCATACTGATATCCTCCCATACTCGCTCTGGCAAAGCTAATGGCTGTAAAAGTCCCGCTGGTGCCATTGCCAAATATTTGTGACGCTGGCACACGTCACATGCTGCTATCCGCTGGGCAATGTCTTTCTTCATCCCAGACCAGTATAACTCCCTCGCCATCCGCCGGTAAGTCTGCTGTACCCCGGAGTGCCCCCCGATGGCGCTGCCGTGGAACTCCTGAAAGATCATGGGAATGTGGGCGGACCCCCTGGGAATCACCAGCCGGCCGTGGTATAGCAACCTCTGTCCCTCCATGCTGTAACCCTGAAAGTCCGAGGACCCCTGCTGCAGTGCCTCACGGATCCTCGTCAAATCTGCATCAGCCTCTATCTCTCTACTCAAGGGCTCCCAATCCAAGAGGACGGGTGCTGATATGGCCGCGACCTCTGCAATCTCCTCGCGACGCGACAAGGCGTCAGCCGCCTTGTTCTCCAGGCCTGGGCTGTACTGTATCTCGAATGTAAAATGCACCAGCTTGGAGAGTCACCTCTGATGCTCCTCGGTGACCATACGCTGCTCCAATAAGTACTTCAAACTCCGCTGGTCAGTCCGCACTATGAACTTCCTACCCAACAGGTAGGGCCGTCACTTCTGAATAGCTAGTACAATCGCCATCAGCTCCCTCTCATAAACTGACTTCAGCCTCGCCCGTGCTGACAGGGTCTGGCTAAAGAAAGCAATCGGCCTCTGGTCCTGCATCAACACTGCCCCCAGGCCATACCCTGATGCGTCGGTGTCTATCACAAAAGGTCTGCTGAAATCTGGGAGCCCCAAAACTGGCACCGATGTCATCGCCTGCTTCAGGGCCTCAAATGCCCTGGTAGCCTCCTCGCTCCAGTGGAAGTTTTCCTTCAGTTGCTCGGTGAGAGGCCAAGCAATCGTGCTATATCCCTGGACAAACTTCCTGTAATACCCCGTCAAGCCCAAGAAGCCGCGCAGACCCCGTAAGGTGGAGGGTACAGGCCAATCTAACATGGCTGCAATCTTGGTCGTGTCGGTTGCAACTCCCTCTGCTGACACCACGTGGCCTAAGTACTCCACATGTGGCTGGCCGAACAGACACTTCTTCTTATTCGCACAGAGCTGCTGCTCCTGTAGCTCATGCAGTACTGCTCGCAGATGCCCCACGTGCTCCTCCATACTGCGGCTGTACACCAGTATGTCATCAAAGAAGACCAACACAAACCTCCTCAGAAAAGGTCGGAAGACCTTGTTCATCAAAGCCTGGAATGTCGCAGGTGCATTCGTCAAGCTGAACGGCATGACTAGGAACTCATAATGCCCCTCGTGAGTCCTAAACGCAGTCTTTGGCACGTCGGCCGCCCTCATCCGTATCTGGTGGTAACCCGACTTCAGATCAATTTTGGAAAAATAAGCTGCCCCGTGGAGTTCATCCAATAGCTCATCAATCACATGGATATTGAATTTATCTGCCACTGTTTCCTTATTGAGGGCCCTGTAATCCACGCAGAATCTCCAGCTGCCATCCTTCTTCTTCACCAACAGTACCGGGCTAGAAAAAGGGCTAGTGCTCGGTTGGATCACCCCTGCCTGCCGCATCTCCTCCACCAACCGCTCTATCTCATCCTTCTGTACCTGGGGGTACCTGTAAGGCCGCACACTAATGGGAGACACGCCCTCCCTCAAAACGATGGCGTGCTCATGGTCTCTGTGTGGTGGCAGCCCATGCGGTGTCTGGAAGACCTCAAACTGTGCCAACAGCTGCTCGACCTCCGGTGCTACTGTCTGTGGGGGTGTCCTCACTCTGTACCGACGCTGTCACTGTCTGTAGCTCCACCAAGTATCCCCCTCCTGCGGTGTGGATAGCCCTAGACATGGCTTTATAAGACACCAGGGAACGCCAGAGACTGGGGTCCCCCTGTAACACCACTGTCCTCCCCCCATGCGGATACTCCATCCTCAACAGCTTCCAGTTAGTCCTGGTCTCCCCGAGGGTCTGTAACCACTTCATCCCCAGGATGACATCTGTACTTCCTAGCTCCAAGGGCAGGAGATCGGCGACGATCTGCTCCACCTGAACCGCCACAACCACCCCGCGGCAGACACCAGTGCTATGTGTCACCTGTCCCGTGCCGAGCATCACTCCATACCGCCCAGTGCCACTCATCAGCAAACCCTGTGCCTCCGCCAGTCTGCTGGAGATGAAGTTGTGGGTGGCCCCACTGTCGATCAAAACTATCACCTCCTGGCTACCCACCTGTCCCACCAATTTCATGGTGTGGTTCGGCGTGAACCCCACCACGGAATTGAGGGACACCTCTGCAAGGTCTAAGTGCTGGTGCTCCATCTCCTCCTCATCCTCTCCTGCCTCTAGGGTGATAACCTCGTCATCTCCCTCCTCATCGCCAGCTATCAGTATCTGGAGAGTCCGAGCGGCGCAGCGGTGTCCGGGGGTGAACTTCTCATCACATCTGAAGCACAGCCCCTTCAACCGCTTCTCCCGTATCTCCGCATCTGTCATCCTCCGCACCTGCCCCCCACCGCGGGGCTCCTGCCTCCTGTCAGTACCGGTCCCAGCTGCGGCGGTCACCCCCTGGCCCGGGGTGGTCCCTGTAGTAGGTGCTGTCCTCTGCCCTGCAGTAGCCGCCTGACTCCTAAATGTGGCACCTCCCCACGCCCCGCGGGCCCTCCGCTCTGTCTCCTGGTGATCTTCTACCTTCCTGGCCAGTGTCATCATCCCACGCAGACCAACGGGCTCAAACTGTCTCAGCCCCGACCGCACCGTGGGCTTCAGCCCCTTCATGAAACAGCCATCCAGAGACTCCTCAGAGACTCCTCGAACTCGGTGGCAGAGCGACTCAAACTTCTTGATGTAATCACCCACGCTTCCCTCCTGCTTCAGCGAGTACAGTCTCTTGAACACGCCGCCAGCCTGTCCTCCAAACCGCTCTGTCAAGAGCGTCGTAAACTCAGCCCAGGTCTGAAAAGGCTGCTGCTGATCGGTCCAACGGAACCAGCCCAAAGCCTCTCCCTCCAGGCAGACCCCTATCGCCCGTAGCCAATCCTCTCTTGGGACAACGGACACCTCCAAGTACCTCTCCACCCGGTAAAGCCAGTCGTCTGGGTCTCCTCCCTCAAAAACAGGCACCTCCAGCTTCCTCAGTCACCTCTCGCCAGCGTATCCACCTCTCTCCTGCGGCTGGAAACCTCCCCTGTGCTGGTACCCCTGTCGCCTGTCTGGAACATAAGCCTCAGCCCGCTCACGGTAGCCTCCCCCTGCTCCATGCCCCTGCCAGTCTCCCGGAGGGTGCCCAAACTCTGCCTGGTGGCCTCCTGGGGGGTCCTGGTACGCTCTCCAGTCTCCCGTAACTCCCCCAAAGGGTGGGGGCTGAGTCGATGGCCCCCCTGTGATCTGGTGGTGGCCTCCGTTCTGCTGAAATCCTCCGCCCGGTCCTCCAAAAGGCTGAAAACCCCCAAACTGAGCTCCACAGACCTCGGGCGGGCCCCCCGGGGGTCAAAAAGTCGTCGAAACAGGCTGTCGGGCCTCCTGGGGGGTCGGTGGGCCCTCCCAGGGGTCCGGTGGGCCTCGGGTCCCCCCCGGGGGTCGGCCGAGGCCCCCCAGGCCGCCGCCTGGGCCGGCCGGCCCTGGAATTGGACCGGCGGGCCCCAGGCGGCGGCGGAAAGGCCTGCCGAAGCCGCGGGGGGGGGGGGGGGGGCAGGTGCGCCCGCCCCTCCCAGCCTCCTGGCGGCCCTCCGTCGCCCCCGCTGGGGTTCGTCGACCCCCCATGTGCATTTGGGGGGGCCGGCGGCCATGCCGGAGTGGTCGGGGGGTGCCACTGAGTCGGGAAACCCCCCGGCCACTTGATCTTCACGGCGCGGCGGTGCGCGGTCTTGGTGGGGCCCCCACGCGTTGTCATCTTGGTCAAAGCCTCCTTCGTCGTCTAAACCCGGATGTTCTTCAAAAAAAATTGCCTTTTTACCTTTGTCCTTCGCCAAAGGTGGCTCCTTTTTGCTTGGATCCGCTTTTGGGATAAGATGAGCGGTCAACGCCGCTATGGCATCCGTCAATTCCGAAAGTTTTGCATCCGTTTTCTCTTGATTCTCTTTCATCTCCTTTCGGATCTCCGCGGCCATCTCCGCATCTTCTTTCCTTAGATCGATGAGACCCTTGCTGATTTGGGCTTCAATTCTCTCAACTTTTCCTTCCAAGACTTCAATCCGCTCCGTTGCTCGCGTGTTCGCCATGGATCAACCGCTCTGATACCAATTTGATACGACTAGGGCTTTTTTGTGGGGATTAAAGGTAGGGTTTTTATGGCTTGTGGACTACGAATCTAGGGTTTAATAGCGAAGAACAGATCTGAAACTAATATTTAATTGCTGGAAAAATAGATCTAGGGCTAAAAACAATTATCTAGCAACTAGGGAATAATCTAGAGCAACTAGGAATAAAATTACCTTGATCAATTCTTCGATAAAACCCACCCTAGGGCCGGCCGGCCCCTTTATTGGGGGATGTGATAATAATTGTCTAATTACCCTCTTGCCCTCCCCACTTGTGAGTAATCACAGGTTTGGGACCGGGTCTGAGTTGGACCCAAGTCGTCGCCTCCGATGGTAGACCCGCATCCCTTGAACCGGCCCCCCTTCCTGCCTAGCCGCCGCACCCTGCTGAGCCCCATCAGATCCTTTCAGCGATGTCCTAGCTCGAACCTCTCGCCATAACGAAAACAAAATCCCTTGGTGTCCTTATCCTGGATCGTCGTCTCTATGGGATGCTTCATCCTGCTGTCTGATGGAAGCCCATTGTTCTTCTCTTGGCTAGATTGGATCCCTTGTGCCTTCTCTTACCATGTCCTTAGCTGCCTGCGAAAAGTGTGTCCCAGGCCCTCTTGGCCCGTCGCTCCTCTGTGTGAGCTGATACTCTATTAATTGGGCCAGCTCCATTGTGTCCTGTAGCGCTCTCTGTCTCTGGATGCACAGCTCTGTTCAAATGTTAGCCTTGGGACCTTCCATAAAACACTCCTCTAAGGACTCTGATAGTCACCGCACACGGCCTGACAGCAACTCATACTTTCTTATGTACTTCTTGAATGTCTCCTCTTGTCTATGAGCAAAGAGCTGCTCATGAGGGTCTTCCTTTGTGTGTCCCAAAATCGGTGTAGCAGTCAATCATTAAATTTTTCACACGAGCGCACACGCCGTTGATCTCTCCACCGAATCCAAGATAGCCTCACCATATAACCATATCCCTACAACTCAGATTCTCTGCTGCAGTGAGGCGCGTCACCTCAAAGTACCTCTCCGTCCTATAGATCCATCCATAAGGGTCTTTTCCTTTAAAAATCGGTATTTTTTCTGACCCTACCGTCTGTGTTGAAATCTCATTGTGTTGCTTTTCCTCGGTATTGGTCATAATAGCACTACTGTCGATATGGGTCCCGTGATGCATACTAGTCTCCAAATCTGTCTCTCTCTTCTCATTCGTCGTTCTCTTAGATGCCATCTTCCTAATCATACCCTTTTTCATCACCTGCATATTCCAAAACATCATCACGGTATTTGTCAAACTCGTAATTTTGAATTGGTCGCCGACGTCCCTCAGCAGCAAACCCGTGGTCATGGGCCCCTCGAAGGTTTTCTAGGTCATCGCTAGGCTCTGGGCTCCCTCTGGTAGTCATCGGGGTCTTGGTAGACCCCCTGGAGGCCATGGAGACCGAGCGACATATCCCTTGCTTGGAGGGCCTTTGGCGGGCTGCCATGACATCGCGAGGGCCCGGCAGCCCTATAAAGGCTCGGCAAGGCCGCCCTGGCAGCCTTGTCGGGGCTCGCCTGCTGTGGGTGGGGCCTCCTAGGTGTCGTGGGGCCCCGGTGAAGGTGGAGAGGTCCATGCACCCCGCGAGGTCTTCCTCCGCTTCTACGGGATCGTCCTTCGCGTCGATTAGAATCCCTTCTTTCAATTCTTCATCCTTCGCCAAAGGTCACCCCTTTTGCGTCGGATCTGAGAGGACGCCCTCGTCTTTATTCAGATGTGAATCCTTCACCTTTGATAACGCTGCGATTTATTGCGAGACCTGTTGAGTTTCTTGGATGAGTTGTAGATTTACTTGCATGAGGGCTTCTAATGTCACGTTCAGCCTCGCTTCCGACATCTTCATTTCGGATCTCATCTTCTCAATTGATTTCTTCAGTTCTCCCGCTTTGGCGTCGAGTTTCTCCTCTAAAGCTTCAATCTTTTTTCTTCGCCGCTACCGTCATTGATGCCAAGATCGAAGCTCAGATACCAATTTGATGCGATTTGCAAGAGGAAATAAGATAAAAATAGGATTTTTGTGGATGATTTGTAAAAAGGTGGGATTTTTATTGATTTTTGATAACAATAACAAGATAAGCATCCACTAGGAGAGAGGAGGCCTCTCTCCTAGCTTTGTATTTAAGATCAAAGCCTATTTCTCTAAGGGCTATGGTTCTAATTAACTTGTAGATAATTTCTCTCACAATATTCCACATAATTCCCTTAACCCTAGTTGTCATTTATTAGATAGAGTGCTGTTAGTTGCACCGCAAAGTCTTTTTGTTTCACCTCATTCTTATTTACAAGTTTGCTATTACCTAAAATGCATAAAGAACTCTTTTTACCATTCGGTTCTCGATGATCCCGTTTTCCTGTAGAACACGTCTTTGGTGTCCTGTAGAACACGTCTTTGGTGCCGTTGACGAGGCAGTCCATTAGGATTAGGTACGCTATGAGATTGTTCCCGACGCCAGGGCAGCATCCCTCATATTGAATGCGATTACGACCCTTTAGGTCCGATGCGGAAGGCAACACTTTTGCCTTGGCGATCTCCGATCGGACCGAAGCGGATTCTGCTTGCTGTGCGTCCCACGTTTGATCTTGAAATGGATGGAATCGTGCATATGTGGTAGATGTGGGGCAAGTGATGGATCGTGCCGGTGACAGGGATAATGGGGAGCATGGTGGCGGTGTGGCGGTTGCTGAGGTAGTTGGTGGCGAGGACGATGATAGAGCGGAGCGAGGTCGGAGAGCTGAAACAGGCAACGTAGATGAAGAAGGGGATCTGGTTCTTGAGCATTAGCATGTCGGTTCGTAGGATGGGGAGGGGACTAATATCGGGTCGGGCTCGGCGGAGCTCCTTGTGATGAGGAACTCGATGACGTAGCATGGGTTAAACTTGGAAATAAAAAAATATCAATGCGGTGAATTTGGAGGTGCATTGAATTCATAAAAGCTTACGGTGAAATTAATAACACGCCATTTATTAATAATTCCTTTTACCCATAATTTCCAGAAATTACAAAACTGTCCTTAACAGTCAAAATTACAAAATTACCCCTATCGGTGGCTGCCGTACCCCAATTGCATCAATGTATCTATAGGTTGGGAATACAAAATGAAAAATTGCAAAATTTAACTTCGATCTATTCGCTCTATAACCGTGTGCACCATTTTTGTTGGGATTGAAACATCTTGGGCCATACATTCAAACAGCTTGCAATATTCACTGGTGGATATTTATGCATATGTATAAAACAACTTAACATACCATTGAATTTTTTGATTCTTAGGCACTCTACAGAATATAATCAACAATGAATAGAGTTGATTTTTCAATTTGATGGAGAAAGGGAGGCTAACAGTAAGCTTTATGTAATAAGAATTTAGTAGAAAACTTGTGTGATTCGCTCTACGTATCATAAGGAGATCGAATGTTTAAAGAAAACTTTGTTGTGGGTAGAGAGGGATGATGGCTCACAGCAACTAATTGAAAACCTTTTCTGTTTGAGTATATGTACCTTATGGAGATTGTTTGGTTAAAAGGAAACTCCACCACAAGGATCTAACCATTATACATCACTTTGTTTAAGAGACGTAAACTGAGGTGAATATTTTCTCAGTTAGTCAAAGAAAATGGTGCCACATCTTAAATGAGTGTTACTTCTGACTTAAACTACAATTTCTCTTGAAAATGGAATTAAGAGTCACAATAGAATCAGATGTACATAAAACTACATATGTACTAGATTTCTGGCATGTGCAGATGCACATATTTTTCCCTTCTATACAGAATTATCAGGATTCATGACTTCAAAAATTGTTATCCAATCCCCTAAATAATTAGACGGTTTACTTGCTTGGGAAAACACAATGATTTGACTTTAGAGATGTGGCAGGTTGCTAAATGTTTTTTTCCCCCTGAAAAGGGAAGTTCACATTTGGGCACATACTAATTGCTGCTATTAATTACTATGATACCAACCATAAAGTTTTATTAATTGTTAATAATTGGTGACTCTCGTGGATGTCCAACCTTCAAGACACTCTTTGCTATATTGAAAAAAAGAGACACCAAACATCATGAATGAAAAGAAAAATCAAAGTTTGAACTCTTAGGTTCTGTTCTCGGTAAAACCCGGTGGGTTATAGTATTGGTATCAGCTACATCAGAAGTATCAATCTATATATATTGGAAGTATGGGGTTTTATATCTCGACCGTTTTTTTTTGGATATTGGTTCAAGTAGAGCTTTATCTATCCGTGAATTATCTCTATCTTTCAAGACAATGTCCTTTCTTTCTCTAATGCACTATATCAATGGACCATCTTTTTGAAAGAGAATATGTAAATCAATCAGGTTAATTTAGTTTGACGTATTAGCCTCATATATAACTGAAATGGTCCATTACATTTATGTTTTGACTGAAGAGTTTACATAGTTCTAATTGTTGAGGATTTGCTTTGTATCACCGTTCAAATATGATTTAAAACGGCTAATATATATCAACACTAGTTAGTTTTTCAAACTTTGATATTGACTGTTTACTGAAAATCTTTCAACCATTATATGGAATAAGTTAGAATTCAAATTCGGTATATCAAACTCCTAATCTTTTATTGCATTAATAGTTATTAGTTAATATTGGTGGTATTGGCCAATATCAGCTTGATCATATCGGCATGCATGCAATTTGATACTTTACAAGTGATATGTTGTGGTATTGGTCGATTTTTGGAACCTTGTGTAAAACAGGTACATGAATCTCTTATGATCTTCTTGTCTGTATCTGGAAGTTTCATAAAGTCTCCACCATATTCTTTGAAATCATTAATTATAGTATACACTTTGTTATTCCATTTGATAGTTTTAAAAATTTCATTTTGGAGTTTGACTTTGCAATTTTTGGTTCATATTCTTTATGACAGAGAAATCATTATGTTTTTGGATAATTGACTTAAATATCGGGCGATATGACCGATTTATAAATCGGCATCGGTCCCATATTGAGACGATATCGTGATATTTTCCAGAAATGAGAAAAAAATCCCGATATCAGGCTTTGTCAGCTATATCAGCCGATATATCGGCCCGATAAATTTCGGGTTGATATCAGCCGAAATGATCGGATAATGTTCCAGTTGGATTTCGAAATTTTGTTAAACGGATTTGGATCGATTTGATCCATACCCGTTAGCTTAAATCAGAGAAAACAAGTGGATCTTGTCGTCATTTCTCGCCCTCGTCGCTCTCTAGCTTGCACACCGGTGTTAGGGGTTTAATTTTTCGTCGAAATCAAAAGGAAATAAGAGGTAAATCAAGTTGAAAAGTTTTTTTATGTTTGTTCTTAATTCTACATTTTTACAGTTTTTTGCAATTTTTTCCTATTTAAAGGGAAATTTCAATCTTTATTTTTCTATGATTTTTCCTTTTATCTTCTTCTTGCCGCTGGTATCTTCTTCTTGTGTTTGATGCTTTTTTCATCATCATCATCATCATTATTCTTTTTATTATGTCGGCTCATGTGCTCTGTCAATCCGTCGGCTCCTGTGCTCTGTCATCGTCGGCTCCTGTGCTCTGTCTGTCAACTCATGTGCTCTGTCTCTCTACTGACTTGTCACTCTACTGACTCCTCTGTCTGATGGTTCCTATGCTTTGTCACTCTGTTGGTTCTGTCTGTTGGCTCATGTCCTCTATTACTGGCTTAATTTTATATTTTTAAATAGCTTGCAATTAGTGAATTCTAAGAGTAGTAGGAGCAATAGAGCAAGTTTAAATGGATTTTTAAAATTTTTAATTATGGGAATACTAATCTCGACATTGTTCTGAGAAACTGTGGGATGCACATAAATGATTAAATGAAACTGATTTCAATTAATCTTTGTAGTCAAGTAGTGAGCCATATTTGGCAGCCTATTGCCTTATTGGAGATATAACACTTGGATTGGTTGGGGAACATGCAAGCACTTGTAAAGTTGTATATCCAAACGTCTCTTATCGGATACGGTCCCTTACAGGCAACCAGCTACCGCATAGGCCAGATCCTTGGCTATAAAGATTGACATGAGCTACAAATAGAGATGTTCCTAAATATATAATTTGTACATGTAAATCCCATAATTATTTAAAGTCACGAGTCATGATATGTTTTAATTTTTTATGATATGAGGAGGATCAGGAAGAAGTCTTTCTTGGAGAAACTTCTTTCTGGAGAAAGGCTGACATGGATGGAAATTAAAGAAGTGATGTGGGTTGATCCAACACCAAGGGCTAGCAAAAGATTAAATACTTCAAAGAAAGGAAAAGCCATCATATCATCTTCATCAGTGAAGTGGAAGGGAAAGAAGCAAATGCTTGAGGAGTAGGAAGTTTTAGGTTCCGATTCATGGTGCTACTCAGATGACTCTTCTTCAGATAGTTTAAATTCTGATACGCAAGCAGCTGCATATGCTAAAACATTCATGTTAGAGACGTGTGTAGAATGAGTTTGTTACATAATGTTGGTGTAATTCACTCTTTCTGAAATCTTTTAATTCATTTTCTATTCATGCGGTATTTTAAGTTTTAATATTTTGTCAATTTGTAGACGTAAGGACTGTAGCATTAGTGTATTACATACTTGTATGTCAGTGTTAGTGATAACTTAATGCATTTATCGTAACTTTATGTGATCCTATTGATGATATTTTGATAATATGAACAATCATGTGTATTTATGATATTATAATTGTATATTTATTCTGTCCGATATGACCAACCAGATAATTGTGCATATCCCCGATTAATCTCCTCATATCCGATATCCGATATGGCCAATCCGATACGATACCGATATCCTATATTTAGAACCTTGATTTGGATGTTTCATAAAATTGCCACTGTATTCTTTGAAATAATGTTGTGCAAACGATTTTTAATTCAAGAAATTCAAATTTATTGGGAATTTCACCAAAGTAAGAATTTTCCCTATATAAATTTGTAATAATCTAATAAGTTTTTTTTCTAAATTTTATTTTTAGTAATTAAGATTTTTTAAAAATAAACTCGAGGAAAGCCTATAGTCAAGAAAGATGAGCACACAAACCTATAATTTATATTGAAGTATTATCATAAAAGACTCGTGTTTTTCCCAGTCACATGATATGGTGCATATATACATCACATAACTTACTGTTCAAATAATATCTTCTTCCTCTTCTTTGTCCTCCGCATCCTATTTTTATTCCTTTTATTTCTTTGCCTTCTTACAGAATAATGCTTGACTTCTTACACGTGCATAGCGGAATTATGACTTGATATAGGGAGTGGAAGCCCATATTGTTTATAAATTCAGAAAATGTCTTAGGATTATAATTACTAAGTTGGGTTGAACTCTAGATCTCAGCGCTTCTAATACCCATGCCACTTAAAAATTTTCTCATGGATTTCCTATATTATATCAGAATCTAATTGCATTTAGAAAATATGTTGGTTTAGAGGGTTTAATTCGGGTACATATAAATGTTCTTTTAAAAATCATTTATCATTATTTTGTTGTTGCACTAGCGAGGGCATTCATGATGGCATCTAATTCCTTTTGCATGCAGTGTCCCTTTTTAGCACAATTTAACATCTAATCAGCACTTGGAATAGTTGAAGCTGAAATTAGTTGATTACAGATGCATGTGCTTTTAACAGGAAATTCTATAATAATTCTAAACCACTTTGATGAGCCCTGGTTTGTATACTTGGATTAGTTCACTATCTTGATGTACTCAACCAATGGCCGTTCATATAGAGGATACACACTTATATACTTCCCTAATGCTAATAAACGATTGTTGTAATCTAATGCTATGTCTTCTTGTGGTTTATATGACCTCTCAAAGATGATAGACCTTCAAACATTCTCCTTCGAGAAATAAGTTTTTTGGTTAGCAAATAAAAAGGCGAAAAAATCAATAATGTCTTAACAAATGAAAAGATATGAATTCAATGATATAAATAACACAGCATCTTAAAAAATTTAATCTCTGAACAGAATCTATAAAAGTCTTACTCCATTGTCATTACAAGAAAGGGCTTGCAAAGGTATCATACCTTATCTAGCAAGGACATAGCTAGGTTCACTGGCAAATTCCAAGTGCTGAAGTGTGAAATTGATTGCTTATTTACGTCAATGCATGCATACCTGTTTTTTTTGCACACATGTAAACCCTTGTTGATTGTTAAGAGGAACATATTTACTCACAATCCATATTTGTTACACAGGTTAAGCCTCTGCCGTTCAAAGGAACAGGCAAACACAAGTACAGTTTCCAGCGCATTGAAGTTCCTCCTCTCCCTATTCATTTCTGTGATTGTGAGGAGCATTGGCAACAATCTGAGACAGCCAGCCAAAAGTATATTTCTTCAATCAACAGTGGAATACATTATGATAAAGAGCTAGGCATTATGAACTCTGTGTTGAATAAGCTCTTTTCAAAGGAAAATACTGAACACACCGCTGATAAAGAGATGACGTTGGATTCTGCTGAAAATGCTTCAGATCCCTATACTAATGATGTCCATGAAGAAGAATCTGAAGAAATATTGGAGATGGATGACGACCTTCTAACCAACATTGGGGTGAGAAGAACAGATGACATGTTAATGCTGTTCCGAGGGGACATGCCGGGAGTTGATCAGGTATGCAATTCTTTTTGTTTGTAATATCCAAAATTGATGTATATGTTTGTCTCAGCGTTACCCCAATTCCCTACAATCCCCTTGAGTCCACAATCTGGATTGTACGACCCGATTCATGCGGCGTTCACAATCTGGATTGCAGAAAGCATCGGTCCGGATTGTGTGTATGTGTGCATAACACAATAGTTGAGATTCTTTTTATAAAAAACCCTAACCGAAGCGAATCTGTGTATATATGTATGTATTTGTGTATGTATGCATATACATGTATATTGTATACGTATATATAAACACACATGCCCGACCGAACCCCGACCCCAACCTTAGCGTATTTTACCCGAAATAGCAAATTGACTTTCCCGACCTCTCGTACTGCATACCACCTAAAAGTAGCATACCGCGCAACTGTATCAGTATCGCGTACTGAAGTATACCACGATCAAGGTAACATTGGTTTGCCTTATCCTGCAGAATGACATGTTAGTTAATCTGATAACATAAATATAGTTGGAAGTGTTAGGAATAAACTCTCTTATGTTATTCCAAGGGCAATGGCCCGATATATATAGAGTACATGGAATGGTAAATAAGCACAAAAGACCCTATACAAAGGGAGTATATACATATACATCTAACACCCCCCCTCAAACTCATGGTGGATCAACAACATTGAGTTTGGAAAGATAAAAGCTGTGATGTGCTCTAGTCTGGACCTTTGTGAAGAAATCCGCGAGCTGGTACTTAGAAGGCACATACTGAAGAGCAATAACCTTATCCCGCACCTGTGAACGCGTAAAAGAGGCGTCCACACCAATGTGCTTGGTGAGCTCATGCTTCACCGGGTCACGAGCAATACTGATGGCACATGTACTGTCAGACAACAAAGGAGTAGGTGTGGAAATGGGGACGCCAAAATCCTCAAGTAACCAACGTAGCCAAATAATCTCTGCTGTCAACAAGGCCATAGCACGCAACTCAGCCTCTGCACTCGATCGAGAAACTGCCTGCTGCTTCTTGGTCTTCCAAGTGATGAGAGAGCCACCCAGGAAGACGCAATAGGCAGATAGAGACCGACGATCAGAAGGATCGCTGGCCCAAGTCGCATCAGAGTAAGCATGGAGCTGTAAAGGGCCAGAGCGTGGAAATAACAATCGACGGTGGCTGGTCCCGCGCAGGTAACGCAGGACACGAAGAAGATGGCTGTAGTGGAGCTGAGTAGGTGCAGAAACAAACTGGCTCAAGATGTGCACAGAATATGAAATATCCGGTCGAGTGATCCCAAGATAGACCAGACTGCCAACAAGATGGCGATACCGAGTGGGGTCCGGAAGAGGCTCACCGTCACTAGAGCAAAGGTGTACATTCAGCTCCATCGGTGTATCAGCGGTACGCTGATCAACAAGAGAAGCCCGATCAAGAAGATCCTGAATATACTTCTCCTGGGAGAGATAGTAGCCATCAGGTGTGGAGGAAAACTCAATCCCCAGAAAGTAACGAAGAGGGCCAAGATCCGTCATAAGAAACTGCTCGCTCAGCCTTGCTTTCACAAAAGCAATAAACTGGAGATCATCTCCAGTGATAATCATATCATCCACATACAAAAGGAGAAGTGTCCGACCACGAGATGAAGTATGAACAAAGAGAGCAGGATCATGATCACTCGCTATAAAACCAGCAGCAGTGACGACAGAAGAGAACCGCTAAAACCAAGCACGGGGAGCCTGCCGAAGACCATATAGAGAGCGACGAAGGCGACAAACCATGCCCTCGGGGACAGAATAACCAGGTGGTGGCCGCATATAAACCTCCTCATCAAGAACGCCATTGAGAAAAGCATTCTTGACATCAAGCTGGGAAATAGTCCATGAACGAACAGCAGCAACAACAATAAGACTGCGAACAGTAGTCATATGAGCAACAGGAGCAAAAGTCTCCTCAAAATCTATCCCATGCTCCTGCTGAAAACCGCGCGCTACAAGACGAGCCTTGTAGCGCTCCAGAGTACCATCAGATCTGGTCTTGACCTTGTAAACCCACTTGCACGTGATAGGACGAACACGGGCAGACAGGGGTACTAGATCCCACGTACCAGTACGCTCAAGCGCATCAATCTCCTCTGTCATAGTATGCTGCCACTCCTGGTGAGCAGCGGCATCCCGATAAGAGGTCGGCTCAGAAAGAATAGCACCCAGAGAAGTAAACCGACCAGGAGGGCGTAGTGATTCACGATCACGAAGGTGGTAACGAGGAGGGTCACTGGAGGAAGAGGGCAACTCAGGAGGGTCACTGGTGATGGAGGGCATCTCATGAGAAGGCACTGCAGGAGGATCCTCGACTCGCTGACGACGAGTGTAGTGAAGAGGAAAGGGAGAAACAAGTCCTGGGGTAGGTGCAGAGGTGACCGGAGGCACATGGGGCACTGGTGGTGGAGCTGAGGGCACAGGTGATGGAGGTATGGGTGATGGAATGGTGGATAGTGGACTATCAGGAAAAGTGAGAAACAAAAGAGGCTCAACAATGGAAGCCGGACTGGAAGATGAAGAAGGACGAGGGAAGAAGGGACGAGACTCATCGAAAGTCACATCACGAGAAAGCCGCATCCGTCGAGCTATAGGATCCCAACACCGATATCCCTTGTGCACATCACTATATCCAAGAAAGACACACTCAGCAGACTGGGCTGTCAACTTGGTACGCTCACGAGGTGCCAACAAGACATAGCAGACACAACCAAAAAGACGAAGCTCAGGATAGGACGGCAGATCTGGAGGTGGTGTAGGAAGGCGCTCAAGTGGAATCGCACCCTGAAGAGGAGAGGATGGCTGCATGTTGCTGAGATATGTAGCAGTAGATACAGCCTCAGCCCAAAACTGAGGGGGAACAGAGGAAGCAATCATAAGAGCACGAGCAGTCTCAAGTAAATGACGATGCTTGCGCTCAGCAACGCCATTCTGGGCATGAGCCACAGGACAGGAAAACTGTGAGAGAGTGCCATGGGTATCAAGAAAGGCACGAAGGTGCCGAGATAAGTATTCTCCAGCAGAGTCAGCACGAAGAACCCGAATGGGAGTGCTATACTGTGTACGGATCATGGTAGCAAAAGATTTATAAATAGACAAAACCTCAGTACGAGAGGACATAAAGTATATATCCACGTGTAGCGAGAAAAATCATCTATAAATATAATATAGTAGCGATGACCCCCTTTCAAAACGAAGGGGGCCGGACCCCATACATCTGAGTGAACAAGATCAAAAGGACTCTGGGAGACAGACTCACTAGTAGGATAAGGTAGCTGTAACTGTTTGCCTAGTTTACAGCCCATACAGTCTAAAGACATATCACCAGAGACAGACCCTAATAAAGCTCTACGAACCAAAGAAGAAAGACGCGAACCACAGAGATGTCCTAAGCGATGACGCCACTGGGCAAACGAACCGGTGGAGGATGCAGCAGAGGCGGAGGCAATAGTGGTGATGGGAGGACTGGCAGAGGCAGCGGAAGGAAGATGAAGCCAGTCAAGCTCCCAAAGACGCGGAGAATCACGCCTGCGGGGGCCAGAACCAACTAGAGTGCCCGTGCGACGATCCTGGATAGAACAAGAGTCAGAATCAAGAATAACACGACAGCCATGATCAGTAAGTTGGCCTGCCGACATAAGCTGCATGGTGAGTTTTGGAACGAGGGACACAGCAGGGACATGAAAAGTGGGACTAGAAAGTGTGCCTAGCCCAGTAACTGAAAGTGGGGTGCCATCTGCAGTGAGAACTGTGACAGAGCGGGAGAGAGTACTAATGGAATGTAAAGTGGTAGGGTCAGGAGTCATATGAAATGAAGCGCCAGAGTCAAGGATCAAAGGAGAGGTACCTGAGGTGGTGGAAGATTGTGTCGCAGTACCTGGAGGCTGACTGGCAGAAGAAGCAGAGCCTGATGCCCCAGAAGCAGACATCCGACGAAATAACGTGAGAAGCTCCTGCTCAGTATCAGACGGGGTAGAGCTCCTCTGAGAGGGGAAACCCCAAGTGTCAGTCCCCTTCTTCTTGGCAGCAGCCTGGTCCCTCCGCTTCTTGTGACACTGCGCCTCCACATGTCTGTCTCGGTGACAGTAGGTGCAGCGTCTGGTGTCACCTCGCACGGGTGCTGTAGCAGAAGGCAGATCTGGTGTGATAGGAGCAGAAGAAGCAGGAGCACGGGTCGCCAAAACAGAAGCAGAGGGTGACAAAAGACCAGCAGTACGAAGACGAGTCTCCTCAGTACGAATAGCAACAAGAACCTCCAAGAACGTCACGCGTGGGTGACGGGCAAGCAGCTGGGCACGTATCTGCTCGAACTCAGGCCGAAGTCGGGTCAAAAAGTCATAGACCCGACGAAGCTGCAGGTGGGAGTGCTGATGCTGGCAACACTGGCAAATACGACAGATCGCTGGTCCCAAAGAGTCGAGCTGACGCCAGATAGCAGATATCTGTGCATAGAACTCATCGACCGTGGCATCACCCTACTGAAGAGCCTGCTCTTGTCGGACGACAGCAAGGTAGAGGGAGTCACCGGTAGGCTCATAGTGAGAGCGAAGATGATCCCACATCAGCTGAGACGTCGCCAAACTCACAATGTCGCCAGTCAGGGACACATCAATGCTAGCGATGATGATGTTGGCGGCACGAGCATCGTCATCACACCACCGCCGATAGAGAACATCCTGAGAGGAATAAGCAGCAACAGCAGTCGCATACGCATCGGTTGCCGCCTTCTTGGCGGTGTCATCAGCAGTGGGGGGGGGAGTGTGGTCTCGCTGGGAAGCACCGGTCACGGTGGGCAAGGACGATCGCCAGTGAGAAGGTCCCAAAGACGCTGACCGCGCATATGGAGACGAATGTGCGGTACCCACTCCTTATAATTAAGGCCATCAAAAATCAACGAACACCGAGGGATAGCAACATTATGATGATGAAGAGGTAGATCCGTAGGAGACGCCATATGAAGGGGGGCACCGGCAGTCGGATCAGAGGTGGGGGCGGCTTCGGGCTCCGGGACACGGCGGTGGCACGGTGATCTCAGACGGCGGCGTCGAACTTGGGGCTAAGACAGGGGAAGTCGGGGCGGCTTGGCGATGCGGCGAGAGATCAGAAACCCGCAGGCGAAGACGGTGACTGCTAAGGTCAAGTCGCCCGTGAGGAAGGCGACGAAGCCTAAGGCCCCGGCGACGAAGGCTGCGAAAACGAGCGCGAAGGCTTCGCCGGCGAAGTCTAGGAAGGCGGCTGCCCCAAAGAGGAAGGCTGTGCCGGCTGCTGCGAAGCTGATCGGAGCGGATCGGAGCTTCTTCAGAAACCCGCAGACGAGATTGTGACTGGCATTGATGTGTCCTCAGATCGTCCTTGCGAGCGGCCTCAGATCGTCCTTGCGAGTGGCCTCGGATAGCTCGCGGGATCAGGTGTCGTGCGGAGGTGGCGGCCTCGGATCGCTCGCGGGATCACGGTGTCGTGCGGAGGCGGCGGCCTCGGATCGCGCGGATCGTCGTCGTGTGGAGGCGGCCTCGTGCGGAGGCAGTGATCCTTGCGGGCGAGAGAGGCGGGAGCACAGCGTCTCGTCGTGGGATGCGAGCAGGCGGCGCGATCAAGCCTCGGATGCGAGCAGGTGGCGCCTCGTCGTGGGAGGAGCCGGCGGGAGAGAGACGCGGCGGCGACACAGACGTAGGCGGCTAGGGTTTAATATTTTTTTTTTTGGATTTTGCGGGAGAGAGAAAAAAAAGACGGCTAGGTTAAACCTTGCTCTGATACCATGTTAGGAATAAACTCTCTTATGTTATTCCAAGGGCAATGGCCCGATATATATAGAGTACAGGGAATGGTAAATAAGCACAAAAGACCCTATACAAAGGGAGTATATACATATACATCTAACAGGAAGGTCATGGCTCGCCTTGCGTTGATAACGCCTTCCAAGCAAACTTATTTTTACCTATTTGACTCTAAAATTTCTCTTTCCGTTTCTTTGACCATGCAGGGAGCAAGAGCGATCAAGCAACAGTCCCCTAAAATTGAATTGAGCCGCAACAAAGCAGATGCTAACAGTAGGCAAGAACCTGGTCATGTAGATGCATCTGAAACTGCAGCAAACAGGAAAGCCCATTCACAATTGGCAACCAATATCACCGAAAATGAATCTACAGTCATCGTTACACAAACCATGAGCTCTGTTGGTTATCCTCAAGAACCCGATATTTTAGCTCAACCTACGGTCAACAAGGACCGGTCTTGGTTGAAGAAATCGTCTTGGAAAGATCTTGTTGAGGAGGCAAAGAAAAGCTCGTTTAGCATCACCAGCGTTTTGCCAGGCACCACTTCACTACTGCCAGGAAAGCCCAGGTCTGGTGAGTCTGCCGCTGACAAATCGACTGTAGCAAAGACGACCAAACCTCGGGTTGAAAGAAAAAAGTCAAAAAATTCGCCGGTCATGCAAGATCCCGCTACGGAGAAGGAAGATACTCAAGAAGGGCAAAAGCCTGGTGCATTGGATGCGGCTGAAGTTGCGGCAAGCCAGAGAGCGCATTCAGAATTGCCAGTCAAAATCATTGAACAAGAATTCATGAGAACGTCGCCCTTAAACCCAAGCTCTGATGGTCAATCTCCAGAACCAGAAGCTTCTGCTGGGCCTTCCCATCTCGAGAGCCAGACTGAACCAAGAATGGTTGCCAGTCAAGGGGCAAAAGGACAGTCCTGGTTACAGAAATGCGCTTGGAAAGACCTTGTCGGGGGGACGGGGAGCAGTTCATTCAGCATCACTACTGTTTTGCCAAGCCTCAGTGCATTACAATCAACGAAACCCAAGTCTAGCGAAGCAGCCACCGACAAGTTGACTGAAGCGAAGAAGATTGAACCTCAGCCCGATTCCAAACTTCCAAAAGCTTTGCCGGCTGTGCAAGACCCAACTTCAGAAACTAGTCCGGCCAAGCAAAATCCTCCGCCAGAGGCACCTGGTGACCATGAGATTCCGGGAAAGGGAGATGGCATCGAAGCACAAAAGGCCGGCGACCTGGCACCCAGATGGACAAGACCGGAAGTCAGCGCGACCAGGGTCTGCACCTTCATGAGGAGCGATGAGTCTATGAGGCAATGGTCCCAGGCGAAAGCAGCTTTAAGTCGCCGCCTCCACAAGAAAAGGAACAACACCGAGGATGACGGCATGCAGCCGCGCAAGGTGCGTCAAAAGATGAGATAGACAGTAACATGACGGGGTCTGTGCTGGCTCAGGTCTTGATCAAGCAAGCCTGATCTGTCTTCCTACATATTTAGGATACTTTATCCCCCCTGCGTTGGGGAGTTCGATTATGAGTTCCGCCGGAGTCCTGCAATCAAGTCTGCAGAATGACATGTTGTATTCAACATGTAAGTACTGAAATGGTTGGTCCTTCGATTTTTGTTTTAGCTCTTACATCTAGTCAAATTCTTACTATTTGTAGTCAATTTTGAGGAATTTGCTGTTAATCTGGTGAGATCTTTCTCGTTAGGTTTCACCTATTATTGTCTAATTCTCTGCAGTCAAGGATCATCCTGTTAGATCTTGTAAATGCCATGACAAGGTATAGTTATAGTCAATCACAAACGCCATGACAAGTTATAGTTATAGTCAATCGCAAACGCCATGATGTATTCTAGTTAGTCCTCTAGACCTACTCCGGCAAATTTTCACTAGAACACACTTACAAATCACAGAAGAACATCCTTTACAACTTGACAACCCATCGTTATTAATTGTTCAACAATATCTCAATTTCAGAGAGATCATTTCAATAATTCCCTTATAACACGAGAGATCCATTGCAGAAAATGAAAGTTTATAATCTCTTACCCTTGAATGATTAGTTCGTGTGAATCTTAGGAAGGTTGGGGGAATTTTGTTCAAAATGTAGGAAAGTTCTTGGTCAATGAAGGTGTGGTTGGATGTGAGAGAGAGAGAGAAGAAACCTAATGTTAAAAAAAAATTAGATTTTGTGACTGTTGGATATTGAGACACACCTAGTGTAATTTTGATGATGAGCATACAATTAAGTGTGCTAATCAAGATTTGTGAGTGTGCATGAACTAAAAGATTATTTACTTAAGATGACGAGTTCAAGGCTAGGATGATGACGTACATAAAAACTTATGGAGCTTACCCGAAGATTCATGAAGACTTTCAAGTTGGATAGCTCATAGTCCAATTGATGATGGAATTTAATCAAGGCAGCCCAAGACTCAAGAAGAATCAAAGACATGGAGATGATCTTCAAAGCTACATTAAAGTTCAAGAGAATAGTAATTTTGATGCAAAATTTATTTGTGTCTTTAGATTCTATGTAAAGCCTTGGATTGAAGCTTCACACACTTGGGAAAACACTCTAAATGTTTTGAAATCTTTTTAAAATTATTTTAAAAGAGTTTTTCCAAGTATTTTAGGCAATATATCTGATTTCAGGCAAACTAGTCAACCAGACAAACACACCAGTCGACTAGTTACTGAGTCAGAACTAGGTCAGGGCAATGTCAGAAAAGTAGTCGACCGGGGTTATGGAACTAGTCGGCTAGTGGTTACATTGTGGTCAACTAGTCCATGAACTGTGGTTGACCAGTATATACAGAGAGCACCAACTTTTTTGAACTTTGCCGTACTAGTCGACCATAGTTCTCCAAGTAATCGACTAGTGAATGAACTGCAGCAGATTAGTGACTAGCTTTTTGGCATATAACGGTAACATTTTGACTAGTTGTTTTTAGCAGTTGGAGGGAAATTTCGTAAATCTGTTTGAGGCAAACTTGAGGGTTATAAATAGAGGGTTGTTGAGAGATTTTATTATGCATTTATTGATCAATCATTTGTGAAAAGTCAAGTGTTCTCTAAGCCCTCTTAAGCTATCTAAAGTTTTTCTAGAGGCCAAAGCTTTTTAAGCGTTTTAAAAAGCTTTTAAGCAAAGTTTTCTCGGCCTACTTGTTGTGATCTGCTCGAGCATCATCTTGATACTCCAGAGATCACAACTTGAGTTTACACATCAAAGCTTCAATCTTGACGGTAAGAAGTTGTAACTCCACCAAAGCAAGAGATTTGTGAAATCTTCCAGTGACAGGAAGCTCACCAGAGAGATGTTTTGATGCAGTGATAGGAAGCTCAACAGGACGTCAGAGCAACCCAAAATTTAGCACAAGTTAACATGAGATTAACAATTTTAATGCCATTTTGATTGGTCAACGCGGAATCTAATGCGAACAACCCTCGTGTGATAACCCCGAGAATCGGAACGCACTGATAGGATTGACCCGAGATGCTCGCACGTGCTGCATTGCATTGAAATCAAAATATCGAAATAAAAAAAGAAAGATGCACGTGGCCAAAATGATCCAAAGCAACTTTAGAGTCATAGTCAACGCGAGCGTTGATAGTCAACATGGACAGCTAGCTACAGATATACACGCTACAAGGGGACCCGCGACCATTGCCAACTCAATTCTCCACTACGATTATTATTTTGTCATTTATTGCGTATCGTACCGTCTCGTATACCGTATCGTACAGTAAGAGCCTTGCGTACACGTACGCTTGCCTAGGAGCAGAGGACGTCGGCGAGGAGCTTGTATCTGCGGCCGCTGCCGAGCTTAGCCGCCCTCGCCAGCTTCCTCCACCGATCCACCGCCCTGCTGCTCCTCCTGGGGCCCACCACGCCGCCGCCGCCGCCCTTCACGTGGGCCTTCTTCGACGGCGTCTGCTCGCCCTCTTCCTGATGGCGTTGCTGCTGGCCGTGGACGCACCACTCGCACCCCCAGGTCTCCATGTCTATTTTGTCCGGGTAGAATCTGCTGCAGTACCTGCAGCAGCAAGGAGAAGATCCAGCTCGTTAAATCAATACAAATAAACAAACAAGCTAACGAAAAATCCAATCCAATACTAAATTTTGGGGAGGGGAGATGCGCACGTGTGCTGGAGGCGGCAGCGGCAGCGGGGGCAGCGGAGCAGGGCGTCGGGGAATCCGATGTCGCCGCACATGCAGCAGACCCTGTCGGCCAATTCCACGGCGCCTCCGCTAACAGCTTCGCCCGCCTCCATTCTAATTCACGATCGGTCGGTCGATCTCCCAAGTCTTGATTAAAAGCGCGCGTGGTATTTAATTAGTTTCCAACGGCAACGGGAGGCGGCGGAAGAGAGAGAGAGAGAGAGAGAGGCTCTTCGCTCCTTCCTTTGTGGTTGGGTTCAGGGGTCTTCCCGGCTCAACTAGTTTCGGTCCGGTTCGGTCTGGACCCGTCTTAATGCGCTGTCAGAAGAAGCCTCGTTCCGAGGTTTACATATCGGTGGGGAATTTAGAATTTAGTTAATTAAGAGTGATTTGATTAAAATGAATCACTAGTATCATCATTATTAGGATAATAATATAGTATTGTTATGGATGTTTTGGATTATGACAGGTGTCCGCTTCGAAACGAGGCTTGATTTTTTTTTGTGTAAAAATGATATAAAAAGTGCGGTTTATCGTTTGACCAGATTTCCAATTTGATCTTCCGCCAATGGGCTCGATTTGGTCGTGGTTGACAACTCGTGTCAAATCGAAATTCTGTCACCTATGCACGGAACCATCCGAGTGAACTGACGTCGCAAAAGTTGATCAATTTTGCTAAATATTTTAAAACTTGGTGGACACGAGGGCAAAACAGGAGAGGGAGAGAAAGAAGGGTGGGAGGAGGAGGAGGAGGAGAGTGTGTGGGGGGACGTGTAGCGGCGGCAGATATGAGGGGGGTTTGTGACGGCGGTTGCGGCCAGTGTTGCAGTAGAGAAGAGGAAGATGAGAGAGGTGAACGAGAGATGGAGGGTAAAAGAGGGAGAAATTTTCAAAATTTTTACGGCAAATCTGTACATGAGTGGTCAGTGTAGCCAGCAATTAGGTCTGTGCGCATAATAATTCCAACGACGCCATGCATCTCACGACCCAAGGGATTCGATCATCCACACGTTTTCTGACTTTTAAGTTGAATGCCACAACCAAGCCCCACACCAAAATCACTGGAATTGGAATCTACCCACATAATGTGTTTCCTATGATTCAACACATTTCAATCATACTTCAAACATATGAAATCTAAAGAGATGGACTATCTGCATCTCAAAATGAGATACATAGCCCCACAAGCAGTGTTTCCTATGATTCAACACATTTCAATCATACATGAAACATATGAAATCTAAAGAGATGGACAATCTACACCTCAAAATGTGGTGCAAGGATGTGATATTTGCTAAAAATAGCAAAAATTTGGAGGGGAGAGGGATATAAGTGACACATGATTTGAGTTTTTTTTTTCAATTTTTAGCTAAAAGTCACATCCCTAAACATCATTTTGAGGTGTAGGTAGTCTATCTCAATCTAAAACATGCGGTTTTGATTGCAACACACGATCATATTAAAATAAACAATCTAAATATGAATTAATATCGGACAAAATTGAAGACGACATGCCCTGCTGATCCCCTCTTACATGTTTAAATAATAAACCCCTTACATCTAAGGCCAGGTATGCAATTGTAACTAGAAATTTATATGATCAAAATTAGCAACAGTTACTGTTACTACACTGGGCCGACCCTCGAGTAGGAGGGCGATACTCTCACCATGAAGCCCACACATAAGAAGGTCTGGCCCGCATAGCCCACGAAGCACACAAGGGAATTTACCCGCACGCCCAGTCAGAATCAAGCCACGTTTTGCCCGTTAAGCTTCCGATCCTTTAGGAGTCGGTTAATAATGGGCTCATTGATGACGGTGGGAGTGGACAACGGTTACATATATTTTTCCGGAATAATCACCCTCCCATGACGGTAAGCGGTTATCCTACAACGACACTGAAGGGATATTCATATTACTACATATAAATAGACAGAATGTTAACAGGTGGGGGGACTCCAAAGGTATGGAATACTTAATACTCTGACTAAAACTTCTCTCTTTCCACTTAAGATACTTCTTCCTCAAAAGCTCGGTGCGACTGAATCAAGACGATCTCCTTTCAATCAATCTTGAAAGTCTCGAGTCAATTCAAGACATATACTAACTTGAGCATCGGAGGAGATTTGGGTCAGAACCCAGATCCGACCCCCTATCGAGCGTCTGTGTTCCAGATCATTCGAGGCACATTCCAGAGGTAAACTCGTAGGGTCGTCATTCTATGACTCAGAGATAAGTCAAGCCCCGGCCCAGTAGCCCGACCCCTGCACATCAAGACCCAGGTCTCATCAACAGCGGGCCCCTTTAGCAGCTGACGAGGCTCCACCTCATTAGAGGCATCTTAGTTAATCCCGTTTACTGTTGCCCGAACCCATCCGTCAACATTTGGTGCCGTCTGTGGGATACATCAGTCAGACATACCAGCAACCATGTCGAATGGACCTAGCAAAATCGGTCTGATCCTGGGCACGAATGATGACGCTTCACTCATCGAACACGATGTTGGATCTTCTTCGCATGGGAGACAAGTTAGGAGGCCAGTCTCACGACTGGTTTCTCAAGAGTAATTTGGTGTTTTCACTAAGTCAGTCAATACCAGCCTTGAGGCATTGACCGTCACCATCAGGCAAATCACCCAGCCACCAGTGCAGGAGGCCATGACGCAGCAACCTCTGCCCCCCAATTCGACGCCAGCCCCTAGCGGGGCCCAGCCTGCATCGAGGAGTCAGAGGGCTGGGGAGTTGCATTTTGAACGGCAGGCCAACCTACTGCTTAATGCCACTCCCACATCTCGACAACAGCTCGACGTTAAGAATGGTGATGGTGGCCATCATAACCACGTGGGTGGCGATAACTACCCTAGCGAGTAGCAGCGCAACCTGTGGCCTTCAAACAATGAAAGAACCTCTCACCGTCCCCCACACAGTGCTGTGGAACAAGCGAGGGACCACAACACCCATGAACGTGGCCGTTGCCCTACTCCAAAGCCAATGGGTAGACAAAATGAAAAAAAACTCCTCCGAACCCAATCTTGTGGGAGGAGACCAGGACAACTCCTCAAGCGCCTCCAGCTGTCGGTAGACTCGTCCACGAGAGGGAGAACAACAGCCGATTACTCCTGCTCCAGGTCAAAACTATGAACAAAACCCATTGAAGGAGAATATCACTTCGGCCCCCAGGCTACCCAAGTTCAAGGTACCTCCAATGAAGCTGTACGATGGTACGAGCGATCCATGTGAACATGTCCATAGATACCAAAGTGTGATAGAGCTCCACATGGCCGACGAACAGTACCTATGCCGAGCCTTCCGCACCACTCTGGCCAAGGCATCGGATGAGTGGTACAACGGGCTGCCTAGCCGCAGCATTGGGTCCTTCGAGGACTTAGCCCAAGTCTTGTGTCACCAATTTATGGCAGGACGAAGACATAAGCAGAAGGTGGCTCACCTGTTTACTCTGGAACAGGGAGAGAATGAAATGCTGCCGGACTTCTTTAAGTGCTTCAACAACGAAAGGCTCCAAGTCGAAGGCTCCACAGACGATACAGTTATCGCAGCCCTCTCTCAGGGTATCCATTGTGAGGATCTGTTGAAGTCCCTGCATCAACGCCCCCCAAACATGCTCGATCCGTTATTTATAAGGGCAAAGCAGTTCATGTTTTCAAAAGAGGCAATTACAGCCAAACGGAGGAGCTCATCAAGACGCCGTGGAGAGACAAGTCAAGAAACTCAGCCACGTGGTAGCCCCTGTGGAGAATCCGAGGACCGACGTCGACGTGACAGAAGCCCCAAAGGCAAGAAACGTATGACCAATGAAGCCTTCACAAAGATGAATACCACCAGAGCTGAGGTCGTAGCATCTTCCAAACGCGAGGGACTCTTCAACCAGCTTCCTCCAGTACAGAAAAACAGGTATGGAAAGAAAGAACTTAAATTCTGTAGGTATCACAATGACAATGGCCATGACACAGACGACTGCTAGATCCTAAAAAGGGACATCGACGCACTTGTCAAGTGTAGACATTTGAAGAAATTTGCCGATGACACTTAGGACAAGGAAGGGATGTCTAAGCAAAAGAACAAAGAAAAGGGGCCCATGCCTGAGTCACCTGTTATTAAAGTCATCGACTAAGCTACTGGTGGAGATACTCAAGATGACGGTAGGTGTCATTTGCCCCCATGAAATAAATGTCTGTATGAGTTTATCTTAGTTGTTTTAAGTTTATTGTTTTATCAGATGAATAAAATAGTTTATTTTTGAAAAAAAGCTCACTATCTTGGACAAATAACATGTGTGACTCTCGGTTCACTTCTACTAGTTCCGATTTACTTTTTTGGATACTCTGTGGACTCTCGGTGAAACCAGCCTCACAGAACGATTCTTCGTCGGCCGTAAGTTGCCACTGAACGATTCTTCGTCCGTCGTAAGTAGATGGGCTACTCCCCTCGCCACCGAACGACTCTTCTTCAGCCGTAAGTTGAGGGGCCACTCTCCTTGCCATCGAACGATTCTTCATCGGCAGTAAGTCGAGGGGCCACCCCTTGCAACCGAACGACTCTTCCTTGGCTGTAAGTTGAGGGGCCACTCCCTTGCAACCGAACGACTCTTCCTCGGCCATAAGTTGAGGGGAAACGACCCTCACCATCGAACGACTCTTCGTTAGCCGTAAGTCGAGGGGCCACTTCCCTCGCCATCGAATGACTCTTCGTTGGTTGTAAGTCGAGCACTCCCCTCGCCACCAAACGACTTTTGTAGACAGTGGGTTAAGTAGGGAACTCCCCTTGCTGCTTAATGAGCTATGATGAATGATGGATCACTCTCTTTGACGTTAAGAGGAACTTTGTTCAACAACTCACCCATTACGTTTGTCACTTTCTATACCTGACTTGTTGAAAGGGGCCAACCAGTTATACGACGTTCATGCTCATGCTCTTTAAACGACAAACGATGAAATACTTCATAAATTTTTCATTAGAAGTTCGAAATTTACATTTACATTCAGATACAAGGAGGAGGGTCTAAGGAGCTACTGGATCTTGAGGCAGATCCCCAGTTCCTCCAGCCGTAACCATGAGGCCCTGACTTCCAGAAGACGCAACATCAACAGCTTCGTCCAACGAAACGACGGCTTCCTCTAACAAATGGGAGGCTCCCTTGAGTGAATCATGACCAATTTCATCTGACGGGATCTTGGATTCATCATCGTCCAATGGTATGGGTATCCGATTTAGCTTGGCCTGTAAAGCAGGGAACAATAGTTTTACTTCATGTAGGCATCGCTTGAAGCCCGCCTTGTATACGTTGTCCAGGTCACACAGACCGTCTTTGCACTCTTGGTAACCTTCTCAGCTATCTCCTTCGCATCAAGCCCTTGTGGGTTGAAAAGTAGCAGAGTTTGAGTCCCGGATCCCTCTGACTCCCGCCTTGTTTTCTCCTCCAGCAAGTTTTCCTCCGCCTGCTTTCTCATGGAAATTTCTTCTTGAAGCCGGTCTTCAGCTTCCCTCCTTAATGAAGCTTCATCGAGCAGTCATTGTTCAGCTTCCATTTAAAAAGCAGCCTACGAGCCTCGGCTAGCTCTCGCTCAGTTTTTTTTTCACCTGAGATTTAAGCATGGCTTTTCGAAGTTTCCATCGTTGCAGCTTTGCTTCCGCCTACTTAATGGCATTTTTGGCAGATTCCAATCGCCTTATCTTATGGGCCAGATTGGCTTCATAGTTAGCATCGGCCAATGAACATCGACGTAATTTGGGGGCAGCCAAAATCACCTACAAACGAACAAGGAAATTAACTCTCATGCCCAACCTTGAGTTGAAAGCAAAGGAAATTACTCAACTATAGATTTTGTTGGACCACGAATGTGGCAAGCCTCTCGTGGTTGATTCTTTCAAGTATGGCCTTATCTCAGGAAAGGGTCAAATTCTCGGCAAGCCGAGAAGTGTTACAACAACTCAGGAAGGTCGATTCGTCTTTTCTCACCAGGAAATGAGATCGTTGGAGTTCTTCCTCGAGACATTCGACTGGAACCTGAGGCGATCTATCTTCCAAAAATATCGACCTAAATTCAGATGGAATGTCCTTGGCCAATGGCTCTTGAGGGAGTAAGTCATCTAGTGGCCATGAATCCTCATGGACACACGGTTCTTGAGAGGGAGTCAAACTCTTTGAAGGTTCCTTCGAAGATGAGGCCCAAGTTCGACTCGAGACTTGGGTCGAAGCGGCAGCAACACTCGTATCAGATGTGACAGAGCCTGAAATTACGAGCCTAAGTCTTTGTTTCTTTGACTTGGTCCCAGTTTTCTCGACTTCTTCTTCTCCTTTTTAGTGGTTGACTCGATTAAGGAACCTCTTGAGCCACTAGTGATAAACCTTCAGCGGCCTTGGCTGGCTTGTCCTCCAAGAGAGTCACTAGAGGGAGAGCCGAATCCCTTCCAACATCTTCAATGGAAGCATGAAGCGCATCCTGTATATCTGATTCGACTTGATACTCTTGCCTGATCAAATCTGCAAAAAAGAAAGGAATTTTAGGAAAAATAATATCAAGCTAAGAGTCAGAAAGAATGCTTGACCTTTCGCCCAAATGGTTTTAAGCAATGTTTCATCAGATAGAAGCATCTTGGTTGATCTGCTTCCTTCTGTCAGCCTTAGCAAAAGAGCAGCAGCTTCTTTCTCCTCTTTAGAAAGGGATTTCTCTTCATGCATGAAAATCTCAGGATTTTCCCTCTGGGTGAGAAAGCTTGCCATGCCGGGGAATACCACAAACACAAATATTTCCTTCCATTTCGGGTTAGAGCTAGGTTGGTCTTTGAACATCATTCTATCCCTCCGAGCGGTGATCACAAACCAACCAGGTGATATGGGAGGGGACAATTTGAAGTAGTTGAACAATTCTATGGATGGTTCAATGCCGTTCAACATGCATAAAATAATGAAGCTAACTAGAATGCCTACAGAATTAGGCATTAACTGGCAGATGGAAACCCCTAATATATTCATCACACATAGCATGACGGGGTGCATATGAAAACAAAGCCTGAGATGAAAGGCTTTGACATGCACCCCTACTTTGCAATCCCTAAGAGAGCAGATCCTTTCTTCTGCTCGCGGAAATCGAATTTGATAGTTGCGACACACATATTTCTTTTGAAAGCCTGGGATTTGGTCGACAGTCATCCGAGAAGCTTGTATGGAGACTATATCAGGAATTGTGACCTTCCCTTTGCCACCTTGAGGAGCAAGGGTCGAGGGCCTAATGGAGGAATAAACCACCGAAGAAGAAGCCATGGTTAAAATTTTTTCTTTGCTTGAAGGTGATGCTTGAATCATCGAAGTTTTGTATCTTCCCTTTTAAAGCAAACGAATATTCCGTAGTGATCGAGACCGACCCCCTCACCAAAGGACACGTGTCAATGATCTATACGCATCTGTATCCTGACCTCTGAGGTGGAGTAACATCCAAATCAGAGGAATAGAGGGTTTTGTCGCTTGAGCTCGATTACTCCCGCCTCGACTGCCGCACCCAATTAATGAGGTATTGCCTCACTTGACCTCAACTGATGGATTGAATGAGTCCAAGTGCTATGGGCCATTGTTACATCATTGGGCCAGCCCTCGAGCAGAAGGGAGATACTCTCACCAGGAAGCCCACACATGAGAAGGTCTGGTCCGCATAGCCCACGAAGCCTACAAGGGAATTTACCCACATGCCCAGTCAGAATCAAGCCACGTTTTACCCGTTGAGCTTCCGAGCCTTCAGGAGTCGGTTAATAATGGGCTCATTTATGACAGTGGGAGTGGATAACTGTTACATTTATTTTTTCGGAATAATCACGCCCCCCATGATGGTAAGCGGTTATCCTCCAACGACACTTAAGGGATAATACTACATATAAATAGACAAAATGTCAACAGGTGGAGGGAGTCCAGAGTTAGGGAATACTTAATACTCTGACTAAAATTTCTCTATTTCCACTTAAGATACTTCTTCCTCAAGAGCTCGATGCGACGGAATCAAGACGATCTCCTTTCGGCCGATCTTGAAAGTCCCGAGTCAATTCAAGACATATACTAACTTGAGCATCGGAGGGGATTTGGGTCGGAACTTAGATCCTACCCCCCAACGAGCGTCTATGTTCCAGGTCGTTCGAGGCACGACCCAGAGGGAAGGTCGTAGGGTCGTCATTCTATGACCCAGAAGTAAGTCGAGCCCCATCCTGGTAGCTCGAACCCCGCACAGCAAGGCCCAGGTCTCATCAACCGCGGGCCCCTTCTAGCAGCTGACGAGGCTCCACCTCATCAGAGACGTCCTAGTCAGCCCCATTTATTGTTGGCTGGAACCTATTTGTCAACAGTTACTTACCTTTAAATGGCAGGGACTGACTTGACTGCTTGAGAGGGTTAAGCCTGCTACCACCCTGACCTTCCTTCATCATCTTTGTCTAGTATGAGTAGGTCGATAGAGATAGATCGAACAAGATGTTGAGATTATCCTAGTCTAGATATACATAGACTATGTAAAAGAGGTGTTTAGCATAGAAAATTCCAAGCATGGTAATATACCTGCTTGTCATGGATTAACTCTTTATAAAGATATATCTTCCAAGACCAAAGAGGAGAAAATGCTCATTAGAAAGATTCCTTATGCATTGACTGTGGGATCGATTATGTGTTCCATATTATATATTAGATCTGATGTTGCATATGCTCTTGGTGTCATTAATTGATATCAATGTAGTAATGAGAAGAAGCACTAGAATTCTGTAAAAAGGAATTTAATACTTACGGACTTAAACACTTAAGCACATGAATCTCTTGACGGAAGGATTTACAGATTCCAGTTTTCAAACTGATATGCATGACCAAAAGTCAATTTCAGGATATGTTTTCACTTTTAATGGACATGTTGTAAGTTGGAAGAGTTCCGAACAAAATGATGTAGTAAACTCTATGATGGAAGCAGCGTACATCGTAGTTAATGATGTATTATATGAGACATTTTGGATGAATAAATCTAGATACTTCTTGAGAAAATTTCATGCCATACGTGAAATTCAAGATCACTATTGTTGCAGTTCAAGTCCACCCAACAATGAAATTTATATATAGGGAATCAAGGGTACAATGATTACAAGTGGTTGGGTCGTAGAAGAGGCTAATACGCCTTAGAATGCGCTTTGTAGGCGAAGGATCCAAGATCACCGATCGCCTGATAGAGTTGGCTGTCAACCCGTAGCCTCTCCAATGGTTAAGTCAGTAAATGACTCTTTTAGAGGTAGGTCGGACTCGCGGGTTGATCTTAGAGTAGAACGGCTTTGCGTGGCGAGCTTGAGTGGAAGGCACAGATATATGGACGATATCTGACCTTGATGTATTGAATTGTGAGTTTATGATTTCAACTAACCAACCCCCTCATTGGTGGCTAGAGGGGGGTATTTATAGTGTCGAGAGTTGGTTGAGCACCATCTAATCAACTGATGCTTCTGTTTAGTTGGAGCATTAGTGGGGATGCGATTGGTCGGCGAGGGTGTCAGATATATTATTGCACCACCTCAACTTAGCACTAAATGGGTGTTAGAGAGTGTCAGAGATATTTGTGTATTAATGGAGACGTGACGGGCAACCATCAGTTCTCGTTCTTAACCTCTGGCATTAATTGGAGGCGTAGGTGGCCCTACGTTACCATGTCAAAGATATTTGTGCCTGGTAGGTCACCCCCAGAGAGAGCCAAGCTTGGCACCCTAAGTCTTTATCTGGCCGTGCTTCTTGTTTGGAGAGTAGGCGAGCTTCTTCTACAGTAGGCTGGCGAGCCTCCCGCTCGATCAGCTGTTGAGCTCTTCTCTTGACTTTGTCGGTGAACTTGCCGCTCAGCAAGGTGAGCTTCCCAGTGACAGGATGAGCTTTCTGGTTGGGCTTGTTCTCATTCCATATGGTCAGAGAGCTGTTCGCTTGAGCTTCAACTATTTGGGCCTTTATTTTCTGGGCCGACAATAAGGTCGTAACAACTATGATATAGAACTTTAAAGAGTTAATGTAAATGATCACGTCACATATCCATTCACAAAGGCATTTTCATGAAAACATCAAAGGTATGATTATTGGATAAGATTGGTATGAGATACTACAATAATTAGTTGTAAGTGTATGTGGGAGATGTTTGGAAATGTATGTCTGATGTGTGCCCCACACAAACACACACACAGAGAATAATGGCTATCATACGCCATATGAGAGCCTCTCTCATACGCCCTCTCACATAAAGCACCCAAGTACAAGCCCTTATAGGCTTGTATTTGGTTGTACTTGGGTGCTTTATGTGAGAGGACGTATGAGAGCCTCTCTCATATGGCATTTGATAGCCATTAACATACATACATACATACATACATACATACATGTGTTTCACGTGTATTTCATATCATTTTGTCCCCCGTTTTTCACTATTCTCCCTGTTTTTGGTTCCTCTTTACGCTTTTGGTATCTCTCATGTGTTTCAGGAGAAACCATTAAGTTTTTGGGCTAAAGAACGGGGGAAAAGGAGATGAGATGAAGCAAAAAGCAATTAGGCATCAAAACATGGGAAATAGAGCTCCGCGGTCGCGTGGACTAACCCATGCGATCGCGTTACCAGGACCCATCAAAGCAGCCCAACATCAAGCCACATGGTTGCGTCATCAAAGCCAAACGGTCGCATTGCTAGGAGCTGAAGGAAGAGACTTCTGAAGCCATGCAGCCGTGTCATTCACGCCAAACGGCCGTGTCGTGATGAGCTGAAGAAGAGAAATCTGAGGCAATGCGGTCACGTCATTGAAGCCCAAACAACCACGTCATTCCAAGCAGAGCTGAAGCCCAATGATCGCTCCACGTGACCGTTTAGATCAAAAGTGAGATGCTGTGACCCTGAAGCGACGCATGCACGTAGCCAAAATGATGCAGTCACGTCACCTGAAGCTGAGAAGCCCAATTTATGCAATTGATCCAAACGGTCGTGACAATCTTGACGCAGACACGTCTATTAGGGTTTTCAGGGTCCTAGTGGGCACCGCAAAAGGCATTTTGTGAATTTTTTTGGTATTTTGAGAGGGTATATAAGCTTTTCTTCTAGCTCTACGCCCAAGGACACTTTTGGCATGGTTTTTGAGTTTTGAAGAGGATTTTCTGAGGTGTAAACATCTAATTCTCTGGTAGTTTTGATTATTCCTTTGGTTTTCCTTTTTATTTTACTTTGAATATTGAAAAGTAAATCAATCTTTTGGTCCTCTTTAATTGGTGATTGGTTGCTTTTGAATCTCTATTCACATCTATTGCAATGGATGCTTCTTAATGAAATTGATTATCTCTAATTGCATGGATTGTGAGTAATGATTAATCTAGGAATAATGGGTTGAATCTCATTGGATGTAGCTATGGATGGATAAATCATTGATTAATTATTGGGTAATTGAGATGAGGGGTATGTTAGGACGATATTATCAATGCAATCCGATTTCTCCTTTTGCGGGCAATTAGATTAATCGACGGCAGAAGCTAGGTAAATCAAGGGTTTTTGATTACATTGATCGATATTATCGAAGTGGCTGATGAGAGTCAGGCATCGATTAAAGCCCTCCTAACATAGATCCAAATCCTTATCCACGGAAGTGGTGTGGCGGAAGATTAATGACATTGTCGGACATAATGCACCTAGCACGTATTGATGCACGACGGAAGTCGGTATCGATACGGGCTAGATAGTCTTATCATGCACCACGAAAGTGGGTGGTAGGGTTAATATAAGGGGATATCTTATCATATGCCACAGAAGTGGGGTGTAAGAGAATGCCCTTAGATTGGACGACCTCTTCTGTCACGCCCCATTCTCACAAATACCTTATAAGACATCCCATACCGTGGGAAAAGGGGGATGGAGCCTAACAAGCCGCGACATTTACACCAAGTGTGAAAAGAAAACACACACTAAGCAGGCCACTGTGAATGCTGGGCATACATCACATATAATCATATAAAAAGAGAACAACACATTCATCCATCACAGAGAGTACATCAACCACAGATTTACATAACCAAGGAGAGAACTACACACCAGTATCTAGTACAAAGTGAAACAGACTTAAGTACATATGGGAAGTACTACAGGCCACCAACACATAACACAGCTACAAAATACAACTCCCACACCACTCGACTCAACTCACACTACACGACACTGCCCAAAGAGTGGTGTCCCCAAAACAAACACTTATGTCTGAGAAATCTCCTGAGGGAGATCCTGCTCGGGTGTTACCTACTCAAGACCTGAAAAGTACAGTGATCACGTCAAAACGTGCCCAGTAGGAAACTAACTAGGGCAGAAAAAATCATTTAGGGGTTATGAGTGTAAAAGCAATAAGAGTACAAGCAACCAAAGTGAAAAGTGAAACACACAGATGTGCAACAACAACACATGTAAAGTTTATTAGTTAGTAGATGTTAGTGACTCTTTGGAAGCCTGGGTATCACCTAAAGATAAGGGCCTGGACCTCGCCCCAAATTTGGGACGAATATAGCACACGACGCAGTGAACACGTGCACTGTACGTCGGGCCTCTCAGCTCCCCTGTCCCTGGCAGGAGTGAGGCTCTCCATATAATAACACAACCTCCGTATGTCCTCTCTACTCTCGGTAAAGGCAAGTGGGAATAAGTATCACATATCACATATCATTTTCCCCCAACTTCTCAGTCCAGCCACTTATAGTTAAGTTATACCCAAACTTCCCCCATCCCCAAACCAAGATATTCACCCGCCTTAGAGCAGATCGAGACATCCCAGTTAACATGTCATGTGTCATAATATTCAATGGCCATACACAAGTTCTCAATGGTATTACATGGCACACACGTTAAAATGGCTATTTCTCAAGTTTCTTCAATTTCAAATTCATTTGGGCATTTTAACAAACATGTGGCGTGCGTCATAAAACGAACATTGTCACAACATCAAAACTTAGTAACATAGCATGTATGAAATTTCTTATAAATATCAACATCATTCATGTGGATTGGTATGGAAAACTAGCAATCACCCAAGTTCCAACTTCATTCAAAATAGTTCAGCTTGCTGAAATGTGCAGAATCAGCTATTAAATCAGCATATTTCATCAATTTCTCTTGTGAATTTGGCAAAAGCACTGAATGAAAGTTGGAGATATAACGGTCCTGGATACACCCATAAAATTTCATGCAGAAATGTGATCTGAGTGATTTATAGTGATTTATTTGGTGTAACATATTTGGTCTGTTTTTCAAACAGAATTCTGGGCTTGTCTTAAAATCAAATTTTAGGCATGTTGGAGCCAAAATTTCGAAATATAAATAATATGATGAATTTATAGATAAACTTCTTAACTTTCCAACAAGACCAAGATCAGCAAAATCTATAGAATGTGCAGGTAATAATCCTCACTTTGCTAAACTGTGTACAGCTTGACAGAATTTCAGACATCTTACAAACATTGAATTTTTTCTCCTACTTATTGAACACAACACATGACAAATGTTATATGAATTTGGGGTAGGACTTCAAGATCTACACACAAATATTTTTTTCAGAGAGTAAATCAACCCAGAGAGATCGGAATTGAAGAAGAAACAAACAACAGAAAATCTGAATTTCAGGGAAGAGTGATTAGCTATGAAAAATCAAGAAAAATGTCATCTTTTTAATCTCTTGCACACATAATCCATGAATTCAAGGTCATGAGCAATCAAAATAACTTCATATCATTCCCATAATCCTAAATAAAAATTCCCAAACTCAAGTTAGATTCCTACATCAATGAAGTCTCCTTCTTTCTCTCTTCTCTTTCTCTTCCTTCCACCCTTCTTTCTCTTGAAAAGCTAGGGTTTTCCTTGGAATATTTGGAATGGAAATTAGGGCTTTTGATCTTGGATGAAGGGGGAATGAGGGGGGGGGGGGGGGGGAGGATTTTCGGCCAGGTTTAGGAGGGGGGAGAGGGAGATAGGATTGAAAAAGAAAAAAGGAAGAGAATATTAAAGAAGTGTTTAGAAATCCCTAAAAATATCATCTCTAGAACCGACTCTAGGATAAGCATGAACATGCTAAAATGAATCTAATACCCTTCCAAGATTATCCCTCAAGTTTCAAGTATTTACAAGTTTGCCATTACTTTATGTACATCCAACATTAGTATGTACGCACATCAGTTTTAGTCAAAAAGACCGTTTTGCCCCTGACCTTTCTAAAAATTTATGGGTGTGCCACTAAACCCATCCCTTTTCACACTAGCCCCTCTCACACTAACCCACTCCTACACAATTTACAAGTATGACACTACTTTACACCCCCACCTTCTCTCTACACACACTTCCACCCATATGGCCAAATGACCAAAATGCCCCTACACTCTTCACGAAATTACACTACTGCCATTAGTCATATACACACCATATCATCTCTTATCATCTCATTATACTCTCTCTGTTCGCGTGTAAAGAATTACCGTATCAGTCGCCGTATAGGGCTAAACAGGCTATGACACCATACCCTCCTTAAACTAAAGTTCGTCCTCGAACTTTCGAAGGCCAAGGGTTCTAGTCTAAAGAGAAAATACTTCTAATTCCCTTGGGCATATATATATATATATATATATATATATATATATATATATATATATATATATATATATATATATATATATATATATATATATATATATATATATATATATATATATATATATATATATATATATATATATATATATATAGACAACCCAGAAAAATCCCTAACCCCCTCCCCCCACCTTCGGCATAGGAGGGTAAGGCGAGAACCCGGCCGAGACTATGTAAACTGGGGGGAAACCGCCATGCCCTAGACGGCCCCCGGGTATGCCCGAGAGGGGAGATGTAGCCCCAGGATAAATAATCCCCCAACAAATACCAACCCATGTAGGCCAGAGGCCTTGAACCCATGACTCTTGGCTTTGGAGCGGAATGACTTACCACCAGGACACCCTCTCGTGGGCTATATATATATATATATATATATATATATATATATATATATATATATATATATATATATATATATATATATATATATATATATTGCTGGCCGGATTGAACTTGTGAAAACTGTTGTCTATGGCATGGTGGGGTTTTGGATGCAAGCCTTCCGCATTCCTAAAACTGTCTTACGGGGCATAACTTCTATTTGCAGAAAATTTATTTGGGGGAGGAATCAATTATGGGCTTGGGACGATATTTGTGCTCCTAAGCAGGAAGGGGGAGTGGGGATCAGAAGTTTGACCGAATTAAACAATGCTTATGTTATTAAACTATCCTGGCGCATGCTTACTCACAAGGGGATATGTGCTTCCTATATGAGGAATCAATATATGAACAATACTGGGTTGTTCCTGGCTAAACCCCATCCTATGCAATCGGGTACTTGGAAGTTTATCTTACATTGCCGCAAGTTTTCTAAGAAGCTTACCAAACGTATTGTCAGGGATGGGACATCTACTTTTTTCTGGTATGATAATTGGCTGCCTTGTGGGCCCCTTAGTGAGTCCTATGATGTGCCTGCTGGGGAGGAGAAGAAAATGGTTAGGGACTACTGGTCCAATGAGGGATGGGTGGACAACATTGCCCTTCGTCGTGTTCATCAGTTATTAATGCGGTTTCTCTGACGGCGGGTGATGATTCTTGGAATTGGGTATCTAAGTCTCCTTCTCTCGTTGATGCTTGGGTTGGATCTCGGGTTATAAAACCTCTCTTTCCTTATTACAAAGTGGTTTGGTTCCAGGGGCACATCCCCAAGATGGCTATCACTTTACTACGAGCTTTCCACGGGAAGCTACTTACCCGTGATAAGCTCGTACAATGGGGAGTGCCTATTTCACCCTTTTGTGTTTTATGCACCGAAAATGCTCATGAAAGTTTAGATCATATATTCTTTGAATGCAACTATACTAACTACATACTTCGCAGGAGCTTTCTGAAATTGGGGGTCACTTCTACTTTGCCTGCTACCTTAGCAGGAATGGGTGCCCTTATTCTATCACATTTTAAGAATTCTTGCTTGGGGAGATTGGCTAAGACTGTCCTGGCTGTGATGACATGGCACGTTTAGAGAGAGAGGAACAGGAGAATATTCGAAGGAAACTGTCAGATGAAGACCCTTCTCTTCGATAACATAGCCGATGATGTCAGAGTTGCTTTGCGGCATATGGATTGGGATCGGGATGCTGATAGTGGCCCTCCCTCAAATTGGGGGTTAGTACATTAGCGGGGCCTTATATTGTATTCTTTGTTGGTTGTGGCTTGTTGGATAGCGGAAGGTGTTAAGTATTGGTGGGGGGACGGCGCCTGTGCCCTTTCCCTACAATACTAGCATCCTTCTTCCATCCTTGGGTCCTGTACTTTTACCTTGAGATCAATAAAGACGCAAAGCATATTCTCCATATATATATATACTAGTCATAACCCGTGCCCATAGGGCACGACGAAGGTCGTCTCCCTAGTGCAAAACCGAGGAGGACAGTCAGTGCATGGGTGAAATGGTGACATGATAATCATCTCCCAAATGCATTTTTATTCCTCCAATTAAGACATTTTTTTCAAGTGGGAGATCATTATTTTTGGCATTCAGAAAGGTAGCTTGTTATCTTTCCTATACCACCATATCAAAGAAAATCTAACCTTAGGGAATTGTGTTGCTATCTGTATGTTTCCGCCCAATGTTTACTGTAAACTACCATTAAAACAGGATTGGAAAGAAAGTATATCAATTAAGCAAGTGTCCTCTTAATTGAGCGATATCAATTAAGCGTGTGTTCTCTTGATAACATCCCACTTTTATAATATAGATATCTCTTATCCAATTTCTCTTGTCCAATATCTCTTGTCCAATATCTCTTGATAACATCCCACTTTTATAATATAGATATCTCTTATCCTATATCTCTTGTCCAATATCTCTTGTCCAATTTCTCTTGATAACATCCCTCTTTTATAATATAGATATCTCTTATCCAATTTCTCTTGTCCAATATCTCTTGATAACATCCCTCTTTTATAATATAGATATATATATATATATATATATATATATATATATATATATATATATATATATATATATATATATATATATAGAATAATGGGTATCATACGCCATATGAGAGGGTGTCTCATATGCCCTCTCACATAAAAGGGGCAAGTACAAGCCCACATGGGCTTGTACTTGTTGTACTTGACCCCATTTATGTGAGAGGGCATATGAGACACCCTCTCATATGGCGTATGCTACACATTAATCCCATATATATATATATATATATATATATATATATATATATATATATATATATATATATGAGGAGGGATCAAATGACCCCCAAAATAACCCCCTATCAAAAATCTTATGCCCCCCATTTTTTTGGAAGATCCGAACCGTTCATCTTGATCTCCACCCTCTAAATATCTGACCCACCAATTTTCAACCCGATCCCATGTGTTTTGCCCGTTCATCCATCCGACCCAAATTTAATGGTTTCGCATGAACAGAACTTTTGCGAATGGTTGATGAACGGGCAAAATACATGGGATCGGGTTGAAAATTGGTGGGTCAGGTATTTAGAGGGTGGAGATCAAGATGAACGGTTCGGATCTTCCGAAAAATGGGGGGCATAAGATTTTTGATAAGGGGTCATTTTTGGGGGTTATTTTTGGGGGTCATTTGATCCCTCATATATATATATATATATAGCCCACGAGAGGGTGTCCTAGTGGTAAGTCATTCCGCTCCAAAGCCAAGGGGTGCGGGGTTCGAGGCCTATGGCTACCGTGACTTGGTAATTATTGTGGAATTTATTGTGGAATTATTTACCCTGGGGCTACATCTCCCCTCTCGGACTAACCCGTGGGCCGTTGGGGGCACGTCGGTCACCCCCCAGTTTGCATAGTCTCGACCGGGCTCTCGCCTTACCCTCCTTAAAAAAAGCCGAAGGCAGGGGGAGGGGGTTGGGGATTTTTCTGGGTTTTCAAATATATATATATATATATATATATATATATATATATATATATATATATAACCCTACACCATTGTCTCCACAAATTTTGCACTTAAGATTAACAAAGAGACATTGATACATGGATAAGATACTTACATAAACAGGTGAGGGTATCGGTCTCTCATCTCGTCTTCGTGCTCCCATGTGGACTCACCAGGGGATTCTTGCTGCCACATGACCCTCACTAGATTAATGGCCTTCTTCTTCAGTATCTTCTGTCTCTGATCCGGGATGGCCACTGGTTGCTGTTCATAAGTCAGGTCGGGGCGCACTTCAATCTCTGAGAAGTCCACGAGGTGACTAGGGTCTCCCACATATTTCCAAAGCTGAAATACGTGGAACACATCATGGACGCCTTCAAGGGATGGAGGTAAGGCAAGGCGATAGGTAATTTTACCAACATGAGCCAAGATCTCGAAGGGACCAATGAATCTCGGGCTCAACTTCCCTCGTCTACTAAATCGAATCGTGCCACGTGTCGGGAAGTTCTTCAGGAATACATAATCACCTAGCTGAAACTCCAATGGACGCATCTTTGTATCTGCCCAATGTTTATAGTGATCCTGAGCAATACGAGGATTCTCCCTGACTGTTCGAACCACATCGATCGCTTCCACCACCAAATCGGGTCCTAAGACTTCACGGTCCCCAAAATCGTCTCAGCTTAGAGGCGATCTGCACTTACTTCCATACAGAGCAGCAAACGGTGCCATGCCAATGCTTGACTGTAACTATTGTTGTAGGCAAACTCCACCAAGTGCAAGTGATCTTCCCAGGATCCTTTAAAGTCCAGCATGCAAGCTCTTAACATGTCCTCGAGAATCTGAATAACTCGCTCATACTACCCATCTGTCCGAGGATGATATGCAGTACTACACTTGAGGTGAGTCCCCAAACTAGACTGCAAACTTCTCCAAAAATGTGAGGTGAATCTGGTGTCTCGATCAGAGATTATACAAACAGGAACTCCAAAAGCCTCACGATCTCCTGCAAAGACTATTATGTTAAACACCTCACACTACCAAGTATAGAAAAGGTAAGGGTGACAGAGGGGTTTTACCTCCATGTATCTTCGAGCCAAATGCTCGGTAGACTGTCCAACTCGAAAGGGAATGAAATGTGCAGATTTGGTCAAGCGATCAACGACTACCCAAATTGCGTCATTTCCATTGGGTGCGCGGGGTAGCCCAGTAACAAAATCCATCGTCACATGTTGCCATTTCCATTCAGGAATGGGGAGAGGTTGCAAAAGACCTGCAACTCTTCGGTGTTCGGCCTTCACCTGCTGACAGACCAAGCACGAGGCCACACTTCTGGCTATACTACGCTTCATCCCATGCCACCAGTAATGTTGTCGCAGATCACGATACATCTTTGTCCCGCCTGGATGAACGGAAAATGGGGAGCTATGGGCCTCTTTAAGCAATTCCTCTCGAATAGCACCAGCCGACACACATAGCCGAGTCCCAAATCTAAGAGAGCCATCTTCATGAATGTGGAAGTCGGTCCGAAGTCCGGCCTCTACCTGTTCTCAGATCCTCTTTAGCTTTTCATCTCCTGACTGTGCGGCCTTGATCCGGTCCACTAGATCAAACTGGACCTGCAAGCTCAACATAGTTGCTTTAACACCTGGAAGTACAACCTCTATCTCCATTTGTCGCAGGGCCGACTGGAGCTGGGGTTGAGAGGTCAACATCATCACAGCACTCTACTGAGAGCATCAGGGACCATGTTCAATTTTCCAGGATGATACTGAAGATCAAGATCATATTCTGCCATTAGCTCAAGCCACCGACGCTGTCTCATATTGAGCTCCTTCTGGGTGAATACATACTTCAAACTCTTATGGTCGATGCACACCTTGACATGCTCCCCTAGCAAAAAGTGTCTCCATAGCTTTAGGGCAAAGATCACAGCTACCATCTCCAAATCATGCGTAGGGTAGTTTAGCTCATGCACCTTTAGAAGTCTAAAGGCATAAGCTACCACACGTCCATGCTGGTGTATGACACATCCAAGCCCTTTACCAGAGGCATCACAGAAAACCTCGAACCCTCCAGAACGGTCCGGGATCGTCAAAACTGGTGTAGTAATCAACCTTCTCTTCAACTCCTCAAATGCATGCTGACAGTCCTCAGACCAGACATAAGCAACATCCTTCTTAGTCAGGTGAGTAAGTGGTGCCGCAATCTTGGAGAAATCCTTGATGAACTTCCTGTAATAGCCAGCCAATCCCAAGAAACTCCGAATCTCTGAAACCGATCTGGGAACATGCCATTTCTGCACTGTAGCCACCTTTTCAGGGTCAACTGATATGCCATCTCCCGAAACTATGTGCCCCAGAAAAGCCACTTTGTACAGCTAAAACTGGCACTTACTATATTTAGCATATAACTGATGCTGCCTCAAATTCTCTAGAACAATCCTCAGGTGCTCTGCATGCTCTTCTTCATCCTTGCAATATATCAGGATATCATCAATAAAGACTATCACAAACTTGTCCAAGTAGTCAAAGAATACCTGGTTCATTAATCTCATGAAAGTAGCTGAAGCATTAATCACACCGAAGGGCATCACCAGGAACTCATAATGTCTATAACGAGTTCGAAAAGCTGTCTTCGGAACATCAGACCCCCGAACCTTAATCTGGTGATAACCGCTCCGTACGTCCAACTTTGAGTAGAATCGAGACCCACCAAGCTGATCAAAGAGGTCATCGATGCGAGGAAGTAGGTACTTGTCCTTTATTGTCACCTTGTTCAACTCCCTGTAATCAATACACATCCTCCGGGATCCATCTTTCTTATTCACCAAAAGCACTGGTGTTCCCCAAGGTGACACGCTTGGCTGTATCAACCCTCGCTCTGATAAGTCCTTTAACTAATTACGAAGCTCGGCCAACTCAGGTGGTGCCATCCGATAAGGAGCCTTTGCAATGGGTTGTGTGTCTGGTATCAAATCAATGGTGAACTCCAAAGATCGATGATCGCGCCCCGGTATGCACACGCACCCGGGACAAGCGACTCGTAGTCTTACCGCAAGCGCACGATGTAGTGGCGAGCGGGTATCGAACTCAGGGAGGAACAATGACAGTGTCTCCTTCTAATCACCTAGCAATCAAAATGGTCGAGAATAATTTGGGGTAAAATTGTCACAATCGTTCGAATGTCGATAGAAATATCAATAAAATAAAGCGCCTAGGGATAGGGAATCCCCGCTACGGACCGTATCTCATCGTTGTGATTCGTAGGTTATATCATTGCTAGACTTGAATTTTAGGTGAACTAGTCGCAACTAAATGGAGAACCAAGCTCACGCTCTCGCGCTATTGCCGGTCTATAGCGAACCTAGGGTAGGGCCCAATCTCTTGCAAACCCTAACCTAAGCCGCTAGAGTGAAGAATGACATCATCGTTCAACCGTATCTCGAGCCCACTCTCGTGCAAACTCGAGCTACGACCTAGGTTGAGATAGTTCCTACCCGTCCAATCTCTTGCAAACAGATATTGATATAGAAACACGATTAAAAATCCTAGCTTTGGCCCAATCTCTTGCAAACCAATTCTAGAGAAGTCCAATCGTAAATCTAAATCGAATTTCTAGGGCTTCCTATCAATTGGGACCCAATCTCTTGCAAATCCCAATCAATATGAATCCCTAGCCATTCGTAATTAATCAATCCCAACCTAACCCTAATCAATTCTAGCAAGAATTTCACCAATTCATCACAATTTAGAAATAGGGTTCATAGGGTTCATCCCTATGCCCTAAGACGATAAAACTACTCACTAATCATCATGCAATTCATGAGAAAATCAATGACAACAATTCATTGCAATAGAGAAATTATCAACAAAATAGAGTTTTTGACAAGAAAAGAGACAAACCAATGAGAACCTAATAGCATCCAACAAAAATAACTTTTCAATCTCCAAGAGAAAAGCTAAATCTAATGATCTAAAAAGCTCTCTAAAAAGGCTGCCAAAAGTATCAAAAAGTTCTCCTAAACTAGGGCAAAAACTGTGTTTAAATACCCCTCAAAATCGCCGAAAAATTCGTGACAAAAATGCCCCTGCGCAGCCCAGAAATCGCAGTTTACGCAGCAGGCGGGGCGGCTCACTCGGCCGAGTGACAAATGTCACTCGGCCAAGTGACAAATGTCACTCGGCCGAGTGACAAACCCTGTACATTTCCAGTAAGTCGGGGACTTTCGGGGGTCTGTCTTCGGAAGTGACTCGGCCGAGTGACTTTACTCACTCGGCCGAGGGGCATTCAGTACTCGGCCGAGTCGAAACTCTGAAATCGCCTGTACTTTTCCAGTAAGTCGGCCTTTTTGATGGTGGATTTTTCCATGCCACTCGGGCGAGTGGATCTTCATACTCGGCCGAGTGGACTATCGTCACTCGGCCGAGTGCACGCTGATTTCCTTCTGTGGTGCGTGTCCGGTCCGGTCGGCCGAGTGGTCTTCTTGCTCAGCCGAGTGAGTGCTTCACTCGGCCGAGTGGGATGCTGCAGATTCCCAATCTTCATCTTTTCGCTTCCTCGTCGCTCCTACGAGGTTCCTTTTTCTTCCGCTTGTCTTCCATCGCCGAATAGCCCTCAAAAGAGCCTTGGGTGACACTCCGGAGTGGGTGCAAATCTTCTTGATCTCAAAATCACTCCGAATCGCTCCATATCTCCTGAAATACGACAAAAACAAGAAATCGTGAAAAGCATCGCAATATTGTCAAATAATAGTGAAAAATGCGATATGAGCGATCAAAGTGGCATGCAAACATGCAGAAAAAGGGTGTAAAATACGGAGTGATCAATCGATCAGGAGGAAGTCCATAAATGTCATCGAGAAAGACATCAGGAAAGTCTCGCACAACCCTGGGTAAGACTGGCTCTGCCTCCATGGCCATTGCCAACACTTCTGCTCCCACCAGTGTTGCTCTGAATCTTACAGGTTCTAATGTGCAACTACCACTTCTGAACTCAAACTTTGGATGATCGGGAATCTGGAAGACTACCCTCCTTAATTTGCAATCAATAGTGGCACAAAACATCGCTAACCAGTCCATCCCAAACACCTCTTCAAAGGTGGGCATCTCAATCACAAGGAAGTCAGCATATAACTCCCGACCACAAATTTTCACTGAACAACAACGGAGTCCTGAAGTACTCCTGATCACGCCATTTTCTGTATGAATATTCCAACTAACAGTGAAGGAGTCAACTGGTATTGCATTTTTGTCCACAAATTATCGAGACAGAAAACAGTGTGAAGCCCCAGAATCAAAAGTGCTAAGGCAGGGAAAGATGCTACTTTAACCATACATAGAAGCCAACAAGGAAATCAACCCAACGTCTATCATAACTAAGCAACAAATGATATAACGTAAAGTAAAGAGAGGGCTAGAACCATACCAGTGATAACCTGGCCTGAGTTTTCTTCCTCTACTGCTGTCATCGTGAAAGCCTGGGACTTTGGAGCAGAGTTTGTCTTCTTATAGGCCTGCCGCTGAGGAGGCAAGGAAGGTCCTCCAGGGGCTGGTATGCCTGGTCCAGCTGGCATTGGAAGGGAAAGCCGCTGCGGACCAGGTGGAAGAGCTCGCTGCTGCATCGGGCTAGAAGTCACAGGTGCAACGGGGCCTGGGTAGGCACCCTGCTGTGGGCAATACCTGCTAATGTGTCCTTGGCCACCACAAGCGAAGCACTGTCTAGCCCACGCCCTACACTCCTTCTACTCATGACAAGCCTTGCCACAAAATTGGCACGTCAGAAGTCTCTGTGTCACCGCAGGGGCTCCTGGTCTCTTAAACTGGGCCGTCTGCACAGTCCGAGATAATGCCTTCTGTGATCCTGAGGGTCGTCTGTCGTCTGTGGGCATTTTCCCTATGCTTCATAAATGGATCTCATATAGTCTTGCTGCCTCGAGCACATCCTCCTGTGTGGCCAGTTTCTGTGTAGACATCGCCCCTCTATACTCCGGGTCTAGTCCCATACGGAAGCGTCAAGCTCAGGTGGCATCAGTCGCAACAGGCTCCGGGGCAAACTTGCTCAGCAAGGAAAACTCGGCATCATACTCATCCACGCTCTGCCGGCCCTGAGTCAACTGCTCAAAAAGCTGCCTGAGCTCATCCTTTGCGGTCTCTGGAAGAAACTTGGACTCAAAACGTTCCTTGAAAGTATTCCAAGAGATAGGACCCTTCAGATGCCGCTCCTGGGCATCCCACCAGTCTCTAGCCGGATGGGTCAACTGCCTTTTTGCAGCATCAACCTAAATCTCCGGTGGAAATCCAACAGCTGAGAGGTTATCCTCTGTGTGCCGTAACCACTCATCAACCTCCAGGGCTATCTTCTTGCCAGAAAAGTCCTCGCTTCATTGTCCTAAACTGCTTAAAGCCTTGTGTCTTCTGACTCTGCATCTTGGCGAGCATCTCAGCCTGCTGACCCAGAATCGTCTGGAAACCCAGCAAAATCTTCTCCATCAAAGAGGGCTTGGCGTGCTCCATCTCTGACGAAGATATCCCCTTTCCACTATCCATTCTGCAGAGAAAGGACAGCACAAGAAGAATCAATACCATATGTGATGGCATTAAAGTGTGTTGGATGTAACATCCTTTCGCATATCGCAGTGTGACTGACCTGCGTGGGCCACCACTAAACCTGTCACGTCCCATTCTCACAAATACCTTATAAGACATCCCATACCGTGGGAAAAGGGGGATGGAGCCTGACAAGCCGCGACATTTACACCAAGCGTGAAAAAACACACACTAAGCAGGCCACTGCGAATGCTGGGATCATACATCACATATAATCATATAAAAAGAGAACCACACATTCAGCCATACATCAACCACAGATTTACATAACCAAGGAGAGAACTACACACCAGTATCTAGTACAAAGTGAAACAGACTTAAGTACTTATGGAAAGTACTACAGGCCACCAGCACATAACACAGCTACAAAAGACAACTCCCACACCACTCGACTCAACTCACACTACACGACACCGCCCAAAGAGTGGTGTCCCAAAAAAACACTCATGTCTGAGAAATCTCCTGAGGGAGATCCTACTCGGGTGTCACCTGCTCAAGACCTGAAAAGTAAAGTGAGCACGTCAAAACGTGCCCATTAGGAAACTAACTAGGGCAGGGAAAATAATTTAGGGGTTATGAGTGTAAAGGCAATAGGAGTACAAGCAACCAAAGTGAAAAGTACAACACACAGATGTGCAACAACAACACATGTAAAGTTTATTAGTTAACAGATGTTAGTGACTCTTTGGAAGCCTGGGTATCACCTAAAGATAAGGGCCTAGACCTCGCCCCAAATTTGGGGCGAATATAGCACACGACGCAGTGGACACGGGCACTGTACGCCGGGCCTCTCAGCTCCCCCGTCCCTGGCAGGAGTGAGGCTCTCCACATAATAACACAACCTCTGTATGTCCCCTCCACTCCCGGTAAAGGCGAGTGGGAATAAGTATCACATATCACATATCACTTTCCCCCAACTTCTCAGTCCAGCCCCTTATAGTTAAGTTATACCCAAACTTCCCCCATCCCCAAACCAAGATGTTCACCCGCCTTAGAGCAGATCAAGACATCCCAGTTAACATGTCATGTGTCATAATATTCAATGGCCATACACAAGTTCTCAATGGTATTACATGGCGCACACGTTAAAATGGCTATTTCTCAAGTTTCTTCAATTTCAAATTCATTTGGGCATTTTAACAAACATGTGGCGTGCGTCATAAAACGAACATGGTCACAACATAAAAACTTAGTAACAATAGCATGTATGAATTTTCTTATAGATATCAACATCATTCATGTGGATTGGTATGGAAAACTAGCAATCACCCAAGTTCCAACTTCATTCAAAATAGTTCAGCTAGCTGAAATGTGCAGAATCAGCTACTAAATCAGCATATGTCATCAATTTCTATTGTGAATTTAGCAAAACTCACTGAATGGAAGTTGGAGATATAATGGTCCTGGATACACCCATAGAATTTCATGCAGAAATGTGGTCTAAGTGATTTATAGTGATTTATTTGGTGTAACATGTTCAGTCTATTTTTCAAACAGAATTCTGGGCCTGTCTTACAATCAAATTTTAGGCATGTTGGAGTTAAAATTTCGAAATATAAACACCCTGATGAATTTATAGATAAACTTCTTAACTTTCTAACAAGACCAAGATCAGCAAAGTCCATAGAGTATGCGGGTAATAATCCTTGTTTTGCTAAACTGTGTACAGCTTGACAGAATTTCAGACATCTTGCAAACATTGAATTTTTACTCATACTTATTGAACTCAACACATGACAAATTTTATATGAATTTAGCGTAGGACTTCAAAATATACACAGACATATTTTTTTCAGATAGTAAATCAAACCACAGAGATCAGAATTGAAAAAGAAACATACAACAGAAAATCTGAATTTCTTGGAAAAGTGATTAGCTAAGAAAAATCAAGAAAAATGTCATCTTTTTAATCTCTTGCACACATAATCCATGAATTCAAGGTCATGAGCAATCAAAATAACTTCATATCATTCCCATAATCCTAAATAAAAATTCCCAAACCCAAGTTAGATTCCTACCTCAATGAAGTCTCCTTCTTTCTCTCTTCTCTTTCTCTTCCTTCCACCCTTCTTTCTCTTGAAAAGCTAGGGTTTTCCTTGGAATATTTGGAATGGAAATTAGGGCTTTTGAGTTTGGATGAAGGGGGAATGAGGGGGAGGATTTTCGGCCAGGTTTAGGAGGGGGAGAGGGAGATAGGATTGAAAAAGAAAAAGAAGAGAAGATTAAAGAAGTGTTTAGAAATACCTAAAAATATCTATCTCTAGAACCTATTCTAGGATAAGCATGAACATGCTAAAATGAATCTAATACCCTTCCAAGATTATCCCTCAAGTTTCAAGTATTTACAAGTTTGCCATTACTTTATGCACATCCAACATTAGTATGTACGCACAGCAGTTTTAGTCAAAAAGACCGTTTTACCCCTGACCTTTCTAAAAATTTATGGGTGTGCCACTAAACCCATCCCTCTTCACACTAGCCCCTCTCACACTAACCCACTCCTACACAATTTACAAGTATGACACTACTTTACACCCCCACCTTCTCTCTACACACACTTCCACCCATATGGCCAAATGACCAACATGCCCCTACACTCTTCACGAAATTACACGACTGCCACTAGTCATATACACACCACATCACCTCTTATCATCTCATTATAGTCCCTCTACTCATGCGTAAAGAACTACCGTATCAGTCACCGTATAGGGCTAAACAGGCTATGACATCTTCCGAGCCTCTTGAATTCAACAATTGGTTAATCCTAATCAATTCTAGCTTTAATCCAATGGTGGGGATGCCTAGGTCCTAGAGCTTTTCATTATTGATATTTTCTATTAGTTTTCCTAACCCTCAACATTATACTCGATAGCGTAGCTGTAACGACCAGTATTTATCAATACATTTATTTACGTATTTAAGGTATTTTCATTTTTAAAAGTATTTTATAATGGTTAGTCAGGAGTTTTATATTTAAAAACGATTTCAAAATTCTTTATAAAAAATATCTTGAAGAATCAAACTATTTATGGTGTATTTCAGTAAGTTCGGGTTTCATCAAATACCTCTAAATAATTTTTTATAAATATTCATTATCAATTGTTACTATTTTAGCTAAATGCATTAATTTTTTATATAAATATCATCAAAATGTTTTCAAACGTCTACAGTATCATTTTATGATCATTTAGGGCTCCCCATATTAATTTCATAATTTTCTGAAAAATCGACCTAGAACCCGCAAACCCGCTTCCGAAATGTTTTGGCCTAAAACTAGTATCTCCGTAGCTCAAACCCCAAAATGGATATTGTATTCGTGATCCTCGCGACGATACGATCCTGTGGCTATATTTTTGTAATTTTTCGGAGTCGTATGCAAAAACGGGGTTGTATTCCTCCGATTTTACTAATTACATCCCCTAATGACTTTTACTCTTACCATTCACCATTTAACTAATTACCTTTACCCCATAACCCCACTTAATTAAGCCCCTAACCACACCCCCCATTTAACCCACCCCCTAAGTTGGCAGATCCAATTGTTTAATTAATTCTACCATTATTATTATCATCACTATTTCTATTATTATTTTTCTACATGCTTTTAACTTAAACCTATATAATAACCTCTCCCCAGGCTCATCTCCATCACTCAGCCCTCCAGTCGAACCCCTCTTCTATCTTCTATCTCTCTCTCGTTCGATACTCCCCAAGGCCATAACCAACGAACCCATCTTCTCCCCACTTTCGTTCGATTTTTCCAAGCCCCTCAGTCTTAGTTCGAATCCACCAAGCACAAAACCACGCTCTCCCATTCACGCAGCCCCCCTCCGACGGTCTCGCTGTCGACGATGCCTCACCGTCATGCTCCACCGCCTCAGACCCTCCTCTGCCCGTCCACCGCCTTCGCCGAGCGCCCGTCGCCACAAGGCCCCGCCTGCTGCCCGTCTCTCCACCTCCGACCTCAATCACGCCGCTGTACGCTCCACTCCGACGAAGAACCTTGTTGCAACACACCTCCACGGTGAGCGGCACGAACCAGTGGCCTCCCTCACCTCTGCCCTCGCCGCGAAGCTTCCTGCTCTCCAGTCCTGACACCCTCCAGACCACGCTGCTCGACCCGCCTCCGTGCCACTCCAACTGCCCCATCGCCCTCCACCTCACCAGAGCAGCATGCGAAGCCACCGCCTCCAAGCTCCAGCGGCCTCCGCTGTACGCTGCCCTGCCTTCGCCGCCGACACCTCCGCCACCTGCCACGTTGATCGACCCAGAACTAACTCTGAAACGATGTCGTCTAATTGCAAGCCCACGGTATAGTGGCAAGCGGGTATCAAACACGGGGAAGCGGTACTATACTACATATATACTCCTAGGTTGAGTTAGACTTGCGGATTTATTGGTGGATGTGGATTGTGGATTGTCGTAATGGTGATGGATGCGAAAGTCGTATCACTCTATGTCGCAAACAAAGGACTCCACACAAAGAAAGAAGAAAAGAGAAAGACTAGGGTGTTAGGACTCACCACTAGGACTGTCGGAGGTCGATGCTAGGTTAGGAATTCTATGTTGCATTGGTTTCATTGGGGGTTGTAGCATCTAGGAAGTGAATTCATGCGTCTGGGCATCATGAATCTAACGTATTGCATTAACCCCGCTCTCACGATAGGTGCATACGATACGTGCTTTAAGGATCTACAATAATCTTACCACTCTCGTGGTTCGAACGCGCTCAACTCGTACCACTCTCGTGGGTTAGAGCTTCGAGGTACTTTGGTGGCTCTTATTAACGCAATGGCGGTAGCCGTCAATTAGTAATATAGTTCGTTGGTGGATCCCATCAAGACACGAGTCGGACATGGTCACGAGCCTTGGTTGAATCCACTGACTCCCTAATTAAATTCATAAGATACTCCTTAAGCTAATCGATTCCTCCGACCGTGGGCACGATCTCAGTACGAGTTCTCCTAGGGATTTTGCTAGATCAACCAAAATACTCCCCCTTTATATCCAATGCAACCTAAAAATCCCATCTTCGCATCAAAATCCTAAAATCCTAGGGCTAATCCATTAGCCCTAGAAAAGACTACTCATGCATCATATATATAGATATATAAATGATAGAAAATTCATTGCATGCATCAAAATGATATTCAATAAGCAATCACAAAGAAATAACAATGGATTTCAAGAGGACAAAAGTACTTATCTTGATACAAGGGGAGGGGGCCTATGGCGTAGCCTAACTCCCAAAAGATCGTCTCCAAAACTCCTAAGAAAAATGAGATCTAAGCTCCCAAAAAGTCTCCCCAAAAGTCCCCCTTTTAATGACGGCTGCCATTCAAATATATATCCCTCTCTAAAGCCCTAGCAAAAAACCCAAAAACCCCCCTGAAAATCATGCCCAAATCCAAATCTGGACGCAACTTAAGTTCTGGGCCCACGATGACTCGGGTCGAATAGGTAGTTGCTCGGTCGAGTCGTTAGGGAGTCTGAATTCTTTGTCCAAAATAGCGCTCTGCCTGCTCGGACCGAGTAGGGTCTGCTCGATCGAGTAGGTAGCTGCTTGGTCGAGTAGGTGGCTACGCAGTTGAGTGGTCAGGAAGTCCAGATTCTTTGCCCAAAACGTCGCTCTGCCTGCTCGGACCGATTAGGGTTTGCTCGGTCGAGTAGGTAGCTGCTCGGTCAAGTAGGTAGCTTTTCGGTCGAGTTGTCACTCTGCTCGATCCAGTAGGTAGCTGCTCGGTTGAGTTGTCACTCTGCTCGGTCAAGTAGGTGGCTGCTCGGTCGAGTAGGTGGTCGAAAACAGATTTTAGCACTGTAGCATCAGCTTGCAGAAATTGCCCAGAGCTCATCTGACCTCCTATTGGCGCATTCGTAATGGCGTTGGAACCGTCTTGAAGTCTACTATCTGTAAAAAATATCAGAAAAATAATAAAAAATTCCAGGTGATAGAATATTTGAAAAGAGTGCACGGTTGTCCTGTTTCCAGCATTTTGAGTCGCTCGATTCTTTCGCTGTATCATAGCTTGATCGAGCGACCTGGAATCTATGAGTCACAGTATTATAGAACCATGCTTTCTTCATTCTTCTCTTCTTCGCCCCTTCTCTCTTGCCCCTTCCTTGCTCCCCGGCAGCTTTAAGTCACCGAACGCGGCGCCTTAGGAGTTCCGTGTCGAAGTATGTGCGTTCTCCTCCAATTTACTCCAAATCACTCGATATTCCCTGAAATGCGACCAAACACTCTTAAAGTACAATAGTTCCAATTATGAGCATAAAAGCGTATGAAATATGTAATTGAGCAATCATTTTGACGTGTAATCATATAGATAAAACGTGGAATATAATGACACATCAAAATCCCCCCAAGCTTGCCTCTTACACGTCCTCGAGGAAGACTAGTAAGAAGCGAACACAGGAGAATGATACAATGGAGATGTGAGGTGGTGGCGTGTAATGGAGACAAGGGGTTCAACCTTAAATTCAGAAAATATAAGAACCCAAGGTATGCAAGATCTCGTGAACACAAGTCAATATGAAATTAGAAAACATATACACAACAAATACTTAAATCTCGCTCAAATTAAAATAACGTGGATTCTAATAAATGTAATGAACTTGATAAGCGATAAAATAAGAGTAGAGTTATATCATATCATAGTTTATCATGCAATATACTAAGTTCACAGAAATGAAACCAATGTCCACAACTCATTCTCTAAGCAGTATAATATGTCATGATCAAATGTTTTCAAGCATGCGTGGTATTTTGTTATACTTCATGGAATGAATTTAGCAAATTCAATCAAGGTAAGGCATCGCCACACTACGACCATTTCACGACTCCTAGAACCTATTAACTTTGCCATGTCTTTGTTCTATATAGAAATGGAGATAAGGATGGGAGATTTTTGTACTTTTTATATTGTTTTTGGCTATACAGATATTTTATATACATTTTTATTTCTTTATATACACGAGATAACTCAATATATACAAAAAGTGGCCTATGTATCACAGACCAGACGGTCTTAGGGCATTGGGTTAGGAAGAACCCCTAAGGCCTTTTATTCAGGATATTTGTTTGATTTTTGCATTTTTGGGACTTTTGCAAACTCACGTAAACGCGATATAATGCAAAAAATGATCAAAGGTCATTTATTGGCTATTCACAAAAGAAAAAGAAAAAGCATAGAATCTAGACATGGCTCGGTTTCAGGAATCCTAATCATCACTACTTTGGTTGTCGTGGGGTTATCCTATCTCTTTTGAATCACTAAACATCCATGAAGCAATAAAATTATCAATCAAATCACGCAGGAGTCAAATGATTTTCAGATTTGATTCATTCATTTTTAACTTAACTGTTTCGAGAATATGGTTGTGAAACTAAGGATTCTACTATGAAAAAGCATATTAATAAAGATACATTAATCAAGGAATCGAACTCTAATCTAACAGATATCAGAGTTCATAAAAAAATAAATCCACGATATTTCATATAAAATGAAGCATAAGCGACATAAATATAGAAGTGAACATGGTTCATATGGAAATTTCGAAGTGTGTTTCACGATGAGGCAAAGTGCGTGCACTATGCACTCCCCCAAGCTTAAACATCACATTGTTCTCAATGTGTGTATGATATAAATAGAGGACAACGACAAGATAGGGGGGCCACTCAACAAAATAGTTTCTCTCCCCCAAGCTTAAACATCACATAAATAGTGGAGAGAGAGGCGAAATAAGCATCAAATATAAGGGTGTGCATGGATGATAAATAGTGGGTTGGGTGCAAAAGATAATTGAGCCATCATCTGTGGTGAATTTATTAAACTAAGAAAGCATATAAAATCCTATACGGTCCTCTCGCTACCGAGAGGATTCGTGTTTATTGAAAGCATAAAATACTACACTACTGGATTGATATCACCTATAGCAAAAGGCAGATCCAGTATCTTTGTCGGTGCAGGCAACTGTTCCAACTGCTCCTTCCGTGGCTCCGCTAGGCGTGTGTGTCCACGGACTCCATCAGATTCCAGCAATGCGGCCCCCAGCATCTCCCCAAAGGACTCCACCTGTATCCTGCAAGAGATAAGCCGCATCAATCTGATGTGGATAATTCTTCCCCAAAATAAATGCATTCCAAAGAGGGTCATCAACACAAGTATTTAAAATTAAAGACGGTTGACGACACTTCCCTGGAAATAAATCTCTACTCTCGTGCATGACGTCGATCAACTCCTTGTTGTTCGCCTCAGGTTGTTCAGGTAGCTTTGGTATATAAGTGTGGGTCTCATCAGGAAACTCATCATCATCGTCAGACTTATCCCATCACACCTCCTGATCATATTCAATAGCATCCATGGGTGCTAACTTCTTGCTCTCCTCCTCGTATACGTTCCATCGTACCTCTTGATCATATGTATGTGTATCCTGCAAAAGGTGCAATGAGTCATCAAAATTCGAATCATAGTAAACATCATACACAGGAAGGGAATCAAATGTAAAGGGAGAGAGAGTGAAGATATCCCCCTGAAGGGGGGCCAAAAGCTCTGTGGGATAATCCTCGGCGTCAGTGGAAGGGTGGTCCTCTGAGGGATGGTCAGCCTTTGTAGAAAGTGTAGGTGGCTGTGGTAGCTCAAAAGGAGGAGGGTAATGCTCGGGATCCTCATGAATAGATGTGTCCTTGTCCCAATGCACGGCCTTCTGGTTGACAAGCTTTGGCTCCGCATGTAAGGCCTCCTCAAAAGCATGCTCTGGCTCATGTGGGTGGAAAGGAGAAGCAACGATGGCACAAGCTGACTCTGCAGTACCAGGTGTTGTGGTCTCGTTGGGGGTAGCAATATCAAAGAGCAGAATACCCCCCCCAAGCTGAATGTGGACATCCTCATCAGGCTCCTCAGGTATAGAAGGTAATGTAAACGTCATCTTCTCGTTTTTATGTCTCCTCCTTTGTTTCTGTTCTAGAGCTTGAGGCACCTGATTACATGGCTTGGCCTTCTCAATAGTAGGTGCAGGTGGCTCTATATGCTCATGTATCTCGACCGTGGTATAAAAGTGGGTCTTGTGCCCCTCAACTAGAGCATAGACTCCATCATCAATTGTGCTTGTGGAAGAGATACGATAAGTAATAAAGTTTTGAAATCCGAGCGCAAAAGGATCACATGCCGTTATTGTTAATGGACCGGTTTCTTGAACTACGCCGACAATGTTTCTCAATAGGTCCATATATGTGTCCTCCTCCTGCAGCTCAGATGTCTGTATTTGTAGAGTGTTGATGGCGTAAAGGTGGATATGATCACCTTCAAGTGAAGCATACACTCCATCTATGATAGTACTTGCATCAGAGACAATAGCCATAACAAAATCGATTAATACTTGGTTGGATGGTTTACCTACCGTAACGGTTAGTGAACCAGTAGATCGAGCATCATCTATCATTTGCTCCAAGGTTGCTGCCAACTGCAGATCACTGAACTTTTCCACTTGCATCCTTTTAATAAACTCACATGAGGGTCTCTTTAGTCTTCCAGCAAAGATATCGAATAGCTTGGAACCATCCCACTCACGGTCTGACTTCGTCTGGAACATTCCTACCATTCTTTCAAACCAGGACAAGGCTTTCCGGAGGGACTCTCTATCAGCCTGACAGAATGTAGCGAGATATATGTAGGATCGTATAGAACCATGTCGCATCTTTGGAAGCACCATCACTGCACCAACTGTACCTGATCAAGCATAGTAAACAACCTGGAAAAGACGTCAGTGGTACAAAGAACGATAAAGATAATAATAATAGCAGGTGGTGGGGAAAAAAATCTCTCTCTCTCTCTCTCTGTTTTTTAATTTTGTTTTTTATTTTGTTTTTTACGCAGTCTAATTAACCTAATTTTGGTAAATAGATAATATGGCGAAACACCTCCCCAGCAATGGCACCATAAACTTGATGCATCCGAAATGTAACCCTAGAGCACAACCAAGTATGGCACAGATACACGGAGATAAACCCCGGCAACTGCGCCATAAACTTAATCGGCCCGGAACTAACTCTGAAACGATGTCGTCTAACCGCAAGCGCACGGTATAGTGGCAAGCAGGTATCGAACACAGGAAGCGGTGCTATACTACCTATCTACTCCTAGGTTGAGTTAGACTTGCAGATTTATTGATGGATGTGGATTGTGGAGTGTCGTGATGGTGATGGATGCGAAAGTCGTGTCACTCGATGTCGCAAACAAAGGACTCCATACAAAGAAAGAAAGAAAAGAGAAAAGACTAGGGCGTTAGGACTCACCACTAGGACTGTCGAAGGTCGATGCTAGGTTAGGAATTCTACGTTGCATTGGTTTCATTGGGGGTTGTAGCATCTAGGAAGTGAATTCATAAGTTTGGGCATCATGAATCTAATGTATCACATTAACCCCGCTCTCACGATAGGCGCATACGATACATGCATTAAGAATCTACAATAATCTCACCACTCTTGTGGTTCGAACGCTCTCAACTCGTACCACTCTCGTGGGTTAGAGCTTCGAGGTATTTTGGTGGCTCTTATTGACGCAATGGCGGTAGCCGTCAATTAGTGATATAATTCGTCGATGGATCCCATCAAGACACAAGCCGGACATGGTCACGAGCCTTGGTTGGATCCACTGACTCCCTAATTAAATCCATAAGATACTCCTTAAGCTAATCGATTCCACCGACCGTGGGCACGATCTCAGTACGAGTTCTCCTAGGGATTTTGCTAGATCAACCAAAATACTCCCCCTTTATATCCAATGCAACCTAAAAATCCCAACTTCGCATCTAAATCCTAAAATCCTAGGGCTAATCCATTAGCCCCAGAAAAGACTACTCATGCATCATAGATATAGTTATAAGAACGATAGAAAACTTCATTGAATGCATCAAAATGATATTCAATAAGCAATCACAAAGAAATAACAATGGAATTCAAGATGACAGAAGTACTTATCTTGATACAAGGGAGGGGCATATGGCGTAGCCTAACTCCCAAAAGATCGTCTCCAAAACTCCTAAGAAAAATGAGATCTAAGCTCCCAAAAAGTCTCCCCAAAAAAGTCCCCTTTTTAATGACGGCTCCCATTCAAATATATATCCCTATCTAAAACCCGAGCAAAAAAACCCAAAAATCCCCCTGAAAATCGTGCCCAACGCCAAATCTGGACACAACTTAAGTTCTGGGCCCACGGCGACTCGGGTCGAGTAGGTAGCTGCTCGGTCGAGTCGTCAAGAAGTCTGAATTTTTTGTCCAAAACAGCGCTCTGCCTGCTCGGTCGAGTAGGTAGCTACTTGGTCGAGTAGGTGGCTGCGCGGTCGAGTCGTCAGGAAGTCTGGATTCTTTGCCCAAAACGTCGCTCTGCCTGCTCGGACTGAGTAGGTCTGCTCGGTCGAGTAGTTAGCTGCTCGGTTGAGTAGATAGCTGCTCGGTCAAGTTATTACTCTGCTCGATCGAGTAGGTGGCTGCTCGGTCGAGTTGTCACTCTGCTCGGTCGAGTAGGTGGCTACTCGGTCGAGTAGGTGGTCGAAACAGATTTCAGCACTGTAGCATCAGCTTGCAGAAATTCCGCAGAGCTCATCCGACCTCCGATTGGCGCATTCGTGGAAAAATCCTTGGTGATATAATATTTGAAAAGAGTGCACGACTGTCTTGTTTCCAGCACTTTTGGTAGCTCGATTCCTTCGCCGCGTCATAGCTCGATTGAGCGACCTGGAATCGATGAGTCACGATATTATAGAATCATGCTTTCTTCATTCTCCTCTTCTGCGTCCCCTCTCTCTTGCCCCTTCCTTACTTACCGACAGCTTTAAGTCACCGAACGCGGCGCCTCAGGAGTTCCGGTGTCGAAGTACGCACGCTCTCCTCCAATATACTCCAAATCACTCGATATTCCCTGAAATGCGACCAAACGCTCTTAAAGTACAATAGTTCCAATTATGAGCGTAAAAGCGTATGAAATATGTAATTGAGCAATCATTTTGACGTGTAATCATGTCACGCCCCGCTTTCCATAATACCCGGGAGCGAGGACGCGACGAAGGTCCGCATGTGCATAAAACAAGGATGAATTTTTTTCTTCTTCCTTGTTCGATGCACAATAAGCGTCTGTAGTAATTCCATCGAAGGCTGGTACTTGTCATGCAAACTCAGAGAGACAACACACAACATCTTTATTATTCAATTGATGAAAAGTAGTACCGGACTGGGCCTTATAGTATAGCCTATAACTACTCGACAGAAAGTAAAGTACAGTACTCGAAAGTAAATAGGACACTGGCGGTAAGAAAAATACACTGACGGTGGTAAGGGAAGCACACTGACGGTGAAATAAAGTGGATGCTGTGGTCGAATCGGAGACTCCTACTCCTCTGCAGGTGCGGGCTTAGTAACGTCCTTTAATCCCTGGTCCGCGGGATCGTCCTCAGTGTAGTACTCCACGTACTCCGTCGGCTCGTAGTCTGACATGCATTTCAAAGAAAACAATGAAATACATGTCAGCATTAAGCGACAAGTAAAAAGAACCAACAAAAAGTAAAGGCGGGAAAGTAATGAGCGAGCAAGAGGAAACAACGTCGCTTGACTCTCTAATAGTGTAGGCTGGCCTAATAATAAGAAGTCTAACTTAACTCCCAAACTAGCCAGGCAGTCAGGGCTTGAAGGCACAAGTCACTTCTGTGACCGCAGGACAAGTCCTTTGGTTGACCAACCCCCTTCCCATTCCTTTCTAGACACTGATCCGGTAGTAATTTAAGACCGCTTATTATTATACCGCTCTGCCACATTCGAGTAGTCTCAACTTAGTCAGTAGAACAGTGGTATCAAGGTGGCAATAGTGGCATAGTAAACAAACAAGCTAGTGCATCAGCTTTAGCCCGAGTGCACGATATGCAACCATAAGAGCACCCATCCCACGGAGCAACCCGTGGAATATCTACCTACCATCCACTGTATGGTGGTGGTATAGCTTACCAAATAAGGGTGGACCCGGTTGCTCTTGCACACTTCATAGCTCAAGACTACCTCATAACCCTTGTCGTATCACATTAACCGTATCCGTATCCGTATAGCTTTATAGGCCAATCATTTCGTACATCCAACAATGTGTACAACAATACAAGCAACAATGAGCACAAGTACAGTACATATACATGGTAATTACTTGCAGTATTTACTTGCCTGTAGTCGTGACCGGTTGTAGTCCGGTTCCTTGAGCGGGTCTCGTGCCGTGTCTGGAAGTTGGTGTCTTCCTAGGACGTCTACCTACAAACACCACACACACGCACCCATTTTTTATTAATATAATAATCGAAGTTACAACTACGTGTATACACATACGTATACGCAAACACGTATTTGAAAAATTAGAATACAAAAACAATTTCTAAATTTCTAAAAACCTTTACTAAAATCTTAACAAAAATCTCCCCCCTCACTACAAAATTTTCCTTTCAAAAAAGTCATGTACTACTTTTCATCTATTGGATAATAAAGATGTTGTGTGTTGTCTCTCTGAGTTTGCATGACAAGTACCTCCCTTCGATGGAATTACTACAGACGCTTATTGTGCATCGAACAAGGAAGAAGAGAAAAAATTCCTCCTTGTTTTATGCACATGTGGACCTTCGTCGCGTCCTCGCTCCTGGGTATTATGGGAAGCGGGGCGTAAAAGGTTTCTGTGGTGGCCCATGCAGGTCATGCAAATACGCAGAGCAATGTATGCATCTTTACGATCCTAAGCTGACTGAGTACATATTGACCCAGGTTTATTGTTTTGCAGCATGGCAGGAAGACCAAACACCCGCAACGGAAATGACGCCAATAGAAATGGTGCTAATGCAAATGGTGCCACCGAGATATCTGCAGTCATGAGAGTGATATGAAAAATGTTAGAAATACAACGCCAGATGCTCCAGCGAAGACCACCAACACCACCACAACCCGCTGAACCTGGGGTTAAGCAATTCTAGGAGCTTCGTCCGTAGACTTTTTCTGGAAAGGAAGGGCCTTTGGAAGCTGAAGAATGGGCCCTAACCACTGAAGACAAGTTGAGCACGGCTCACATCTCTCAAGCAGGATGGGTTGAAGTTGCAAAACTGCAACTGACTGACAATGCTCAAAGCTGGTGGGATCGTGAAGAACGACGTCTGGTTAAGCCTATCTCTTGGGGCATGTTCTGAGAAAGGTTCAACGCCCAATACTTTCCTCCATCAGCCAAGAGAGAACTCCAACAATGCTTTGCCAATCTGAAACGAGGCAATAAGACTGTTGATGAGTATGAGGCAGAATTCTCAATGCTCAGTCGTTTCGCTCCACACATGGTCGAAAATCCAAAATCCAGAAGACTATGCCTATCAGTTTCGTCAAGGCCTAAACCCTCGTGTTCAAGCCTTGATGACTTCAGTGAAGCTGACTACCCTTGAGAATGTTCTGGAAGCTGCAAGGAAATATGAAACCGTTGCACGACTTGACAAGGGATTTCAAGTTAAGACAAGCAAACGCCTGATGGAACCTGCCAGGAACCACTTCCGTCCGACTCAGACCACTAATTTCAAGAAGCCAGCAGCTCTGGCCAATACCAAATCCACTATGGTGTGCAACTACTGCAACCGTGTTGGACACATCAAGAAGGACTGTCGTGTGTCCTTGAACCTGTGCATACTGTGTGGGGCATCTGACCATCTTGCCAAGGACTGCCCTCGTCACACTATCAAACCAGCCAACCATGTGATGGCTTCAGGATCAGCTCAGCAAAAGCAACCCCTGCCTCCTCTGCAGCAAGCTTTTCAGAATGCCAAGCTGAATCTACCAAGGCGTCAGGCATTTACTATGACCGCTGCTGAAGCCGAGACCATTGATCAAGTGATCTCAGGTAACCTCTAGACCACAGTTTCATACAACATTCTATATCATATTCTTGATTGGTATCTCTTGCTAAGACGTATCCTACCTTAATCTAGGTGTTATCTTAGTATCTGTATCTCCGACTTTAGTCTTGTTTGATTCGGGAGCTTCACATAGCTTCTTGTCGCAAAAGTTTGCGACAGATCATTCTATTACTATCTGTGATCTTCCGAGATGTTGGAATGTCAACACTGGAAATGGCATAGTAAAGGTCTCTACCGGATGCAAGTCATGTCCACTAGTGATCTGTGGACGTGAACTGTTCACTGATTTCATGATCATCAGCATAGCCAACTTTGATGCGATACTCGGCATGGATTGGTTAGGAACTTTCTACGCTAACATCGACGGTCACCAGAAGAGTGTAGTGTTTAAAATTCATGAACATCCTGTGTTCGAGTTCATGAATGGAAGTCGTTCGCTTGGTCCTATCAGGTTTCATGCCAAGCTGAATGAAGCAACAGTCACATCAATGCAGGTTGAGCCTGGGAAACCTTTAGTAGTTTGAGACTTCGAAGACGTATTCCCTGAAGATATTTCGGGATTACCACCAGACCGAGATCTCGAATTCACTATTGACCTTATGCTAAACACTCAACCTATCTCCAAGGCCCCTTACCGCTTAGCTCCTGCTGAATTGGAAGAACTTCGGGGTCAGCTCGAGGACCGGTTGAAGAAAGGATTGATACATCCCAGTGTGTCTCCTTTGGGTGCGCCTGTCTTATTGGTCAAGAAGAAGGATGGATCGAGAAGAATATGCGTGGACTATCGAGAACTGAACAAGGTGACTGTAAAGAATAGATATCCGTTGCCTCGCATCGATGATATTTTGATCAACTTGGTGGATCACGAGTCTTCTCCAAGCTGGATCTCAGAAGTGGTTATCATCAAGTGAAGGTTAGGAATGAAGATATTCCTAAGACAGCTTTTCGGACCAAGTATGGACACTACGAATTCGTAGTCATGCCTTTTGGAGTGACTAACGCTCCAGCGGTATTCATGAATCTCATGAACCTTATATTCTGTGAGTTCTTGGATAAATTTGTAGTTATCTTCATCGATGACATCCTGATCTACTCGAAGAGCGAGGAAGATCATGCCAAGCATCTGCAGATAGTTTTGGAAACTCTGCGTCGTCATCAGCTTTATGCCAAGTACAGAAAGTGTGATTCTGGCTGGATCGAGTCGCCTTTCTTGGACACATAGTTTCAGGAGATGGTATTTCCATCGATCCTGAGAAAGTCTCGTCTGTTAGAAATTGGCCGACCCTCCGATCAGTTTTTGACATCCGAAGTTTTCTCGGATTAGCTGGTTATTATCGTCGATTCATCAAAGACTTCTCAAAGATTGCTGAGCCAATGACTCGACTGACCAGGAAGGATGTTAAGTTTGTTTGGTCAGAAGCTTGTGAGCAAGAATTCAGAGAATTGAAGATGAAGCTGACAACCGCACCAGTTCTAACTATTCCAGATTGAACTGGAGGGTTCGAAGTTTACTGTGATGCATTTAGAAAAGGTCTTGGAAGTGTGCTGCATCAACATGGTCGCATAGTTGCATATGCTTCTCGGTAACTGAAGAATCATGAGAAGAATTATCCAACACACGACTTAGAGTTGGCAGCCGTCATCTTTGCTCTGAAGATTTGGAGACATTTTCTGTTGGGAGAGCAAGTAAAGGTATTCATGGACCACAAGAGCTTGAAGTACATTTTCACACAGAAGGAGCTCATATGAGACAACGAAGATGGTTGGAACTCATGGCTGAATATGACATCGACCTCCAGTATCATCCTGGGAAGGTGAATGTTGTTCCTGATGCGTTGAGTTGACTACTAACTGTCATGACTCTGACGACTCAATGGAGACTTCAACAAGACTTGAAAGAGATGGGAATCGAAGTCGTCTTACCAGGAGCTACATCATCATTGATGAATATGCAGATTCAGTCTACCATCATCGATCGGATCAAAGCTGCTCATTCTGGAGAAGCAAAGCTGCAGAAGATCAAGCAACAAGTTGAAGCTGGTCTACGAACAGAATTTCGTATTCATGAAGATGGGTCTCTGAGGTATGGAAGTCGCATCTGCGTACCTTCAGGAGAAATCAGGGAAGAGCTGCTGAATGAAGCACACAGCTCCCCTTACTCCATACATCCAGGTGGTACCAAGATGTACAAAGACCTGCGACTGAACTTCTGGTGGATTGGAATGAAGAGAAGCGTGGCCCGAAGCGTCGCCAAATGCCTCGTATGTCAGCAGGTGAAGGCTGAACATGATCGAGCCGTTAGATTGATTTAGCCTCTGCATATTCTAGAATGGAAATGGCAACACATCACTATGGACTTCGTGACTGGACTACCTCGGATCTCAAAACAAAATGATGCCATCTGGGTGATCGTTGATCGATTAACCAAGTCGGCACATTTCATACCATTCCGAGTAGGACAATCCATGGAAATACTCACAAAGAAGTACATGGAGGTAATTGTGAGGCTACATGGAGTTCCAGTGAGCATCGTCTCCGACCGAGACACGAGGTTCACCTCACATTTCTGGAAGAGCATGCAATCGAATCTGGGTACACATCTCAAATCCAGCACTATGTATCACCTACAGACTAATTATAACGACTGGTTTTCATGTATCTGGATTTATTATAATATAATATATGTCTTGGTGGGTTTTCTCCTCATATGTGGTTTTCGTCTCCGTAACTTTCATTTTCGATCGTTTCGTCATGTTTTCTCGTTTCTTCTTTAGGATCGTCGATTTCGGAGCAAGTCATTCGTGACGGGCTTCATAACGGTCGTATCTTACCATTAGATCAAGCCTCGGAGTTAGGAATCGATCCCGGAGCTCCGCGCTCCGTATCGGAACTTTTGGTGCTTATTAGCCGGTGTAAGAAGGGGCACCGACCGACTAGATGACGATCCAGTCGATCGGCAATCCTTCTTGGACCGACTAGTTGGCTTTCTAAATTTCTCAGGAGTTACTGTTTATCGTTAGTCGGTCTAAGAACGTTGGTTGACCGACTAAGTTGCAAACTAGTCGGTCGGTAATGCTTCTTTAACCGACTAACACATCACCTAAATTTTGGTATCAGTACTATTCACTCTTAGTCGGTCTAAGAACGTTCACCGACCGACTAGTTGCCAAACTAGTCGGTCAGTAGTTGTTCATCGACCGACTAAATCTAAATCCTATTTTCGTTCAGAAGTTACTGTTTACAATTAGTCGGTCTGCGTTGGTCGACCGACCGACTAGTTGCCAAACTAGTCGGTCAGTGGTTGCTCTTTGACCGACTAATCTGTGTTAAAACCCTAATTTCTGGGCAGCCGCCAGCCCATCCTATTTAAACCCCTCCCAAACGTTTTCTTCTTCCTCCACTCGACCAAAAACCCTAGTTTCTCCCCCATTGAGCCCCCTTCTTCCCCAAACCCTTATTCCTTCATTCCAAGACCAAGATCCATCATCCAAACCATCCCTCAACACATTCTACCTCTCATCTTCCCCAAATCTCCATCAAACCCCCAAAATCCCCCCAAAACCCTAGTTCTCCAAACTTCTCCATTCGTTTCCAGATCTGGTCCCTAGGTTCTCCGGAGTGTTTCTTTCGCCTCCTCATGGTAAGAAATCGATCTCTTGATGTTTTCATAACCTATTGGTATTTTTATGAAACCCTAATGAATGGATGTTGTTTTGGTGATTGTTTCCCCATAACAGCGACTCCCCCGTAGATTAGCATCCGCGAGACGAACCTTCGTGATCGTCATCCCCGGTGCAAGGCAAGTGAAACTTGCCACTTAGGGTTTAGGCCATGTTTTAGGGCATCTTGCTTGTTGTAGGCGTAAAAGAGGCTAGGCGACGAAATGATACTCGCCTAGGCGTAAATTGGGGAACTAGCTTGACAACGAAGCTAGTTCCGACATATATCATGTTGCACAATTACCATGTCATGTTTAATTTCTATTAACGGTACGCAAATTAATTGTCATGTCATTGCATTCTTAAAGTGTTTCCGTGAATGCGTAGCTTCGCTACAATGTTTGTGTTCCTGGCTCGTGTTCCAGAAGCGGGCCATGTGTTGATTGATAGCCAATGCCCGAAATGCTTGTTTCCGGCTAGGTGCACCCCTACGCCAATTGTTTATGAATCGTGAACTAGAATGCGAGCTCCTGTGCGGGGCAACCCCAGCTCATTTACTGAGCTCGTGTGCGGGGACCCTGGCTCGATTACTTGTGGGTATTGGGGGTAAGAGTTAAGCGGCCAATCAACTGGGAGTCTGCCCGATCAGCAACTGCAGTGGTAAGGCGTAAACTCTGGGTTTTGGGGTAGTGTTAAGCGGCCAATCAGCGTGAATGTTATACCATTCAGCTGTAAGGCGTAAACATCTACAAACAACAGTGAAACATGAATAGTGAATTGATTGAGATTGTTAGTAGCTTGGCTACTCTTGTCTTGTCCCGTTAATTGTTCTCTTGTACTTATTGTTCACCATGTCTTGCTTGTGCACTCATGTTATAACTGTCATGTCATGCATACTAAAACTGCTAGGTTGCTAGTTGCCTTACTTTCAGTTTCCTTGCCCAAGTCTTTTAGACTTGCTGACATGTGCCCCTTTACTCTTTTGGGTGACACATGTTAGATCCTGAGCCTGAGTACCTTGTTGAGGACGAGGTGTTTGCTGACGCCGAGCCCGAGCTTGTGTTTGACGGGGAGTACGTGGACACTGGGGACCAGTCCTAGTGTCTTCGTTGTGTTTTCCTTTGTTTAGACTGCAAAACATGTTTTGTTGTCGGTGCGTAGCACCTATACTTGTGACGTTGTTGCTTTTGTTGGCCTTGTTCTGGGCCTTAGACTCTTTCTTTTAGCCTGGTGGCTTTTCTGGATGTTGAACTTATTTTCATGTTGGACAATTTATGAGATATGAGAATTTTATTTCTGTCTCCCCTTTTATTATTATTGTTGCTCCGTTTGTGGTTACATGGACCTGCTTATGTTTTATTTACGCTTATCGGGTTTGGGGCTTCACAGCTCCACTCACGTGCGGACCTTTTCATGTCTCGCCTCCATTTTAGGGAAACGGGTCGTGACAGGTTTTGTTGGTGGCCCATGCAGGTCCTTCTGTAACTACGATTATCGGAATGGCGATAATAATATTAGAATGTCCAACAAACTAAGTTCGACGTCCGAGTCATAAGCTATGAGTCTAATCTGCTTCGTTTTCTGTGTCACTAGATGGCTGGAAGACGATTCACCCATGGTGGGGGTAGTGGTGCGCTCCCTCATGATGAGGAGCCTGAGCGGGAACCCACCAACGGTGAGATGATACGGATGATGCTCCAGATGATGCAAGTGCAGCAGGGCGTGCTCCTGCAAGTCCAGAATGCTCCACTTGCTCGAGCTGCCCGGGCTCTTCCGGATGCCCCTCGCTCTGAGCCGGGAGCGAAGCAATTTCGGGAGCTGGGTCCCGCATATTTTGATGGGTCTGAGGGTCCTCTGGCTGCCGATGAGTGGATTCGGAACATCGAGGACAATCTGAAGATGGCCAAGATCACCCCGGCTGGATGGGTTGATTTGGCGAGGAGGCAACTCAAGGATAATGCTCGGAATTGGTGGGATGCGGAAGAGAAGATGTTGGTGGAGCCGATAGCTTGGGCTACCTTTAAGTCCAGGTTTGATGAGGAATTCTTTCCGAAGGCTGCGAAGAAGGAGATGCTGCAGCGCTTCATTGATCTGAAGCAAGGGAGCTTGACGGTGGACCTGTACCATCAAGAGTTCACTAGGCTGAGCCGGTTCGCACCGAAGATGGTGCAGGATGCTGATGAGAGGGCTCAGAGGTTCCTGCAGGGACTTGCTTTGGAGCTCCAGAGTTTTGTGTCTTCCTCCGATCTGGACTCTTATCAGAAGGTTCTGGTCGCTGCCAGGAGGCAGTAGCTGAACCTGAGTCAGAGGAGAGGGCATGTTTCTGGTGCTGGGAAGAGGCCTATGGAGCAAGCCAGAGCGGTGGTTAGGCCTGGTTTCAAGCCTAATCAGCCAGCTCAGTTTAAGAGGCCAGGAGGGCCTATTCTGAAGACTTGCCATTTCTGCGGCAAGCCTGGCCACATCAAGGATCAGTGTCGGAAGTTTTTGGGCCAGTGTCTGGTTTGTGGTGATGCTTCCCATGCCGCGAAGGATTGTCGGCATACGAACCAGCTGCGGAGGGCACCTGTTGCAGCACAGCCGTTGCAGCAGCGAGCGTCTGTTCCTGCTGGACGTGGAGCAGCTCTTGTTCCGCAGAGGCAGGCTTTTCAGCTGGCTGTTCCGCCGAGGAGGCAGGCTTTTCTGATGACCGCTGTGGAGAGCGAGGCTGTGGATGAGGTTATCGCAGGTAATCCTCAATCTGGCTGTTACTTTCCTAGTTGGTTTTGATTGATTAGATTGTGTTGTTTGCTTGAACATGATTGTTTGCTAGACTAGGGCTTGATTGTTAATTACTTGTTAGGTGTGGTTTTGGTGTGCACGTTTCCTGCACGAGTCCTCTTTGACTCTGGTGCATCGATGTGCATTATTTCTCGGAGCTTCGTGGAGAGGCATTCCTTGTCGACGTCCCCTCTTCCCAAGAGTTGGAATATCGTTACAGGGAATGGCGTGGTCTCGGTGCATCGTGGTTGTAATTCTTGCCCGTTGGTGGTCTGTGGACATGAGCTTCTCGCTGATTTCATTGTCCACGACATCATCAACTATGATGCAGTTCTTGGGATGGACTGGCTTGCGAGCTTCTATGCTACGATCGACTGTCGAAGGAAGAAGGTGGTGTTCGAGATTCCCGGACATCCAGTATTTGAGTTCAGTCGTGGTAGCAGTTCGCTTGGTCCTGTCAGATTTCGGGCCAGGCCGGTGGAGGTTGTGGCTATGCGGATGGAGTTGGAGTGGCCAGTTGTGGTGCGTGATTTTGGCGACGTCTTCCCCGAGGAGATGTCTGGTTTGCCACCTGATCGAGATTTAGAATTTTCTATCGATCTTATTCCAGGTGCGCAGCCGATTTCGATGGCGCCGTATCGTATGGCACCCGCTGAGTTGGAGGAGTTGCGGAAGCAGCTGGATGAGCTTTTACAGAAGGGTTATATCAACCCTAGTGTGTCTCCGTGGGGAGCACCGGTGTTGTTGGTGAAGAAGAAGGATGGTTCGTGTCGCATGTGCGTGGACTATCGGGAGTTGAATGCGGTGACCATTAAGAATAAATACCTGTTGCCTCGCATCGATGATATTTTTGATCAGCTTGGAGGTTCGAGGGTGTTTTCTAAATTGGATTTGAGGAGTGGTTACCATCAGTTGAAGGTGAAGAAGGATGATGTTCCGAAGACAGCGTTCAGGACGAAGTATGGACACTATGAGTTTGTGGTTATGCCTTTCGGCATAACTAACGCGCCCGCAGTTTTCATGAATCTGATGAACCTGATTTTCTACGAATTTTTGGATAAGTTTGTTGTTATCTTTATTGACGACATTCTGATCTATTCGAAGTCGGAGGAAGAGCATGCCTCGCACTTGAGGGCGGTATTGGAGATCTTGAGGAAGCATCGTTTGTATGCTAAGTTTTCGAAGTGCGAGTTTTGGCTGGATAGAGTTGCTTTTCTCGGGCATGTGGTGACTGGAGATGGTATTTCAGTGGATCCCGAGAAGATTAGGGCCATCAGAGAGTGGCCTGTTCCGTCGTCTGCGTCTGAGATTCGGAGTTTCCTTGGACTTGCTGGTTACTATCGGCGATTCATTAAGGACTTTTCTCGTATTGCTGAGCCGATGACCAGGTTGACGCGGAAGGATGTTGCTTTTGTTTGGTCGGGTGATTGTGAGAATGCTTTTGGCGTTCTGAAGGAGAGCTTGACGACGGCCCCTATTCTTGTTGTGCCTGATCGCAGCGGTGGGTTTGAGATCTTTTGCGATGCTTCTGGCAAGGGTCTCGGTTGTGTGTTGCATCAGCACAGGCATGTCGTGGCGTATGCGTCTCGTCAGCTTAAGGTTCATGAGAAGAATTACCCGACACATAACTTGGAGTTGGCTGCCGTTGTGTTCGCTCTTAAGATCTGGAGGCACTTCCTGCTGAGTGAGAAAGTGAAGATTTTCACCGATCACAAAAGCTTGAAGTATATTTTCACTCAGAAGGAGCTCAACATGCGACAGCGTCGATGGTTGGAGCTTATGGCAGATTATGATATTGATTTGCAGTTCCACCCTGGCAAGGTGAATGTGGTTCCGGATGCACTGAGTAGGCTTCCAGCGGTGATGATTTTGACCTTGCAGTGGAGATTGCAGCAGGATTTTTGCGAGTCTGGTGTTGAGATTGTCCTTCCTGGGGAGGATTCATCGTTGATGTACATGCAGGTACAGTCGACGATCGTGGATCGGATTAAGGCTGGCCAGGCTGAGGATCCGAAGCTGGTGAAGATTCGGGAGCAGGTGGAAGCCGGTCTGCGGACTGACTTTTTGATTCATGAGGATGGCTCGCTGAGGTTTGGAGCCAGGTTGTGTGTGCCGGCTGGGGATATTAGAGAGGAGTTGATGGTGGAGGCACACAGTTCGTCGTATTCTGTGCATCCTGGTGGCACCAAGATGTACCAGGATCTTCGTTTGAATTATTGGTGGCATGGCATGAAGAGGAGTGTGGCTCGGAGTGTAGCCAAGTGCTTGGTTTGTCAGCAAGTGAAGGCGGAGCATCAGCGTACGGCCGGGTTGCTACAACCGCTTCCGATTCCAGAGTGGAAATGGCAACACATCACTATGGATTTCGTGACTGGACTACCTCGGAGTCCGAAGCAGAATGACGCGATTTGGGTGATCGTAGATCGATTGACCAAATCCACGCACTTTATTCCATTCCGAGTGGGACAGTCCACTGAGGCGCTAGCAAGGAGATATATGGAGGTAAAATTCTTTTACTCTCCGTTTTATTTCCTTTTTCCTAGTTTGGATAGTGATGTAACGTGAATCGTACAGGAGGTCGTGCGACTTCATGGTGTCCCCGTAAGTATCGTGTCGGACAGAGACACAAGGTTCACATCTCAGTTCTGGCAGAGTTTGCAGAAGAGTTTGGGTACGCGTCTGAGTTTCAGCACGGCGTACCATCCGCAGACGGATGGCCAGTCCGAGAGGACGATTCAGATCTTGGAGGACATGATGAGGGTGTGCATGTTGGATTTCAAGGGTTCGTGGGAGGACCATCTACATCTGGTAGAGTTTTCTTACAACAACAGCTTCCAGGCGAGTATTGGCATGGAGCCTTTCGCCGCTCTTTATGGGAGGAAATGTCGATCGCCATTGAGTTGGGATGACGTTGGTGATCGGGAGTTGTTGGGACCTGAGATGATTGTGGAGGCTGTGGAGGTCGTAAGGAATATTCAGGAGAGGTTGAGGATTGCTCAGGACCGTTTTAAGCATTGGGCGGATGCTAAACGTCGTTCTTTGGAGTTTCAGCCGGGCGACCATGTGTTCTTGAAGATTTCCCCGAATCGTGTTGTGATTCGTTTTGGGAAGCAAGGGAAGTTGAGCCCGCGATACATTGGACCGTTTGACATTCTAGAGAAAGTTGGCGAGGTAGCTTATCGCTTGGCCTTACCGCCATCTTTGGAAGGAGTTCACAATGTTTTCCATGTGTCGCAGCTTCGTCGATACATTAGCGATCCATCTCACGCTGTGGATTTTTCGGAGATTACCGTTCGCCCCGATATGACGTATGACCAGCATCCAGTGCAGATTCTGGACAGGCGTCAGAAATCGCTTCGGAACAAGATTGTCAATCTTGTGAGGGTGATGTGGCGACACGGCTCACCTGGAGAGTCTACTTGGGAGAATGAGGATGAGATGCGAGAGCGTTTCCCACTTTTATTTCCGGACACGCGAGTGTTGGGAAATTCCGAGGACGGAATTTTTCTTAAGTTGGGGAGGATGTAACGACTGGTTTTCATGTATCTGGATTTATTATAATATAATATATGTCTTGGTGGGTTTTCTCCTCATATGTGGTTTTCGTCTCCGTAACTTTCATTTTCGATCGTTTCGTCGTGTTTTCTCGTTTCTTCTTTAGGATCGTCGATTTCGGAGCAAGTCATTCATGACGGGCTACATAACGGTCGTATCTTACCATTAGATCAAGCCTCGGAGTTAGGAATCGATCCCGGAGCTCCGCGCTCCGTATCGGAACTTTTGGTGCTTATTAGCCGGTGTAAGAAGGGGCACCGACCGACTAGATGACGATCCAGTCGATCGGCAATCCTTCTTGGACCGACTAGTTGGCTTTCTAAATTTCTCAGGAGTTATTGTTTATCGTTAGTCGGTCTAAGAACGTTGGTTGACCGACTAGGTTGCAAACTAGTCGGTCGGTAATGCTTCTTTAACCGACTAACACATCACCTAAATTTTGGTATCAGTACTATTCACTCTTAGTCGGTCTAAGAACGTTCACCGACCGACTAGTTGCCAAACTAGTCGGTCAGTAGTTGTTCATCGACCGACTAAATCTAAATCCTATTTTCGTTCAGAAGTTACTGTTTACAATTAGTCGGTCTGCGTTGGTCGACCGACCGACTAGTTGCCAAACTAGTCGGTCAGTGGTTGCTCTTTGACCGACTAATCTGTGTTAAACCCCTAATTTCTGGGCAGCCGCCAGCCCATCCTATTTAAACCCCTCCCAAACGTTTTCTTCTTCCTCCACTCGACCAAAAACCCTAGTTTCTCCCCCATTGAGCCCCCTTCTTCCCCAAACCCTTATTCCTTCATTCCAAGACCAAGATCCATCATCCAAACCATCCCTCAACACATTCTACCTCTCATCTTCCCCAAATCTCCATCAAACCCCCAAAATCCCCCCAAAACCCTAGTTCTCCAAACTTCTCCATTCGTTTCCAGATCTGGTCCCTAGGTTCTCCGGAGTGTTTCTTTCGCCTCCTCATGGTAAGAAATCGATCTCTTGATGTTTTCATAACCTATTGGTATTTTTATGAAACCCTAATGAATGGATGTTGTTTTGGTGATTGTTTCCCCATAACAGCGACTCCCCCGTAGATTAGCATCCGCGAGACGAACCTTCGTGATCGTCATCCCCGGTGCAAGGCAAGTGAAACTTGCCACTTAGGGTTTAGGCCATGTTTTAGGGCATCTTGCTTGTTGTAGGCGTAAAAGAGGCTAGGCGACGAAATGATACTCGCCTAGGCGCAAATTGGGGAACTAGCTTGACAACGAAGCTAGTTCCGACATATATCATGTTGCACAATTACCATGTCATGTTTAATTTCTATTAACGGTACGCAAATTAATTGTCATGTCATTGCATTCTTAAAGTGTTTCTGTGAATGCGTAGCTTCGCTACAATATTTGTGTTCCTGTCTCGTGTTCCAAAAGCGGGCCATGTGTTGGTTGATAGCCAATGCCCGAAATGCTTGTTTCCGGCTAGGTGCACCCCTACGCCAATTGTTTATGAATCGTGAACTAGAATGCGAGCTCCTGTGCGGGGCAACCCCGGCTCATTTACTGAGCTCGTGTGCGGGGACCCTGGCTCGATTACTTGTGGGTATTGGGGGTAAGAGTTAAGCGGCCAATCAACTGGGAGTCTGCCCGATCAGCAACTGCAGTGGTAAGGCGTAAACTCTGGGTTTTGGGGTAGTGTTAAGCGGCCAATCAGTGTGAATGTTATACCATTCAGCTGTAAGGCGTAAACATCTACAAACAACAGTGAAACGTGAATAGTGAATTGATTGAGATTGTTAGTAGCTTGGCTACTCTTGTCTTGTCCCGTTAATTGTTCTCTTGTACTTATTGTTCACCATGTCTTACTTGTGCACTCATGTTATAACTGTCATGTCATGCATACTAAAACTACTAGGTTGCTAGTTGCCTTACTTTCAGTTTCCTTGCCCAAGTCTTTTAGACTTGCTGACATGTGCCCCTTTACTCTTTTGGGTGACACATGTTAGATCCTGAGCCTGAGTACCTTGTTGAGGACGAGGTGTTTGCTGACGCCGAGCCCGAGCTTGTGTTTGACGGGGAGTACGTGGACACTGGGGACCAGTCCTAGTGTCTTCGTTGTGTTTTCCTTTGTTTAGACTGCAAAACATGTTTTGTTGTCGGTGCGTAGCACCTATACTTGTGACGTTGTTGCTTTTGTTGGCCTTGTTTTGGGCCTTAGACTCTTTCTTTTAGCCTGGTGGCTTTTCTGGATGTTGAACTTATTTTCATGTTGGACAATTTATGAGATATGAGAATTTTATTTCTGTCTCCCCTTTTATTATTATTGTTGCTCCGTTTGTGGTTACAGGGACCTGCTTATGTTTTATTTACGCTTATCGGGTTTGGGGCTTCACAGCTCCACTTACGTGCCGACCTTTTCACGTCTCGCCTCCATTTTAGGGAAGCGGGTCGTGACACTAATGGTCAATCGGAGCTTACCATCCAGATTCTTGAAGATTTGCTGAGAGCATGCATGCTGGATTTCAAAGGATCATGGGAAGATCATCTGCACTTGGTAGAGTTTGCTTACAACAATAGCTACCAAGCCAGCATCATCATGACCCCTTTTGCGGCACTCTATGGAAGGAAATGTCGATCTCCATTAAGTTGGGATGACATTGGCGATCGAGAAATTTTAGGTCCAGAGATAATCGTGGAAGCTGTAGATGTGGTGCGTACTATCAGAGACTGAGAATCGCACAAGATCGCTACAAGCAGTCGGCTGACACCAAGCGTCGACATTTGGAATTTCAACATGGAGACCATGTTTTTCTAAAGATATCACCAAACAGAGGAGTGATACGCTTTGGAAAACGAGGAAAACTTAGGCCGAGATTCATCGGACCGTTTGATGTGCTAGAGCGAGTTGGATAAGTAGCTTATCATCTGGCTCTGCCACCATCATTGGAGGGAGTTCATGATGTCTTTCATATCTCCCAGTTGCATCGTTACATCAGCAACCCCAAGCATGTAGTCGACCACTCGAAGATTACTGTTCGTCCGGATCTCACCTACGAGTAGCAACTGGTGCAGATCATAGACCGTCGACAGAAGACTCTTAGGAACAAGGTTGTTGAGCTAGTGAGAGTTATGTGGCATCATGATTCACCTGGAAAATCCACCTGGTAACGTGAAGAGGAAATGCACGAGCGTTATCCTCATCTCTTTCCTTAAATTCAAAGGACGGAATTTTTATAAGGAGAGTAGGATGTAACGGTCTGTTTTCATTAACACAACAATTTACGTGTTTAACCTATTAAACTATTTTATAATGGTTCGTCGGGAGTTTTATGATTTCAAAAATTTCTTATAAAAATATTTTAAGTACCAAACTAGTAATGGAGTATTTTAGTAAGTTCGGGTTTCGTCAAATACATCTAAATAATTGGATAAAAATTAATTTTCACTCATTACAGTTTTGGCTTAATGAATTAATTTTCTATACAAACATCATCAAAACATTTTCAAACTTCTATGGTATCATCCTATGATCATTTAGGGCTTTTCACATTAATTTCGTAATTTTCTGAAGACAAATCAATAGAGAACCCGTAAACCCGCTTCCTAAACGTTTTGGCCCAAAACTCATATTTCCATAGCTCAAACCCCTAATTGAATCTCGTATTCGCAAACCTTGCGATGATACGAACCCGTGGGTATATTTTCATAATTTTTCGTGGTCATATGTGAAAACGGGGTTGTTTTCCTCCGTTTTACTAATTACATCCCCTAATCACTTTTTACCCTTACTAATTACTAATTACATTAACCTAATTATTAATTACCTTAACCATGTCTAACATGTGAGGAGAGAAACGTTTAACATTTTCCTAACCAAATCTTTTCCTAATCTAAGCTTTTTGACTAAAAATTTAGTGCTTAATTAAAAAATTAATTAAACTTAGCTATATAAACCCCCATCTAACCCTCCTTCCACAAGAAAACCTACCTCCGGTGAAAGCTCCAAACTTAGCTATATAAACCCCCATCTAACCCTCCTTCTTCCACAAGAAAACCTACCTCCGGTGAAAGCTCCAGTGAGATTCCGACGAGCTCCTCCCCATCTCCGGTGAGCCCCCACCATCCTCTTCCATCTCCCCATCTTCAACCTCTCTCAATCTCTCTCTAAAAACTCAAACAAACTCATGAACCCATGGTCATCTCTGGTGAACTTTCCATCACCGGCCAACTCTGGCGACAATCCCATGACCTTCACCTCCGTCTCTCTCCACCTCTACAACACTCTCTACCTCTCCCAATTGATTCTACACCAAGAATCAATCAAAACAGAGAAAAAAACACAACAGGTTTCGGTCGGCGGCCGGTGGTCGGCCACCACCACACCGCCCTTTCCCCTTGGTCCCGTGCTCCCCTTGGCCTCCACCATTGATACTCCTACAAAAAAAGAAGAGGAAGAAGAAGATGAAAAAAGAGGGAAAGGTTTTGACAGTTTTGAAAGAGAATGAGTTTTGTGAAGGGAAGAAAGAGAATGGGAAAATTTGAAGGGGAATTTTTATGAAGAGAAAAATTTGTGTAGGAATTTTTGGGAAGGGGTACGGCCTACAACGACTCGACAGAAAGTAAAGTACTCGAAAGTAAATAGCACACTGGCGGTAAGAAAATACACCGACGGTGGTAAGGGAAGCACACTGACGGTGAAATAAAGCGGATGCTGTGGTCGAATCGGAGACTCCTACTCCTCTGCAGGTGCAGGCTCAATAACGTCCTTTAATCCTTGGTCCGCGGGATCGTCCTCAGTGTAATACTCCACGTACTCCATCAGCTCGTAGTCTGACATGCATTTCAAAGAAAACAATGAAATACATGTCAGCGCTAAGCGGCAAGTAAAAAGAACCAACAGAAAGTAAAGGCGGGAAAGTAATGAGCGAGCAAGAGGAAACAACGTCGCTTGACTCTCTAATAGTGTAGGCTGGCCTAATAATAAGAAGTCTAACTTAACTCCCAAACCAGCCAGGCAGTTATGGCTTGAAGGCACAGGTCACTTCTATGACCGCATGACAAGTCCTTTGGTTGACCAGCCCCTTCTCATTCCTTTCTAGACACTGATCCGGTAGTAATTTAAGACCGCTTATTATTATACCGCTCTGCCACGTTCGAGTAGTCTCGACTTATTCAGTAGAACAGTGGTATCAAGTCAGCAATAGTGGCATAGTAAACAAACAAGCTTGTGCATCAACCTTAGCCTGAGTGCACGATATGCAACCATAAGAGCACCCATCCGACGGAGCAACCCGTGGAATATCTACCTACCATCCACTACAGGGTGATGATACAACTTACCAAATAAGGGTGGACCCAGTCACTCCTGCACACATCGTAGCTCAAGACTACCCCATAACCCGTGTCGTATCACATTAACCGTATCCGTATGGATTTATAGGCCCATCATTTCGTACATCCAACAATGTGTATGACAATACAAGCAACAATGAGCACAAGTACAGTACATATACAGGGTAATTACCTGCAGTATTTACTTGCCTGTAGTCATGACCAGTTGTAGTCCGGTTCCTTGGGCGGGTCTTGTGTCGTGTCCGGGAGTTGGTGTCTTCCCGGGACGTCTACCTACAAACACCACACGCACGCACCCATTTTTTATTAATATAATAATCGAAGTTACAACTACGTGTATATACACACGTATTTGAAAAAATAGAATCCAAAAACAATGTCTAAATTTCTAAAAACCTTAACTAGAATCTCAACAAAAATCTCCCCCCTTCACTACAAAATTTTCCTTTCAAAAAAAATTTACTTCAACATTCCCTTCTTTTCATAATCCCCTTCCCAAAAATTCCGAATGTCAAGGCATTTCAAATAAGTAAAGACGTCGTATCTCGCGTGACGTTTTCGATAAAGCACACTACCAAAGATCACGAACGTCAATGCCCGTCTTTCAATCTTCTGTGCTTCTTGCCAATCTTCAGGTAGGGCTCAGGTCTCTAAGTAGGCGATGATCGGACTCATCCACGATGGCTTCTGGTTGATGCACAACAGCTCACCTTCCTCTATGCTTGGTGTCAGTAGATTCTCGGCGTAGATAGCCTTCCCAATCTCGGTTGGAGAAGAGGACGCCAAATTTGAGAGAGCATCGGCCCGGAGGTTGTTTGACCTGGGCAGATGCTGGATTACTATTTTTTTAACTTGAGGAGCTTGGCCCGGGCACACTTTAGGTACCACTTCATTAGGTCCTTCCTTGCTTCGAAGCTGCCTTGAATTTGTTGGACGACGAGCCTTGAGTCACTTATCAACAACACATTCGTCGTCCCAAGTGCTCGACAGAGCTTCAGCCCATTGAGGGTGGCTTCGTACTCCACCACATTGTTGGTCACCGAAAAATTGAAGCAGAGTGCATACTCTAGAAGGCTTCCATTGGGGTTTCTATTACGATGTCGGCTCTGCCTCCCAACCCCGTGGTCAATCCATTGATATGGATAACCTGATTGAACCGAAAAAGTGCAAAGGCATGCCTTCCACTCCCAAGCATAGGAGCGTCAATGTAATATAAAATAACCGGTGAGTACCAGGTCAGATCACAGGGACAAGTCGTTCTACATTCACAAGTTTGATCGGCAAAGAAAAATAAAGCGTGATATAACCAACTCGCTAAGTGGATGAAAGTGGAAAAAATGTGTAGTGAAACTACAATATTAACCTAAATTGGTAGGGTTAGAGAATGATGTGTCATTTTATTCCACATTTAATCTATATGATTACACGTCAAAATGATTACTCAATTACACATTTCATACGCTTTTACGCTCATTATTGGAACTATTGTACTTTAAGAGCGTTTAGTTGCATTTCAGGGAATATCGAGCCATTTGGAGTATATTAGAGGAGAGAGCACGTGCTTCGACACCGGAACTCCTGAGGCGCCGTGTTCGGTAACTCAAAGCTGCTGGGGAGCAAGGAAGGGGCAAGAGAGAAGGGGCGAGAAAGAGGAGAACGAAGAAAGCATGGTTCTATGATACCATGACTCATGGATTCCAGGTCGCTCGATCGAGCTATGATGCGGCGAAGGAATCGAACGACCCAAAGTGCTGGAAACAGGACAGCCGTGCACTATTTTCAAACATCTATCACATGGGAATTTTCAGTATTTTTTGATATTTTTCTTAGATATTAGACTTCAAGAAGGTTCCAACGCCACCAAGAACGCACCAATCAGAGGTCGGATGAGCTCTGTGGAATTTCTGCAAGCTGATGGCATAGTGCTGAAATCTGTTTTCAGCACCCTACTCGACCGAGCAGCACCCTACTCGATCGAGCAGAGTGCTGCAATGCTGAAATTTGGCTGAACATCAACCTACTCGACCGAGCAGTTGGCTGCTCGACCGAGCAGCTACCTACCCGGGTCCGAGCAGACATAGCGACGTTTTGGGCGATGGATTCAGACTTCTGACGAATCAATCGAGCAGCCACCTACTGTAATGCCCTGATAGCTACTACACAAGTACTAGAGGGGGGTGAATAGTACTTTAAAATAATCAAGAGTATAATTCCTAATTATAGTGCAAACACAAACAACTATGCGGAATAAATATTAACAACAAGAACTAAGCAACGCAAACAGGCGATTTAATGGGTTCGGATCCACCCAAGTCTCCCCGATTTATTCCCAGTGATCCTACGTCCCAGACCCGGATCCTCTCCGGCTACTCTAGTAAATACCACTAGAGCTTTCCTTTAGCCCACTTGTGGAAACCTCAACAAGTGCAATCGACCTACAATCGATGTTCATGTATCCCACAACCCGGGAACACGCAAATACCTAAATCCCACAACTTGGAACTAAGCATACTCTCACAAACCGAGAGCAAAACCTTAAGTGGCTACTTGAGTTAGAATCCTCTAACTTAAGTTTCCACTAAACAACTTCTTGTAGAAACTACTACAAGATCAAATCATACAATGATCGAAACGTGACTCCCACAAACCGGGATCACGATCGTCTCTCACAAAACCGAGAGATAACCTCAAATATCAAATATAAGATGAAATATAAAACACTTACCACAAAACCCTATGCCTTGAGTAAAACTTACTGATTTTAGGGCAAGAAGGATTTTGAGGAAGAAGTTAGCACCAAACCCTAGCTCCACCAAGATGAGCAACAATAGATGGCTAGGGAGAAGTTGGTGACTTGGATTCAAGCTCTTAGCTTGAGTAGTTCACAAAGAATGAGAATCTCTCTTGAGGAATTAGGGCTCAAAGAGTAAGGGAGAGATTCTTGTGAAGTGAGAGAGCTTAGAAATGAGAATTGAATGCCCTTCTCTTTGATCTCAAAATATCTCTAATAACAGCCTTGAAGCCTTGCTTGAAACTGATCAAGTTTATATAGAAAGAGAGAAAAGAGTTCAACAAAAATCGTGGCATTAAATGCTCAACGGTTCTATTTCTGAAGCTGCTTAATCGGTCTAAGAAGGATCACTGACCGATTAGTTTTGCAACTAGTCGGTCGGTGAACCTTCTTGGACAGACTAGATGGTTGACAGAGAAGATAGTGAAATAAGGAGATAGAACTAGTCGGTCTAAGAAGAAACACCAACCGACTAGTTTGACAACTAGTCGGTCGGTGAACCTTCTTGGACAGATTAATTGATAAACAGTAAATAAGCTGAATTTTACTAGGAGAACTAGTCGGTCTGAGAAGAGACACCAACCGACTAGTTTGACAACTAGTCGGTCGGTGAACCTTCTTGGACCGACTAATTTGTCAACAGTGAATAGGCTGAGTTTAACTAGGATGGCTACTCGGTTCAAGAAGGATTTCCAACCGACTAGATTGTCATCTAGTCGGTTGGTTCTTCTTCTTGAACCAACTAAGATGCATACGAAGACGTGAAAAGAAGCGATAGGCTTCGGGAAACTTTCTAATGGCTTCTAAGGCAATCCTAGAGATAAGATGTGAGCGATATGAAGATTGTTAGGCTAGTAAGACTCAAGGCTTAACATTCTACTAAACCGAAGCTAGAAGACACAAAAGTATACACAACAAACCGTCGTCAAAGCTTCAACATGAAGATTCTGAATCCCTTGACTTCAATAATAACTCCTTGAGCTTCAACGAAGCTTCAGGCACAACGATCACGCGCTCTAAGGAAGTCTTGGGACGTCGCTTGAGATGTACAAAGTAATTTGGCGATGATCTCCATAACTGCGCTCAAAGAGAATTGGTGCACGATATTTATGTTTGCTCATCATCAAAACCAAATCAGGGGAATCAATACTCAACATTCTCCCCCTTTTTGGTGATGATAAACTAACATAAATATAAATCAATAATAATAATACAAATGAAATTTAATTACTCCCCCCGCATTGATGACTCGTTAGTTCCGTATTAAATAATAAACATAAGCATCAAGCAGACGAGAAAAGTATAAAACATGATCCAATTATTGAAATATATGATCGAAATCCATTTTTATATCTTCACTCCCCCTGAATCTAACATATGAAATTAGATTCACGGTAAATTGCTTTAAATTATCATTTAGCACAAAGTCATTATTAATTCTCTCGCCCTTTGGCATTAGCAAAAAGAGCGGGTGGAGATCAACGACAACAACCATGGCTTAAAAAATCTAAACAAGAGAGTCGAAGAATACGACAACGGTCCAAATGACATCAAGGAAAAATATCGAAGAATAGTAAAGCGTGCCAACGAGACCATAGTCGAAAGGCGAAAAGAGAAATCATCAAAACACAAAATCAAATTCACGTATTGGGTAAAGGAACATACCATCCGACCAAGTATTCATCGATTTTGTTATGGCTAATGTCTCTGATGCAGGTACTATCGTAGACGGAGTGCATGTTTCACTTGAAGGTGATCATATCCACCTTTACACCATCAACACTCCACAAATAAAGACATCTGAGCCGCCAGCGGAGGACACATATATGGACCTATTGAGAAGCATCGTGGACACAGTTCGATACACCGGTCCATTAACAATAACGACATGTGACCTTTTTGAGCTTGGATTTCAAAACTTTATTACTCATCGTATCTCTTCCACAGGCACAAGTGATGATGGAGTCTACGCTCTAGTTGAGGGGCATAAGACCCACTTTTATACCGTGGCCAAGATACAGGAGCACATAGCGCCACCTGCACCCACCATGGAGAGGGCCGAGCCATACCATCCAGTGCCTCGAGTTCCAGGACAGAAACGAAGACATAGGCGGGAAAAGGAGAAGATGAAATTCACTTTGCCAAATATACCAGAGGAACCCGAAGAGGAGGCCGAAGCATTGCATCGCAAGGATGCAGAGCTATATTTACTGTACATATTACACACGGAGCCAGAGAATTTTGTCGAGTAGGTCGTGCATCAGGACGAGAACACACCCATTCATGAGGATCCTGAGCATTACCCTCCTCCTTTTGAGCTACCGCAGCCACCTCTACTTTCTACAGAGGCCGAGCATCCCTCAGAGGACCACCCACTAGAGCTTACTGCTCCCCCTCAGGGAGATCTCTTCACCCCCTCATCTCCTACATTTGGTTCCCCTCCTGTGTATGATTTTTTATGATTCGGATTTTGACGACTCATCGTGCCTTTTGCAGGATACACATACATACGATCAAAAGGTGCGATGGGACGTATACGAGGAGGAGAGCGAGGAGTCAGCACACATGGATGCTATTGAATATGATCAGGAGGTGCGATGGGATAAGTCTGACGATGATGATGAGTTTCCTGATGAGACCCACGCTTATATACCAAAGCTACTTGAACAACTTGAGGCGAACAACGAGGAGTTGATCGACGTCGTGTATGAGAATAGAGATTTATTTCCAGGAAGTGTTGTCAACCATCCTGAATTTTAAATACTTATGTTGATAACCCTCTTTGGAATACATTTATTTTGGGAAAGAATTATCCACATCAGATTGATGCGGCTTATCTCTTACGGAGTACAGATGGAGTCCTTGGAGAGATGCTGGGAGCCGTATTACTGGAATCTGATGGAGTCCGTGGACACACACGCCTAGCGGAGCCACGGAAGGAGCAGTTGGAACAGTTGCCTGCATTGGCAAAGATACTGGATCCGCATTTTGCTATAGGTGATATCAATCCAGTAGTGTAGTATTTTAGGCTTTCAATAAACATGAATCCTCTCGGCAGCGAGGGGACCGTATAGGATTTTATCTGCTTTCTTAGTTTAATAAACTCACCCCATATGATGGCTCAATTATATTTTGCACCCAACCCACTATTTATCATCCATGCCCACCCTTATATTTGGCGCTTATTTTGCCTCTCCCTCCAATTTTTATGTGGTGTTTAAGCATGGAGGAGAGAAACTATTTTGTTGAGTGGCCCTCCATCTTGTTGTTGTCCTCTATTTATATCATACACACATTGAGGATAATGTGATGTTTAAGATTGGGGGAGTGCATAGTGCATGCACTTTGCTTCATCGTGAAACACACTTCGAAATTTCCATTTGAACCATGTTCACCTATACATTTATTTCTCATAAGCTTCATTTTATGAAATATCGTGGATTTATTTTTTTTATGAACTTTGATATCAGTTAGATTAGAGTTCGATTCTTTGATTAATGTATCATTGTTAATATGATTTTTCATAATAGAATCCATAATTTCACAACCATATTCTCGAAACAACTAAGCTAAAATGAATGAATCAAATCTGAAAATTATTTCACTCCTGCGTGATTTGATTGATAATTATATTGCTTCATGGACATTTAGTGATTCAAAAGAGATATGATAACCCAAGGACAACCAAAGTAGTGATGATTAGGATTCCTGAAACCGAGCCATGTCTAAATTCTATGCTTTTTCTTTTTCTTTTGTGAATAGCCAATAAAAGATCTTTGATCATGTTTTGCATTCCATCGCGTTTACGTGAGTTTGCAAAAATCCCAAAAATGCAAAAATCAAACTAATATCATGAATAAAAGGCCCTAGGGGCTTTTCGTAACCCAATGCCCTAAGACCGTCTGGTCTGGGATGCATAGGCCGCTTTTTGTATATTTTTGTATATATTGAGTTATCTCGTGTATATAAAGAAAGAAAAATGTATATGAAATATTCATATAGCCAAAAAATATAAAAGTACAAAAATCACATATCCTTATCTCCATTTCTATATAGAACAAAGACATGGCAAAGTTGATGGGTTCTAGGAGTCTTAAAATGGTCGTAGTGTGGTGATGTCTTACCTTGATTGAATTTGCTAAATTCATTTCATGAAGTATAACAAAATACCACGCATGCTTGAAAACATTCGATCATGCCATATTATACTGCTTAGAGAATGAGTTGTGAACATTGGTTTCATTTCTGTGAACTTAGTATATTGTGTGGTAAACTATGATATGATATAACTCTACTCTCATTTAATTACCTATCAAGTTCATTAAATTTATTGAAATCCACGTTATTTTAATTTGATCGAGATTTAAGTATTTGTTGTGTATATGTGTTCTAATTTCAAATTGACATGTATTCACGAGATCTTGCATACCTTGGGTTCTTATATTTTCTGAATTTAAGATTGAACCCCCTGTCTCCATTACATGCCACCGCCTCACATCTCCATTGTATCCCTCTCCCGTGTTAACTTCTTACTAGTCTTCCTCGAGGACGAGTAGGAGGCAAGCTTGGGGGAATTTTGATGTGTCATTTTATTCCGCATTTTATCTATATGATTACACGTCAAAATGATTGCTCAATTACACATTTCATATGCTTTTACGCTCATTATTGGAACTATTGTACTTTAAGAGCGTTTGGTTGCATTTCAGGGAATATCAAGCCATTTGGAGTATATTGGAGGAGAGAGCACGTGCTTCGACACCGGAACTCCTGAGGCGCCGTGTTCGGTGACTCAAAGCTGCTGGGGAGCAAGGAAGGGGCAAGAGAGAAGGGACGAGAAATAGGAGAATGAAGAAAGCATGGTTCTATGATACCATGACTCATGGATTCCAGGTCGCTCGATCGAGCTATGATGCGGCGAAGGAATCGAGCGACCCAAAGTGCTAGAAACAGGACAACTGTGCACTATTTTCAAATCTTCTATCACTTGAAAATTTTTAGTATTTTTCTGATATTTTTTTTCAGATAGTAGACTTCAAGACGGTTCCAACGCCACCAAGAACGTGCCAATAGAGGTCGGATGAGCTCTGGAGAATTTTTGCAAGCTGATGCTACAGTGCTAAAATCTGTTTTCAGCACCTTACTCAACCGAGCAGCTCCCTACTCGACCGAGCAGAGTGCTGCAGTACTGAAATTTAGCTGAACATCAACCTTCTCGACCGAGCAGTTGTCTGCTCAACCGAGCAGCTACGTACTCGGTCCGAGCAGCTACGTACTCGGTTCGAGCAGGCAGTGCGTTATTTTGGGCGATGAATCCAGACTTCTGACGACTCAACCGAGCAGCCTATTACTCGACTGAGCAGCTACCTACTCAGACCGAGCAGACCCTACTCGGTTTGAGCAGACAGAGCGACGTTTTGGGTGATGGATCCAGACTTCTGACGACTCGACCGAGCAGTCACCTACTCGACCGAGTCGCCGTTGGCCCAGATTTTAAGTTGCGTCCGGATCTTGTTTTGAGCACGACTGGGAGAGGGTTTCTGAAAGGGGTTTGCGAGGGTTTTTTGAGGGAGATATATATTATTTTGAGCCATCATTTTTAGGGGGACTTTTTTAGACTTTTTGGAGAGTTTTTAGAGAGTTTTTTAGAGAGTTGTGGAGACGATCTTTTGGAGTTAGGCTATGCCCTAGGCCCCTCCTTTGTATCAAGATAAGTATTTTTGTTTTCTTTAATTCTATTTGAGTTCTTTTTATTGATTGATTATTCAAATATCTCCTTGATGCATGCGATGAAGTTCTTCTATTGTTCTTATATCTATTGCTATCATGCATGAGTAATTCCATCTAGGGCTAAGGGATTAGCCCATGAATCTTAGGATTTAGATGCAAAGATAGGATTTTTATGATGCGTTGGATATAAAAGGGGTTGTATTTTGGTCGATCCAGCCAAATCCCTAGGAGAACTCGTACTGAGATCGTGCCCACGGTCGATTGAATCTATTAGCTTAAGGAGTATCCTACGGATTTAATTAGGGAGTTAGTAGATTCAACCGAGGTACGTGACCACGCCCAGCTCGTGCCTTGATGGGATCCACCGACGAACTATATCACTAATTGACGGCTACCGCCATTGCGTCAATAAGAGCCACCAAAATACCTCAAAACTCTAACCCACGAGAGTGGTACGAGTTGAGAGCGTTCGAACCACGAGAGTGGTAAGAACTTTGTAGATCCTTAATGCACGTACCGTATGCATCTATCGCGCGAGTGGGGTGAATACGGTATATTAGATTCATGATACCTAGACACATGAATTCACTTCCTAGATGCTACAACCCCCAATTAAACCAATGCAATGTAGAAGACTCAACTGAGCATCGATGTCCGACGGTCCTAGCGGCGAGTCCTAAAACCCTAATCTTTTATATTTCATTTCTTTCTTTCTTTGTGTGGAATCCCTTGCTTGCGACGTTGAGTGACACAACCTTTGCATCCATCACCATTACGACCCTCCATACCCACATCCACCAATAAACCCGCAAGTCTACCTCAACCTAGGAGTAGATAGGTAGTATAGCACCGCTTCTCCGTGTTCGATACCCGCTTGCCACTATACCGTGCGCTTGCAGTAAACGACATCATTTCGGAGTTAGTTTCGGGTCGATCAGAGAACCAAATGGGGAGTTAGGATAGCTAGGAGAGAAAGCATGGGCTGTGGGTTCACTAAGATTGGTGTTAATCAAGATCTAATTACCGACATATAACTCAATTGATCATCCGGCTAAGGACACTCAATCGGAATATTTAGCATTCATGAACACAATAATTTGCAATAAGAATTGATGCATCATCATGGCACTAATCAAAATAGGATCATGGACTTTTCTCAAAGTGTGCCCTCTAGTGTCTTAACCAATAAAATTAGCCCTAATGATACATCCTTCATTAACATTGAAAATGGGAAAGAGGAAATTAAAGCTATAATTAACAGCCAATCACAATGAATCAAAACCCAAGCAATTCAACACTACTAATTCATCGTAAACAAGATGGAAATTTCATTCAAAATTAACCCAAGTCCATTACAAAATAGAGATATCAAACTAGAAAGGGGAAGAGGAAAGATTTCACCCAAGATCTCCCCAAATGAGCCCTTGCCTCCTCCAATTTGCTTCTCCACCAAGCTTCTAACCTCCCATGGCCTCCAAGTCCTAGCCCTACCTTTGGGGAAGAAGAAGGGCCCAAACCCCCAAAATCTGTCAAAAAAACTCAAAAATCCGAACTGCCCCTCCAAAATAACGCACATGCCATTTTCTTAAGTCACGCGGGTCGGATCGGACCCGCGGGCGAGTCACACCCGCAAAAATGGGCGGGTGCACGCGTAGCGCGCGTGCCGCCCAGTTCTGGGTTGCGTCATTTTTTTAATAAACGAAGCAGTGGCCCGCTCAAAGAGCGGTCCGCGGGAGTTGGGCCCAAATCATTTTTTTTGTTTTTAGTATTTAATAAATTCCAACGCTCTTTTTCTCCAAATAAATTCCCAAAAATATCTCCGAGCTCCAGAAAAATCTGGAAAAATCCCAGAAAATCCAAAAATATCGCAGAAGTACCTGAAAAACAAGTGAAGCAAATATTAGTCCATAAAAACACATTTTATGTATAAAATAGAAATAAGCTTTAATAATTCACAATATCTCGAATACGCCTGTATCAAAGCCAAAATAATCATGATATACACATAAATTGCCCAGAAATTTAAGAGGATGATTATTTTATGGGCATTTTAAGAGGAAAACAAAACATGCACCATTGGCCACACACAATCCAATTAAAAACTAAGCCATTCATCCCAAATCATGCAATCACTTACACCAAACTATTTCCAAATTATTTCAAAGAGAATCACGACGTATAAAATAGCTTCATACATGGCATATTAGCATTTGACTCCAAAATGGAAAAGAAATTAAAACATGCCAATCAAACATCAAAGATGTTAATACCAAAATAATAATCCGAAAAAATTGCATGGCATTAAGCATGTAGGGACTACGCCTAGAGCTAGCGGCGTAGGGACGAGGAGGAAAAATATGATATGCAATAAAGAGCAATGGGTGATGACAAAATAGAGGTATCTCAAAAAAAATTTACACTAACATCAAAATCCTAACAATCCTAAAGATTCTAACACTCTCCCCCAACTTAAAATAGACATTGTCCTCAATGTTGGGAGAGTATTAGATCTCGGCAAAAGATCCTAGAAAAGAAAAGAAAGCATACGAAAGCACTAAAATAAAATATGTATTTATTTACACTATTGGAAAGAACACACCGTGGCAAAATGCGGATCTCGTATGTACAAAGGCGGTGGCAACTGCTCGATCATATCCTTACGCTCCTCCGCGAGCGTCACCACATCCAATGCCCTACCTCCGTTGCGAGAATTAGTGGCAAGCGACACAACCCCGAGCATCTCCTTGTGATAGGTTCCTGTCAAATGGGGGAGATAGGTCGTGTCAAAAATAATTAGGCGAGGGCACCCGTCCAAGTGAAAAGCTTGCCAAAATGAGTCGTCGAAATGAATAAATGAATTCACGATCAAATGATGACAATCTGAATCATTATGATATGGAATTAAATAATTTGATTCGGAGGTGGAGGGAAAAGAAAGATGGGAACTTTCCTGAAATGTGATGCTAGGCTCGGGATGACGCATGGCCTCAAGAGGAGGTGGAAGTGGCTGCAGAGAGAAAACTGGAGTAGGAGGGAGCTCGGGCTCAATATATACCATGTTGCAATCCCCGTCACTATCCTCTTCCTCGACATCAATATCAACATCAACGATCTCTGCTACACTCCCCACAATTGGTAACTGCTCCTGACAAATCTCCTCGATGACTGGCAAGTGCGCATCCTGAGGCGAGGGAAGTGACATCTGAGACAGGACTGGAGGTAGACTTGTCTCGGGCAAATCCAAGCACACATCATCCTTGTCATCCCGGAAATAGTTCATCTCAGTCGTCCTCCCTAAGTACTCAACCATCTCGACCTGCGAAGCTAACTCTGAAGTGGATTGTGGCTCTGGCTCCATGGTGTCCTCAATCTGCTCTTGGTTATCATGCACATCCGCTTCATCCTCAACCTCAAAGTGAAAATGCATCGTGTCACTGTCGTGGTCGACACGCACTCCATCATCCATCTCCTCCGGCTCATCTAAATGTATATGCTTAAATTCCTCTACTTGGCCCCAATGCACCCTCTTCACAGGTTTCTCTTGGTATTCCATAGGGTTGCATTGGAATGAGCCCTCAGCTGGCTCCTCAGGCTGGACCTGAATAGGAGAATAGTGTGTAGATGATATAAGTTATAATATGAAGTAGGGCTTAGATGAAAGAATAATTAGTATAGAGATGAAGTGACTGTTCTGCAATTGGAACTAGATTTGTACTAAGAACTTTGAAGTAGGGAAAAAACGAAGAATATAAAAACGGACATACTTGAAAAGTTGGAGTTCTCTTTCGCATAGAAAAATATTTAGAGGTCGGTACAATGAGTTGTTTGAAATAAGTTTGAGTAGTATATATATATAGTAAGAGAAGAAATGGTATATTATATTATCGAAAAGTCATTATATGAAGGAAGTAAGTTATTCACATGAGTATGAAAGATAAAGGTTAGAAAATATTATAAGGTAGTAATTTAAAGATTTTGGCGAAAAATTTTCGAAATTCAAAGAATGAATTTAAGCCAACTGAAAGGTAGGAAGTCTAAGCTTATGCTAAATGTTTTCAAAGAATTTAAATTGGGAGAGGAATTCAAAAAATAATATTGAAAATACTTTTCGAAGGATTAGGATGGTATTGGTGAAGATTCAACGATTGATGATGAACGACAGGAAGGAATCACGTGAAACAAAAGCAAGGAATTGAATCAAATATTCAAAACGTAAATATGACTGGGAAATAACTTAGTAAATCTGCTACGATGGGATTCTATGGTCATTAGCTCAAAAGTGTAATGATTAGGAAAATGATAGAAATAAGGGGTTTTAATTACCGGGCCGACTAAAGATTAGGAGAAACTTAGCACTAACACTTTCTAATAAACTAGACTGTAATAGAGATATCTGGAAAAGGGTCCTTAGAGGATCAAGATTGTGATCTCTTCTAGAGCATAAACCTGGAACTTCTTCCGGAAATACGCCTTTGAGGTCTCTGACTATCAAACTTGGATGCCTATCTAAGTCTTCCTACCATCTAAGACAAGGAAAACGTTCACATTAGACTCCAATTTTTATGACTCGAATGTTTAGAATGTTTCAATGGATGTTTTATTATTATCGTTGTTTCGATATTTCGCAGGTGCAACGACCTGCAAGGGCCATCACAAAAACCTGTCACGCCCCGCTTTCCAAATATGGAAGGCGTGACGCAAAGAGGTCCGCTCAGACTTGAAGCTGTAAATCTTCAGTCTGATAAGCGTCTGTGTGTTCGTCCATTCGTAGATTCTTGCATTGCAATGAAACAACAACAATAATAATATTTAAAGCAGGCAATAATAACCAACATTCAAAGCGACATCCAATCTTATTCAAAACATCCAGAGATAAGTCATAAAATAAGTACAAGAGAGTCTAAAAAGAAAGTCCCCAAGCATGGACGAAACTAAAACATAGATAAGGTGCTACACACCGAAAAACTTAACAACAGCAACTAGGAAAACAAACAGCAACTAATAAATGGCCTCCAGCTGAGACTAGGATTGGTCTCTGGTATCCTCAAACTGAACGTCAGCAGAAGCCTCAAGCTCGACGTCAGCAAACTGGTCGTCCTCAGCAACAACCTCAGACTCAAAACCTGACATACAACACCCAAAGAGAAAAGCGCGCATGCCAGCAAAAATCTCCAAAAGTAAAAAGGAGAGATTTTTGTGCAAGGAAACATAAAAGTAATGAATGCAATGAGCAGTTAAGATATGATGACATGGCATAATATTTAATGAATGCAGCAATTAAAATAAACATGATATTTAACATGCATGTCACGTCGTAGCAAAAAGCTACTAAACATTATTCACGATTTCACGATTTCACGAAAAACATGCATTTACGATGTGCACAGGGTTTACGCCTTTCAGCTGAAGTTGTTGATCGGGCACACTTCTATGTTGAGTGATCGCTTAACGATACCCCTCCACGTGTGTCTGAACTGGCGCTCAGCTTCTGGATCACGAGCCAGGAAGTGTTTATGGCATATAGTTGACCTAGCCTCATTCATGCTATAGGAGTCAGAATCCTACTCGTCGCAGCTTACATTTCATTTGTTGCGTGTGATACACATTCATGACAAGACATTCAAATGCATGAAATGACATGCGATATGCAACATGATAGTATAAAAGCAGTTATTGAATGCGTACAGTTTATCAAAATTAATCGTGACATGTGATATGCATGAACATGACAAGGGTGTCAGATCTATCTTCTTTGTCAAGCTAGATCAAGTATGGGTGTTGGATCTAGCTTCTTTGTCAAGCTAGATCAAGCATGGTGTCTAGGTGACTATCATTTCATCGCATAGCCTCTTTTACACAAAAACTCAGAATAGCCTAAAACATGGCTTAATATTTAACCGTGCAAGTTCCACTTGCCTGAAATATCATGTTACAAATCACACGATCAAAGAGTCCAGAATCTTCCTATGTGCTCAAAACCAATCACCAACCTACAGTCCCATATTAATTAATCTTCAATTAATGATTTACCAAAATAAGAAAATTTACGATTTTTATCTTGTTAAACAGGCGGGTGTGCGGGTTCCTACGGATCGGGGTTTACCTTAACACGATGCGAAAACTGTAGAGGAATATGCCCTCGGATCATTTGTATTTGATGCAAATGATAATTTAAGCTTAGATAGGGACTATTTTGCATTTGATGCAAAAGAGATTAAATGTATTTTAAATAGTTTAAGACAATATTTAATTATATAAACGCAAGGAAAAGTTCACGAGTAAGACGGGAATGTCTCGGTTTAGACCCAGGTTCGAACGACGTCCAAATCGGACGCCAGATGCCCAAGATACACGCATAAGCCCAAAATAATGTGATTAGTTGCCTAAGGCCTGGGCAAGCCCAGGCGCTGGCCTGGGCTTGCCCAGCGCCTGGGCAAAGCCCAGGCGCGGGCCTGGGCGAGCCCAGGCGCGAGCCTGTGCTCGGCCCAGCGCCTGGGCGAGCCCAGGCGCGGCCTGGGCTCTGCCCAGGCGGTTTCTGCGCGCGCGCCAGAATTTGTGGGCCCCATTGTGGGGCCCACTTGGGTTCAGAACCCTAGGAAATTTTGGCGGCTGCAGATTTCTGAAATGTATGGCTTTGGGCTGATCTTTGGACACTCAATTGGAGGGTCAAACGAACTCCAATTGCCGAACGGTTTTTTCCTATGCGTTCACCGTTGAACGCTCTTCGTATTGATAGGTTGTATTAATCATGAAGCTCAACGGTGAGTGAGTTAAAATTCACGGAAGTTTGCACTTTGTGAAGTGCAAACTAACTTGATTTAATTAACTCTAATTTTAGTCCCATATCAGATTTTGAGAAAAGGGGAGAGTCCGCCGCCTATATAAATAGGGGTCTCCCCACTTCCTCAAAACTTGTCCCAAGCTCTAAATCTGAGCGGCTCTCGTAAATGTTGGAGCATGCTCGGATCTAAGCTAAATTAATATTTCTCCTCTCCCTATATTTCTGCCTTGCTCCTAAGGGCTCTAACAAAGTCGCGAAGGGGTTCGGATTCAGATCCGAAATCTAGGCGGAGGTTTCACTCGCGTGAAACTTTCTTCGGCGCGTGGTTGGCTCAGCGACACGGGATTGATCGCCTCGGGATGCGGAGCGGTTCGAGGAGCAGTTCGGGGAGCGGTTCTAGGAGCGGCTCGACGTGGGATGGGAGCGGCTCGGAAGACGGTGCGGAACATCTCGCCTGCTCCAGGGTTGAGATTCCGGGTATGTGTTAATTAAGCATTAGTTTAATTTAATCGCAGTAGGCTAGATCCTTCTTGGGATGGTCAGATCCATCCCAAGTCGGCATAGATCTTGGCTAAGGGTCTTGGACCTTAGGGCTTAGTTAAAATTGTTTTAACTGCATGTTAATTAGATTAACTAGATTTTTATTTTCCGCTGCTATTTCTGTCTATGTTCCGTCCGACTTAGGACGGGCATAGAGTTTTTGTGCCCTAAGGGTCCCTGAAAACCCAACAAAAGCTACACTGACGTCGGGTAGCAACGTCAGGGGTTGGATTCCGACGGGGAGCAATGTACGGCAGATGCTTGCGGCAAGACGGTTGCGGGAGAACGGGACAAGGGAACAATGGAGGCCAGCAAGTGCCGCAGGAGGAAGATGAACTGCATGGGGTCTGTCGTAGGGAGGCCGGCGGGACGTTCGGCCTGAGGAGTGGCCGGCAACGGCAATTAAGGGCTTGAGGCTAGATCTGTGCGGCTAAGGGAGGATGCGGCGGCTTTGTGTAGGTGGTGGCCGACAAAAGGTTGAGGGAACCAACAGTATAGGGGGTATGGCCGGCTGCCGTGGAGGTTGAGGTTCGACCTGCTGGGAGAAAGGGGCTGAAGCATTGGAGGGTGGCTGGGTGCAGGTGGCTGACTGGGTTGTAGAGGAGGAGGCTGGTGGTTTTAGAGGGGACTGTATGGTTTGTGGGGGATGGGAGAGGGTTGCGGCAGTTTTTAGGGGAGGAGATGTCCGTGGCCTGCCGTGGGGGTTGGCCGAAGGTGACCGGTGGCAAGGGGGCTGCCGTGGAGGAGGCCAGCAGGATAAAGGGTAAGGGGTACGGCAGCTTGTGGGAGAGGGTGACGGCTGCGCTAGGTGTAAACCCTAGGGTCGAATGCGTGAGTTATAATAGGAGAGTTTGCTATAAAGGGTAGGAAAGGGGGTGCACTTAGGGGTGATTAGAGAGAGTGTGTGAGAGGGGGAGGGTAGAATTAGTGTGGCCAATAGACTAGGAAAAGATATCATGTGATACGTAGGATCCTTTAGGTTTAGATCAGATTTGATTTAATTAGGTTTTGAATTGGGGATTAACTAGGGTTAATTACAGATTAAAAGTGATTAGGGTGAAAGGTCGGTCTAATGGTGTCCGAAAAATACAAGAAAAATATCAGAACGACCGTGTCGATAAGAGGATCGAGAATACGATGATCAATCACGTGCTAGGTTAATGGAAAATGGTACTAAAAATAAGGAGGTCAAACATCAAAGTCTAAAGTTAAGACACCCCTTCATTCAAAGCTGATTTATGGAAGAATGACCCGTGAAATGACATTCACAAAAAAATTCCACAAATAATTACTCTCTCTGAGGGTCACAACGATATATAACCTCGCACGTTTGAACAACAAGAGGAGGTCATAATAAATACGCGTACAAAAAGAAAGTACGCGGACGAAAAACACACGATCCAAAAGCGACCGTGACAGGCTCCACCACCGAGACGACAGGCCTACACCATGATCACAGAAGATGTCGAAGCCATCAACCAAGCAATTGGAGGTATGAATTACTGCTTTTAATATTATACTCGTTCATTTGCAATACTATTATATCATCATAGTCTCGGCTACTTGAGAAATCAAGGCAGCTATTATGATAATGCTAGTCTTGAGACTAGCTATAGAAGCTATGGTGATGTCAATAGTATGTATTCATACATGACATCATCTCTTGTTTCTTGATGCTGTGATATCACATAATGTTTCATGCTATTAACAACTTATTTTCCTATATTGTGGTCGTTCATCAAGCCTTCCTCTCGACCGTTTAAATTGCTTAGGCAATTATCGGACTTCTAAATTTCGAGGACGGAATTATTTTAAGGAGGGTAGGATGTAAGGACCAGTATTCTTCAACACATCAATTTATGTATTTACGTATTTTCAAATTTTTCTTTATAATAGTTAGTCAGGAGTTTTATATTAAAAATGATTTCAAAACTTTATTATAAAAGTATTTTGAACCATTAAACTAGTTATGGATCATTTCAGTAATTTTGGATTTCATCAAATACCTCTAAACAATTTTGATAAAAATTTATTTTCAAATATTACTATTTCGGCTTAATGAATTAATTTTCTATACAAACATCATCAAAATATTTTCAAACTTCTACAGTATCATCATATGACCATTTAGGGCTCCCCACATTAATTTCGTAATTTTTTTGATATCAAATCGACCTAGAACCCGCAAACCCGCTTTCTAAACGTTTTGGCCTAAAACTAGTATCCCCGTAGCTCAAACCAAAAAATGGATCTTGTATTCACGATCCTCACAACAATCCGATCACGTGAATATGTTTCATAATTTTTCGGAGTCATATGCGAAAACGAGGTTGTATTCCTCCGTCTTAACTAATTACATTCACTAATTCAGAAAAATACAAGACCAGCTCCAGAAAATCAGAAATGACATTCTGAATCCAATGGTGTTGGTTTCATCTCAATCAGACGCTTAGTTTTTCCAGAATAAATTATTAACTTTAAAACTTAAGTACGTAAATTCCTTTTAAAAATCCGTAATTTCTTATTTTCACATAAACCGATACGTGAGAAAAATATATATTATAGCACTCTTCGAGATCGTTTTGACTTCTCACTTGAACAATTCTGACATGTATTGCATCCAAAATAAATTGTTTAATGATCACATTACTTAAGTAAAATTAGTTTTTAAATTGATTTTTGAGCTTCTAAAAATTATAAAAATTACCGAAAGCTTCTGAAAATATTTTCCTCTTGCAGTAAAATTATTTTCTTCATATCTAGCTTATATAAAAATTTAGAATGTTTTCCGACACCGTTTCAACCAGTTTAAAAATCAAAACGACCAGGTTAAATAAATACAAAAGAATGTATTCTTTAACCGATTGTTTCTTATGTTTACAGGTATCAATTCTCAGGCACCAGCACTAGATCTAGTCCCGGCTCACTACCATCACCTCGAGATCCGTAAGTCATAGTAAATTCTAGATTTGGAAAATTAGCCAGTGTGCTCGTACGAACTTTTAAAACAACAATTTTTGTGCTCCATGTTTGTTGGACTTGTCTTTATCCTCAAATTTATTAGCATCCACTTTGCTTTACTTTAAGAAAGTCGACCAGTGAACATAGTTTAACTATCATCGTAAACAAGGAACTAATAACGTCATGTGGTACATCTTATGGAATGTCTTATGTAATATCTCGTGGAATGTCTTGTGGAATGTCTCGTGGAATATCTCGTGGAATGTCTCGTGAAATGTCTAAAGGAATATCTCATAAGAAAGCATGTAATCGATACACACGACAATGGGGTTTGGGGTAACTTATTGTAGATAAATTGTGGGAGCTATGACCGGAGTCACTCTCTCTCGTCTCGTCTCGTCTCATTTTTCAAAGTATGTTGTGGTTGACGCCCGGGATTTGCTCCCTGGGGCAATGGAGATGACACATGGTTGCATATCATACTTTCCTACATGAGTCACATCACATAGTGTAGTTAATTAAATGCCAACACCAAATAACCATTGATTGTACATATTTTTCAATACTTTGCTTGTTTAATTGCTTACAGTTCATGCCTTCTAGTCTCACCATTGCTTTCACCATGTTTGCTCTTATAAGTTACTTTTCGTACTAACACGCCCACCTTTTACTTTATGCATTACATGCACCTTACTTACCACACCTGTGCAGTCACCTGTGCTTTACTTGTCATACTTTTAGCTACAGCACTAGCATGCTTCACTTGCTTAGCCTGCTTTACACTTGCACTACCACAATACAGTTTGTTCTCTCTTTTAGTTCTGTTTATCTTTACTACTCAGTTATGTACATTTGTTGCTCAGTACTTTACTTTTCACTCTGGTTTGCTTGTACGTAGTTACTTTTTGCCATACTTGTGCACTGCTTCTTTTCTATATTTAGAATTATTGTGACTTACCTACGGTTCCTTTTATGGCACCGGCAGCCGACGACCAGATCACAGAAGTAGTCCCTGAGTTTTGAGGAGCCAGAGTTTGACCCGAAGGCTGCAGAGTTTTAGCTGCTTTGTGTTGGTGTATGTGTTGTACTATGTATTTCCTTATTCGCTTTTCCTTTCTGTACTTTCTTTATGTATTTTGGTGAGAGAGAGAGAGAGCTGTTTGTTGTTGTATTTTAAATTTATGGACTGTAATAATGTACATTGGATTGGGTATTATTGTACGTCTCTGCATCGTAGCTATGTTGATTTCACTGGTAAACTACAGACCTGCGAATAAACCAAATAAGTAACGGGCCCCCGAGAGTGGGTCGTTACAGTCGGCCACAGAAGAAGCTGGAGCAACAAACGCATTGGTTCGGGCCATATTACTGCTACCGTCGATAGGACGCTATGTAATCCTGCTTGGCTTCGCATTCTTCCCCACACCTACATAGAACATTTAAATGCTGGGACACGTGATCACTGTCCAGCGCAAGTCTTTCTTCAACCCCAGGTAATCTATCACCCTAAACCATTTAAGTTTTATAATGCTTGGGTTTTATATCCGGGGTATTGCGAATTATTGGAAGCCGCCTGGACCTTGTATCTTTCCAATTCTTCACCAATGTTTAGACTTGTAACAAAATTAATAGCTCTTAAGCAAGAGCTTAAATCCTGGGTTGCTGGTAACTGCAAGAATAGTGAGACTTGCTGCACCGAACTCGAGCACATTCAGGCTATCCCAGATTTGAGTAACAATATTCAGCTGCAAAAGTTAGAGCAGGAAGTGTTTTCAATTTAGCCCAAGCGCTTGATGTGGAGGAATCTGATATGAGACAGAAAAGTCGCCAAGATTGGCTTACATTGGGGTACATGAATACTAAATTTTTCTAGACAGCAACAAAAGCACGACAATGTTACAACAATCTCATTCACCTTATTTCTGCTGATAGTGATATGAATTCCAATACAAATCGCCTTAGAAAGGACGCGCCCCATTTCTACGAGAGATTATATAATCAAGATGATTATTGGAATATATTTCCAAAGCTTACACCCAAGAGGAAACTTACCCATGCTTGTACAATTTGGATGGACAGAAATATTTCTATTGAAGAGATTAAAGAAGCTGTCTTCCAGATTGGCAAAGATAAAGCCCCTGGGCCTGACGGATACAATGCGTATTTTTATCAGCATAGTTGGGGTACCATAGGGGATGATGTCACCAGAGCAATCTCCTTCTTCTTCAAATCTGGCTGCATGCTGTGACAAATAAATCACACCTTCCTTACTTTGATTCCAAAGAATTCCAATGCCTCGAATTTTGGGGATTACAGGCCTATAGCATCTTGTAATGTATTTACAGAATTATTGGTAAAATTCTCTGTAACAGATTAAAGCAGGTTATTAGTGAGCTTATTTCATATAATCAAGCAGCTTTCTAAAGGGTTGACTACTTGCTGATTGTACCCTTATAGCACATGAACAGATTCGTGACTTCAGCAACCCTATGGGAGCTAGGGCTTGCATCAAATTGGATATTCGAAAGGCATTTGATAGCGTTAATAAGGATTTTATTTTATTTGTGCTTCATCAGATGGGGTTCGACAGCAAATTCATCAACTGGATTTTTGAGTGTATCACTACCCCTACTTTTTCAGTGTTGATTGATGGATCTCCAGCATGGAATTTCTCCTCCAATAGAGGGTTGAGGCAAGGTGACCCTCTATCGCCCTATCTGTTTGTTATTGTTATGGAGGCATTTTCATTATTGATGGCAGCAGCAGAAGCTTCCCTTATCATCCATCCCCTACGGAGGTCTGGTGCTATTTCACACCTACTCTTCGCTGACGACCTCCTGGTTTTTTGCCCAGGTAACCCCCATTCTCTGAAAGGGCTTCAGGATCTCCTCGAAACTTTCCATCTTTATACAGGGCTGCATGTAAATTGGTATAAAAGCTCAACCATATTCGACAAGGGCACTCGTAGTCCTAATAGCCTTACTAATATTTTGGGGATTAAGCTTGTCACCTCTCTCACTACTTATCTTGGCCTGCCATTGTCTACAAATTACCCAAAAGCTACTATGTTCAGCAGGTTGATCGATAAACGTAAAAAAAGGCTGTTGGGTTTGTCTTCTTCACTACTTTCCATATCTGGAAGGATTGAGCTGGTGCGCACAGTCATCTATGGAATGGTAGCATTCTGGATGCAGGCCTATCGCCTTCGCCAATCGGTCATACGCACCATCAGCTCGGCATGCAGGAAATTTATTTGGGGGAATAATCATAAGTGGGCCTGGAAGGACCTGTGCACTCCTAAATAAGAGGAAGGGGTGGGCCTATGGTGTCTATCAGACTTAAGCATGGCTTCAGGCGTTTGCCTAAGCTGGAAACTCCTCTCTTCGGAAACCCCTTGGGCTAAATACATGAGACACACATATAAGGATTCATATGGTTTCTATCTGTCCAAGGCCAAGCCTACACACTCTGGGACATGGAAATTCCTAATCTGATGCCGTGCTACTTCTTAGAAACTCATCAAGCACACAGTTGGTGAAGGTATCGACACCTCTTTCTGGTTCGACAATTGGTTGCCTTGTGGTCCCTTGTCCCATCTACAAGAAGTCCCCTTCAGGTCTGAGAATAAATTGGTCAGAGATTATTGGACTGGTACATGGTGGATAGATGATCCGGTTCTTCATCCCATTCGGCTCATCCTTCAGCCGGTCCACTTAGGCAGGGCAGCAATTCCTAGGAGTGGATCTCATGCCCTAATTGCACCTTTCGGGAGGCGTGGGAGGGTTCCCGATCCAGGAGGGATCCTTTCCCCTACTACAGAGTTGTATGGTACAGCCGTCACGTCCCTAAGATGGCTATCACCCTCCTCAGAGCATTCCACTGTAAACTACTTACTAATGATATCCTCCATAACTGGGGTGTTGCCCCCAATCTGTCTTGTATGCTTTACGAAGGGGATTCGGTGGAGAGTATAGGCCATTTATTTTTTGAATGTCCATATACCAGTTACATCGTTTGTAGAAGCTTGCTGAAGCTGGGAATCACATCTCCGGTTCTTACGTTGCTTGGGGGGTGGGGGATCTCATTCTCGCCACTTTCAACAAGAGGGACAACATGGGTATTTTGGTTAAAACGACGCTAGCTTCCATGGTCTGGCACATATGGAAACAACGAAACATGAGGATCTTTCGAGAATAAGAGGAAGGAGAAGACTACACTATTTGAGGATATTGCAGCAGATGTCATTATCGCTCTTCGTGATAATGAGCGGGATCATCCTTTAGAAATTACACCATTCTCTAACTGGGGCTTCCTAGACACGTGAATTTATTTCGTGAATTTATTCTGTATATACTTTTTGTCTCTCTAGTTGTGACTTGTAGGATATCAGGTGGTAGTGGGTGACAGCGCTGGTGCCCTCCCCCCTTCCTAGTACCTTACTTGCTACCTCCAGAGGTGAAGTTTTGTATTTGCTTTAGTTTTTTAAATAAAGAATCACACTTACTCATCAAAAAAATGTGATTTGATCATAGGGTACAATCAATCGTTGCTGAAATAACAATTAGTTTTTTAGAGTCTCATGAAGATGATGGACTCATCATAATAAAAAAAAGAAAACTTTTTGTATATAGGATATACATAAGTTAATTATCAGAATTTGTAATCACTTTGATTTAGAAAGAGGAGTTGATCATAAAGAGTTGTACTATGAGCAGAAATTGTTCGTAAAGAGTTCCAAACTCTTGGTTCTAAAAGAAGATTGAAGAAACTATCTTTAAGACCAAATCTAAAACCAGATTAGATACTAGACGTGTTGGTTTTAGGGTTTTAGGGTTTTGGGGTTTTGGGGTTTTGGGGTTTTAGATCAAGTCTAGTTATGTTCAGGTCCAAAGGTTAGATAATGATTTTGAATCTAACTTCATTCTAATAAGATTTGACTTAAGACATTGGTATTTTGAATCTAACTTTATCTTGACTCAAAACTTAAGATAAGTCTAGTTATGTCTAAGTCCAACAGTTGGATAACGATTTAAATTTATCTCAATTCAAAATTGACATAGAATAAAGATTTATTATTTAGAACCATATCTGATGAAGTAACAGGTTTGAAAGGGATATGCCTAGAATTGATTAAATGCTTCCTTCTCCTCTCAAAAAGGTATTAGAAAATCCTAAAAGTTGAATAACCCAAAAGGTTTGCCTCAAAGGTAGAATTTAACTCTCCAAGTAAAAAGTTTTCTTTTCATTCTCTCAAACACTAGCATTGTTTTAGACTAAGTTCGGGTTCCATTGAACAGCTCGTGGATCGTGAATGGGTTCATCATCAAAATAAAACATTTATTGTGCATTTATGGTCTTCGGTAAGTCTTAGAGAGAAAATATCGTGTAAAAATATCTATGCAAAGGTGAGTTTTTATTTTCTAACATTAATTTATAAATTCTGTAGTTCTTGTGTAGATGTGCTAGTAATTAAATTTTAAAAAAAATTCACTTTTGCTAATTCTAATTAGATTATAATTCCTAACCATATATACTTACACTCCTATACAGTAGCAGGCTCAAGTGCAAGAGGAACTTTAGGTTGTCCCCTAGGGCAAGCTTCACATATATGGAAAGAGTGGTGGTGTTATCAGCCTTGGTTGCTTAAGGTAGTAAGACCAATAGAAGACGGTAAGTGCAACGCCTTATTAGGAAATGAACGGACTTCACCAACGATAGCATTGCCATATTTGTCAACATTGCCAATAGTCGCATCATCATACTCATTTTTGATGGTAACACTGGTTTGCTCATCCTTTATTAGTAGTCAAGCTGTTGAATGTGCTTTTACCTAATGGTATTGTAATGTCCCGAAAATTCTCATAAATTTTGGAAATTTTCTCAGAATTTTTAAAAAAAATGTATTTTCCTCTTTTCCTTAAATTCCTTCTTCATTTCTTCTCTTTCTCTCATATTTTTTCTCTCCTTTAATTTTCCTCCATAGCCCAAAGTCCAGCCCAAATCCAATTTAATTTCCGACCATCTCATTTCAACAAAAGCCCACGGCCCATCTCCCATTTCTTTCTCTTCTTTCGTATGTCATTTTCTTTTGGCCGGCCCACCACAATCCACAGTTTGCAATATTATTTTCCTCCTCCATTTCTTTTTAATATTTCTTTTGTTTCGTTCTATAGTGAGAATCCCAAGGGTACAGATCCATTCATCTCTCTTATTTGGGGTTATAGACAAACATGGATCTGATTCCATAGGTCTTTAATCTTTCAATTCTTTTTAAAAATATTTTAATATCAATTTTAAATCAAAATTTTAAATTGAAGTTTTGCTCATATAAATATGTACCAATATGTTGTTAATTGATTTAAACACATGCTTCATGAACTTGTAACTTAATTCATGTTCTAACTCTGTCAGTTGAGACAATGTACTTAACATGCATGCAAGGTAAGGTCTGCAAATATATCACTTAATTGCATAGTTAAGAGGCTGTGTTTATTTATACTAGAGCATTTGGACTTATGACTTGATATTGGCAATTGACATATGACTCATGCATCTGTTGTACACATGAGCAAAACATTTATTGGTTACGTAATATCAACAGTGGACATTTTCTGAGAATGATGTATATACATGACATTGACACTCTTGAAAGCAAACCTGATGACAACTATTGAACATCCGCAGTACTTGAACGTTACACTTTATTTATTATCCAAAGGATGCGGGTGCGATAATGGTTTATTGAATTTATTTTCATTTTCCTGTTATGGAACGAGGGGTCATATCATTGAATATGTTTTCCCTCTTCCTTTTGCAGAATGAAGGATTAATGTATTTGTTTTTCCACTTTCCTTTGTGGAAGTGGGGTGTGCTACACGTATTCATTTTTTCTCTTCCTTAGGAATGAGGGGTTACACTGATATGTACATACATTTTTCCTCTTCCTTTGAGGGTTGAGGGGTCATATACTGAGATCATCTTTTCGCTATTCACACTAGTAGTGGGGTTATACAACAGAACTTGTTCCTATACATTGTACCCTTGAACATCACAGCCTAGGATTGGTACAACAATCACATGAATTAGAATCTTTTCAAACAATAATAATTACAAACTCTTGGACATGCCTTTTTCTGTAGTTGTTACATTTCAACAATTTACTTACATGTCTTTAATTGTTCATAAACGACTACACGTGTTCATTATGTTACTTTCCTTGCCTTGCACTATTATGCGTGTTGTTTCGTACATAAACCATTTGCTTGGGTTGGATATAATCTACTCTAATTCAATCCTACATTTCTCAAGTCGAACAAGTTTTCTATAGAGTTTCAGAGTTCTAGGATTTAGTCTTCTACTCTTTGAGCCATGCACAGAGGTTTTGCCGTTAATTATTTAGGTATGGTTTTATAGTATATTTCTATTTTACATGTATTGATTTCACTGGTAACTGTCAGGACCTGCAGACTCGTGTAATTTGTGATGAGCCCCAAAAATCAGGTTGATACAGGTATGTTACAAGTAGGCAGGGTTCATATTGTATTAAACTCTTAAGATGTCTATTAGTATTCCAAAGTTCGGCATTGCAGTCATGAAGGAGACTAGTTCCTGCCTAGATAACATTGGTATATGTGATATAAATTATCGGAAACCAATTGAAAGTGCCATGGGTTTTCTGCAATCCTAAGGGCTTAAAATTGACGTCCGGCTTTAGGCTGGCAGATGAGGAAACAGAACAAGCAGTGGAAAAATCTTAAAACCATTTTAAGAAAGCCCTAAGGAAATAAAACCCTAACCGGAATCTCTTCTATCCCAGGGTGGTTCTGACGAACCCCTAAATATAGATCTACAAAACTACTACAAATATAAAATAAATGCATGAAAGTAAAATAATAATAGCTGCCTTGCACATTAGGAAAGCACAGATTCCCTCAAACCAATGCCCCGTGTTAGGGAATGAACCGCTTTCTTTGAGCTAAACCGCATCCCGAGGTGAGCAACACTCTTGTCGCCAAGTCAACCACATGCTCTAGAAAGTTTCACCTTGAGTGGATCATCCGTCAAGATTACAGATCTGATTTGATTTCCATCGTCGCCTTGCTAAGACCCGATCAGGAGCAAAGAAGAAAGATGGAGAAAGATGGAATTAACTTTGGCTATGGATCTGGGTTTGCTCACATTTTGGTGGAGCTATCCGAATCCAAGCTCTGGTGGGAGTGCACCGATACCTTTTGTATAGCTTGGAAGAGAAGTATTAAGCCCACTTTTATAGCATGGGCTAATCCATTCTTTTCATCTCACTTCCAATGTTGGGCTAATCTTAATTAGAGAATTAATTGCTCAAGTCTTGCCTTTAGTGGAGTCTCAACTTTGAGTAATTATTTCTTCCACACTAGAGAACCCCTGACGGCATATCATATGTGAAATTGAAATGTATGAATGGTGAAGGCATAAAAACAAACGGTGCCCAACGCTAAGGTCGTTTGACCCTCTAAACATGCACGCAAAATCGGCCCAAAACTGCAGAAAACTGAATCTGGACAGATTTGAGTTCAGATTCTTTTTTTGAGCAATTGTTTCTCCCTTACCAATGATCCTCGAAGGCCTACAATATATCATTTCGAATGACTTTACATGGTGGACGCATAAAAACAAACGGCATGCAATTCTGAGGTCGTTTGACCCCTCAAATGTGTCGTCAAAGTTGACCCCCTTCCAAAAACTGAATCTGGAAATTTCCAGCTGTTTTTACCAGGGTAAACCCTAGCTAAGCGGGTTCCCCATTCCCTAACGGGTTGCATCAGACTCGAGCTTGTGCAGCCGGTACGTGACATTTTCGGACCCCCGTTTTGTCGAATGGATCCTTTCTATGCGTTTGTGCGTACCACATCATATGCGATCTAAAACTTTCTTCGCAAACCCTTTGTGATATTATCAATTCACATGCATCATATGCCTTATTTTCCGTAACTACCAGCTAGTTGATAAAGGTTTCACTCTGTGTGAGACCCTACAGCCTGGCCCTACTACCGTTGGGGTTCAAAACTCCAAAAGGCAATGACCACGAGCAGCTTGTCACATCCTTGTTTCGGTATTATAATTGTGTGGTCAGCCCCTTGACATGTGCATTGTCAGGACCACCATGAATGTGTCCGTAATGAATGCCATAGTTTTAGTCCCTTCGTCATAACTATGTTGCTCGAAGCCTAGGGTATGGTTAACGGTCAACCCCTAATGGCTTTGTGTTTGGTCGGCATCGTTCAGTTTTAGCTAAACTTTGTTAGATCCAATCCAACATACCATGGCCATGATTTTTCTGCTAAAGACTGTACCGACTCATGTGTCACCAAATCCCCATAACGGGAGAGACGAATTCTTTCTTGGAAACTACTCTTCTCGTAGCTTCAAGTGTCACCCAACCAATGACCTTTCAACAGGGCTTGTTCCGAAGCTAGATCAGAGATCAAAGTGAGATCGTTCACAGTTTCGTACAATGATCTTAAGTCTAATAACTAACTTGCCTATCATCACTAAGGGCTCGTCATTGAAAGATTAGTGTATGCTAACCATATGGTAGCTCTCGTGGGTCGTTCAGTGAACTTATTCTCTAATGAGCACATATGTCTCGTCTCCAACTTTGCCAAATCGAACGACCATGAGATCATCGTCACCAATCCATGGTGAAGACAAAGACATAATGGTCAATCTGATGAGTCAATATCCTTTTACCGAAACATCTACGACCACGAACGATTAAGACGTATGCTACAAATGGTCAAGCACTTCTCCATGATCGAGATCTCCATCTCGGTACATATTTGACCTTGCATTAAATCTCATGACTTTACCTAAGTTCTAATGAAGACAACATTATTATTTACTTAGGCAAATTTTTACCAAACAACTTACTATTATTTCGAACAAGATGTTTGTATTAGAGATAAATTACCTCAAGGACACACACATCTCCCAACAAACTATAATGTTAGCAAGGTCCTGAGTGGCAGTAAGGTCGACTTCAAGGCCTTGCACTCGCATCTAAAGGGACGTCACCTCTTCCAACATTGTCTCAATTTTCTTCTTCAGGTCAGTGCGAGTTCCTCCAAGGAAGTCTGCAACCCCTAAGAAGTGATTTTTTTCCCTTCTAAGTCTGTCTTGACTCACATGTAAATCTTCAATCCTCCTCCAGCTTTGATCAAGCTTTAAAGATACCTTCATAGGCACTTCTTAAGGTTTGGGATACAAAAAGACATGAGTGCCCACGTACTTTCCATATAAAAGCATGAAATATATGAGATCAATGCAGTTGTAACCTGAAGAAATTATAGAAGCGGAAAATAGACGACTGATAGAAGAAGATGAAGAGAAACCAGCTTAAGTTTTCATTTCTCATGATCTGTTTAAATATACAGAGTATTACGGGTATAATAGTAATTTACATGATGAGAGAAATCTAGATTTATTGACAAACATTGATTGCAGATCTTGGCAATATTCGGTGCAATGCACCTGGTCACTATCTGATGGATGTGACAATGATGGCCGTCGGATATTGTGGAGATTTGGTTGACTTGCTTGATATTCCATTGATTGCGGATCTTGGCAAGATTCGATACAATGCACTTGGTCACTATCTGATGGATGTGACAATGATGGCCGCCGAATATTGTGGAGATTTGGTTGACTTGCTTGATTTGCTTGATATTCCATTGATTACGGATCTTGGTAAGATTCGGTGCAATGCACCGGGTCACTATCTGATGGATGTGACAATGATGGCCGCCGGATATTCTGGAGATTTGGTTGACTTCCTTGATATTCCTTATACGCCCCCGCAAACTGATCGACAGAAATGACGAACAGTTTGGCACGAAGAAACTCAAAACGATCCGCAGGAAGACTTTTGGTAAAGATGTCAGCCGGGTTGCCTTCAGTGGAAATATGTTGTACATGAAGATTGCTCGAAGTTACTTGTTCTCTGATGAAATGGTAGTCAACGGTGAAGTGCTTTGTCTGAGAATGGAAGACCGGATTGGAAGAGAGTGAGATTGCTGACTTATTGTCGCACCAGACGAGAGGCTTATCATGAAGAGGGATGTGAAGGTCGGAGAAGAGGAGTTGCAGCCATATTAGTTCTTTGGTGGTGAGAGACAGAGATCGATACTCCGATTCTGTCGAGCTGTGGGCGACGGATGATTATTTCTTAGCACTCCAGGTAATGGGACACTTGCCGAGGAAAACACAGAAGCCATTGATCGATCGCCGATCTGTCGGGTCACCCGCCCAGTCGGCATCAGAAAAGGCGATGAGCGAAAGAGGGCCAGGGCGAAGAAGGATGCCATGAGTTGAAGTGCCCCGAAGGTAGCGAAGGATGCGCATTGCAGCAGTATGATGAGAAGCTCGAGGGGCATGGAGGAACTGACACACCTGGTTGACGGCAAACGAAATATCTGGACGCGTTAAAGTAAGATATTGGAGGGCGCCGAAAATACTGCGATAGAAGGATCCATCGGGGAGGAGAGGATCTGACTCAGGGGTGGGTCGCTTGGATGCGACAGGAGTGCGACTTGGCTTACAGTCGGAGAGGCCAGCCTTCTGGATGAGTTCCTTAGTGTACTTGGTTTGATGCATAAAACAACCTGTCGAGTTGCGATGTATTTCTAAGCCCAAGAAATAAGAAAGATCGCCAAGGTCCTTCAGAGCAAATTCATTGGCCAATTTGGTGATGAATTGACGAATGAAGTCGGGAGATGAGCCCGAGATAAGAATGTCATCGACATAAAGAAGGACGACTGTGCGATGATCACCGACATGGTGAATGAATAGAGAGGAGTCGGCAGTGCTTGGAAGGAACCCTTGTGCTCGGAGAAAATTGTAATTTTAGCCTGTAAGGATCAATACACTAGAGGGGGGGTGAATAGTGTATATTAAAAAATTGTCGCAAATAAAATGTTAGTAATATTTGCAAATATGGCACAGAAATAAAATGACAAGTACTGAATTTAAATCAATCGCAAACACAGAGATTTATCCTGGTTCGGTTCCTTGTGATCCTACTCCAGTCCTCTACCCCGTAGAGATTTTCAATCCACTATAATCACTTGCCCCGCAAGCACGAACTTACAAAAATGACGACACTCCCCGTGTCCCAAACTTTGTACAATCTCTAAACAGAGATTCAAACCTGTTAAATAAGAAATAGAAAACCACCTATAGCCTTGTTATAAATTTCAGAGAATGAATTCAAGGATGGTGTTTAGAAGATGAACTTCAAGATGTAAAAGATATGTAATGAAGAGCAACACTTGAAGTTCTCTGGTTCATAAAAGAAGAGAGAGATCTATTGATTTCTTCTTGCAATTATGAACACAAACAACTTTCCAAAAGTGATGTTGAAAATCCAAGTTCTTCCGTTCTTAAACGAAGAAAGAAATCTAATGCTTTCTTCTTACAAATAAGAAAAGAACAACTAATGGCTGAATTACTTAAGAGAATCAATGGCTTGCTTTCAACAAAATCAGAATAAAGAAGAGGAAAGTGTGTGGAAAATGAGAGGGGGTACCCCTCCTTTTATAGGTTTTAGAAACGGTTGTGAACGGCTCTAAAAGAGACGTTGCACAACGTTCAGAAACTGAAAGGAACGTTGGAGAACGGTCAGAAACTGTTCTGGAAAATTTCAGTCCCAAAAGCATTTTGGCATGCTAGGAAAATTCGTAGCCTGCTAAAGCTATGTCTTGTTCCAACATGAAGAAGAATGAAATATTGGGAAAGGCAAATGAGAAGGAGCCATGTGGCAGGATAAAGCCAAAAAGATTATCAGTAATCAAGGATGGAGACAAAGTGGAAGATAACGGGTAAGAATTTGATACGAAATTTGTTTTGGAGAATAAATATTTTTAAAAAGATTTATGAGAAGTGTTATTAAAAAATCCAAAAACCAGGGGTCAAATCAGGCATAATACGGAGATAATTGAAAATTTTTGTAAAATTGGCATGCTACAAAATTTCGTAGCATGCTAAAAATAAATAGAAGTCAGAAAATTATAGAAAAAATTCATAAAAATCAAAAATAAATAAATATATTTAGAAATCAAATTCTAATTCACTAATAATACCCAGATTTCTTCTAAGCTTAATGAAAGATTCTTCCTTCAAAGGCTTAGTTAAAATATCGGCAACTTGATGTTCAGTAGAAATAAATTTTAAAACAATGTCTCCTTTCTGAACATGATCATCTAAAAAATGATGACGTACATCAATATGTTTTGTACGTGAATGATGCACAGGATTTTTAGATAAATTAATAGCACTGGTATTATCACACATAATAGGGCATGTGGAACAATTAATACCATAGTCCGAAATAGTTTGTTTCATCCATAAAATTTGAGCACATGCTAAACCGACAGCAATATATTCTGCCTCGGTTGTAGATAATGAAACAGAGTTTTGCTTTTTGCTAAACCATGAAACTAAGGCATGTCCTAAAAAGTGACATGTACCACTAGTACTTTTACGATCCGATTTGCAACCAGCAAAATCTGCATCACTATATGATAATAAATCAAATGTGTTTGTTTTAGGATAAAATAAACCAAAATCAGAAGTATACTTAACATATCTAATAATCCGTTTTACGGCAGTTAAATGTGAAACTTTAGGATCTGCCTGAAATTGTGCACATAAACATACTGAAAACATAATGTCTGGTCTACTTACAGTTAAATAAAGTAAGGAGCCAATCATACCTCTATAAAGACGTTGATCAACACTCTTACCATTTAAATCTTTGTCGAGGGAAGTAGATGTACTCATTGGAGTGTGTTTTTCTGCAAAACTTTCTAATCCAAAACGCTTGATGAGTTCTTTAGAATACTTACTTTGGTGGATGAATATTCCTTCCTTCATTTGTTTGATTTGAAGACCGAGGAAGTAATTTAGTTCACCCATGTGACTCATCTCAAATTCTTTCTGCATAATTTTAGAGAAATCTTGACAAAGAGATTCGTTAGTAGAACCAAAAATAATATCATCAACGTATATTTGAATAATGATAATGTCAGAATTTATGTTTTTAATAAATAAAGTAGAATCTATTTTACCAATAGAATAACCAGAATTCAAAAGATAGCTTTTAAGTCTTTCATACCAAGCACGAGGTGCTTGTTTCAGACCATATAAAGCCTTTTTCAATTTGAAAACATGATTTTCAAAATTTTCATGAATAAAACCCGGAGGTTGTTCTACATAAACTTCTTCTTTAAGAAAACCATTTAGAAAAGCACTTTTCACATCCATTTGAAAAAGTTTAAAATCTTTAAAACAAGCGAATGATAATAACATTCTAATAGATTCAAGACGAGCAACTGGTGCATAGGTTTCATCATAATCAATACCTTCTTCTTGATTATAACCTTGTGTAACCAATCGTGCCTTGTTTCTAATTACCTGACCAGATTCATCCAATTTATTTTTGAATACCCACACTTGGTACCAATTATTGAATGATCTGATGGTCTGGGAACTAATTCCCAAACATCATTCCGTTGAAATTGGTTGAGTTCTTCCTGCATAGCCATAATCCATGAACTGTCTTCACATGCATCTTTGATGTTCTTTGGTTCAATGGTTGAGAGAAATGCACAATGTGCCATTTGATCTATTTGGCGACGAGTTCTCACTCCATCTGTAATATTTCCAATGATTAATTCTGATGGATGATTTGGAACTTGTGCAAATGCCTTAGGAAGATCTGCATTATCTGAAATAGACTCAACAGAATGTTTAGTAGCATCAATTTCATCAAGTTTCATATTATCTAAAGAATTAGAAAGAGGTAATATATTCTCTTCATCATCAATGATGGGAGAATTAGATGAGGGATTCTCATTAAATGTGACATGAAGTGATTCTTCAACTGTTGAAGTTCTTTTGTTGTATGCTCTGTAGGCTTTGCTACGTGTTGAGTATCCAACAAAAATACCTTCATCAGATTTAGAATCAAACTTGTCAAGTGCATCTTTAGTATTAAGAATTAAAACATTTACAACCAAATACTTTAAAATATGATACACGAGGAATGCGATTAAAAAATAATTCAAAACAAGTTTTATTAAGTAATGGCCTTATAAGAACTTTATTCATAATGTAACAAGCAGTTGCAACAGCTTCTGCCCAAAAATATTTAGGAAGATTACTATCACAAAGCATTGTTCTTGCACATTCTTGTAAAGTTCTATTTTTCCTTTCTACTACTTCATTTTGAGGAGGAGCACGGGGAAAAGAAAAATTGTGAGTAATGCCATTTTCATTACAAAACTTGGTAAAAGATTCATTTTCAAATTCTCCCCCATGATCACTACGAATAGTGATAATGTTAGAGGATTTGATCTTTTGTAACCTTTTACAAAATACTGAAAACTCTTCAAAAACATCATTCTTGTTTTGTAAGAATATAAACCAAGTGTATCTAGAATAATCATCAATAATGACAAATGCATATCTACTTCTATTCAAAGAAGCTACTCTTGAAGGACCAAATAAATCTAGGTGTAGGAGTTCTAATGGTCTCTTTGTTGAGATAACGTCCTTTGATTTAAAAGAAGATTTGTGCATTTTTCCTTGTTGACAAGCATCACAGAAATGTTTGTGTTTGAAATAAATATTTGGCATTCCATTAACTAACTTGTGTTTTGAAATACGTGCTAGATTTTTGAAATTTGTGTGTCCAAAATGTTTATGCCATAAAAGTGTATCATCTAATGTAATCATTAAACAATGATTATTAGTGGAAATAGACATGCATAAGATATAAATATTATTCTTACGCTTACCACGAAATAAAATAGATGACATATCAGAATCATAAATGATGCAATCAGTTTGTTCAAAAACTATTTTGTAATTTTTATCGCATAACTGACTAATGGAAAGTAAGTTGTGTTTCAAACCATCGACCAGGAGAACATTTTCGATGATAGGCTGATTTGTATTACCAACTGTTCCAGTGCCTATGATTTTGCCTTTATTGTTGTCACCAAAGGTAATTGTGCCTCTTTATTTGTACTTGACGGTTGAAAGTAATTTGACATTTCCTGTCATATGTTTTGAACATCCACTATCCAAAATCCATCTTTCCTTTTTAGGTACCTGAAAGATAAAACATTAAGCATTGGTACCCCTTTTTGCGGGTCCTTGGGATTAGATTTTTGGAAGCCAAACCCAAGTGGAGTATGGCTTTCTAAGATAATCACTAGAATAAACAATAGAATGTATAAAATGAGAAATATAAATATTTCTATCATTTAAACATGAATCATTAGGAACCCATATACTAATTGTAGTAGGTTTCCTAGGAAATGTTTTTGAAATGTTTATAACATTTCTTTGTGAAGAAGAAGTAGGTATGTTTACTTTCTTCGTGTAAATAAATGCATGATTCTTCTTTTGTGGTTTAACAAAAGTTGTTTTTCCACAAGAGGAAGAAGTGTTATAAGTCTTGGGTATATCTTTTTTTGAAATATCCCAGTCCTTGTCTATGATTTGCTGGATATTGAATTTTAAGCAAATCATCGAGATTAGTCTTTCCTTTGTTAAATTTATTAACATTGGATGACATCTCGTCGTATTTCATCTTTAGTGATGAAATACTTTTATCCATTTCGGATATTTGTGTATGTAATTCTAAATTCTTAGTTTTGAGAATATCACTCTTTACTAAGATCCAAAACTTGAGAAGAAGTATTTTCAATGTTTTTAGAAGATGATAATTCTTGATATTTAGAAAGGAGATCATCATTATTCTGTTTCAATGATTTATGTTGACTATTCAATTTTTTGAAACGAGAATAGAGATCGTTTAATGCATCAAGTAATTCTTCGTTATTAAAAGAACTTACCGCATCTTCATCATCTTGTGCCATAAAGCACATGTTGGCACTTTCATTTAGATCATCATCTTCATCATCTGAAGAATCATCCCATGTTGCTGCAAATGCCTTTTTCATTTTGTCAAACCTCCTTTCTCTTCTGGATTGATCATTGTTGGAAGTTTTGAACTTTGCTTTGAGAAGTGGACAGTCTTTCTTCATATGTCCTGGCTTATTGCAATTAAAGCAAAGAGAAGAATCAGTATTCTTAGATTTAAAATTATTATACTTACCTTTCTGAAAGAATTTTCTGAAGTTTTTGGCAAAAAATGCCATATCATCATCTGAATCTTCATTATCTGATGTTGCGTTGAAGGCAAGTACTTTCTTCTTTTGATCTGATTCTTCTTTCTCATCTTGTAGTGTAACTTCATGGGCCATTAAGTTACCAATAAGATCTTCCATAGATAATGTGGAAAGATCATTGGCTTCCTCAATAGCGGTGATCTTTGGACGCCATATTAGAGTTAAAGCTTTAAGAATTTTGCGAACCTGTTCAAGAGAAGTGTAAGTTTTTCCAAGAGCATTTAAAGAATTTATAATATTAGTAAACCTGGTGTTCATTTCTCCAATTGTCTCTTGGTCCTTCATCTTGAACAACTCGAATTTGTGAACCAAAACGGAAATCATAGTTTCCTTCACTTTACTGGTTCCTTCATGAGTTACCTTAAGTATATGCCAAATCTCCTTAGCACTTTTGGCCTGAGATACTCGATTAAACTCATGTTTATCCATAGCACAAAATAAAGCATTCATGGCCTTTGAGTTGTTGGTTTTTGCAGCTTTGTCGTTGGCGGTCCAATCAGCAACAGGAGTTGTTGGCTTTTCGTATCCTGTCTCTACGATGTCCCAAATGTCATAATGCATACTTTGGAGATAAATATCCATTCGTATTTTCCAATATGAGTAATTTGAACCATCAAATAGAGGAGGACGAGATTGAGAGTGCCCTTCAGGATGCTGATTGTAGTTGTGTGGAACGGCGTTCATGTTTGATGCTGAGGAACTTGCTGCCATCTTAACCTTGCTCTGATACCAAATGTAATTTTAGCCTGTAAGGATTAATACACTAGAGGGGGGGTGAATAGTGTATATTAAAAAATTGTCGCAAATAAAATGTTAGTAATATTTGCAAAGATGGCACAGAAATAAAATGACAAGTACTGAATTTAAATCAATCGCAAACACAGAGATTTATCCTGGTTCGGATCCTTGTGATCCTACTCCAGTCCTCTACCCCATAGAGATTTTCAATCCACTATAATCACTTGCCCCGCAAGCACGAACTTAAAAAAAATGGCGACACTCCCAGTGTCCAAAACTTTGTACAATCTCTAAACAGAGATTCAAACCTGTTAAATAAGAAATAGAAAAACACATATAGCCTTGTTATAAATTTCAGAGAATGAATTCAAGGATGGTGTTTAGAAGATGAACTTCAAGATGTAAAAGATATGTAATGAAGAGCAACACTTGAAGTTCTCTGGTTCATAAAAGAAGAGAGAGATCTATTGATTTCTTCTTGCAATTATGAACACAAACAACTTTCCAAAAGTGATGTTGAAAATCCAAGTTCTTCCGTTCTTAAACGAAGAAAGAAATCTAATGCTTTCTTCTTACAAATAAGAAAAGAACAACTAATGGCTGAATTACTTAAGAGAATCAATGGCTTGCTTTCAACAAAATCAGAATAAAGAAGAGGAAAGTGTGTGGAAAATGAGAGGGGGTACCCCTCCTTTTATAGGTTTTAGAAACGGTTGTGAACGGCTCTAAAAGAGACGTTGCACAACGTTCAGAAACTGAAAGGAACGTTGGAGAACGGTCAGAAACTGTTCTGGAAAATTTCAGTCCCAAAAGCATTTTGGCATGCTAGGAAAATTCGTAGCCTGCTAATTTTGAAATGGTAACAAACGGTCACAAAATTTTGGTGACGTGGACTAGACAACGGATAGATTCTTGTCTGAAAGTATCAAGTCAAAATATAGTTGTTTTGGTAGGCTAGGAAAAATCCTAGTAGGCTGATTCTCAAAAATAGGAATTTTTGACTTAGGGTCAAATGGGTTAGGAGATGATGTAGATTTGAGCTTTAGGGATATATGATATGATATAACCAAGGCCCTGAAGCTATCTAAAAAGTAAAAATTACATCATTCCGTAGATACGTGTTTCACACGTAATTTTGAGTAGCAACACTGTTTTTGCATAGTCTCCTTGTACTTTGATCATATGAGTGATGTAAATGAATTTGCGTTGTAGCTGTACATCTGCATAGATAGAGTTAGTAACATGAAATATATTGATTTGTCACATCAAAACCTTATGGAAGAGAGGATGGAAAATACCAAGTTCCAACAAAAATGAGAGAAGCGAGCAAACCACTGCCGCGGGGCTTGCTTCAGGCCGTACAAGGCTTTTCGAAGCTTACAGACGTGGCTTGGGAAAGAGCGATCCTCAAAGCCAGGTGGTTGTGTCATATAAAGATCTTCCTCTATGATCCCATGGAGGAATGCATTGGAAACATCAAGCTGTCGGATAGGCCAGCCAAAGTGAAGAGCAAGTGAGATAAGAAGACAAATGGTGCCATGCTTCGCCACCGGACTGAATGTCTCGGTATAATCAACTCCTTCTTTCTGATGAAAGCCTTTGGCGACGAGACGAGCTTTGTAACGAGCAATGGAGCCGTCAGCATTGCGCTTGATGTGGTATACCCATCTGCAGCCAATAATGTTGGCAGAGGGTGGGCGAGGAACAAGCTCCCATGTGTCTTGCTGACGAAGGGCAGTGAACTCCTCCTGCATAGCTGTGACCCATTCGGGTGATTTAGCAGCGGCTTTGTATGATAGTGGTTCCTCAGAGGAAAGCTGAGTATGTAGGTTGAGAGGTTGGCGAGGTTTACTGATGCCTGCTTTCAAGCGGGTGATCATAGGGTGAGTGGACTCAACATGGATAGTGGTGGGTGGCTCGTGTGGAGGATTTACTGGGAGATAAGAGTGTGGATGAGTCGTGGGATTATGGATAGCCGAGCGATGGGGAGTCGGATGGAGAGTTTGGCTCGGTGGGTCGGCAACAATGGGCGGTTGATGTGCAGGGAGAGGCGAAAGCTGAGAGGGAGAGGTCGGAGAGAGAGTAGAATAGTTTGGTTGTCGATCGGGATATGTCGTAGGCCGAGAGGGAGAGTCTGCAGGCCGTGGAAAATGGTCCGCTTGCTGAAGAGGGGATGTTGGGTGGGGCAGAATAACTAGGGGATGAGTCGGAGGAATATGAGTTGGTGTAGGGAGTAACCCGGGGAGAGGATAGATTGGAGGTGGGTGGATATGAGTCGGAGGAGGCGGAATATTGGTCGGGTGAGGGGGGTAATGGGTCGGAGGAGAACAATGAATCGGAGGTGATGGATTAGAGGAATGGTGGAAGAAAGGGAATGTTGCGTCTTCGAACTTTACATGCCGACTGTTGTAAATCCTCTGAGTGGAGAGTTCCATGCATTTGTAGACCTTCATATTTTCGGTATATCCGAGAAAGACACATGGACGCAATCGAGCTTCAAGCTTGTTGGGTTCATACGGGCGAAGGCAGGGATAGCACAGATAGCCGAAAGTGCGTAGCCAGTTGTAGTCGGGAAGCCTGTGATAGAGAATCTCAATCGGAGACCTGTTGTGGAGATTTATGGAAGGGAGGCGGTTGATGAGATACACTGCCGTCATTGCCGCATCAGGCCAATACTTTGTAGGCATGGACGCAGTTAAAAGAAGAGCAACAGTTGTGTCAATGATATGCCTATGTTTTCTTTCGGCAACACCATTTTGTTCTGGTGTGTAAGGAGCCGAAATCTGATGTATGATCCCGAGTTGGCGAAAGTGGGAAGAAAATTGATTATTGCAATATTCTCCCCCGCCATCAGATCGAAAAATCTTTATTTTTGTGTTGAACTGCCGTTCAGCCAAAACTTGAAATTGTTGGAAGGCAGCAAACACATCAGATTTGTGAATTAAAGGATATAGCCAAATATAACGAGAGTAGTCATCAATGAAACTAACATAATAGCGATATCCTTTATTAGATAGAACAGGGGCAGGGCCCCATACATCAGACTGAACTAAGGAGAGAGGAGAATCAGTTGTAGAGGTAGATAGAGGAAAGGGAAGTCTATGACTTTTGCTCATAGAGCATTGAGAACAAGGTGTTTGTGGAGAGAGCTTGAGAGACATCATTGAAGCAACTTTAGACACGATAAGAGGAGCTGGATGACCAAGGCGGGAGTGCCAAAGTGAGCCCGAAGATGAAGAAGTGTGGAGTGCTTCGGGATTTGAGAGGAGCGGGTAGAGACCATTCTTAATTGGACACTTGAGAATTTGGCGGTCAGTAGTGGCATCCTGCATAATAAATCCAGAAGATGAAAATTGAATCGTGCAGTTATTATCACGAGTGAATTTATAAACAGAAAGGATGTTCTTGAAGAATTGAGGAGCATGAAGGATGCCGTTGAGATGTATGGAAGAATAAGGAGAAGAAATAGAGGTAGTGCCAATGTTGGCAATAGTTGCACTGGAGCCAGTGCCAACTAGGATTCGTTTGTTACCATCATACGGTGTCACCGTTTCCAGTTGAGATGAGTCGAACGTGACATGATCCGTAGCACCAGTGTCGAGGTACCATTCACCACTTCCAGATGTGGTTGGGTTAGAGATATGTGCCTCTGACTTGTTAAGATGTGGCTCCGTCTTTTTGAGGTGGTCAGCGAGCCGAAAGCAGTCAAGTGTGTGATGAGTCGTGCTGGAGCACACTTGACGGTGGATGTAGCGGCCAGAGGCATCAGTCGGCACCCAACGCTTAGACGCATCCGACCGATGAAATGACCCGCTCGGCCTGCCTGTCGGGTGAAGGGGACGACTCGGTCCGCTTGTCGAGTTGAACGGTCGATGCGGCCTGCCTCCCGAGTAAGAAGATCGGGTCTGACCGGGTGTCGAGCTGTGATATTGATTTGGCGGTCGAAAAGCACCTCGGGTCGTCAAGCTAGGGCGACCCCTATGATCTCGATTGTCACGCCGACCAGGGTTGGAGAAAAGGGCAAAGGTGTTGGTTGAGGCAGGAGCAGAGGTCGGCTGACGCTGCAGTTGCATGTTGGCCTCCTCGGCGAGGAGACTATTCCACAGTTCTTCAACAGTATATGATTTTTCGCAGTTTCTGGCCATGATGCGAAAAGAGTTGTAGGAGAAGGGGAGGCCATGAAGAATTTGTCGGACAACATGTCGAGTTGTGACAGTGTCGGGCCCCGCAGTGAGCAGTTGATCGTAGATCGATTTAGCACGATCTAGATAGGTCGCCATGGATTCGTCTTCCATGGTGAGAGAGTTTAACTTTTCTTGAAGTAACTCGATGTGCCCTTCAGAGAGAAAGGCATATCGTGTTCCAATTTTGACCATAGTAGATGTGAGGAGGAAACACCGAGAATGACGCTGAGAGCAGAGGTGGACAGGGTTGCTTGGATGCAAATACATAGATGTTGATCAGTGATCAACCATTGTTGGAAGGCAGGGTTTTGAATTGGAGGAAGAGGGATTGAATCAGTGGAGGCAGGATCTGGAATAGTGGGAGATGGAGAAGGCTTCGATCCATCAATGTAATCGAGGAAGCCGTGAGCATTGAGGACACCCACAACTTGTGATCGCCATAGAATGTAATTTGTGAAATCAAGGCGAGTGGTGATAAGAGTGGGAAATTTTGAAATAAGAAATTTTAGGTTGGGAGAGATCAGCTCCATCTGAGAAGGATAAATGTTTTGATAAGAGAAGTTGGTTTGGAATTTTAGGAAGAGGACAAAGGATCAGAATGCTGTGAAGCAGAAAAGCTCTGATACCATGAAGAAATTATAGAAGCGGAAAATAGACGACTGATAGAAGAAGATGAAGAGAAACCAGCTTAAGTTTGCATTTCTCATGATCTGTTTATTTAAATATACAGAGTATTACGGGTATAATAGTAATTTACATGATGAGAGAAATCTAGATTTATTGACAAACATTGATTGCGGATCTTGGCAATATTCGGTGCAATGCACCTGGTCACTATCTGATGGATGTGACAATGATGGCCGCCGGATATTATGGAGATTTGGTTGACTTGCTTGATATTCCATTGGTTGCGGATCTTGACAAGATTCGATACAATGCACTTGGTCACTATCTGATGGATGTGACAATGATGGCCGCCGGATATTGTGGAGATTTGGTTGACTTGCTTGATTTGCTTGATATTCCATTGATTGCGGATCTTGGCAAGATTCGGTGCAATGCACCGGGTCACTATCTGATGGATGTGACAATGATGGCCGCCGGATATTGTGGAGATTTGGTTGACTTCCTTGATATTCCTTATAACCAACAAGAATATACTCTAAAATTACATCATCCTTGTATCGCATCACAAGTCGACAGGGGAGGACTTCACTTCAGATCCAACCATCTCAAAGAGCCAGATGCCGATCAATGTTAAGTAATGATTCCCACCCATACAAATTTCATAGTTTGCGATATCAAGTCCGCATGATCCATGTTGCAGCCAAAAATAACCTCAATATGCAACATGTGAACAAGGATCATAATGCAACCCTTAAAAAAAAATCATGCTACATGATCCACATGCACATGCATAACAAACTGAAAAAGGTTCAAGACGACCACCCTTCATGTTCTCAAGGCAAAATTCACAAATCTTACTCTCTGCAAAGCCAACAAAAGCTCAATGAGGTTGGTGAAATTCAAGCCGATTCTATTTAAACCAAACTCCAAGAAGCTATAATTATACATTACAAACCAAAATTTGACAATATGGGAATACTTGACATCCCTTTATCCTTCTATTTCTAGTTTGCACCATTCTCTTATAGCGACACGATTACATACCCGAGTAGGGTGAGCTGCATATAAACACAAGGACCAAGGATGAAGAGGATGGGGATACCGGTGCTTATGTCTATTTACATCTTTCTGTAGCTTGCCTGACTGGTCGGTATGGCTGGAATGTACAGCGCAGTTCTAGCCTTCCACAATCCAGTCATCCATTGGATTCAAGTCTTCGAGACCGAAATTATCTGTCTGGTCCTTGCTGTATGGGGAATTCCAAAGTCGGAGATTGTTGTGAACAAACTCCATATCGGCAAACTTCTGCTGCTCAATGCAGTTTCTCCCTTTAGCATGCAACTGCTCAGATAACGATTTCCTGAGCTTATACCTAGCGGCCGTGCTGCAAGTCTGGCTAAGGACCCTTATCGCAAGTTTCTGTAGCTCAGAGCTTTCGCCTCCATGCAATGACCACCAGACCGCTGCAACCATGGCATGAAATAAGAAACTAATTTATTAATCGGGCATTCACAGTTTACAGGTGTGTTGATGTTGTGGTGCATGAATTAGTTTGAGCAGGTATCATACAATGTCAAGCGAAACGACAAAATCAGACTACATGCATGATTTGCAACTTCAGTAGAAATTTTGAAATTTGGTATTAGCATACCAGTAGAACCATGTACCGAAGATAAACCCATCTGACTATGCTTACCGCAGCAGCATAAATATTCCTTGTTGGCAGATATGGCCCTTCGGTATCTTTATTTATCTAAAAGGGGTCCAACAAAAATCGTATCAGCAAATAGTTCTGCATGCACATATAATAGCGGGTATCAGGCTAACATCTCCAAAAACCCACATGAATGCCAAGAAACCGATATTGTGTTACTTGGAACGGGACACGTGAGTCAAGGGTCTAAGCATCCTGAAGGGTCAAACCCTGCAAATTTCAATTAGTACAAACATGGAGGCATATCGTATGACACGTACATGCAACATATTTAGAGAAACAGTAGGCTCTCATTTTCTACTTATTTCCATAAATTTGTCATGGTAAAAAAGAAGGGCGTGATATGGGCTTAGATGACCATGGTGGGAAAGTAACATGGTACATGAACTTTTCATCTTTCTATTCCCCTCAAATCCCCTTAGGAATTCTTTCTAGAAATACCTTCTAGTTTTTTGTTTTTTTATAAATACACTGATATCCACTGTAACACCCCGAGTGTGGAAAAGATAGTCACAAATTGTTATATCACACAGAGTTTTATGATATAAAAGTATTCTAATAATGATGACTTAAAATAGTAATCCAATCGGCAATTCAAATAGCATGGATATTTCCAGATAGTCGTCCAATAGTGTCAAACGGTATCAAATATATACTCAATAATGACGATGTTGATATTTGAAGGAAATTTAGGAGAGTTTTTGCTAGCTACGTAGAGGGCGAGCATGATGCATTCTTTAAACAATGTGCATGTTAGGAATTTGTTTTTCGGATGTTTCATCCTCTGACAGTGACATGTGCACGTGTGAGAACATCTCTATAAACTTCAGTATCCTTTGTTTTGTATAAATCTTTGGGGTTCCTTGTAGGGTTTCTATATGTAGTATTCGATTTTGAAAATAGCAAGTTGTCACTTTGTATTGTAATCCTTAGTTGTCACTTTGTATTGTAATTCTACCGTTCTGATATAATGAAATATCAATCTACAATTACATGTGGATGCAACCCATAGTACCGAATCACACGTAAATTTGTTGATATATTTTCCTATTGTTTTGATGTTTTTCTTGCTTGGGCGTAACATTCTATCTCTTGTTCATCACGGCGAAAGCCATGGTCGACACGTGCAACACGTTTGTCCAAGTTTCTCAAAGTGCACATGTGTCCGACGGGGAAAATTTTTGTAAAATTGTAACAGTGCATAGCCCTCCTGACGCTACACACTAAAATCAAAAGGAAAGAAAAGAGGAAAACCCTAGATCCAATGTTTTAAAACAAGGAAAATTAAGGATTTAAACAGCCGAGGAACTATGAGAGCATCTCACACAGGCCATCCTTTGTCCGCTCCAACAAATCATCCTGACATGCAGATATTTAAAATTTTAATCTTCTCGCTAAGGCGTTCTCTCGCATCCATTACATTGCATCTCATAAAAAAGATTCAAAAATCCTTCTTTTTCAAAACAACTCTCATCCAATCATTAATTGTCTTCTCATAAAGAGAAATAACTTAGTTATAGCCTACACTACGTGCATGACACGTGTTTACATAAGAAAATCTAAATAAATCAACTAACATCAACTAAAATCCTAACAAATAAAATACCAAGTAAAATCAAATAAAAATGGCATGCATTACATAAGCAAATCTAAATAAATCAACTAAAATCAACAAAAATCTTAACAAATAAAACACCATGTAAAATCAAATAAAATTCTTAGCTAAATTGTTCTTAATCTTCACCACCTCCCTCCGAACATACCCGTATGTTGCCAGGTTAAGCTCTATTTGATCTTACATTTAACCAGAAATTAACGAACTCCATTAATCTAACAGTGAAGAAACCCCATGACAACCAAGCCATGGTACTTAAGAGTTGATTCATGGATCAGTTTCAGAAAACATATATTTGAGACGATGAGAAACAAGAAAACAATCTCGAGAAACTTTTGATCTGTAAATTAGAAGAAATGATAATCTATAGTGTAAAACTGGTTGCATATTTTCCATTCTGCCCTCATTGTTATTGAATATTTCCAATTCTGTGTTTATTAGTATCTATCTGTTAGAATTTGCATTGCCTGGCTCAGTGTTGTCAGATTTGAAATCCTTAAAGAGTCCCCAGTTTTTATAATGACAGGTGATGCTATATGTACACACATTCCAAAATCATTTCAGTGTACGCATTGTTTGATGTTTTTTGCAGATAAAAGTATCCCCTAGCCAATAAACAATTGTTGCAACCTCTACCTCTCCATGCAGTCATATCCATATAGTTATAAAATCCATTGGGCCTTTTGCAGACTAATATGTACACACCCTTTAACCCAGACTATACAGCATATACTTTCGAGTTTTTTAATTTCATGCATGTGTTGAGTTTTAACCTAAACCCTAATGAGAGCCATAGCAATAAAGCTCTGTCCCAATTGCTACGACCTCATGAAAGATTCCAAACGAAGACAACATCCAGTGCCATTGTAAGTCTATTCAAATCCTTCCATTCAACTGCCATCCATGTTTTCTAAGAAAGGTACTTCTTTGTTGAGACTTTCACACGAGTATAAATGAAAGGTACTTCTTTGTTGAGACTTTCACACGAGTATAAATGCATTCCCCCCCCCCCCCCAAAAAAAAAAAACACACACACACACACACCCGGCGTACACCAGTGCATGTTTCTCATGCAAGCCAACTGAAGGGGGATGATCGTAGAGTTGGCAGTCGGTATCAGCAGGAAAATTTTCAAATCTGCTCAGTTATTCCTATAACATCTTACTCACATTTTTTACATTTTACTGGGAATAATTAAGACCTAGTTTTGATTACATTGTTTGAGCAACATTTTTTTCCTGGTGTGAGATCATGTAGGTTGATGTTAGCTAAGAATCTTGCGTCATAAAGGAATGTACCATATTGTTTTCATTATTTGCTTTTATAGGTATATTACCATAATTATACCACATGTCTTCCTTAGGCATATTCTGAAAATTCTCTAAGATGAATGTAACTGTACTACTTAAAAGCCAATTTTTTGGTGTGGTGGGATTGCATTTACAACTGTATAGATCAAGGATAGAAATCTTAGTTTCGTTTTCGGTTTCGGTCTTCCGGGAATTTTAGGTTTCGGTCAGGTTTCGCTCGTTTTGATAGTTTCGAAGTTTCGTTTCATCCGTATCGATAGTTTCGGTAGTTTTCCTAGACATTACAAATACCAATCAAATAATAGAACATCTAAATTAATAAATTAATAAAGTAAGTAAAGTTTTACTATTCATATTACACATTTTGATATTCATGTTACATGTTACAGATACGTATATTCTATATTTACATGATACAAATACGTAGAATTCATGTTACATGTTGCAAATACGGACATTCATCTAAACATGTCACAAATCCGTATATTTAGAAAAGTTTTTATATTCATGTTACATATTTTGCTAAACATACTACACTTTCTACAAGTTCGCCATTCTCTTTGTACATTGCTAGAAGATAATGTCAAACCTGTAAATAAATGCAACGTGCTTAGCAAAATGTGTAAGGTGAATAGCAAGATTCTCAATACTAGCTATTCAAATTACACATTTAAACAATTACATTTATTTACAAGTTTGTCATTCTCTTTGGTTAAACTATCTGAAAGAGAATGTCAAACTTGGACATAAATGTACCATGTTACGCATGAAATGTAATTTGACTCACAACACGAAGAGCCCTCGTTCTTCTTCTCTTCTAAGGGACGTTGCATGAAACGAAGGGCTTGGGCCCTCTTTCTTCTTCGAACGATGGATTCTTCCGGGGATTTTTAAAGGCGACCATCTTCTCCTATGGTTCAACAAGCTTGACGGTGAGGTAAGCAACTCTCATCCTCCTCCTCCATTGTTTCTTCTTTTTTCTTTTTTGGTTTTCTCTTCTTCATCTTCTTCCTTTTTTCTATTTCTTCTTTATTCTGCCTTTTTCTTATTTATGCTGAGGCTTCCTGTTAGATTTTTGCAGTTTCAGTATGAACCCAAAATTTCAGCTACGCTTCGTATTGGAGCAGGCCAAAACCGGTATGAAACGGTCGACCGCAAAGGTTTCGACCAAAACCATAAATCTTGGTACATTCTAACTCCCAGCAGACTAACAAATGTCCCAGGCATACACTATCTACTTCAATGTTATTATAATTTCTTAGATTTTTATAAATCTAGAATCTTGATGCTATTTATCTTATTATTATTATAATTTCTAGAAATTTTTAACACTAAAATTTTGATGTGATTTGACTGTTATAATCCACATCACGTCAAATTTAAATGCAAAAAGTTTCAACTAACTCTAGATACTTCCTTCAGATTATTAAAGTTTAGGCCATATTAAATTTCAAATTCAAATAGCTGCGACTATTTAATCAACTCTATAATTCTTCAGATATTCTCTACAACAAAATTTAAGTTGCTTAAGTCATTTCAAGCCTCGTGTAAGTAATAAGTGCACAGTTATACATGCACATACGAGCCAAAAAAATTTCAGATGCAACTTCTTACCAAACCATTGCTTTCCACATTGTCAATCATTCACTTGGTACAACTGATGCCATGTCTCTAATCATCCCAATATGCTTCGTTTGAACTATTCTAGCGTGTTTATTTAAACTGCCTTCACATATAGATTTAATTGATTTCCATATTTTTTTCATTTAAGCTTTACAATTGTAAATGATAGTGTTTCAAGTATTGTAAAGTATACTCCTTGCATAGCCTAGTATTTTAATTTTTGTGTTCCTCGACTATTGTGGGGTTCGATACGTTATTCATTGTGCCTAACATGCACATTGCAGAACATGCAAAGATGATACATAAAACGTTGCTGCATTATAAGCATGCTTTCACTCCACTTCTTAGACAAAAGAGAACATGACTATCCCTAAAACCTATCCCTGAAAATTGCTGAGCAAGTTAAATAAGATTTTACGTTCATGAACAAATGTTTAGGATAGTCACTTAACGTCTTCTTGTTGATTTTGGTGATACAAACATAACAAAGTTCAGTACTTTTGGCTCAAATCTTCAGCTCAATTTTTGGAAAATTTACTGCAAAATTGCACCTTTTCGGAAGCCCAGTTCGGTGATTTTTTTTACAATTTTTCGTAGCGGCCCAGCTCAGTAAAGATTTACTAAAAACTTTGGTGGTCCACACAGGCTTGGCCCATGTTGCGTAGCATAGTAATTCATGGGGCACGCACACACAAGGCGGGTAGAGCAATAACACAGTGTGTGCCATAAGACAGGACGTGCGGCAGCATCACGTGTATAAGCGTAAGCACGAGAATCAAAGTGTGGCAGATGAGCTGGACACGTGGCAAGCGTTGGGGCATTGTGGATTGTGGTAGTGGTTTGAATCCAAATTTGTCCACTATTCCTAACAGGTTTTGAATTTGTTTTGACTTTATTTAAACGGTGTTTTCACTTAAGGTTTTAGGCTAATCCAAGAAAAGTTTTCCAGAGCCTATTTTTGCAGTTTATGTAACAATTCTAAAGGGCAAAATAGAGAGCTAAGAGGGTTAGTTAAGAGAGAGAGTTTTTCCAGATATATTTTCTTCAAAATTCTTATCCATTTCGTCTTTTCTCTTAAATCCAAATGCCATGTATTGAAATCTAAGTTTATTGAAATGACAATGATCTCTCTAATTTGTTGGATATTAAGTCTTCACCCCGTGGTTATTTTGATGATGAGCAATATATTGTGCTACTAATGTTTTCATTGAGTTTGTGTGCATGAAATGTAATTTTAATATAGTTTATGAAGCAAAGATGCATTGCACAAATGAAAGCCATGAATAAAGGGAGCTCAAATTAATGAAGCTCAAATGTGATGAAGCAAACAACTCAAAGAAGGCTAGGAGCATGAACAAATCAAGTCAAGTTCAAATGAAGTCAACAAGAAGAGTTGCAAGCTAAAATATAATATGTAATTTTGACTTTTATTCGAGTCTTAGGAATTTGTTAAAGCCTTTTGATTAAGCCCACACACACACTTAGGATTATGCCAAAAATGATTTAAAATGATTTAAATATCTTTTCCTAAGTTTTCGAGCCCAACGCCCATACTAGGAAGTCTCTTGGAGTCGACTACCACAAGACAGTCTAGCATCTGGGTCAAACGACTCGTTTTCAAAATCACTTTTATTGCATTTGAAATAATTTGAATTTCAAATTTCAAATTTCAATTCTCCTTGTTTAAATGCATATAAATGTTGGAAAAGTTTTTTTTTGAAATAATTTGAATTTCAAATTTCAAATCTCCTTAATTAATGCAAATATATTTTGTAAATAATCTGAATTTCAAATTTCAAATCTCCTTGATTGATGCATTTTTGAAATAATTTTTTGAAATGATTTTCATCTTTATAAATAGAGGGATTGAGCTTGGGTTTTACACAAGAAAATTGTTCATCAAAATTATTCATTTCAAAATAATTCTATTGCTCAAAAAGCTCTCAAATCTCTCTCATTTTATTTAGGCCTTGTTCAAATTCTTGTGCAGAAAATTCTTTATTGATTCTATTTATTTTATTGGCCTAACAATAACTTGATTTTATCTCCAAAGCCTAAAGCTTTTATTTTAGAGATTCAAACTTCAAGTTTTATTTTTTATCTTTGTGCTTCCTCATTTATATTCTTTCAAAGATCAAGTCATGAATATTGATCTCTATAAAGCCCAAGTGCTAATATTTTAGAGAATCAATTTCAAGTTATTTCTTTTGATCAAGTTTATATTCAATGTTCTATTTGATCAAAAGGATTTCAATTTCTTTTAGCCACATACATACATATTGGCTATAAGAATTTTGTGAATTAATTAAAACTTGTTTAATCTCTGTTTTTGAAGTTATATTTTAAAGAGATTTAAACTAAGTTTATTTTTTGATCTCCGAAGCTTTTAAGTTCTATATCTTTGAGATCAAATCTACTCCTATAGCAATCACATACACAAGGGCTTCATCAAGTTGTTATAGGTATTTGAAAATCGTTAAAAGGTTTGTAAATCATTGTTGGAGGCTATGTGGTGAGTAAATCCTTGTTGTATGCAAGGTGTTTGTAAAATTCATCAGGTTGTGAGGCAAAGAAAAATCCTCATTGGAGGTGAGGTGCTTTCTACTATTTACCGTAAATAGTGGATTAAAGCTCGACAGAGATTCGGGGACTAGACGACACAGGTTGTGGGGAACCAGGATAAAAATCTGTGTGTTTGTGATTGTTATTTATTCACTTGCATTTACATTCCGCTACTTAACTTTATTATTGCAAGTATTATTTTGTGTTAATTAGGATTAATAATATGTAACTCTTTTTAATTCTAGGAAGATTTCTAGAGGAATTTTAATTTCTGAAAAACACTATTCACCCCCCCCCCCCCGCTAGTGTTCTCTTTGCTATCCACAGGATCCAACATAATTGACTTTGCATTTTACGTTTATTAATATTATTGGATTGGGATTTGCTTTGGTATTAGAAGTATTTATCATTTGCTTTGATTATTCATTCATGATCTTGATTTTTCGCAAAGTGATTGTCATGTTTGACAAGTACTCATCACCACATACAATTGGTATCAAATCTTTATGATATTCGATCCGTATTTGGGCTCGCAGGATGGCTAAAGGAGACATGTGAAAATCATCAGCACCATGAGATCGAAGAAGAAAAATAAGGAAAACGGTTACATTATGATAAGAGCAAAGATTGCTCATTTGGTGGTCAACTGGAGTGATCTAAGAGTTCAACCCTATGTTTTTTATTCTCCAAATGAAACGATGGAAAACGGATTAAGCAAAGTCCATTGCTTTAAACGAGTATATAGGGTTATTGTGGGATCAACATGGATTAAAAGGATCAGATGCAGTTCAAATATTTGACCTGAAGGTTGATGGTGGCTGTAATGTTTAGGTGCGATACAGGAATGGAGCCTCATGCTTGATGGATGCTAGTTTTGTTTCAAGGCATAGTGTGACACATGATTTGTATGTCAAGTTTATCTTAATACCGATCATGATAGCTAAAGATCTAGGTAGAGCATGGTGTAGTGATTGCAATTACCTGATATATGACAAGAAAGCATCATGAGTGCTTGGTTAGAGATCCATAGTGTAGTGATCATTATTCTCAGGGCGTGACGAAGGAGCATCATGAATACTGACGACGGAGCATCATGAATACTGAGTTTTGACTAAAATGGAGCATGATACCGTGATCGTGATTATTCAAGGAGTGACATGAGAGTGGTCATAAATGCTCGGTTGGACATTAAGATGCGTGTATAGGATATTCATAGAAGCTAAAGCATGATGTAATTGCAGATTTATGTGTGAAGTGGGATGGAGACAATCGTACATCTTCGGTTTATATGGCTCATTTGGATACAAGCAAAAGTAGAGCGTTGAAATTATGTCTCATATCCATGTTATTGCATAAGTAGGTGGGGTGTTGTCATAAAAACACACATAAGTTTGAATTCAGATCAGATTCAAGGATTAGATTCAGATTAGACGGTCGTTTGATATTGAATTTTAAAATTTGTAAATGAATTGAATTTGGGTTAGAATTGCGTTTAGAACTTTAGTTATTTAGTTATGTGGGAACAACTAAATAAGAGTTGTATTAAGATAGTATTTTCTTGTAACGTTATATACTTCCCTTATTGTTAGATGAGATGTGAACTTTTAGGAGACTTTGGAAGCCATGTGATAGTGTAATTGTATGTGAAAAAAGATAAGAGAATATTGGTAAAGATGAGAGATCATCTTGTAATCGCGTATTCCTCTCTTATAGTGAATTTATCTATCGATGCTCAAAGGATATAGGTCGAGTTCGGTCAGCAAAACTACGTATATCTTGGTATTCTTCTTCTTGATCTAGTGTGTTGATCTTGTGTGTGATTTTTGTCCTCTTGCATGCTCGGTTTTTCTAAATATCTCGAAAATCCTAACAATTAGTATCAAAACCATATGTTTGAATTTAGACCAAGGTGATAGCGAAAAGTTCTTCAAGAAGTAATACAAGCGAAGCTACAATAGGTTCGAGCTCATATACAAATGGATATGGATCGTATGTGATGATTGGGAATAGCAATATAAGGATTTAAAAATGTAAAATGCTATATTCTATCGATAATGTTGAAAGTTTTGGGTTTGGTGTCCAGATATGAAAAAAGTCTTGGTTAGTTGACATGCAACCTTTAACCAGTCAATGGTACTAAAATGCAAGTGTCTGATAGTATAAAAACATGTGAAGGCAAGGCAATGCCAAGTTAGATAATGGTACATATTCCAAATTACAGATTCGACATAATACTTGTTTCAAATCACAGGTTTGGCAAAAGAGTAACAGTTGATAGCGAGTGTCATGAGAGTACACATAAAGGTATTACTACATGTTGTGATAGCAAATGTGACAGTAGGAGTTCTAATCATGATAATCCTAAAGCTATTATATATGATTCGATTGCTAGCAGAGTGGGATGACGCACCATAAAGCTCTCAGTTTGCTATGGTTGCGATGAATATGTAAATTTAGCTTAGCATTGCATGCGTATGGAGATCCTATGAATAATAGGGATGCAGTGGATGCAATGAATTTGGAGATAAAGATGATGCCGATAGGTTGATGCATCTTGAGAAAATTCATAAGAAGAATCCATCAAAGGAATTATCGATGGTGAAGTTTGAGTATCGCTCAAACTTGTTTTCCTTGATAAGGTGTTAGGGTGCCACTTAGTGGCATGTAAGGATACTAAAGATCGCTTCAGGTTTATAGATTTGGTTGATGTGACGTTGAGTTTAGAGGTTCACTTCACAAGGAAACTTGTTCAATTCTTGGCTAGGGTGATGCTTAGTGCCACTAGCCAAATGACTTGACCTCATTGCGACATGGTTAGCTTAAAGGTACATGTTTTGGAGACACGATTTGGCTTAAGTTTTTTGTGTGTATTTGTATCAAACTAGAGTGTTACTTTGGTGATATAAAGACAACAAAATTCAGTACTTTTGCCCAAATTTTCAGCTCAATTTTGGTGAATTTGTACCAATTTTTGCAACCTTTTTTATGCCTAATTCGATAATTTTTCATAGTTTTTTGTAGCAGACCGGCTCGGTGAATTTTTGCTAAATTTTTGTAGCCCACTAGAGTTTGGCACCCGCTGCAAAGCATAGCAGTGCACGCATCACACATGCGTGACCGATGCAGCAACATGCAGCGTGTGATAAGGTAGGACGCACGGTAGCATCACATGAGCAAGCGTGAGCACAAGAATCAAAGAGCAACAACATATCAGGACATCCGACAGGTGTCGGGGCATCGTGAGTTGTGGGCGGGATTTGAATCCAAATTTGTCCATTATTCTTATCAAGTTTCGGACCTGTTTGGTCTATTTAAATGGTATTTTCACCCAGGATTTTAGGCTAATCCAAGAGCAGTTCGGCAAATCCAAGTTTTGCAGTTCATGTAGCAATTACAAAGTACAAAAACAGAGAGCCAACAAGGTTTGTTGTGAAAGACATAATTTTTCCTTAGAGGTTTTCTTCAAAGTTATTTATTTGGCTTGATTTTTTACTGGAATCCAAGTACCACAATTTGTAATCCAAATTTATTGAAGTGATATTAACCTTTCCAACTAGATTTATACCAAAGATTAGGTTGTATCAGCATAAATATTGGTATTAGGTGTGTGGTTATATTTTGATTTTGCATTCTACGATTATATTTCTATTGAATTGCGGATTGCTTTGGTATTGAAAGTATTTGTTGTTTGCTTTGATTGTTGATTCATAATATAGTTTTTCCGCAGGTGATTGTCGAGTTTGACAAGTATTCATCACCCTAACACTTGCTAGTTGCTACAATATTTTTGGCTTGTCAAGTGACTCTTTAAGATGTACCACTGATGTTATATGATGGTTGTGTAGCACAGACACTCTTATGGTGAAGCCATGCCATGTAATACACGCATGCCAGTCAAATACATGTGTCTTGTGTAGTTTCGAGAACTTTCTGCATGTCGATATGTGGTGGCCATGTCAGCTTAGCTATATCCATGCAACATACTGTCACGGTTACCCTTGAAGTAAAATTTAAGAACATGTATATCACTTGATTGGTAGTAGATTGCACTCTTCTTTTGATAGAACTGCCACCCAGGTCACCATGCTATAGTATGGATTTGTGTATATTTACACCGCTTCCATACAATCAGAAGTTTGAGGCTAAAATTTATTAAGCATAAGGGCACAACAACAACAAAGCTTTTATCACAATTTTTTGAGGTTGGCAACATGAATTCTCCTCTTCCATTCAACTCAAAAATCAATATCCTCCGTTATCGAAATGTCATTGAAGGTTGTAATCAGCTTAACACATTTGGTGTAAAAATAGTGCCCGATGCCCAGCAAACTTAGGTCATGTGGCATAACACTTCCTACGCAATAGAGTGAGAGTTTGCTGGAGGGAATTCTGAATTATAATATATGGGCACACGTGCCTAATTGACTCTTTCTTCTTTCTTTGTAGTGTCTCCCTCCCTCGTCATAATCTTCACCCACTTTAATGATGTAGCCCTACTGGCTTTTCTGTTTTTTATTTCTTAAAAAAGAAAGAGCTTGATTCTTGAAAAGTTGCTCTGTCCAATTTTACTAAGACATACATGAGGGGCAGCTTCCTTAATATAGATCATAAAAACTTGGGTAGTTTGCTTATATCATAAGCATATTATACGACACAACTTGAGGGCATATGGGTATATAAGCAAATTATGGGACAAATGTTTAGGGCATATGGGAAGGTGTGATTGGTCCAATGCACATGATTCTATTTGACTTAATTGGAAACAATCTCAATGACTGGTTTTTTTAAGTTCATGTTGACCGGAAAAAATGGTGTCATTTTAGTGTGATAAGGATACAGGATATAAGAATTAAATGGTTCTTCCTCACAGAAGCACACTGAAGATAATTGATCATCACATTAGGAAAGTTGCAGCTGATCTAGCAAATTTTTCGTGCCGAACGTGGTGGACCGAAATTCTAAGAGCGGTGTTATACTGGAGTTGCAAAATAGGTAAACCATATCTATCCATTATTTTCTTTTCATAGTGAAACTAAAAATGATGTGAAGGGTACAGAATAAGTTCAAGAAGAAAACTCCCTAAGCAAACATGTGTAATGCCCTACATTAATTACAATAGAAGCCTCTAATTGGTGGCAGGTTGATATCTTGATTTGATTCGATATATCTTATTTCTTCTAATAATCTTAGACTAAACATAATGAGAAGAAAGATAAATGGCATGGAAGATGGAATGGAACATACGAAGAGCTGCACACATGTCATACAAGATTAGATGAGAAAAAATGAATACAACTGGTTTATGATAAACCTTTAGGTTCTAGCTAGGCTGTGCACACAAGGCCATGCTCCATATGGACAGAATGCGTCAATACGCAGAAAATTCTAAATAGAAAATGAATACATATGACTTGTGTGTTCGTGGCAGACACATCTGACACGAAATTACACAGCTTTGTGGAAGAAGTGTATGTGATTCATATGTTATCAGTAATAAACGGCTTCATGGAAAAAGTGTACGTCCAACATAAGTTACTGGTACAAAAAACAAATTAATTAATAAGCACTGAAATCTATAGAAAGAATTTCCATCACCTGGTGGAACTGTTGATCTTTGATCAATTGCCGCTTTCTCTGTAAAAACACCGAGAGCTTCTTTGTAGGCATCAAGTTGCAGAACTACCAGTTCTTGGGATTGTTGGTCATCAAGCATGTGCACAAAGCAGTAAAGGAGCCCATTAGTGACCTCAGCATCAACAAAGAAATCACTTGAGTAAAAGAGACTTGGATTCAAGTAATACCCAGCTGCATGAAGAGGACTATGAAGATAGTGGTTCCATATGTTATCTATAATCATCCAAAAAGGTCCATATCTTGCTTCTTCGCCTCCTAAATTCCTTTTTATTTCAATCTTTGCACGATCCATGGAATCATACAAAAACCCAAGTTGAGCTGCATCACTTCCATTAATCTGATGCAAAACACCAATTAACGGATTGGTGACCTTCAAAATTCCAGCAGCAGAAGCCCAAAAGGCAGGAGTTTTAACCATTGCACACACGGTTTTACCCTTTGTTTTAGAAGCCCAAGTGGACATGTTCCATGATGATGAAGTGAACATATGCAACAAATTTTCCTTTTCAGACATCATGTTTTCCAGTGTGATAAAGGGTGCCACTGATTTCAGCCTTGAGGTCCGGACAAGCTCTTTACCTCGAATATGTTTCTTCATCAGCTCTAAAGGCAATGCATGACTATAAATGAACCTAGTAATAGTCTTAGCCTCAGTAAGTACCTTCTTCACAGGCTCAAGTGCTGATATTCTTTCCAAAATAAGATCTATACAATGATCTGCACATAAATTATAAAATATTGTCCTGTACTTCTCGACTAATTTCTTGCCGGCAGCCTCCATATAACATGTTGGATCATGATTAATGACTTGAACAACATTTCGAATCCCCACCTCCTCAATAACTTTGCTGAGCAATGAAAACAATGCATCAACATCACTAATAGCATCGGAAGCATCTACAGATCTTAGGAATATAGTCCCTTGCGGGGAATCTACAAGGAAGTTAATCAGGCTTCTGCCCCTTTGATCTGTCCAACAATCCAACAAAATGCTACATCCAGTTTGCTCCCAAGAACGCTTCACGATTTCCACGCGCCCCTGAACTTCTTTCACGTCCGCTTCAAGGATCCACCCTTTGAGTTCATCATACTTAGGGGCCTTGAATCCAAATCCACAGCTAATAGCAGCATCTACCATTCTCTGAAAAGAAGGTAACTTAATACTATTAAGATCAATACCTGCCTCAAAGAAGAACCGACCTATGCATTTTGAGGCAACCAAGGTTGTGATATCCGTCACTTCTTCCTTAACAACTGCATCTACATCTTCTATCTTGACAGAAACTAGGACACTTTGATTGCCATTGTCACCTTCATCCCGACACAAAGGATCCATATCATTCTTTCTCTTCTCCGAAAGATCTGGCTGACTTTGTTCCACATGGGAACCGGTTATATTATGATTTGAAGCCTCCAAGGATGCAGTTAATGGTGCTAAATTTTCATTTTCTGAGTTAGTTGAAGCGTTCAGTTTCGGCTGGCATCGTCTGGCTTCACTGGATGGAGGTGAAAAGTTCCTTTTCAGAGGAAGATCCGGATGGTACAACTTCCCAACTTCCTTCAACAGCCTCTCTTTCTTCTTTTCAAGAAGAGCACTCTTCATGGGGATTTTAACATCTTCCGGAACTTGAGTGCATGCTACCACATCGGTCCCCACGCCGCCTAAGTGGTGCTTAAGACGGTTGAATCCACGAACCACCTTATCACAATACTTGCATTGCACTCTATTTTTCTCCTTGTCAAGGGCCATTCCGTGGCTCTCAATCGCATCTCCTTCTTCACTTGCACTCATTATCCAATAAAATGGTGCCCTTTCAGACTATCTTGACCGAATGTAAAGCCTAAATCTGAATAGTGGAACAACCAGCTTAGCGCCGCAGCCTGTGACTTGGAATATAGTTGAAAGACTAGCATACGGGATTAGGAATGTAAATAAAAATAGAGACCCTTGAGTATCGCCAACCATCCAGTTGAACCTCATGCAATTCGATACGGTCAAAAGTGTAGCAAATCAAGGATGCATATACACAACATGCAGATACAGAAACCAAAAAAGGCATTGATATCGGCACCAATGGTTTGAATGTTCGGCCAAAGCCCAAACTTAGCAAACTAGAGACACATAAACTTCAAGTTGTTTAATTTCAGGTACCGTTACCCAAACTCAAAGCTTTACAAAGTTCCCACAGATTAAATTTGTAAAAACTGTAACTCCAGCAAAAATATTAACAACTACAACATCAAGAAGGCAAACAATTTACTTAAATATGAATGACTGGCGGAGCCAGTTTGGGCCTCAACTGACCCCAATTTGTACCAACTGATGTTTAATACTAAATAAAATCCCTGAAATTTCGCTACCTCCACTGATGAATAATAAAGTGGGACATTTGAATTAAACCCCCAATGGGGTTTTATAAGAGTGGAGCCCCATCAGAGGCCGCATGCAGAAGATAATCAACAAAACCCCATCAAGCAAACGAATTGATCTTTTAAAATGACATGCAAGACCATTTGAATTCTTCCTGAAAACAAATGATCATGATGGTGATAGTAGAAGAAGAACAGCTGACCTTGAAAAGCTCCGGCTTATCTGCTCACCATCAATGAGTGAGAAGAAGCAGATAATTCTTCAACAAAATGAAGGGGTTTTTTTTCTGCTGCCGCTTCAGTTTGAGATCGGCGCTGCCTTTTGGAAGAAGACAAGCAGGAAGAAGAGGTAGCTGGAGACCGGAAGGGCTGAAGGGAGATGGGCGCGTCGCGTGTCGCCGTGTCGGTGTGGTTTTTGTACTTATCGGTCGACTCGTAACGTCCCCCGGCCCTTTCTTTTCACCCCGGTTCACGAACCCTCGGGACATCCAGTGTCCCGGCTGTTGGGTGTGGCTTCGTTTTTTAGTTCCAAGAAATAGGAACGGAACAAATTGGAATCAATGCCTCATATTATATGTTTTTTGGTAGTTCAGCCTCATATTATATTGCAAAGAATCTATTTTGACAAACAGAGTTTTTTTGCTGGAATAATGGGTTTCATGTTGGAAAATGATAAGGATTTTGTTAGGATTTATTCATGCCTGCATTCATGATTGCATTGTCATAAGTGACACAATGATAATTGTTGGTTGCTCGTTACTATCTTGAAGAACAAAGACGGTTTCTCTTGTTGTTGTTGGAAGATTTGTTGAACTTGATGTTGTATCGGAGCAACAGTATTCTGAACGAGAGAATCGACCCGGCCTAGTATGTTGAAAGAATTGTTGAACATTATGTTGTGCCATAATGTTCAACATGATGTGTCTTTATGCGGCATTGGTTGCTCGCGATTTACTTGGATTCGGGTTTGGGTATTTCGTGATCTTATCCTTCTATCTTTAACCGTTCAGGTATTTACCTTGATTACATATGGTTAAAGATTTGATTGGCTATTTATATCTCTCGGTTATTTTGTTGAAAGACGGTTAGAGAGATTTTAGCTTGCAATATCTTCGCAACGGGCTCTTGCGGATTTTGTGGGATCACATGCTTGTTGGGAGTTGCGTATATTGTGGTTGCCTAGCTGTAACCATTTGGATTGGATACTTGCTGATCGAACCGTGGATTGAGGGGGTGCGAAGGCTATTAGGGTTCGAGGACGCTGACGGCGAGGCTACGGCTTTTGAGTAAAAAGCTCTGTGAAAACTCCGGGAGGGAGGCCGACGGCTACGCACGTAGGATCAAGGGAGTTGATCTAGTCGGTGGTGCAAGGGGAGCTTGCCGAGAATACTTCACGGGGTTGATTGCGATCACCCCTCGTGGTTTATATTAAGGGGGACTGTGTTCCTCCTAGTTGAATCGTGATTATTAGAGTTTGTACTCTCTGATTATTTTAGTGAAGCATTCTATTTTTCTGGGCGTGGCTCCGCAGATGTAGGTGTGTGCATCGAACTGTGTTACCAAGTCTTGTGTGTCGCTGATTGACTTGTGTTATTTCGTTGGATTTATATTTCATTACTGCATACTGAATTTCATTTGGTATCAGAGCAGGTCATCCGCATAACTTTTTTCTATCAAAGTGGGTGTGATCATGTGTGTCAGTACACACATGATGAATACTAAAGAAGGTGCCTCTGTTACTCGTCCTCCATTACTCACCGGATCCAACTACACTTACTGGAAGTCGCGTATGCGAGCCTTTATCAAGTCCCTGGATGAAAAAGCTTGGGTGGCTACGGTTGAAGGATGGAGCCCTCCAACTGAAGTTAACAAGGAAGGCAAGGAATATCTCAAACCTGTGAGAGACTGGGATCCAGAAGAAGAGCGTGCGGCATTAGGAAACTCAAAGGCAGTGAATGCCATTTTCACTGCAGTCGATGAAGAGCAGTTCAAGTTGATATCAACATGTGAGCACGCAAAAGAAGCCTAGGACATTCTTCAAAATGTTCATGAGGGGACCAGTACAGTTAAAGCTTCTAAACTTCAAATGCTTGCATCTCAGTTTGAGAATTTGAGAATGAATGAAAACGAGACTATGGCGGAATTCAATGGAAGATTAAGAGATTAGCTAACTAGGCATTTCAACTGGGCAAGAAATACTCTCAAAAGAAGCTTGTGGAGAAGACGATGAGATCCCTACCCGAGAAATTTTCTACTAAAATTGCGGCTATTGAAGAAGTGAGAAATACCTCCACCATGAGACTGGATGAACTCATGGGTTCTTTGCAAACCTATGAGATGAATCTCAAGCAAAACAGAAGGGAGAAGTGAGTAGCTCTAAAAGCTAAGGCAAGTGAATCTTCCAAATCTGATAATGAGTCGGAGCTTGAAGATGACATTGCATTACTCACCAAAAACTTCAGTAGGATGATGAGGAATATTAGTAACAGAGGTCAGAATCTCAAACCTGCAAATAAGGTGTTATGTTCAGGTCCTCCTGCTGGTGAAAAGACTACTAGCCGCTCTACTCAGAGGTATGATTTCAAAAACAAAGGAAAGTGAATTCAATGTAGAGAGTGTGAAGGATTTGGCCATATACAAGTTGAATGTGCCAATACTCTTAAGAAGCAAAAAGGAAAAACTCTAGCCAGCACCTGGAGCGATGAAGATTCTGAAGGAAGTGCAGAAGATGAAGACATAACCAGCAACTATGTTGCTTTCACAGCTACCCTGAAAAACAAGTCTGAGTATGACCGTTCTAGAAATGTTGAACATAATGTTACAACATTTGCTCCAAAATCAAGTACTAAACAAGGAAATGTGATACATGATGTTGAAACAAATAGTACAACATACGACACCGAGGTTGACTCCAAAGGTGAAAGTGAGGGATATGTTGGTGAAGAGGATATTCGGTCAGCCTATCAAACTATGTTCAACAAATGGATAGATATCTGTTGTAACGGTCGCTTTCCGACCTTATGGATTTTCTGCGTGCACGTGCTTTTTCGTGCACGTATTTTATTTGGCTCTTTCCTTGCTTCGGTATATATGATGTGATATGCCGTTGTGACCGTATCAAAGTGTAGAATTTTATAGTAATTTTTGGGAATGTCATTTCACGGCTCGTTTTCTCGCAAAACGGTTTTGAATGGAGGGGCGTTTTGGTCTTTTTGCACCAATACGCGGTTCTCGATTTTATGATAATTTTTTGTAGGAGTAACACGCGATCGGACACCGTAGCCCCATACTTCTCGTCTCTGCAATCGTCCCGGTATTTTCGGATTATTTTTCCGATGTCCATGGTGAAACTTATCTCCTAATCAATTTCCAACCCTTGCTTAACCCTAACCAATTTGAAATTCAAACTTGAAATCAAATCCTAATCTAGATCCACAAATTGTGTCATACGTATGAGTGGTTATTTTCCTTCCTATTCTCACCCCTTTTCCCCCTCCTTGCACCCACTCTATTTCTATCTCTCTCTCGCATTCAACCCAAACCCTAGATGAGTTTAGCAAATGATTTCTTTCAAAACCCTACCCATTCACGTAATCACCTAGGGCTAGAACATTTCTTTTCCCAGCCATCACAATACCCCGTGCGAAAACCCTAAGGCCTAGACCTAGCCTTCACGTGTTTCCACCCTAAACCCAAGCTAACATATGTAATATCCTAATTAAGGTCATTTTGTTTCTCCCTAGTATAATCAGCGGCACTCCCTACAACCCTTTAAATAATAACACTAGGTTATTTTGTTCTCCCAAAGCACAGCACCCTTCACCTACTATCTCTTATAAAATAATAAACCCTAGGCTCTCCATCATTTTTCTTGCAGCCGCTGCACATTACCCCGAGCGAAACCCTCTCCCTCGCAACTCACCCCCCCTCACCGCTGATCCTCCTCCTCCACGGCGAGACCCTCGTCGGCGGCCAACTGCTCCGGCCACCCACCGCCGCGACCGCCTGGAACCGCCCCGCCGCCGGCCTTTACGCACAGCAACAACAGCAGCAGCCTCAGGCTGCTGCTGCTGTTTTTTTTCGACGCTGCACGGCCGCGAGCGCCGCCCCGCGGCCTCCCTCATCCAGCCAACCGCCGCCCAGCGCCGTCAAGGCCCTTCGACAACTCTCCCGGGCCGGCCAGCAACGTCCAACGCTCCTGCGATCTTTCGTTCGACGCTCTACCTCCTTTTGCTATCTGTTTTGACCCCCGGGCCTTTGTTTCCCCTTTTGCTCGCTGTCCCGCGGCTCCTCGAATTCACATACACCGTCTAGGGACTGCTACCATGTCTCCCTCCGCTGTCCGCTCTTTCCGTAGTTGTTGGGCGTCTGTGACGATGCCCCTCGCTTGCGGATCCACCGTGCTTGCTGTTTCGACTTCTCAAATCGTTGACCCCTCTCCTTCATTGCCGTAGATCCACCCGTCGCCACAAGAAGACGTGCCGTAGCCGTGCCTTTCAGATCGGTCGCCGTTCAGACTCTACGTCCATTTTGCGTCAAACACCGGAGAGACGGACTACCGCAGACGCGACGCTTGGACGAGACGCTCTGGACGGACGACACACTCGCCACCGCAGGCAAGTGTACTCACTTGCACTTTCGGCCGTGTTTAGGCCATAGACTCGTAGGACTGTTAAAATGTGAACAAAGAGAACCGGACGTGAAATGATAGCGTCCAGGACACACCTTGATAGTTTAGACTTGACGACGAAGTCTAAGCACTGTTGAGTATTGATTCCCCGGATTTGGTTTTGATGATGAGCAAACATAAATATTGTGAACTAACTTCTTTGTGAGCGTAGTTATGGAGATCGTCGCCAAAATACTACGTACATCAAAAGCGACGTCTCAAGACTTCTCAATACGCGTGATCATGTGCCTGAAGCTTCGTTGAAGCTCAAGGAGCATTATTGAAGTCAAAAGTGTAGATTGAAGCTTTGAAGACGGTTCGTCTTGTTTAATTTAATGTCTTCTAGCTTCATAGAATAGAATGTTAAGCCTTGAGTAGGACTTACATTATAATCTTTTTATCGCTCATATCTTAGAGCTAGGATTATCTTAAAAGCCATTAGAAACTTTCCCGAAGCCTATCGCTTCTTCCCTCGGCTTCTAGTGCATTTTAGTTGGTTCAAGTAGAAGAACCAACCGACTAAATGACGATCTAGTCGGTCGGCAATTCCTCTTGAACCGACTAGATGTCCTTGCTCAATTCAGCCTGGCACTGTTGATCAATTAGTCGGTCAAAGAAGGTTCACCGACCGACTAGATGACGATCTAGTCGATTAGGAATCCTTCTCAGACCAACTAGTTATCATTGCCTCATTTCAGCCTGAGCTACTGTTTCGAGTTAGTCGGTCTTAGCACAGTTGTCGACCGACTAGTTGTGAAACTAGTCGGTTGGAATTTGTTCTCAGCCCGACTAGTTCAACTTCAATTCAGCCTATACTATTTCGACTCTTAGTCGGTCAAAGAACACTCACCGACCGACTAGTTGTGAAACTAGTCGGTTGGCAAGTCTTTTTAGACCGACTAGTTCTTTATGTCTGAACTTTCGCTTTTGGCTGTTCTCCAGTTAGTCGGTTCATGTTGAATCACCGATCGACTAGTTGAGAAACTAGTCGGTCGGTGATCCTTCTTTGACCGACTAGTCTGCTTCAGAATAGAGCCGTTGGAGCATTAATTGCCACGATTTTTCCTCTCTCTTTCCTCTATCCTATATATACTTGGAGGGGTTCTTTCCTAGTATTAAAGGCTGCATATTTTGGGATTTAGAGCAATCAAAGAGAAGCAAATCAACTCCATTCTAAAGCTATCTCTTCTCACTAAAATCACTCTCTCACTCTTATTTTCAAAGAGAGATTCATTGATTGTGAGCCATTCAAGCCAAGAGATTGATTCTAGTCACCATCCTCCATCCTAGCCTTCGATAGCTGATCATATTGGTGGAGCTTCGGTTTGGTGACATCTTCCTCCTCAAAATCCTCCTTGCCCTAATATTGGTAAGTTTACTCAAGGCATAGGATTTTGTGGTAAGTGTTTCATTATTTCATTTACTTTGATATTGTATGTTCTCTCGGTTGTGAGAGAAGTGTGTGATCCCGGGTTGTGGGAGTCACATTTTCATTGTGTATGATTTGGTCTTGTAGAGGTTTTTCTATAAGAATTTCATAGTGTAAAATCTTGGGTTAGTGGTTTCTAACTCAAGTATCCGGAGGAGATCCTGGTGGTTGGGACGTAGGATCACCGGAAACAAGTCAGGGAGACTTGGGTGAATCCGAACCCGTTACATACTTTGTTTGCATTGTTTAATTCTTGTTGTTTGTAGTTATTCCGCATTGTTGTTTGTATGTTTGCACAATAATTAGGAATAACTCTCTTGATTATTTTAAAGTACTATTCACCACCCCTCTAGTACTTGTGCAGTAGCTTCGTAGGGCATTACAAGCACAACAACAACTTTTGACACCTTAGGGTTATCTTGTGTGTGCGTGCGTGTGGACCCCCTAGAAGAACCATCCCTGTCTTGTCACGTCGTGTCTTGTCATACACAGCCTGCGGGCAATAGGGCACTCACCGAGTGATCCCTGGTACTGATACACAGCTTGCGGGCAATAGTGCACTCACCAAGCTAGAGTGAGTGATCCCTTGTACGGACTTGTCTTGTCTTGAGCACTGGGTTGGGGTAGGGTTGAGCGTGCGCACGGGGAGAGTGTCTGATCCCCCTCGAACCGTATGGCATGAACCCTTCGAGTCACACATGTCTTGTCTTGTTCCCGTGCACAAGGTTGAGCGTTCCCTCGGTTGAGGAGGTGCTGGCCGCCTTCTAACCGAAAGGCGTGCACCTTAATGACACACTTCTTGTCTTGTCTTGTCCCGTGCACAAGGTTGAGCGTTCCCTCAGTTGAGGAGGTGCTGGCCGCCTTCTAACCGAAAGGCGTGGACCTTGGTGACACACGTCTTGTCCTGTCCTGTCTTGTCTTGTCTTGTCACGTCTTGTCAGGACCCGTTTAGGTTAGTCCCGTAGTCCGTAGCATACGCTACGGCTACTACTTGTCGCGTTGTACTTTTCCTGCTGCGTTTACTTCCTTTTGTTACTTTGTTATAACCCCAGCATGCTAATCAACCAGTAAATCGTTGCGTAAAATTTTGGTACACTTGCAGTAGAGTCTAACCCTCTTTTGTAGACTTTACTTGACGTACAGTTCCTTTCTTTTGGGTGATGTACGTCAGGTGTTGAGTCGGAGTACGTTGACGAGGCAGACATGCCAGAGTACGTAGAGCCGGAGGACGCAGACCCAGAGTATGTGCCCGAGGAGGACCAGAGCTAGAGATCTTTGCGTTGCTGATCCAGAGGTTTCACTGCAGTTTAGTTGGGTGCGTAGCACCGTTTATTTTCTGTCTAGGTTGGGTGCTTGCACCAGTAGTTTACCTTTCAGTTGTTGTAGCCGTGTCAGGCTTTTGTTAGACTCTCAGTACTTCTGGATTGTTTTTTTGGAATAAAATGAATATTTCTTTTTAGTACTTTTGTTGTTCCGTACTAACCTGCAGGGACCTGTTTCTTCGTCTTGGAGTACCACACAGACGCTTATTGGGCCCGAGCTTCATAGCTCCGGCCTAAGCGGGCCTTAGTCACGCTTCGCCTCCGTAGTTTGGGAAGCGGGGCGTGACATCTGTGTAGTGAACAAGAAGTTGAAGAATGAATGTGCCAAGCTAAGAAGTGAGAAGGATGAGACAAGGACTAAACTGTTGAAGACAGAATTGAGTCTTCGAAATCTTGAGAATAGTCTGAAGAGAACACTGCTTAGAGTTGAGAAGGCGGAAAGCACCCTCAACAGATGGAACTCCAGGAAGTCTAAACTTGATGATATTCTCAACATGGATAAGGTGTCTGGAGATCGAACAGGAGTTGGATACAACAGAGGGAGCCACCTACATACCTCCAAGACAAGGCGTGTACCCATTACTAAGGAGCATGAAAAACAGAGTCAGCTCAACGGGGATGAGTCAAAAGAGAAGAAAAGAAAAGGTCCAACAAAAGGTACAACATATAGGCGGCCGATATGTGACTACTGTAGGCAAGTTGGACACAATGACTGGAGTTGCTTCAGACGCATGAAGAACTGGAATGAAGGCAGAAGTGTTACCCATCCCAACAAGAGAACAACCATGTTATGGGTTAAGAAATCTGAGCTGGTAAGCATGGTTCATATACTTCACTAGTTACATTCTCAGAAAATCTGTGGTATTTTGACAGTGGGTGTTCTCGACACATGACTGGAAACAAGGGACTTCTTTCTGAGTATACTGCCGGCAACAAAGGTCATGTTACCTTTGGCGATGGTCAGAGAAGCAAGGTAGTTGGAAAAGGGAATCTAAATGTGACAAGGTCCTTAAAGCTGAAAGACGTGATGCATGTAGAAAACTTGAAGGCCAACCTCATCAGCATAAGTCAGTTGTGTGACCAAGGATTACTTGTCCGCTTTACCAAAGATGAATGTCTTGTTTTCAATGGAGATGATGTTTGTATTCTTACTGAAAAAGGTCAAACGACAACTGATATCTTCTGTAAGATCTTAATAAGTGTTTCAATATCACTGCTGATGTTTCAGAACAGTGGCATCAAAAACTGGGCCATGTCAATTTCAAGACCTTGATGAAGATCTCTCAAGCCGGAGCTGTTCGTGGAATGCCAACCCTAACCAAGAAGAAAGAAGGTGTTTGTGAATCATGTCAACTGGGAAAGCAGAAGAAGATGAGCCACAAGCAAATTCAAATAATCACCACCTCGAAAAATCTGGAGCTGCTACACATGGACCTGATCGGACCCATATCAGAAACTAGCGTGGGAGGTAAGAAGTATATCTTCGTTTGTGTTAATTATTTTTCTCGGTTTACTTGGGTGGATTTTCTTAAGGAGAAATCAGACATGATTGATGCTTTCAAAAGATTGTGCACTCGTCTTCAAGTTGAAAAAGGAGACATCATTGGCAAAATCATCATGATCCGGGGTGATCATGGAAAGGAGTTTGAGAATCACTCCTCTGAATATTGTGAAGCACATGGTATAGGATATGAATTCTCGGCTCCGAAGACTCCTCAACAAAACGGAGTGGTTGAAATGAAGAATCGCACGCTTCAAGAAATGGCACGAGTTATGTTGAATGCACGAGGTGTCAATGTTAAGTGGTGGCCTGAAGCATCAATACAGCTTGCTATACTATCAATAGGGTCTATTTTCGGCCAAGGACTGAGAAAACTCCTTACGAGATCTAGAAAGGTAGGAAACCTGATGTGTCCTACTTCCACATCTTTGGAAGCAAATGCTATATCTTGCAAGACCGTACTCCCAGTCGGAAGTTCGATGCCAAGAGCGACAAATGAATCTTTCTTGGATATTCTACAAGGAGTCGTGCCTTCAGAGTGTTGAATCAACGCACAGATGTTATGATGGAATCCATCAATGTAGTGGTAGATGATTTTAATCAGTGAGAGGCCATCCTAAGTGGAGAAAAGGTTGTTCAAGAAGACAACACTGATGAGGAGGGTCGTGTTGAAAATGATGTTGCAACAATTAAGACTAATCATAACAATGTTGAACAAAATGTTGCAACACATGATACAACCACAGTTGTGATAACTCAAGCTGAGGCTGGAGATGCTCAAGATGCTGAGGGAATTACGAAAGTTATACGCGATCATCCTCCTGAGCTGATCATTGGTGACGTACACAATAGCCGCCGGACAAGAGGTACTAGTCGTGTCAACTACAGAGATCTGGCCGGGTATGCGTGTTTTCTCTCTACTGTTGAACCTAAAAATGTGAAGGAAGCTATTGTTGATGAATTCTGGGTTTCGGCCATGCAAGAGGGGTTGAACCAATTTCAACATAATGATGTCTGGAGCCTGGTGGAGAGACCTAAAGAAACAAATGTCATCGGGACAAAATGGATCTTCAAGAATAAAACTGATGAGAAGGGAAATGTGACTCGTAATAAGGCCCGTCTAGCGGCTCAAGGATATACCCAAGTCGAAGGGGTTGATTTTGATGAGACATTTGCTCCAGTCACTCAGTTGGAATCCATTAGATTGATGCTGGCAGTTGCGTGCAGCCTGAACTTCAAACTACACCAAATGGATGTGAAGAGCGCGTTCTTGAATGGGCTATTGAATGAAGAAGTATATGTCGAACAACCAAAAGGCTTTACAGATCCTTTTCTTCCGAATCACGTCTACCGTTTGAAGAAGGCGCTTTATGGATTGAAACAAGCACTGCGGGCCTGGTACGAGAGATTAACTACTTATCTTCTGAAAAAGGGATTTGAACGAGGAGGGGCTGATAAAACCTTGTTTGTTCAACGGACAAGGTCAAGTGTTATGGTTGTCCAGATCTATGTCGATGATATAGTCTTCGGGTCAATGTCACATAGTTGGTACGTGAATTCATCACTCTCATGCAGAAGGAATTTGAAATGAGTATGGTTGGTGAATTGAACGTATTTCTTGGGCTTCGAGTTAAACAGTGTGCTGACGGCCTATTCATCTCACAAAGAAAATATGCGAGGAACCTAGTTAAGAGATTCGGTCTGGAAAGTGCAAGGCATGTCCGCACCCCCATGTCCACTACTGAAAAACTCTCCAAGGACGAAGGAGGAAAAGATGTTGAAGTTATCCTATACAGAAGCATGATAGATAGTCTCATGTATTTGACTGCCAGCAGGCCGGATATCAGCTTCAGTGTCGGAGTTTATGCTCGATATCAAGCGTGTCCCAAAGAATCACATATCATAGCTATGAAGAGGATTATCAGGTATGTCAGTGGGATGGCAGACTATGATATATGGTACACCAAAGATACTAACACTCTAATCTCGGGATACAGCGATGCTGACTGGGCAGGAAATACTGATGATAGAAAGAGCACAACAGGAGGATGCTTTTATGTGGGCAACAAACTCTTATCCTGGTATAGTAAAAAACAGAATTCCATTTCATTATCTACGACAGAGGCTGAGTATATGCAGCAAGGAGTTGTTGCACTCAGCTCTTATGGATGAAGCAAATGTTGACAGATTATGGGTTGGAACAAGGAACTTTGACTATTCTATGTGATAATTAGAGTGCTATAAACATCTCTAAGAACCCAGTTCAGCACTCCAGAACAAAACACATCGACATCCACCATCACTTCATCAGAGAGTTGGTCGAGAAGAAGTCTCTTGTCATGGAATATGTAGCTACTGCGAATCAACTAGCGGATATTTTCACGAAGCCCTTAGATTCTGCCAGGTTTGAAGAACTGCGACAAGCCCTAGGGTTGTCTCGTATCTGATGTTGAATATTGTGTTGAGAAAATTTTTGCAACATCAAGTTGCAACATTTTGTGGAACGGGCGGTCAAGTGTTATTGGGTTAGTTATCTCATTAATTTTTATGCCCATTATTAATATTCTTCTGTTCCACTTTCGCTACCCAAGGCGCTACTTTCTCCCTCAAATATTTTCAAGATTCTCTGAGCAGTTCTTCTAGGGTTCTTGCTCTCTTCTTTCTCGTGTGGAATTCCTCTCCTAGTTCTGAAATGGCAAGAGATCGTAAAGAAAAATCGTCGCAGACCCCTCGACGCTATTCTCGTCAGACCGCCTCATCGCAGAATAGTGCTCCTTCGTCCTCTCCACCTCCAACCAAACGGAAGGGAGTGATTCCATGATCTTCGCGTGCGTCCTTTAGTGGTATTTCTCCCTCCTTTCAATCTCATGTATCTCACAATGACATGCATTCTCTTGGTGGTTCGAATTTGGAGTTGGTGAGGTTTTCCCCAAATTTTGAAATCCCCATTCTGCGAAAACCCTTGGAAGATGAATCTTATGATGATGAAGTTTTTCCTGCACCGGTCACAATTCAAGATTGGTTCTGGTATTTACGTAGAACTAGAAGGAGGTTAGATCTCTCTTGGGTAGATGTCTTACATATTCACTTTGATAAACTCATGCGTAAGAAGATTTTGGGCTAGGTAATGAGAGTGGAAGTGCCCCGAGATCACAAGATTATCATCCGTACATGGAATCTAGAATTTTTCGTGAAAATATCTGAAATTATTGACATTTTTGATTCTGAATCATTTGTCTCTGATGAGAAGACTGAGACTGGGGATGCTGATGAAGCTTCATCTTGCCCCAAGGCTACTGAGGGTTCAGATGACCCAAATACTGAGAAGATGAATGAGGGTGTTGATCCTGAGGATGGGGTCAGTGTTGAAGCTGCATCTGTTGACCCATCTCAGGAAGAGGAACCTGTTATTTCTACTCCGATGTGTGGATGATAGTATCCAGAGTTTGGCCGAAGAAGGAAATGAATTCATAAGAAAGTCTAATGAAGACGTTGGTAGTCACAATGTCTGTTTTGAAGATATTTCCCTCACGAGTCAAGATAATCCCTTGTTGAATTTGCCTCATGTTGATGTTCCTCCATAACAGATTTCATCACATGATGGTGTAGAAGAGCATTTCAGAGTACGGTTGATGAGGATAATGTTGGGGGAACTCAGAGGTCTATTGAGGAAGAAAATGTTGAATGCTGTGCAATACCAAATGTTTCTTCTGAGCCTGGCATGGCTCATGTTGGTACCAATGTTGAAACTGTTGTCGAGACTGACCCCTTGCTGTCAGAAGATGAAGTCCATAATGTTGCACAAAATGTTGCAACAGTAGATGCAACATGTGAGGATGCTACTCCAGATGATACTCCCTTGACCTCCTTCATGCGGAAGGCTCGATCTTCTCCTAGAAAGCGCTCTGCTCCTTCAAGTTATGCTGCTGCATCTCCCTCCAAGAGGTCCAGAAATTCTGCATCTGCATCAGGTCCATCTCGCTCATCCTTGTTTACATCTTCTGATGCATTCAGTAAAGTTTTCTTCGACAAGGCCTGTAAGAATAGGTGGGTCTCGTACTCCGAAAGATCATTCCTCCCTGAGAAAGTTCTGAATGTATCATCATTTGACAAGACCGAGATGGCTTCTATTCTGAAAGACATTGGTTTGTTCCATGCTGCCTCAAGCTTCAGTACTTTCTATCCCGTGTTGGTGCGTGAATTCTACTGTAATCTGTCTAAATCTGCTAGTGATGCATCTTCGCGATGGGGATTCAGGAGTTATGTGGGAGGAAAGATCATTTCTTTCCCTCCAACTGTGCTGAATAAAATTTTGGAATGGAAGTGTCCTCAGTCAGTACCTGCATTCGGGGAGTCAGTAGGAGATGACTTCAACAAGTTTATTCATGTTGTGACCGCTGGAAAGCTTAAGGGCTGGCCCAAGAAGTCGTCCACTTTTCCTTCCTCTGCTCTTACCACCAAATACTTTGTTCTGTACCGGATTGCCACGAGAAATTGGCTTCCCACATCCAATATTTCAGTAGTCACGAAAGACATATGCAAGCTCTTATTCTCTGCCGGCACTAAGAAGCCTTTCAACTTAGGTAGAATCATCTTTGACTCTATTTTGGCTTTATCAGAGTCATCCTCCACAGCGTCGTCTCTGCCCCATGGCTGTCTTATCTCCATGATGCTTTTGGGACAAAGAGTGTCCCTATCTACCTCTAATCTTCCTACCTCGGTCGACAGTATATCATACACTGCTAAATCTGTTGTTGGGAAGTTCGATGATATCTCAAAGGAGATACCCTCTCTTTCTGATGCTCCGACTTCATCCTCACCTCCACAGGGTGCAGATCCCGCATCCTCTGTGCGTCATGAGATACCTTCTTCTCCTTCTGCTCAGGCCGCTGATTCGGGTTCAATATTACATATTTACCCCCCCCATTTAGCCCTATTTTGTGCTCATGTGATGCTACATTGTTCTCTAATTTATACGTATTTTGTACACAATTATTTATTAGAGAAAACACCTTATTTGAGCACAAAACAGCAATTAACGAAGGATTTCTGCACTTTTTATATTTTTCCTAGCTTGGTCTCGTTCTCACAATTCCAACGACTATTTATTTGTATTTTTCTGAGACCTGTGCTAATTACTATGAATTTTTGAATGCAGAATACCAATTAATTGGAGAAATACGCAAAGAAATACGATTATACGGCCGCTGACCAATCACTCGCTGACACGTGTCAACGATCCGCCCATTCCCGCCTTCATCTGACGGTTCACGAGCGCAGCTCGTATCGGGCGACGTGGACAAATCTACACCGTCGACCGCACGATCCAACGGCTGATCGAGCTCTCCGCGCTGCAGCTAAGTTCGGGCGATGCGGCTTAATGAAGACCATTGGATTCTCATCCAACGGTCTGGATCGAACCGTATCCGATCGAAAAGGCGGGTCGACGTGGCTTCTCGAGGACGGTCGATTGACGATCGTGCGGTCGAGATTTATCCCGAAACTGACGAGAGGCGGGCGAATTCAGCTAGCGACGTGGCCTCATCCTGCCCACACATCGAGGATCCAACGGTCGATCGAGCTCCCGCATTTTAAACGCGAGGCTGCTGAGTTCGCTTCGAGCGGGGGACACGCGGCAACCATCGGACGGCCCCCGCTCCGATCGAACGACGTGAATTAATTCCGAACTGGGTTTGGGGATCAAGCGGATGAGGATTCGAAGCAGGCGCGGATCCGACATTTGGGGCTACGTGGCCAACTAACAGCCGTGCGATTTCGATCCAACGGCCGAAGACGACTCCGAAGTGGATTCGAACTCGGATGCGGGCGCACGAATCCTTAATGACACGTGGCACTCTCTAGTTGAATCGCGCGAGATCGGACGGCTGCGATTGCGAGCGGCTGAATGGGTTTGGGTTTTAAGTAAACGGGTGCGGTTTCGAACCCAATAAGCTTCCCAAACCCGCAATGAGCCTATATAAGGTATTCCTAGGGTTTTTGGGCGTATACAAGCATATTTTGGGCGTATTTTGAGCGTATTGGAGGCACTAGGAGCCATTTTTCGTCACCACAAAATTCTGTAAAATTCCAGAGGCTATTTTCTTATTTCCAGAGAGTTTTGGTGTCTTTTCAAGGAGATTTGGTGATTTTTTTCTTAAACTCATACCCCGTATTTAGGTGTTTTCTATTGTATTTTGCTATGAACTTGAAGTATTTGGCTATGAAACTTGTTTATTCTTCTATTATGAGTAGCTAAAACTTATTTGTGCATGGTGTGGAGTAGTTAGGGGATGTGATTTGTTTTAGTTTGGTTCTATTCCTTGTGCTAAATCGTTAAATGTCGTTAAAGTTGTAATCTTTGGTCGTAAATCGTCTTTTTCAGCTTCCAAAAGAAGTGATTGAGTCGATGATCGCCCCAAAAGGGTGAGTTTTGATCTCCCCAAAAGGGTGTTTCATACCGTAGTTTTGATCTCTCCAAAAGAGAGTTTCATATCGTATTATAACTTTAGCGACGATCTTATTGAATATTTTGCTTGAACCCCCAAAAGGGCATCTTCCGATGAATTGCTCCCCAAAGGAGAATTCATTGAGTTATATTGGGTATTTTCCGGTGAATTGCTCTCAAAAAGAGAATTCATTGTGTTATATTCGTCAACCAAGTTAATACGAATCATTGATCCTAACGAACCCATACCATGTGCATACTTTTTATAGATATTTTCTTACACGATTTTCTTTGTTCGTATTGTTCACGTGTTCACATCACCATCACCGTCATCATTGTTGAAGTGGTTAGTTTCTTTTCGTAGGGTTTCTATTTGATTTGAATTGTGGTTGCAACAAATTTCCTCCTGAGGATTCGACATCTGGACTCCCAGATTATATTACTTGTACGGACTCTTGCGCTTGAGAGAAGCACCTTTTCGGAGCCCACCAAGTTTTTGGCGCCGTTGCCGGGGAGGAATGGTTTGTGACTACGGTTTATTTCATTTAGAGGACCTTCGGTGAGATCTTTCCACTTTACTGTACATAATTTTTTTTTATTTTAATTTTTAAAAATGGAGTATATGAATTTCTATTACACAAACAATCTGTATGATGCAAGATATGCTAATGCACACAAACATAGAATGGAGAAGCTCAAAATTGTTAATTTTAATCAAACTGACTGTGAAACTTTCTTTCAGGCCTGGAGGAGGTTCACAGACATTATATCGAGCTATCCGCAACATGGGTACACAAATGAAGAGCTTATGGCGTCCTTCCTAGATGGACTACAACCCCAGCTGCAGGAATTCTTGGGTGTCATGACGCCGATAGAGGCGTGGGAATACATGGAGTCTCTGCAAGAAAATGAAGAAACCATGGAAGAGACTTCATAGAGCGATTCAACGGAGCCTTCGTGCCTTGATCAAGAAGAGCAAAGCGTAGACGTACCTTTGCAATCCTTGAAAGAGGACGCTTACCTGATTATTCAGAAACAGGAGGCCACATCCCATCAATTCCAAGAGAATTTCCTTGCTCGGAGTCGGCAGATTCAGAAATCCTTTGAAAATCTTAATCTGATTGCCACTTGCTTAGAAGAAGGTAATGCTTTTGAAACTCAATTTAAAGAATCTAATACGAGTTCATCTTCTATTGCAGGTATATCGAGCGAGCCATGTCACGTTGAGGACACGAATGAAAATATCTACATGGCAGAAAATGTGTGCAAAAGAGAGGACGAGCTAGCAATCTTGGATGAACGAGAGGAGGAGACAGCTAGTGACAAGGGTTTTGAGATTATCGTCATGGAGTCAGAATCATGCCCTTCTCCAGTTTTTTCCCAAAATCATTTATCCCTCTCTCTATTGATCGAGCATCGTACGGAGAGTAGTGCAAATCTATCAGGGAGTAGTCGTCAACTTGCTTTAATTTCTTTCACTTATTTTGATGACTACGTTTGGAATAATTTTATTGAAAAGAATTTTAAACTAATTTGGACTGACATGACTCATCTCTTGCAGGAAACTGGTAAACAGCTTATAGAGATGCTTGGAGTTGTGTTGCTGGGGTCCAATTTAGCTAATTGAGGAAGATTACTCGCCGAGGAGCGCAAAGAGAAAATTGAACAACTTCCTCCGCAATTAAAGATTCGGGATCCGCCATTTGATCACGGTGTGTTCTTTCCAGTAGTGTAGATTTTTATATGCTTTCTAGGTTGCTTGCTTGAATAAACTCGTACCCCTTTCGACATTGAGGACAATGTCCATCTTTAGTTGGGGTGTGTGTATGAGACCCTAGGAATTTTTTTTGAGAATAATAAATCACCAAATCCCATCATTTAAAACTCCTTCATATGCCTCAAATACGGATGATTACGCATTAATTGAGTTCTAAAATTGTTTATGGCTTGAGTTAATTATTTTTCCTTCATGGAATTACTCGTTAATATGCTATTCATGAAAATTTTCAATTACCATGATTAATATCTCGAAATAGTTTGAATTCATTTCATGCATGCTAATGTGATGAAAAATCTTAAGTATACACGATTTATTAGAAAAGTCTTCAAGTTGAAGAGGAATTTGGCCTTTGATACTAATGTTTATATTCAAAGAATGGGTGTTGAGTTGCTTACAAAAGAAAAAAAGAAAGAAAGAAAAGAAAAGAAAAATGAATGAAAAATAAATGAATAAGTATGTCACTAATAAATAACTTGGTTGGCTCGAGTAGTACAGTCCGAGGGGTCCTTTAGCCATTGACAGGAAACTCACTCATTTGATGGAGCGATCCAAGTTATATATTTTTCTGCGAATGTTGCTTGATGCGCGTTACGCGGAACGAATAAAAGAAAAGAAATGGTGAATATACTAAGCAATTTCAATACCCATGTCTTGAATGATTGTTTTGATAGGCTAATTCCTTGGAAACAAGAAAACTAGAATATAACGACGTGTTATACTTTAGCTTGCGCAAAACGATGCTTGCATGCTATTTATTCAAATTAAATTAGAGAAAATATCGTGTTATTTATTTCGTTCATGGATGTGTATATTGATGGTCAAGATCATGTTGGAATGCGTATTATTGAGGCATGCCATGAGCAATTGATAGAATTTATTGTTTTATTAATCATCCGTATTAATCACTCTTTTTGCTAGAGACTAGCAAATCGCTAGTTGGGGGGTGTGATTCGGGTTCAATATTACATATTTAACCCCCCCATTTAGCCCTATTTTGTGCTCATGTGATGCTACATTGTTCTCTAATTTATATGTATTTTGTACACAATTATTTCTTAGAGAAAACACCTTATTTGAGCACAAAACAGCAATTAACGAAGTATTTCTGCACGTTTTATATTTTTCCTAGCTTGTTCTCGTTCTCACGATTCCAACGACTATTTATTTGTATTTTTCTGAGACCTGTGCTAATTACTATGAATTTTTGAATGCAGAATACCAATTAATTGGAGAAATACGCAAAGAAATACGATTATACGGCCGCCGACCAATCCCTCGCTAACACGTGTCAACGATCCGCCCATTCCCGCCTTCATCTGACGGTTCACGAGCGCAGCTCGTATAGGGCGACGTAGACAAATCTACACCGTCGACTGCACGATCCAACGGCTGATCGAGCTCTCCGCGCTGCAGCTAAGTTCGGGTGATGCGGCTTAATGAAGACCGTTGGATTCTCATCCAACGGTCTGGATCGAACCGTATCCGATCGAATAGGCGGGTCGACGTGGCTTCTCGAGGACGGTCGATTGACGATCGTGCAGTCGAGATTTATCCCGAAACTGACGAGAGGCCGGCGAATTCAGCTAGCGACGTGGCCTCATCCTGACCACACATCGAGGATCCAACGGTCGATCGAGCTCCCGCATTTTAAACACGAGGCTGCTGAGTTCGCTTCGAGCGGGGGACACGCGGCAACCATCGGACGGCCCCGCTCCGATCGAACGTCGTGAATTAATTCCGAGCTGGGTTTGGGGATCAAGCGGATGAGGATTTGAAGCGGGCGCGGATCCGACATTTGGGGCTACGTGGTCAACTAACAGCCGTGCGATTTCGATCCAACGGCCGAAGACGACTCCGAAGTGGATTCGAACTCGGATGCGGGCGCACGAATCCTTAATGACACGTGGCACTCTCTAGTTGAATCGCGCGAGATCGGACGGCTGCGATTGCGAGCGACTGAATGGGTTTGGGTTTTAAGTAAACGGGTGCGGTTTCGAACCCAATAAGCTATAAGGTATTCCTAGGGTTTTTGGGCGTATACAAGCAGATTTTGGGCGTATTTTGAGCGTATTGGAGGCTCTAGGAGCCATTTTTCGCCACCACAAAATTCTGTAAAATTCCAGAGGCTATTTTCTTATTTCTAGAGAGTTTTGGTGTCTTTTCAAGGAGATTTGGTGATTTTTTCTTAAACTCATACCCCGTATTTAGGTGTTTTCTATTGTATTTTGCTATGAACTTGAAGTATTTGGCTATGCAACTTGTTTATTCTTCTATTATGAGTAGCTAAAACTTATTTGTGCATGGTGTGGAGTAGTTAGGGGATGTGATTTGTTTTAGTTTGGTTGTATTCCTTGTGCTAAATCGTTAAACGTCGTTAAAGTTGTAATCTTTGGTCGTAAATCGTCTTTTTCAGCTTCCAAAAGAAGTGATTGAGTCGATGATCGCCCCAAAAGGGTGAGTTTTGATCTCCCCAAAAGGGAGTTTCATACCGTAGTTTTGATCTCTCCAAAAGAGAGTTTCATATCGTATTATAACTTTAGCGACGATCTTATTGAATATTTTGCTTGAACCCCCAAAAGGGCATCTTCCGATGAATTGCTCCCAAAAGGAGAATTCATTGAGTTATATTGGGTATTTTCCGGTGAATTGCTCTCAAAAAGAGAATTCATTGTGTTATATCCGTCAACCAAGTTAATACGAATCATTGATCCTAACGAACCCATACCATGTACATACTTTTTATAGATATTTTCTTACACGATTTTCTTTGTTCGTATTGTTCACGTATTCACATCACCATCACCGTCATCATTGTTGAAGTGGTTAGTTTCTTTTCGTAAGGTTTCTATTTGATTTGAATTGTGGTTGCAATAGATTTCCTCCTGAGGATTCGACATCTGGACTCTCAGATTATATTACTTGTACGGACTTTTGCGCTTGAGAGAAGCACCTTTTCAGAGCCCACCAGCCGCTGCTGGTTCTTCTTCTTCAATTTTGGAGGATATTCTGTTCTTAGAAAGGGCAATTCGGAATGTCAATGATCAATTGTTGATGCTCCAAAGTCAGAAGGGTCTTCTGGATAGTCACAAAATTATGTTGCAGAGCAAACTATCTGCTCTGAAGAGCAAACTTACCAAGGAACAGTGATTGGTACATCTCTCTACTCTGGTGGTATTTTCCTCGAGGTATATCTCCTTCTTTAGTGGCTCAAAGGGGGAGATTATGATAATGATAATGCTTTGTGATGTTGATCTTGCTTGGTGGTTTGATGGTGTTGGAAATTTTTTGGAGTGCTTGTGGTGAAGGGGAGTCTCCACTGTCTGAGTTGTTAATGTTGTTCTAGTGGCGGTTTTATTGGCTTTGGTATGTTGGTATGCTGTATATGTGATGATGTTATGATGTTTTGAGAACATCAGTTTCTTTTTCTGAATCTGTGTCTACCCCATCTTTCTTCAGTTAGCATCTGTCTCATATCATACCGTGTTGTGCCACTAAATGACAAAAGCAGAGATTGTTAGGATTTATTCATGCCTGCATCATGATTGCATTGTCATAAGTGGCACAATGATAATTGTTGGCTGCTCGTTACTATCTTGACGAACAAAGACGGTTTCTCTTGTTGTTGTTGGAAGATTTATTGAACTTGATGCTGTATCGGAGCAACATTATTCTGAAGGAGAGAATTGACTCAGCCTAGTATGTTGAAAGAATTGTTGAACATTATGTTGTGCCATAATGTTCAACATGTTGTGTCTTTATGCGGCATTGGTTGCTCGCGATTTACTTGGATTCGGGTTTGGGTATTTCGTGATCTTATCCTTCTATCTTTAACTATTCAGGTATTTACCTTGATTACATATGGTTAAAGATTTGATTGTCTATTTATATCTCTCGGTTATTTTGTTGAAAGACGGTTAGAGAGATTTTAGCTTGCAATATCTTCGCAACGTGCTCTTACGGATTTTTTGGGATCACATGCTTGTTGGGAGTTGTAGATATTGTGGTTGCCTAGCTGTAACCATTTGGATTGGATACTTGCTGATCGAACCGTGGATTGAGGGGGTGCGAAGGCTATTAGGGTTCGAGGACGGTGACAGCGAGGCTACGGCTTTTGAGTAAAAAGTTCTGTGAAAACTCCGGGAGGGAGGCCGACGGCTACGCACGTAGGATCAAGGGAGTTGATCTAGTCGGTGGTGCAAGGGGAGCTTGCCGAGAATACTTCACGGGGTTGATTGCGATTACCCCTCGCGGTTTGTATTAAGGGGGAGTGTGTTCCTCCTAGTTGAATCGTGATTATTAGAGTTTGTACTCTCTGATTATTTTAGTGAAGTATTCTATTTTTTCTGGGCGTGGCCCCGCAGATGTAGGTGTGCGCACCGAATTGTGTTACCAATTCTTGTGTGTCGCTGATTGACGTGTGTTATTTCGTTGGATTTATATTTCATTACTGCGTACTGAATTTCAGATTTGATTCTCTTTTTCATAAGGTTTTCGTTACAACATTTGGCCGGCTCACGTGGCGAAGAAGATATTTCACTCAAATAACAAGTCCAAGATAAATACATCGCTTAAGCCCAAAAGCCCCGAGGCCTAGATAGGCAGTTAGGTTCTTGCCCAGTCAAAGTGACCAGTCAAAATGACAGCTCATCGGGTGATGAGCTCCCGAATACTAACGAGTCCATTAGTAACGATGGAAGTAAATGGGGCGGCCGTTATGCTCTTTTTCAGGGACGACGATGCAAAGGAGGGACAATGTTGACGTCATAAAGGCGAGGCCATTATCAACTAACGGCACTCAGATGAACCCTCACATATAAGAAGTCTCAATAGCGATAAGACAATGATCTATCTCAAGACATACTAAAAACTTAGGTACTTTGATACTCAGTTATCTGATTCCATTTAATATTTCCTCCATAGCTCGGTGAGACAGTGATCAAACGGCCTCCCAATAGGTCGGACCTAGCTGTCCCGAGCCTCTTTCAGTTATCCAATGACTTAAGCATCAGAGGGGATTCGGGTCGGAACCCAGATCCGTCCCTCTGACGATTTTTCTGTGTTGCAGACCTATGATGATAGCTCAGAATTAGGTCGGGCTTCAACCCAACAACTCAGACCTAGCTTTCACCGACCAGGGAACGTTCTTCCTCGGGTCCCACTCTTCAACTGAAGGAGTGCTACTCCATCAGAAGCATCCTCGTCAGCGTCCTGCTCATTATTAGCAGATTTACATGTCAACGTTGGCGTCGTCTGTGGAAATCCAGAGTCAACATCCCTGTCGCCTTGTAGCATCGACAATGTCGACTCACCCCCACCAATCAAGGGACTAAAAGGCCAATCGCTAGCAGGGAGACAGACGCTCCCATACTCCATGTAGACCCTAGATCTTCTTCCCAGGGATGATCCGAGCCGCAACTGGTAACATTGGCGCAGTTTCAAGTGTTCTCCTAGGAAGTCAATGTCAACTTTCAGACATTAACTTCTGTAATAGAACGATTGATGAACAAACAGCCCCAATCGACTGCAGGATTGTAGCAAGTTGATACTGAATCACGCCCCGAACTGCTACCATCCACACCAGAAGGCCGAAGAAATGAGGACCCTAGCTTAGAGCGACGGGTCGTCCCCGTGACTACCCCTCATCCACCACCTCAACACGACCCTGAAACCGTTCTTCCCAAAGGAGGTCAGGACGGTGAAAATGAGGGCAATGACTCCTCCACTGCTGGACTCAAAACTCAGGGACACCCAAATAATGGAAAGGGATCTAGTCGTCCTGATCAGAACAATGATCAACATGTAAGGGATGGTAGCAAGAGGAACCATAGCCACAGTCCTCCCCGATCATCCAGGGAAGGACCCAAGCGGAAGACTCAGGGAAACAACCCTCCACATCCGAGTCATCTTAACTGATGGGTTTTTGAGGGACTCTTAGGGTACATTTCTATGCCCGTCCTACGTCGGACGGACGATTGAGGCAAAAAGAAAGGCAAGCAGCGGAAAACGTTAAACTATTTAACGAACAAGCCCTAAAGATTTCAAGACCCTAGCCAGGTTCTCTACTATCTTGAGGTGTGTCTGACCACCCCAAGATAGATCTAAGCTACTGCAACATAATAAATGAAATGCTTAATTAAACTACATACCCAGAACTTTGCTTGCACCAGCAAAGTGTACCGAACCGCATCCCGAGCCGCTCCTCGTCCCGAGCTGAACTGCACCGCGTCCCGAGGCGAGCAACCCACTTGTCGCTGAGCCAACCACGCACCGAAGAAAGTTTCACCTTGAGTGGATCCTTCGCCAAGACTCCGGATCGAATCCGAGCCCCTTCGTGGCTTTGCTAGAGCCATCAGGAGCAAGGGAGAAATATATGGAGAAGAGAATATTTATTTTAAGCTTAGATCCGAGCGTGCTCCAAACTTTTGGGAGCTGCTCAGATCTAGAGCTTAGGATGAGTTATGAGGAGGGGGGCAGGCCCCTATTTATATAGGCAGCTGACCCCTCCCCTTTACTCCACTTCTTATGTGGGACTAATAAACTTGGAGTGAAAAATTCAGGTTAGTTTGCCTTAAAGAAAGGCCAAACTTTAATGAATTTTAACTCACTCACCATTGAGCTTCGCATTTGATACAACCTATCAAATCGAAGAGCGCTGAACGGTGAACACGTAGGAAAAAATGGCGAGTCATTCCGAGTTAGTTTGACCTTTTAAACAAGGATCGAAAGATAGCCAAAATTCACAAGATTCGCAAAAGGCCAGCCGCCGTAGCCCACACACAGTCATAGGCTGCGTGTAGGGCCCACCCGCGTGTGCCAGCTGGCAGTGCACGCGTAATGCGCGTGCGCTGCTGCTACGTGTGCCGTGTGTGCAAAGCACGCGCTGGGCATGCGCCTAGCACGCGCCCAGTGGGCGCTTGGGTGGGGACCCGCCCGCATGGAGCGGGCGGGCCCGCCCCTCCTTTTGAAGGGCGCGTGCGCCCTGCTACAGCAGCGGGCGCAGGCGCCCACCCCATTTCAGCTTGGCAGCATCTTCAGACCCGGCTCAATGGGCCGGGTCTGCCCATAAAACTCCTTTTACGGGCTGTTTGCATTATTTTGGCTATATCTTGTGCATTTGGCGTCCGTTTTAGACGTCGTTCTAACCCACGTTTAGATCAGGACGATCCCGTTATCTACAAACCTTTTCCACGCGTTAATCATATTAAATATGTACGTAAACAATTTACGACATTTAACTCCCTTTGCATCATATGCAAACATGTCCACATATTTAATAAAAATCATTTGCATCAAACACAAATGATCTGAGGGCATACATCCCCTAACATCTTCCACTTGCACTCAGGATCACTTATCTCGAATGCATGAGCTAACTGCAAACTCTTTACAGATTTTATCCCTTGCATCAAATGCATATTCTCCCTAATTTCTACCTATTACTTGACAAAGGTCGCACTCTGTGTGAGACCCTACAGCCTGACCCTATTACAGGTGGAGCTCGAATCCCAAGACGACAGTAACCGCGAGCAGCAGGTGTCGTCCCTGTTTCAGTATCATACTTATGTGGTTAACTCATTGACATGAGTATTGTCGGGACCACCCTGACTGTGTCCATGATGAATACCGCAGTTATAGTCTCTTCGGTAAAACTATGTCGTTTAAATCAAGTCTAGGGTACGGTCAAACTGTCAACCCCAATAGCTCGAAGCCGGTTAGTCTTCATGGATCTTTAGTCAAATAATGTTAGACATCTTCCAATATACTTTGGCCAGAGTTTTCACTAAAGATCGAACTAACACTATGACACTAACTCCCATTGACCGGGAGAAACGAATCCTATCTTGGTCATTACTCTCCTCGCACGTTTCAAATGTCATCCAATCAAAGAACTTTCAATGGGGCTTACCCGAGGCTAGATCAGTGATCTAAGTAACACAGTTTTTACGCACAGGTTCGTACAATGACCTCAAGTCAAAAGACCAACTTGCCTATCATCACTAAGAGTTATCATTGACAGATTGGTCAATCATAAACATATGATAACTCTTGTTGGGTCGTTCAATGAACTCATTCTCCAATGAACACATGTGTCTCGTCTTCAACTTCACCAAGTCAAACGATCATGAGATCATCGTTACCGCTACACGGTGAAGACTAAGACACAATGGTCTATTCGATGTTTCGATATCCTTTTCTCGAAACATCTACGACCACGAACCTTTTTAGACTTATGCTACTAACAGTCAAGCACTTCTCCATGATCGAGATTCTCATCTCGATACATGTTTGACCTTGAATTAAGTCTCGGGACTTTACCTAAGTTTTTAGTGATTACAACATTTCTGTTAACTTAGATAAATACTTACCAAATAGCTTACTGTTATTTCGAACAAGATGTTCGTTTAGATACACATGGATGAAATTGCCTCGAGGGCATACCCATCTCTCAATGTCTCCCACTTGCACTCGTGCCCATTTATCCCGGTATCCCATACCGCATTTACATATAAGTCTTTCCAGATTTCATGTGGTAGAGCCTTCGTGAGTGGATATGCTAAAACGTCTACTGTATAGACTTAATGGGTTTCTATATTTATCTTAGACCACATATTTGAATCTCATCCAAATAATTCACTCGGTCTCTTGGAATCCATAATTAATTTCTTGCCTTGATCTCATACAGCTCGTCGTACCTTACGAGAATAATCCATAATAAGTTTTATTGATCATTTAGATGGTTCATAATCATTTTGATAAAGTGTCAAAGTCTTTGACTGTCAAACCATATGTTTCGGCTCCTTGATGCCTCGCATGCTTTTATTCGCTCCCACTGACCTTGAAAACTATCTGGCCGATTCATATAAGTTCGTTCTTCTAAATCACATTTAGAAAATAGAATATACATGAATGCTCCAATTTTCATGGTCATCATGAGCATTAACATCAAATTCGGTCCAAGTAGATCTGTACACATCTGCTGGTGAGACAGTTTCATCATAATCCGTTTATAGGAGTTAGGATGATAACCGTTCTCAATCAGCATAAGTTGTACTTCATTATTTTCTTTCTGCACCAAATCTTCCGTCTTGAAGATTTACTTGCAGCCAATAAGAAACAATTTCTTTGGGCATATAAACTAAAGTCCATACTTTATTTACGTGCACGAACCTTTTCTGATTGCATTAAGCCATTTCTTAGAGTCACTACTCTGAATGGCATCTTGGAAGTTGTCTAGACCATCATCAACTATGATGTCTTACTCTACTTTTCGTCTCACGAGTCTCGAGTAATCCTTTAACTTCCTAACCATTGATTTAATGAATATCTTATTGATAAGCTCCTCATAGAACCTTATCAAAACCTAGGCATTACTATCTGGGACTTAACCCAGAGGGATGATTGTAACTCTGAGTCAATTGCCATGCATCGCACCATGTCTAACAAAGTACGATTTATGATCTCTAACACACCGATGTGTTAAGAGACTTGATCTGAGAGAAAATCACATTTTCTTTTTAATTTACGCAAGATTTATACAACTAAGTATTCAACTTTTCGATCTGATCGAAGCAGTCCAAACACTTCTGTCATTGTGTTATCTATTTTATCAGACTTGTGTTTCAGCAAGAGCATGTGTCGTAATAAAATAAGAATAACTTATCCTGGCTAACTTAGACTTGGGTCCAGGTACATCTGCATGTACGAGACTATGATTTCAACAACTCATTCTCCCACTGTCTTACAGAAGGAGTTTCGGCCATTATACCTTTGAGACAAGATTCACAAGTGTCTGTAGACTTCATAATACGAGAGGTCAAACCCCTCTTTATGTGACTTATGAAGCTTCTTCTCATTGGTACGACTTAGTCTATTTTGCCATATAAGTTTTGTTATTATCTTGTGTATTCATGTATTAGCATTTAATACATTATCGTTATACAAATTACTCACATAAAACATTGCTTCAGAAGCAAGGTGCGACATTCGTCAAAAAATGTGTTTGACATCCTACATGGTCCAAGAAACAAACAACAATTGTTTCTTTTTCCAACACGTAGACAATCTATTTCTTTTGTATAACGGTTATCCTGAAACCGTGACATCAAATATGTCACATTTTTAGTTCCTCCTACTTATGTCTTTATTAATGATAAATAAAACTATCTTTCTCAATTGACTTTCCTTAGTGCCTTCTTCCTTTTCTAAATCTCATTTAGATATTATACGACCCAACAAAATTATTAGCTGTGCAAACACCTAACGTATCCAAACACTTGAGCTTCACAACCTTGAGTTGACTCAACAAGTTGCTTGACTCAAGATCTGATTTGGATACATGGTCTTGTACCGCTCACGCACTCATCTTCGAATCAAACAGTTTGATTGAAGTTTCGAAACTTGCGGCGAAACCGTTTTCCGTATAACCTTGAGTTAACTCAACAAATTGTATGGAGAAACATGCTTTGAACATCAGTATGTTCGAGCTCCCCCTTATAGAGGCGAGTGACAGGTAGTGTGCATTTATTTGTTGGACCCATAACTTAAGGAAATCATTGTCCTTAAGCCTGTGCTTTAAGAAGGTCATTTAATGTCAATGAGAACATAGTTTAGTCTATCAATTAGAATTCGAGTTGATATTCCATTAACCAATCATTTGGACCAGTTAACTTATACTCTTAGGATATTACGTTTTGATTCCATCGGTAAACATTGAACTACCCTAGTTTAGCATATGTTCAATATTAAATATAGATAGAATGGATTTTATCTAACTATATCCTCCTACTATTTTTGCGATCATTTAAGCCATAATAATGAAGGATTTAATTAAATTAAATTAAGTGGGAAAGAGATACAACCACCCTGAGCCTCACGACCTTGAGTGTGCTCAACAAATTGCTTGACTCTGCGATTGGTAGATGATTCTTCATCAATCATATCATATATGATTCTCTTATTGGTTTTTACCCCTAGCCACTTATGATCATGAGTGTGCTCATCCAAATCACAATGACTAGTCTAGTCGGACCCTTGTTTTTGTGTCTAGCTTAACTTACGCCGGTGCTCGGTGTATTCACGATACGACAGTTTGGGTCAAGTCTAGACTACATCTCACATATTGAGAAGTTGGTTTCCATGAAGGGTTTATGTCATAGCTTGAGTGTGCTCAACAACTTTAACAAAGAACCTATAGTTGCCAACCTCTAAAACAAGGAGGGCTACGGCTAATCTTGAAAAATATTTTTAACGTAATTGACTTAGATATAATCGACAATGTCATCATAATCATAATTCGCATCCTTGCGGTCCAGCAGAACACTGTCAGGGAATTGACTAAGCCAGGATCACTTATCCTCAGTCTAGCTAGGTTGATCCAACAAACTTAGCCAAGCACATTGACCAGATCATGGTCCATTTAAGGAAACTTATTATTCATATGTGTCCCATACGATTATTAATGGCTTCATTAAAACTAGTTAATCCTATCAATTAGTTGAATCCTAAAATTCGAAATTATTAGGATTGGTTAATAACTTTTATTAAGTCCTTGTCAACTATAAGGAATGATTTTAAGATGCTATCCTAATCGTGTATTAGGCATTTAAAATAATTTTAAATCATAGCAAAGCAATCTAAAATTATCTCATAATAATTAGATGGCTTTTAATGGCTAACGGCTAACCTAAAAGGCTTTCTTGAATTATCATATAATAAGCAAGAATTTAGAATAACCAAAAACCATAAACTAACTTTATCGCATAAAATCAGCATGCATCTTATCAACTTAAATAGCGCATAAAAAATAATTATTAAACATGAACAACATATTAAAATTTATCCTATAAATAATAATATGCAACTTAAAATTTAACACTTAAATTATAGGTATGATTTTAAAACATAAAAATTTTTATCTAATAAAAATCAATAGTTTCATAAAAATTATCACATAATTTTTATTTCCAAAACATTTGTTTTAAAATCATCACATAAAATTAGCATGCTACTAAAAGGACTTCATCACATAAAATAATTTTTAAAAGCATATAATAACAAGTGGTCTCATTTTAACATTATCTCATAAAGTTAGAATAGATTTTATATGTATTTAAAAAACATACTTGCATTTATAAATATTACACTCCTTAGATCAGAAGTAGACCTAAAGCTCTGATACCACTGATGGATTTTTGAGGGACCCTTAGGGCACATTTATATGCACGTCTTACGCCGGATGGACGATAGAGGCAAAAAGAAAGGCAAGCAGTGGAAACCGTTAAACTATTTAACGAACACGCCCTAAGGATTTCAAAACCCTAGTCAAGATCTCTACTATCTTGAGGTGGGTCTGACCACCCCAAGATAGATCTAAGCTACTGTAATATAATAAATGAAATGCTTAATTAAACTACATACCCGGAGCTTTGCTTACACCGGCAAAGTGTACCGAACCGCATCCCGAGCCGCTCCTCGTCCTAAGTTGAACCGCTTTTCGAACCGCACCGCGTCCCGAGGCAAGCAACCCCCTTGCCGTTGAGTCAACCATGTGCCGAAGAAAGTTTCACCTTGAGTAGATCCTTTGCCAAGATTCCGGATCGAATCCGAGCCCCTTCGTGGCTTTGCTAGAGCCCTTCATGAGCAAGGGAGAATTATAGGGAGAAGAGAATATTTATTTTAAGCTTAGATCCGAGCGTGCTCCAAACTTTTAGGAGCTGCTCAAATCTAGAGCTTGGGACGAGTTATGAGGAGGGGGCAGACCCCTATTTATATAGGCGATTGACCCCTCCCCGTTACTCCACTTCCGATGTGGGACTAATAAACTTGGAGTAAAAAATTCAAGTTAGTTTACCTTAAAGAAAGGCCAAACTTCAATGAATTTTAACTCCCTCACCGTTGAGCTTCGCATTTGATACAACCCATCAAATCGAAGAGCGCTGAACGGTGAACGCGTAGGAATAAACGGCGAGTCATTCCGAGTCCATCTGACCCTTCAAACAAGGGTCGAAAGATAGCCAAAATTCACAAGATTCGCAAAAGGCCAGCCGCCGCAGCCTGCACGTAGCCCTAGGCTGCGTGTGGGGCCTACCAAACAAGGGTCAAATGGATAGCCAAAATTCACAAGATTTGAAAAAGGCCAGCCGTCGCAGCCTGCACGTAGCCCTAGGCTGCGAATGGGGCCTACCCGCGTGCGCCAGCTGGCAGCGCATGCATAATGTGCGTCCACTGCTGCTGTGCACACCGCGCATCCATAGCACACACCCAGCGGGCGCTTGGGCGGGGACCCACCTGCATGGAGCGGGCCGGCCTGCCCCTCCTTTTGGTGGGTGCGGGCGCCCTGCTACATAGCGGGCACGGGCGCCCGGCTTAGAGGGCGCCCACCCCATTTCAGCCTGGCAGCATCTTCAGACCCAGTCCAATGGGCCGGGTCTACCCATAAAACTCCTTTTACGGGCCTGTTGCATTAGTTTAGCTATATCTTGTGCATTTGGCGTCCATTTTGGACCTGTTAGAACCTACGTTTAGATCAGGACGATCTTGTCATCTACGTAACTTTTTCCACGCATTAATCATATTAAATATGTACGTAAAAAATTTACGACATATTTAACTCGCTTTGCATCATATGCAAAAATGTCCACATCTTTAATAAAAAATCATTGGCATCAAATACAAATGATCTGAGGGCATATATCCCCCAACACTAACAACTTAGATGGGAACAAAGGCGGCTCATTCAGTGCCTCTACCAATCGGAGTGGGCGGCCAAGACACCAGGCTAACGCGCGACGACTTTGTTTCCCATCTTTATGCTCAGACGATGAGCATATTCCGTTGAAGAAGAGCATTACCTCATCTTCCTTGCTGCCTAGGTTCAGGATGCTCGACTTAGAAAAGTATGATGGCTCAAGCGACCCTCGAGAACATGTCCAAGATTACAAAGGCGTTTAAGAGTTTAGCTCAAGCTTTCTACCAATAATTCATGACAGGAAAAAGGAGAAAACAGAGCTCGGACCATCTGTTCACCTTGAAATAGAAAGAAGGAGAAATGTTGAGGGGCTTCCTTAAGCGTTTTAACCTAGAAAAGTTAAATGTGGAAAGTTGCAAAGACAATATCACCATTGATGCGCTCAAGAAAGGGGCCCGCTGTGAGGATCTGATGAAGTCGTTGCACCACAAGCCTCCTTGCAGCTTAGATCATCTCCTTGCCAGGGCAGAGATATATATGATGACAGGGAAGCATTGGCTGCCCAAAGAATGCCTCTAAACCCCCACTGATGCGAAAAGGGAAACTCTGCCTTAATACGGAGCTCGTCGAGAATCCATGGGTCGAAGGCGATGAGAAAGGAGCCCCCGAGGCAGGTCACATGTAGCTGATAGCCCTTAACATAGCTCAACGCACCCAAGGGCGAAGTGCTAGCCTACACAAAGGGCGAGGGTTATTTCAACCAACCTCCTCCAAATATGAAAACCAAGTACGAAAAGAGGGACGGCCTCAAATTCTGCAGATACAACCAAGACAACGATCCTGACACTGAAGACTACAAGTAATTGAAGAATGACATCGAAACCCTGATTCAATGTGGTCATCTAAATAAATTTGTCGATAACCAGGAGACAAGGCTGGAGGAGGGGACCTCGAAGGGCAAGATCGATATAACGGAGTCATGATGAGCCCCATATTACCAGGATTGTTGAACTTCTAAGGCGATCTTGCTAATCCAGAGCTAATGACAATCCGGGCGGTACATCGGGCCTCATCAATAAACAACACAAGTACTCCGAATAATCCTTGTGTTACTTTTTATTGTTTGAAAAATTTCTTTAATAAATAAATAATTTTTTTTTCAATGCGTATATTATGCCGAACTAATGTACCTACGACAAATGTACTCTACGAAGAGCATTTGATCGACCTTTTTTACTTCCCTTAAAGAACACAAGTTTGCACATTATCTTGCTACATCCGCAGTTACCCTCACAGGCTACTCGGCTATACGATCGGGGGCCGCTTCCTCGTGGGCCGAGTTAGCTATACAATCGGGGATACCTTTACGGGCTACTTAGCGATACGATCGGGGGCCACTCCCTTGCAGGCCGAGCTAGATATACGATCGAGGACAACCACTCAGCACTCTCATGGGTTGCTCGATTATATGATCGGGGCCCACTCCCTCGCGACCCGAGCTAGCTATACGATTGAGGACGATCTCTCATTACCCTCGTAGGCTGCTCGATTATACAATCGGGGACCATTCCCTCACGGGCCGAGCTAGCTATACGATCGGGGACGACATCGCATATACCCTCGCGAGCTGCTCGGTTATATGATCAGGGACCACCCCCTCACAGGTCGAGCTAGCCATACGATCGAGGATGACCTCTCATCACCCTCGCGGGCTGCTCTGCTTTATGATCGGAGAAGGATTCTACACTACAAGCTATGAAACAAGGCAATTCACTTATGGTTGGCTTGGTCATAGTCGCCATTCGACAGCTCATTCTCCACATTTTCCTAATACACGAGCCCCAGCCATCGAGGGGGCACGCATATGACGTTATGACCCATGAAATGACATTACCTTATGTACAAGGTACTCCATAACAAACCAAACATTTATTCTTTTGATAAAATTAATTTTATTAACAGAAGGTGAAAAGGCAGAGCCCGTATACAAAGGAAAGATACAAGCAACAAGTTCACGGGGCAGTAGTGTCAGATGTTTGATCCCCAGAAGACACTGATGTGGCTTCCTCGGCCGGAGTAGCAGCAGGTTCTTTGTCAGACTCTTCATTAGAAATTATCTTCAGCTGATCAAAGTCAACCCCAAAATTGGGAAACTTGCACTGGATCTACTGTTTACATCTTGAAAAGCATGCCTTGAAAAAGTCAGCAATCCCGGAACCGAGGGCTGCAGCCTCAGGAACAATCTTTGAGAGGTTAACATCTTCCAGCTTAGCGATCTGGGCCCAAAGGTCGGCTCTTTCCTTCTTCCATTCCTTTCTCCCTCAAGCAACGGTTCCCCATAGCACTTATTGAGGGCCGCCTAGTTTTCGGTAGTCATCCCCGCCGCTCTCTCCATGACCAATGTTGGCCTAAGTTAACCCACTAATTGAGGCCAAAGCTTAGTTTTGATAATGCCAAACAAGTCATATGAATCTAATATGTTTATCTAGTGAGTTTCAGGTCAATAAGAACACGTGCAAAATAGAGGTTGCATGGTGATGTGTCATAATATTTCACATTTTATCTACATGTTTACACGTCAAAATGATCGCTTTAATCCCGATTTTATACACTTTAATGTTGATAAATGGAACTATTTGACTTTGAGAGCGTTTTGATGCATTTCAGGGAATATCGAGCGATTTGGAGCATGTTGGAGAGGAGGACGTGATCGTCGATGTCAGAGCATCAATGGCATCATATCTAAGGAGCTCATGTTGCTGGAGGGGAGCAATGAAGGAGAGAAGAAGGGAAGAGAAGAGAGAAAGAGGAGAAGGAAGAGAAGAATTGAAGGAGAGGCCAAGAGCGCAAGGGGTGCTCGGGCGAGCAACTTGGCTCGCTCGGCCGAGCGAACAAGTTGCTCGCCCAAGACAGCTATCAGAAAATCCCAAAAATGTGCCTTCAACTCTCTGTAATTAAAGCGCTTAATTCGCTCGGCCGAGCGGAGTAGAAATGGTCAACATTGTTGGAAACTGGACAGCCCTTCACTCTTTTCAATTCTGCTATCACCAGGGATTTTAAAATATTTTTATCATATTTTTCTCAGACAGTAGATTTCATAACAGTTCCAACTCCATAAAGAACATGCCAATCGGAGGTCAGATGAGCCCTAGAAAATTTCTACAAGTTGGTGAATCTGTGATGAAATCAGTGCTCGGGTAGACACACGTCATAGCTCGGCCGAGCGACCTCCAGATGCCAGTCCGAGCTACCTGGGCAGAGAGCACGGGTCCATCTCGACTTAAGGTTATTTTAAGGGGGTTTTTGGGGTATATATATATGTATTTGAGCAGCCATTTGGGGGCTAAATCCTCTTATGTTAGGATAGCTAGTTTTTAGGGTTTTGAGAGGTTAGGCTATGCATGGGCCCCATCTTCAATGTTTATGTATCAGATCTTCATGATCTAAGTATTTTTCTTCGTTAAATCAATTTTGTTGTCTTTCTCAATTGTTTTCGGTGTTGAATCTATTTTGTTGTTTCTTTTATATGCTTGTGATGTTAATCCCTATTGTTCAAATCTCTTCCCCCGATGATGAGTAGATCTATTGCTAGGATTTGGAAAGAACCCTAGGATTCTAGGGTTTGGATGATGGGTAAACCTTAGTTGGATGAATCTAGGGTTGCCCTATGGTGGTATGAACATAGTTTTTGGGGGGGATTAGCCCTATGATCGGGGTATCACGAAGGTGGCTCCATATCTTGGGGAGAATCCCCACGAATCCGACTTGGGCTTAGCGGCCGTTCTCTGGGGCTCGTGATTACAAGAGTGACGCGAGAGCCAAGGCAACCACTAATCCCCAATCTACTAGTCGGTGACTACGGGAGCACGCTGATTGCTAGAACCAACCATAGGATAGCGTCGCACTCCGTAGATCACGAGAGTGGATGCGGATCTGCGAGGCGGGTACCAAGTGTCAAGCTTAATGCACGCATTCCTGTGCAAAGTTGACTACGATAGCACGGCTTTGCATAGGAATGCGTTAGACTAGTAAGAACAACGAAAGTTAAGTATTCTTTCCCATCTCTGGATGTGACACTCCTACACTCACCCATCGTCCAACGAAAGGACCATTGACCCGTTATTCAAACCCGAAAGTCCTAGCGGGGATTCCTGGTACCCTAGCGATCTTTCTCTCGTTTGTTTTCTTTGTTTTATTTGTTTTCTTTTTGTGTGGAGTCTTTGGTCATGCCTTGCTGATCGTGAAACCCTCGCATTCCACTTCCATCACCATTACGACCTTCTTCGTAATCCATCTCCACCAATAAATTCGAAGTCCAATCAACCTAGGAATCGATAGGTAGTATAAGTAACGCCTCCCTGTGGATTCGACCCCAAACTCATCGGGAATATATTGCTTTGACACCCTTGCACTTGGAGGGTGAGGGTGTGCGTTACCTTTTTTTTGGGGGTGTGCATCCTTGCAGATCAACAAAATGGCGTCGTTACCGGGGAGGCCTTCCACCATACTATCTATTTATCACAATTAGGTTGCTAGACTTCGAATAAAAATTAAAATTTATAAAAAAACAAAAAGAGATTTTTCCCCATCACCACAGTATTATTATCATTATCTCTCTTGTGCCACTGACATTCTTTTCCAGGTTGTTTATCTTTGTTTTATCAGGTGCATATTTAGCACAACGATGATACCCCCTATTGGAGCAAATTTCACGATCCAATATTTTATAGACCAAGGGAGGGTCACCGATTTCAGGCAGGCTGATGAAGAATGCTTCTGGCAAGCCTTGGATAGATTCAAAGATTTATTGATAAAGGTGCCAGAGCATGGGTTTGATGCCTCAAGGCTACTCCATTTCTTCACCAAAGGGTTGCAGGGACCCTCAAGGGAAACTATGAGCAGAATGCAAGTGAATACCATCAATGATCTTCAATTAGCAGCAGATTTAGGACGCATGCTGCACTCCATTTGGTCGAAGGGCTCATTAAATGCTATGGCAGGTGATGATCCATCTGAACAGGTGCTTATTAATTTTATTATGAATCACGTGTCTACTACGGGTACCATTGAATATGATATTCACATTCAACTTAGGGGAGACACCCTGCATTTTTATATTGCCGCCAAGGACGAGACCAGCGAAGGCAACGATGGTATTGTCTATGATGTCATGCCCAAGCTATGTCTTGCCCTTGACCCCTCTCCACAGGTTGAAGATATGGAGCAGCCCGCACCACCAGAGCCTATCATTGAGGAGGTCGTGCTAGCAGAGCTGGAGCAAACCATTGAGGAGGACGCTACTCGGGATGAAGACACAGATACTCACATTGAGCCCGAGTATTACCCACCTTCAGTTGTGCTTCCGTAGCCACCTCCCCCATGTCCTACGGCAGAGGATCACCCACCAGAGCTTACAGCTCTCACTCAAGGAGATATTTTTACCCATTCCATTTCTGAATCATGTATTCCATTTGACATCTGTTTTGATTCAGATCTTTTTGACATGTCGTACCTTTTGCAGCACACATACGAATATGGATCGGAGGTATGCTTGGGCATGTCACTACTTGATGAACCTGCCGAGGAGCACAACGATGAGCTACATGAGGAGCATCATAAGCGGCTACCTAAGATGCTTAAAGATGGCACCGAGGAAAGAGCCGTCTTGGTTCACGAGAGTAGAGATATAATCTCAGGGAAGTATCATCAAATAGATTTAATTTACACTATTTCTGTCGATGATTTTATTTGGAATTCATATATCACGGGGGGAATTTTCTGAGACGAACTGATGCAGCTCGTCTCCTACAGGGTATGGGTGGAATTCTTGTGGAGATGTTAGGAGCTGCACTGCTGGAGTTCATCGGTATAAGTGGTTATACGCAGCTAGCGGAGCCACGAAAGGTGCAGATAGATCAGCTGCCTACACCGTCAAAGATACTGGATCCGCCTTTTGCTACAGGTGGTATCAACCCAGTAGTATAGCTGTAGTGTGAATTTTTTATGCTTTGAATAATCATGAATCCTCTCGACAGTGAGAGGACAGTATAGGATTTTTAATGCTTTCCTAGTTTAATAAATTCTTTCTTACGGTGGCTCAATTATCTTTTGCACCACACCCAATTCCATGATTTAACTGTCCGCACTTACTTTTTGGTGCTACTTTGCCTCTCTCCCCAATTTTTATGCACATCTGTCCACACCGGGCACCATATGAAATAGCTTGGGGGAGAGATATTATTTTGTTGTGTAACTCCCTATTTTGCCGTTGTCATCTATCCATGTCATACACACATTGAGGACAATGTGACATTTAAGCTTGGGGGAGTGCACAGTGCACACACTTTGCTTCGTCGTGAAACACACTTTGAAATTTTCTGTTGAACCATGTTCACCACTTTATTTTATGTCACATATGCTTCATTTTCTATGAAATATTGTAGATTTATTTTTTTATGTGATATCTGTTAGATTAGTGTTCGAATCCTTGATTAGAGTATCATTGTAAATATGCTTTTTCATAGTAGAATCCATAGTTTCACAACCATATTCTCGAAACAGCTGGGCTAAAAATGAATGAGTCAAAAATCTGAAAATTATTTGACTCTTGCATGATTTGATTGATAATTCTATTGCTTCATGGATGTTTAGTAATTCAAAAGAGATAGGATAACCCCATGACAACCAAAGTAGTGATGATTAGAATTCCTAAAACCGAGCCATGTCTAGATTCTATACATTTTCTTTTGTGAATAGCTAATAAATGATCTTTGATCATGTTTTTCATTCCATCACATTTACGTGAGTTTGCAAAAATCCCAATAATACAAAAACCAAACAAATATCCTAAATAAAAGGCCCTATGGGTTCTTTGTAACCCGATGCCCTAAGACCATCTAGTCTGTGATGCATATGCCGCCTTTTGTATATATTGAGTTATCTCGTGTATATAAAGAAAGAAAAATATGTATATAATAAAATTGTATATCCAAAAACAATTGAAAAAAGAAAAAATCCATATTCTTACCCCACTTTCTTTATAGAATAGAGATTTGGCAAAGTTGATGGGTTCTAGGAGTCATGAAACGGAAGTAGTGTGGTGACGCCTTAACTTAATTGAATTCACTAACTCATTCCGTGGAGCTTAACAAAATACTACGCATGCTTGAAAATATTTGATCATGACATATTTATACTGCTTAGAGAATGAGTTGTGGACATTGGTTTCATCTATGTGAACTTAGTATATTTCATGATAAACTATGATATGATGTAGCTCTTTTCTCATTTCATTATTATCGAGTTCATCACTTTTATTGAAATCAACAATATGATCATTTAAGCGAGACTTAAGTATTGTGTGTGTATATGTGTTCTTTTTTCATATTGATGTGTGTTCACGTAAATCTTATATTCCTTGTGTTCATATTTTACTGAGTTTTAAGAATGAGCCCCTTGTCTCCATCATACATCATCGCCTCACCTCTCCATCGTATTCCTCTACCAGGTTCGCTTCTTACTAGTCTTACTCAAGGACGAGTAAGAGATAAGCTTGGGGGATTTTGATGTGTCATAATATTCCAAATTTTATCTACATGTTTACACGTTAAAATGATCGCTTTAATCCCGATTTTATACGCTTTAATGTCGATAAGTGGAACTATTTGACTTCAAGAGTGTTTGATGCATTTCAGGGACTATCGAGCGATTTGGAGCATGTTGGAGAGGAGGACGTGATCGTCGACGTCGGAGCGTCAATGGCATCATATCTGAGGAGCTCATATTGCTGGAGGGTAGCAATGAAGGAGAGAAGAAGGGAAGAGAAGAGAGAAAGAGGAGAAGAAAAAGAAGGATTGAAGGAGAGGCCAAGAGCTCAAGGGGTGCTTGGGCGAGCAACTTGGCTCGCTCGGCCGAGCGACCAAGTCGCTCGCCCGAGCTAACTATCATAAGAGCCCAAAAATGTGCCTTCAACTCTCTGTAATTTCAGCGCTTAATTTGCTCGGGCGAGCGACCCAAGCCGCTCGGGCGAGTGACCCAAGCCGCTCGGCGAGCGACCCAAGCCGCTCGGGCGAGCTGAGTAGAAATGGCCAACATTGCTGGAAACATGATAGTCCTTCACTCTTTCCAATTCTGCTATCATCAGGGATTTTACAGTATTTTTCTCATATTTTTCTCAGATAGTAAACTTCATAACGGTTCCAACGCCACCAAGAACGTGCCAATCGGAGGTCAGATCAGCCCTAAGGAATTTCTGTAATTGGCAAATCTGTGCTGGAATCTATGCTCGGGTAGCCACGTGTCATAGCTCGGCCAAGTGACCTCCAGATGCCAGTCCGAGCTACATGGGGAGAGATCACATTTCCAACTCGATTTAGGGTTATTTTGGGGGGTTTTGGGGTATATATATATGTATTTGAGCAGCCATTTGGGGGCTATCTCCTCTTAGGTTAGGATATCAAGTTTTTAGGGTTTTGAGAGGTTAGGCTATGCATAGGCTCCCTCTTCAATGTTTATGCATCGGATCTTCATGAGATAAGTATTGTTCTTCGTTAAATCTATTTTGTTGTCTTTCTCAATTGTTTTCGGTGTTGAATCTCTTTTGTTGTTTCTTTTATATACTTGTGATGTTAATACATATTGTTCTAATCTCTTCTCCCATGATTGAGTAGATCTATTGCTAGGATTTGGTAAGAACCCTAAGATTCTAGGGTTTGGATGATGGGTTAACCTTAGTTGGATGAATCTAGGGTTGCCCTATGGTGGTATGAACATGGGTTTTTGGGAATTAGCCCTAGGATCGGGGTATCGCGAAGGCGGCTTCGTATCCTGAGGAGAATCCACACGAATCTGACTTGGGCTTAGCGGCCATTCTCTGGGGCTCGTGATTACGAGAGTAACACGAGAGCCGAGGTGATCGCTAATCCCCAATCCGCTAGTCGATGACTGCGAGAGCACGCCGATTGCTAGAACCAACTATAGGATAGCATCGCACCCCGTAGATCACAAGAGTGGATGCAGATCTGCGAGGCGGGACCAAGTGTCAAGCTTTATGCACGCATTCCCATGCGAAGTTGACTGCGAGAGCACAACTTTTCATAGGAATGCGTTAGACGAGTAGGAATAACGAAAGTTAAGTACTCGTTCCCATCTCCAGATGTGACACTCCTACCCTCACCCATCGTCCAACGAAAGGACCATTGACCCATTATTCAAACCCGAAAGTCCTAGCGGGGATTCCCGGCACCCTAGCGATCTTTCTCTCGTTTGTTTTCTTTTTTTGTCTTTGTTTTCTTTTTGTGTGAAGTCTTTGGTCATGCCTTGCTGATCGTGACACCCTCGCATTCCACTTCTATCGCCATTACAACCTCCTTCGTAATCCATCTCTACCAATAAATTCGAAGTCCAATCAACCTAGGAATCGATAGGTAGTATAAGCAATGCCTCCATGTGGATTCGACCCCGAACTCATTGGGAATATATTGCTATGACACCCTTGCACTTGGGGGGTGAGGGTGTGCATTACCCTTTTTTGGGGTTGCGCATCCTTGCAGAACAACACACGGTCGTGCGTGTTAGCTGGCACGGCTGTGCGTATCGGAAAATGAAGTGTGCATAAAGGGCCAAAGCAACACAGCCATGGGCCGTGCAAGAGCTGACACGGCCGTGTCAAAAATAAACAGTAACTTGAGAAATTTCCTACAGTTAGTCACACGACCGTGCAGAAGCTCCACACAGTCGTCCACATTTTTGGATTTGAAGATGGGGCCAGAGCTCAAGTGACACGGTCGTGTCAAATTGGCACACAGCCGTGCCAAGTTGCAAAATCCATGTACAATGCAAATTTGTCCAGTTTGACCAGTCAAATGTCTGTGTTTGCCTACCATCAATTTAAAGGAGGTTTAATTAAAGATGAAGATCTATTCAAAGGGGAGTTCCTAAATAATAGGGATCTATCCAAATTAATAAAGATTTGATTGAAGATTAAATTAAAGATTTGGAGATTGAATTGAAGGATAGAGATTCTAATTGAAGATGACTTTTATCCTTATAAAAGAAGAAGGCCCATCCCTTGGAGAAGCATCCTATTGGATCCCATTGAGCCAAAAATCTCTAGAGATCATCCTCCTCCTTGCTTGGCCGAATTCATCTTCCCTAAACTTCAAAGAGATCATCAAGTTCATGAAAGGATTTCGACGGATGACGTTGAAAAGTGCATAAATCTCTCCATAGAGCTCGGATTGATGAATTGTTTATGCCAGGATGATCACAACTTCACGCTATATGCTTTGGTAATATTGTTATGATTTTAATCCATGTAACTAAATCAGTGCCTTTGTTTTAGCGTCAGTTGTATTATGAATAGCTTCATTCAGAGGCTACCTTTGGACATATAATCTTTTATTTTATTCTTGGAACGGTTCGATCACTACCCGAAAGCGTGATCAAGGTGTAATGGTTAGATCACCTCCTGAAAGTATGATCAGGTTGTAACAGTAGGATCACCACCCGTAAGTGTGATCAGGTTTTTTATGGTTATCAAAAAGGGGTTGAAATCATCAAGGATTTGTGGTCGGAGCAGATGTGGGAGGCCGAGGCAGGGAGCCATTCCTTTGAAAGTATTTGCTTGCATATCTCTGATTTGTGATTGTGTGCTTTGTATTATTCCGTTTTGTGCTATATTTTTTAATTTGTGACATACACACAATTCAGCCCCTCCATCTAGGGTGTTTTTCAATTAATATCAGTGCATGATTCTTTTTAAACTCACAGTCTAGTTGAATCTCGATCTCAGATATGTCAAATAGTCAAAACACATCTCACACTATCACAGATAATTCACAAGTACCTATGAAATTCTTTGATACTTTGATCTCACCTTTTGTAGGTACTGTGAGTGCTTTAAAGGAGGGTGGTGATGAAGAGATCTTTGCCCTTACACGAAAATTCCGAAAATTCTTGATGAACAACAAAAGAAAATTTGGCAATGTATTGTGTGAGAAGCAAAAAAAGATGATGATGATGATGACACCATGGTGCGATGCTTCAAGTGCAATGAAAAGGGACACTTGAAAACAAATTCCCCTCTTCTAAATAACAAAGAAAAAAGAAAAAGAGAGTGATGGAGACAAAGATAGCCAACGGAGATGTTTTGGTGCAATAGAAAGGGTCACATTAAAATCAATTGTCCTCTTATGGAAAAAGAAAAAGCAAAGGAAGAAGATGAAAAAGAGGACATCCCATCGCAATGCATCAGATGCAACAACAAAGGGCATATGAAAGTAAATTGTCTCTTTCCAAGATCAAAGGAATATGAAAACGAGAGAAGCTAGCCACTTAGGGAGAAAGTGATGTAGAGGAGCTTTCTTCAGAGGATGATGGGAAGAACGACAATGGGACATGCTTCATGGCGATAGACAGCAAGGTAAAATTTGAACACTTATCTATTGATGGTCATAAGTATAGTGAGAATATGTTCACTAATATGGAAGAGGCTTATGAATATCAGGTAGAACTCTTCATAAACATAGCTCCAAAATTCTCTAAGCTAAAAAAACTTCGTACATCTTCTTGGGAGTATCGAACATGAGAGAGATGAGTTATTTATAAAATGGAAAGAATTAAAAGAGATAAATAGATAATTTTGATGAAACCGTCCTAGAGACCAAGATCTTAGAATTAAAAGAAGTTAATAAAAAATTAGCTAAGTTAGAGCTTGAAAACTCTAATTAAAGATTTAAATGAGAAAACTAGATCTTTAAATTCTAAAGATTCTGATCTTAGAATTTTAAAGCAAATGGTCTCTATATATGAAGAAAAAATTGAAAAGCATGAAAAAGATAAATCAAATTTGATAAAAGAGACACACATTGCTAGTGAAATTGTAACGACCCGCTCTCGGGGGCCAGTTACTTATTTGATATTTGCGCAGGTCCTGCAGTTAAACAGTGAAACCAAAATAGTCACGATGCAGAGATGTACAAAAATACCCAAATATTGTCCAATTATTACAATCCATATTGTACAAATGTTCCAACAATGATACATGAAAGAGAGAAGTACATAAGTGCAAATAACTCTGAAAGCTGCGATCTCAGGGTCGAACTCTGGTGCTATCAACTCAAGAGCATCTACCTCCATATGTACGTCGTCTGCAGTGCCACGGAGATGGAACCGTAGGTAATTCACAATAATTCTAGCAATAGTAGTAAAAACTGTGTACAAGCATGTGAATGAATAGACTATGGAACTAACTACGTATGAAAAGTAAAGGAACAACAGTCATATATGCAAGTGCAATAAATAAATTATGAGAGCAGCAACGATGACACGACATATATGATATGGTATTAAAGCAGGTAAAGTAATAACAATAGTAAAGTAAACATGCATGTGGAGTAAAACAAACAGGCAGCAATGTAGTAAAGCAGGCTAAGCAGGTGAAGTAAAGTACTAGTGACTGCACATGTGTTGTAGGTAAAGTGCGTGTAATGCGTAAAGTAGAGGTGATCGTGCAAGCTATACTAGAACTACGTGACTCCAGTCGAAGAGTACAATATGTGACCATTGAGTTCATCTCTTGCCTGGGTGCGACCCAGACGAATGCTGAAACCCCATGCAGCTAGACAGGATGCTGGCGAGTAGCATATATGTTTAACGAAACACAGGCAGCTAGACAAGATGCGGAAACCTAGGCAGCTAGACATGTAGATTGAACTCCAGTCACTCCTGCACCCTCACAAATTGTGAGTTACCCCAATCCCCAGTGATGTGTCATGTGAATGTAGTACATGTTCCTTTCATGATGTTCCACGAGATGTTCCACAAGATATTCCACAAAATATTCCACAAGATGTTTCACAAGATGTTCCACACATGACATTTCATATAATACTTCGTTAGCATTTACTGAGTAGTAAATGGCATGTATCAGGTGACGTGTCTATGAGCAATCGTTCTACAAGTGTACATAAAGTGTATGCATATTTTTGCAAGTGATGAGCATCAAAACATTGTAGACAAGTGTAAACGAGAGTTATAAGTTTACGTGCAATTGAAGAAACTCATTCGAAGTTAGCTAGAATCAATGGTTGTTCTGAGACTATTTATAAGCATCCTAAGTTCATGTTTTTACACTGGCTTAACTTCTAGAACTAGAATTAGAGTGACTTACTAATTTTGAGCTCGTTGTGGCAAGACGAGGTTGGAGCTAGAGAAGCTGGTGCACGATGATTGGTACCTGCAAATACAAGAAACAATTGGTTAAAGCACACACTATTTTCTATTTATTAAACTTGATCGTTTAGATTTTAAAACAGATTAAAACGGTGATGAAAAGTGATCTAAATTTTTCTATAGGCTAGATATGTTAAAAATAATTTTACTGCAAGAGGAAATATTTTTCTAAAGCTTATAGTAATTTTTAGAATTTTTATAAGCATGAAAATTATTTAAAAACTCGATTTACTTAAGTAACGTAATACTTCCGTAATTTATTCCGGGATGAATATTAGTCGAAAATACTTGAATGAGCAGTCAAAATGACCGTCTCGAAGATTACTATAACATATATTTTTCTCACATATTAGTGTATGTGAAAAAAAAAGTAACAGATGTTTGATTGAAAAAGACGTATTTAAGTTTTAGGGTTAAAAATTTATTCTGGACAAACTAAGCGTTCGATTGAGATGAAACTAGCACCATTGGGTCTAGAATGTCATTTATGATTTTCTGGAGCTAGTCTCATATTTTTCTGGGTCCTATATTTCAAGTTATGGATTAAAAACCATTATTACCCATTTAATAATTAATAAAATACGAAAATACGAAATAATTTTCGTATTTACAAGTGTACCATCGACATCACCTAGTCTTCGCTTCGTTGCATGTGCGGGGGGGCGTGGGGGGTGTCTCGTCGGCGGGGGCTCGGCTGCAGTGGCCGCACGACGGCGGCGGCGGAGCTCGAGGGAACGTCGGCGGAGGAGGGCGTCGAGACGGGATGAAGCGGCCTCGAGTGGCGGTGGGGTGCTGCGTGCAGCGGCCTCTGTTGAAGACGACGACGGTGAGGTCTTCACGGCGGCGATTGCGAGGGTGGAGGTGACGGGCGGCGAAGTGCTGGGCTCTCGCGGTGGCGGATGAAAGGAGGAAGGGGCGGGGATCTTGGTCAAGCTTAGGGGGCGGTGGAGGCGAGGAAGATCGAGGAGGAGGCGGCACTCTGTTTTGGTGAAGCAGGGGAGAAGGGCGAACGGTGGGCGTGCGTCGGAGATGGAGGCTACGGTGGTGGGAAGCAGGCAGACATGTGGGCGGAGCTCGAGGTGAGTTGGGCTCGAAGACGACGGGGGGTTGAACGAAAAGAGAGGGAGAGAGGTTTGGGTTTCGATGCGAAGAAGCATGATTAGGAGAGGGGGTTTGCCTGTGTGTGTGAGAGCTGAGGAGGGATGTGGTTTATATAGGGTTAAGGGAATCACTAAATAAAGGGTAGTTGGGATGTTAGCTGAGGAGATGTGGGTGGGGCTGCCGACAGGTGGTTAGGTAGGGTAATTAGGGGGTAATTAAGGTAATTAGTAATAGGTAAAATTCCATTAGTGAAAGAATTAGTAAAATACATAAACGAAATTACGATTTTGCCGTACTAGTAAACGTATCCGAAAAATTACAAAAATATACCCATGGGTTCGTATCATTACGAGGATCGTGAATACAAAGTCCTTTACAGGGTTTGAGCTACAAAGATACGAGTTTTTAGCCAAAACTTTTAGAAAGCGGGTTTGCAAGTTCTAGTTCGAAATGATATCAGAAAATTACGAAATTAATGTGGGGAGCCCTAAATGATCATATGATGCTACTGTAAAAGTTTGAAAACGTTTTGAAGAAGTTTGTATATAAAATAAATTCATTAAGTCAAAATGGTAATAATTGAAATTGAATTTTATCAAGATTGTTTTGAGGCATTTGATGAAATCCGATCTTACTAAAAATACTCCATAACTAGTCAGGTACTTTAAAATATTTTTATAAGAAATTTTTGAAATCAGTTTTGTTATAAAACTCTTGACTAGTCTGGTTCAGTGGGCGCGCGGCCTGATTGGTTCAGCGGGCCGCGCCCGATGAACTCAGCGGGCGGTGCCTGTTGGTTCAGCGTGCCGAGCCCTTTCTTCTTGTGGGTGGACCTGCTTGCCCAAGTGGGTTTAACCCACTCTTGCTTTTGACTGTTTTTGCGTTCCTGGGCTCGTTTGAGCTCCGTTTTGGACGCGGTTTGAACCAGCATTTAGACCGGGACGATCTCGTCAACCAGGTAACACTTTCCAATGTTTTGTTCATACAAATATTGTCGTAACCAATTTACGACACGATTAATCTTGTTTGCATCGAATGTAACATTGTCCCCATCTACGACTTAGTCTCACAACTAGCTTGTGAACTTAACTATTCCATTTCATCGAATGAATTCCTCTTAACAATCTTCCTATTACTAAGACATGAATTCTACTCGATGTGAGACCATACAGCCTGACCTTACTACATGTTGGGGCTTGAAATCCCTAGAAGACGGTCACCACGAGCAGCAGTTGTCGTCCCTGTTTCAGAATCATCATAACATGATCGACCCATTGACAAAAGTATCGTTGGGTTCACTTTGACTGTGTCAGTGATGAATACCATTAGCTATAGTCCATTCGTCAAGATTGTGTCTATATTGGCCTAGGGTACGGTTTACTGTCAACCCCATTAGACAATAATGGTCAGTATACGACGGTCTTTGTTGTATTCACGTTGTACATCTTACAACGTACCCCGACCGAGGATTAACACAAAGACCGTACTGAGCCAGTGACACTAACTTCCCTTTAACAGAAGAGACGAATCCCATCTTAGTCATCTTTTTGCCTCGAGAGCTTCAGGTGTAACCTAACCTAAGATCATTCAGCAGGCCTAGCCTCGAAGCTAGATCATAGGTCTAAGCGACACTGTTCACTCACAGGTTTGTACAAATGACTTTAGGTCTTAAGGACCAGTTTACCTATCATCACCCTAGAGTTATTATAGATGGTTTAGTTAAAGTTAACTATTTAATAACTCTAAGTTGGTCGTTCAGTGAACTCATTCTCCAATGAGCACCTGTGTCACGTCTCCGACTTCACCAAGTTAAATGACTATGAGATCATCATTATCCTAAGGTAAGACAAAGACACAGTGGTCTGTCCGATGTGACGATATCCAGTTCTCGACACATCTATGACCACGAACCGTTTAAGACTTAAGTTTATATTCGGTCACTTACTACTCAAAATCGAGATCTTATTTGGATACGTAAGGACCTAACTATAAGTCTATGGACATTATCTAAGTATATTATTCATTGAATCATATACTTAGGATAATGGATACCATATTATATCTTAACAAGACGTATACTTAGGATAAATCGCCTTATGGGCATATATCCTCCTACAACTCTCACATAGAGAGATCTCAACCAACCCTCACACAGAAGGTTATACTCTTACACAGAGAGATCTCAACCACCCCTCACACAGAAGGCTATACTCTCACACAGAGGTAACTAGCTCTTACAAAGAAAGCTAGGGTTTCAAAGAAAATAAAGTAAAACTGTCACGTCCCGCTTCCCACTGTACTTAGGAGCGAGAATGTGAACGAGTCCGCATGTGCTTAAAGCAAAGAAGAAGTATTTTTTTCTTTCTTCTTTGATTTAAGCATAATAAGTGTTTAATATTTAATAAGCAGGTCCTTGCATGCGAAGTTCTCAGAAACATCATAAATAATTATCAACATTTTTATTCCAGAGTTCAAACAAAGTACACAAATAAATTAGGGCCCAACATGGCCGTACAATTTATTGCTGAAAGCAACACACCTGAAAACAAATAATACGACTAAATAAATAGAGACATCATAACTCTCTAGTCTTTAGCAGGGAGGATCTCATCGTACTTGTAGCTCTGATCAGCTGTGTTTACCTCCAAGGTGGGATCTTCAAAAGCAGAGTCTTCAACGTAGCCTGACCCTGATCCTAACATATATTTCACATTTACATTTGAAATATATGTCAGCAAGAAAGCTCGACAAAATTTTATAGTAATGAAAGGCATTAACTTGCAATTTAAGGAAACAAGAATGTTACAACATATAAGAGCAGGTGCACAGCCAAAAATGAGAACATGCTGAAAGTAAGGCATGAGGTTCATCAACAATTACTATATATTTGCATTTTAAATGAGGTAAACGAAGTGCATAACATTAAAATATGAGCATGCTGCATATGATATGTGTTTTAACGAAATTAACACAATTACAAATGGAATACTTTCAGTTATTTGTGCTCGTGCAAGTCCATATCGGAGTAAGTAAAGTGTTATCGATACACACTATCATCGGTGGTTTACCGTGACGCCTTCTTGCCATCCCTAACCTGGAAAATGGTCAAAATGCTTGCCTCTATTGGTGTGGTATGGAGGTAGCCGTAATATGTTCAAGACACACTTACAACCCCTACTACATGGACCAACCCCACCCAAAGTGTCTATTTAGTCATCGACTAGGTTCCATCCCATCTGTATTCGATGGTTTCATCCCATCTGTATTCGATGGTATCACATGTTCGTTTCGAGGGTTGTATCCTACCCTCTGTCTAGTTTAGTTCGTTATGTTAACATGCAGATAGTAAAGTGTTCCAACAACAACAACATTATTACGTGTCCATTTAAATAAAAAAGCAATTAATACGGTGAAAGCATGCAGTTTAGTTTCTACGGTTGGCACGCATGATATAATGAGATTCTAGTTCTAGGGTTGTACGGTTTAATGGCAATCCAATTATGATGAAATACTTGCCTCGGGGTGATGTTAGGTGTCCAGGTGATCGCAACGAGAGGCGCGATTATTTGCGTCATTAGATTCGCGTATGAGACTACTCATTTTACGCTAACAAAATCATATTATAAACTAATATTATGAAACCAGAGTTATAAACTAACATTATTAAAACCAATATGTTGTTTGTGTTGGTATCCATATTAATACTAACCTTATTATTAATACTAACATGTGTTTAATATATATACACATACACCCACACACACTAACATGTTATTAGAACTAAAATTACTAACTTAACATTAAACTAACAGTATAACAAACTTACATGATGTAAAACTAATACTAACAAATAAATACTATAACTAAGATAATAAACTACACTAACATGTATTCCACATTAACATGCTAATTTACTAATAGCACAACATGCAGTTAAACTAATTTTATCTAACAAACAACTAATCATGCTGTTTATATATATGTCTCTAGTATTATTTGCACTAACTGGGTTCATGATATGTTTACTAACCTACTGATGTTTAACAAACAAATATTAATCTAGCAACTAACATTATTTAACATGTTGTTCTTTTAGTAATATTACTAACATGCTAATTACGTTAACATGATATTAAACTAATATATTAATATCATTTATAATTGTTATATATATATATATATATATTAACATATACATATATAAACTAAGGATGTATATACTGTTAACTATTAAATAAAACTACGGCTACATATTACAACTTACGCGTTCTCTTGTAGGCGGGGCACGGAGTCGGACGCTGCAGCGGCGACGACGACGGCAACGGCTCTGAGCGGTGGTTGTAGACGGCGGTGACTCCCAGCGACTGTGCAGAGATGTCGTGTCGAGTCAGAGGCGAGGAAGGGGAAACACGCTGCAGTCATAAGAGGGTTGAGCCTCGTGTTGCAGGTGGCTGGAAGGGAGGAGGGTGAGGCACCGGGCAGCTAGGGTTGCAGGCTGGGTTGATGGCCGGAGAGAGGAGTATGGGCGGAGCTTGGTTGTTGCAGGAGTTTGTAGCTATCACACCCCGCTTCCCATTCTACTAGGTAGCGAGAACGCGAGCGGGTCTGCGGCGTGCTTAAAATAAGGAGGAGTACTTTTTCTTTTTAAAATCTTTTCTTTTATTTTCTCTCTCCATGGCTTACACACACACTAAGCGTCTGTGTAAAAACTGCATGTCCTTACATGCAAATTTAAGAAGCAGTCCAAACAATATTATTACATTTCCAGTGTACAATAATTAAGATACATCTTGGGCCTAGCATGGCCAATACAAACAAAGTACATAAATTACATTATTTCAAATATTTAAAGGTGCATTCGCGAAGGTAAACGTCTAGTCTTCTGCGGGTAGGTACTTCTCGTAGTCTTTGAGCACTGGCTCGACTCCTGTAGCAATGTCTTCAGTGAACTTACTATCGTTACCTGACGGATATTTCGTAAAACAACAAAATGAAATGTCCGTCAGCGAGGTTTACTCGGCAAGATAATCTCAAACCAAAACGTTAGGCATTTTAAATTAAACAAAGTTGAAAAAAGCAAGTAATAAGTTTAATAGGAAAGAGTTATGGCAGTTTAAGTATTCCCAGCAATTGCAACCTGTAGCAATTTCGTTATTCAATAACAATTTGCCATACTATCAGCAACCTGTGATAATTTAGCATTTGATGGCAAAACTGTAGCAACCTGTAGAAAAAGAGGTTAAAACAATATTCAATAGCCAGTTTATTCTAGTGATAAGTCCATGTCCAAGAGTACAAGAGATAACCAACATGCACCCTGCGACGGGAGTAAATCTGAGGCGGTACCCACCGTCCCTATATGGTGACGGTCAAGGATCTAACCTCCGTAATGTGTTGGAGGTAATCGGTATGGGTGCATCCAGCCACTCCGTAACACTTGTGATCATAGACTACCCCAATCTCACGGTCAAGTCAAGTGTCGGGTCAAAAAGACGTGTACTATCTATTTATTTTGAAGTTCCATCTTCCATTCATTATATTAAAGTTCCATCTTCCATTCATTATTGTTGAAGTTCCATCTTCCATTCAGTCGATTCAGTTTATTTGCATCATATTAGATGCGTACAATGGTTCCATGGTGTTTCAATAGTCCGTACAATAGTCTCACAAAAGTTCACGACTTCACAACTCCATTTAGCAATTAAACGAAAACGTAAAAATACTTAATAATATAAGAGAATGATCAAAAAATGATTTTAACTAAGCAAATGAGTTTAAATTAGCTTAAAATATTTTTCTAAGGCTAGTAACTAGTTTTCAAGATTGTTAAACAATTTTAAGCAAATTTAAACAATTTAAAAGGCCAAAAACTAATTTTAAATCAAGAAATCATTTTTACGACATATGTTCCAATATTTATTTAGAGCAAACCGTACGTCAGAATTCTTTCAACAAGGTGTCAAAATGATCATATTAACTAGTACTACAACATATATTTTTCTCGTACGTCAGTGTACGTGAAAATATCATGATACGAATTTTAAAATGATTTTAGCTTATTTAAGTTTTAACTTTGAAAATTCACTGTGGGAGATATACGTGCCTTTTGGCGATGAAACCAGCACCAATGAGTCCGTTTCGTCCTTTCTGATTTTCTGGGACTGGTCTCGTATTTTTCTGAGGCCTGTATGGTTTACTATGAATTTATTACGAATAATCTATTATTATACGTATATTTATACGTTTTTAAATACGTATTTAAATACGTATTTCATTAAAAAACTATACGTCGCCATTTCTCACCTTCGATAGAGAGAGAGAGAGAGAGAGAGAGAGAGAGAGAGAGAGAGCGGGTGAGAGTGCGGTGGTGTGGGGCGGCGCTTGGGGGCGGAGCTCGGCGGCCCTCCGGGGCAGTGCGGCAGCGGGACCTCCTGGCGAGCGATGTGGTGTGCGATGAGGCTATGGGAGGTGGACGGAGGCAGGTGGCTCTCCTCGACGGCGAGGGTGGCTCACGGTGGAGGGGAGGAAGGTGAAGCGCGTGCGCTGGGCTTGTCGGCGTTCGATGGGCGGAGGGGCAGTGTCGGAGGGGAGCAGAGGAGGCGTACAATGGTGACAACGTCGGTGGAGCATTTCGAGGGCGGAGGCGGTGTCTTCACTGGAGGAGGAGAGGAGAATGGGCTGGGGGTGTCGGGCTTCAGTCGGGGGGAGGCGTCGAATGGAGGTGGGCACTCGTCGGAGCAGGTGACAGCGGTCGCCGGCGACGAGAAAAACCCATGGCAGCTACGGGCTACTGTGCTTGCCATCGTTGGGTTCGTCACGGCGGACGGCGGCGATGGAGGACAGCGAGCTCGTTGGGCTCTGGCGTGTGTGGAAACGGGGTGTTGGCGATGGGTGGCGCCGCTACAAGGAGGGGACGGCGGAGGGAGGAGCGCAAGTTGAGGAGAGGTCTAAGGGAAGTTGGGTTTGGGCCTGGGCTCCTAGGTTGGGTTGTAAGAGAGAAGAACTTGGGGGGGTTTAAATATGTAATTAAGAAATATAATACTAATTAGTTTTAGTTAAAAGCAGTAATTAGGGTATAAATGAGGTTGTTGGGGGATGTAGAAAAGAGAGTGAACGTGGAAAATGAATCCACGTTCTCTTGTAGGGGGCTGCTGCCGACAGTTAGGTAATTAATCTAAATTAAAAGTAATTAGTGAAGGGTCATTAGTAAAATTTAGTAACGAAATTACGATTTTGCCCCCGAAGTTAAACGACTCCGAAAAATTACGAAAACATAGCCACGGGTTCGTATTGTTGCGAGGATCGCGAATATGAGGTCCATTTCGAAGTTTGAGCTACGAAGATACGAGTTTTGGGCCAAAATGTTTGGGATGCGGGTTTGCGGGTTCTCTATTGATTTGATTTCAGAAAATTACGAAATTAATATGGGGAGCACTAAATGATCCTAAAAACTCATGTTAGAAGTTTGAAATCATTTTGATAACGTTTATATAGAAAAATAATTGTTATGGCTATAACGTTAATAATCGAGTTTAAATAATTATATAAATTATTTAGGGGTTTAGGATGGCACTCGAACTCACTAAAAAAGGCTATAACTATATTGATACAACAAAATATTTTTTATTAATGATTTAGAAACCATTTTGATATTTAACTCCTGACCAACCATTATAAAATAATTTTGATTTAAGAAAATACGTAGAATACGAATATACGCGTACCGATGGATATGTGTCGTCACATCCTACCCACCTTATAAAAATTCCGTCCTCGAAATTTCTCGAAACTCTATGAAACAGATAATTGATGTTATTAAGAAGCTCAAGTAAATAAATGATAAAATGGAATGCTTGATGAATGATTATAATTTAGAAAATAAGTTGTTAATAACATGAAATATAATGTGATATCATAGCATCAAGAAAACAAGAGATATTAATAATAAATATTAACATCATCATAGCTTCCGTAATTAGTCCTAAGACCAGTATCATCATAATAATTATCTTGACTTTTCAATTTGCCAAAAGTTGATATGGCGTTACATGAAAATGTAGTTATTATGATAACATCTGTTCGAACTTGGAACCTGAGGTGAAAAGCTAGAAGCAAACTAATCAATCACATCAAAAAGGAAGATCATAAAATTTAAAATTTCAACTCAGGCTAATGATGACTAACGACCTAGACACAGAAGTCATCAATAATATAGCATACAAAGGGGGCATTGACTAATCCATATGCACTTGTGCTGTTACATCTAACCAGCCAAGCACTAATGTCGTCAACTCCCATGGTACCCAACAACAAGCCAATACCCGGATCAACACCAAGAAGCAAATACAAGGCCAAATTTCCAGGACCATACTTATCGCTATAACTCCTTCCAGCAATACCCATAGCAGCCAACAACAAGCCAACACCAAAACCGTCTTCCAAATCCAAGCACAAGGCCGACATCCAACTTCAACACCTAAGGCCAACAACATGTCAATACTCATTCCTCACGATACTCCTTGCCAACACCATTGGTTGACATCCATAGTTTTCACCATCAACCCTAAGCAAGTCAACGACCAAGAACACACAGTCCAACAGACATGAAGGAGTGGGCCCAAGAAGAAATCTAAGCAGGGCACCTTTAGGGGCAAGACCCAAGACAAGGAGCTCGAAAGAAACCCAAGAATCGTAACTTCCCAATATCTCAACCACACGACAATAGCGAGGGTGGCAGTGAGGGTCGTCGCTAAACCTAAAAATCCTAAAATAGAACGTCGGAGTCCATCGACGGTTGTCGATCCACGTCGTATGGCGACTGCGACTGCTCAACGACGTCGGGTGGCGTAGCGAAGCTTCGAGTGAGGTCGATGGAGCTTGAGGCGAGAGGGGTTGGGCTCGTGAAGGGAGAGGCACGGTGAAGGGGGTAGGTGTCGTCACGATGGAGAGGAAACCACGGGATGGGTTTGGTGAGGGGGAGAGATGAGGGGGTTTAAAGGGGGCACTGAAGTCGTCGATAGGGTAGGGTAGGGTAGGTTAGGTTAGGCGGGACCGGGGCTCAAGAAGAGGAAGCAGACAAAAGGTAATAATGAGGGGGAGATGGTAGGCGGGAAAAAGGATTCAAACCATGGGAAAATCGGGTACAAGACGAAAGTAGTGGGTAGAAGAGAAATACGAGCTCAAGAAAGATGAAGAAGACGTAACAGCCTACACTTGCACGTCGTGGTTTGGCTCGTCTCAAATTCTTTAGCACCATCCTCAAATACTTTTGAGCGTCCTTCGATCTGCTTCCGTTCTCGTACTCATACTTCGGATGATCGAAAAATTCGAATGCTACCCTCCTTATAAAAGAGTATAGCCATAGTTTAGCTGAACTAGACGCGACCAAGAAGCATTCTCAGAATAAGTAGGACGATTGGAAGGCCATTACAAGAATGATGATGGTGATGCAATAAATGGACGGTTCTATCTTATGGAAGGTTATAGATTAAGATTCATCAAAATGGAACACAAGTTCCTAATTGAGGTTTCAAAAGTTCGAAGAAAACAATGCTGACCAATGGAAATAGATCGTTGCGACTTTTGTGATATGAAGCAATGGAAAACTTCTAAATCAAAACGGGGGGCATGCTACGAAGACAAAACTTAAAGTATGATAGTGTATGCTAGCAATGATAATAAAGGCGTTGGGCGTCAAATCGACATAAAGAGGGAAAGGTTCAGATATACTAGTGATTACTGGCTCTACAGCCTCAGCTTCTCTGGTTGTCGTGATGGACGCTTGACACCTGGCCTGGGCCTGTTGGAATGCCTTCTGCTGTGGAGCTAGGGGTGGCTTACGCTGTGCTAATCCAGAAACTCCTGATGTCGTAGTCGCTTTCTTGTTAATATGGCGAGGACAGTTCCTGAGAGAGTGCTCAGATGCTCCACAGGCCAAACATTGATTCAGCAGCAGGCGACAGTTCTTCTTGATATGTCCCTTTCAGTTGCAATGGAAGCACACCATTGGGGATCGGTTGTGGACTGAAGATGCAGGCCTCTTGAATGTAGTCTTCATCGGTCGGAGGGCATCTCTCGGTGGTTCCATAGGATGCTTCCCTTGGGATGCTTCACAGAGTTTGTCAACAGCCTCATGGAGAATTTGGCGTTGAATTTTCAGTATTTCCTTTACGATACCCAAGATGTCATTGTTGGTGACGTCGTGAGTTTCTGATCGACCTGCCATACTTCACGACAAACCGCAATGTAAGTTAGGTAAAAAAATCTAATCTAGGTGTACACTTAGATATTAATGTCGTCTAAATCGATCTTAAAGTATTTGCAAAAGCATGACCTGCATGGGCCGTCACTAACACCTGTCACACCCCGCTTCCCATTCTACTAGGGAGCAAGGACGCGAGCAGGTCCGTAGTGTGCTTAAAATAAGGAGGAGTACCTTTTTTTCTTTTTAAAATCTTTTCTTTTCTTTTCTTCCTTCTTGGCTTAAACACACTAAGCGTCTGTGTAAAAACTGCAGGTCCTTGCATGAAAATTTAAGAAGTAGTCCAAACAACATTATTACATATCCAGCGTACAATAATTAAGATACATCTTGGGCCTACCATGGTCAATACAAACAAAGTACACAAATTACATTATTTCAAATATTTAAAGGTGCAGTCGCGAAGGTAAACGTCTAATCTTCTGCGGGTAGGTACTACACGTAGTCTTCGAGTGCTGGATTGACTCCTGCAGCAATGTCTTCAGAGAACTTACTATCGATACCTGACAGATATTTCACAAAACAACAAAGTGAAATGTCCGTCAGCGAGGTTTACTCAGCAAGATAATCTGAAACCAAAACGTTAGGCATTTTAAATTAAACAAAGCTGAAAAGACAAGTAATAAGTTCAATATGAAAGAGTTATGGCAGTTTAAGTATTCCCAGCAATTGCAACCTGCAGCAATTTAGTCATTTAATAGCAATTTACAATACCATTAGCAACCTGTGACAATTTAGCATTTGATGGCAAAACTGTAGTAACCTTAGAAAAAGAGGTTAGAACAGTATTTAATAACCAGTCTATTCTAGTGATAAGTCCATGTCCAAGAGTACGAGAGATAACCAACATGCACCCTGCGACGGGAGCAAATTCGAGGCGGTACCCACCATACCTATGTGGCGACGATCAAGGATCTAACCTCCGTAATGCGTTGGAGGTAATCGGTATGGGGTGCATCCAGCCACTCCGTAACACTTGTGATCATAGACTACCCCAATCCCATGGTCAAGTCAAGTGTCTGGTCAAAAGGACGTGTACTATCTATTTATTTTGAAGTTCCATCTTCCATTCATTATATTAAAGTTCCATCTTCCATTCATTATTGTTGAAGTTCCATCTTCCATTCAGTCGATTCAGTTTATTTGCATCATATTAGATGCGTACAATGGTTCCGTGGTGTTTCAATAGTCCGTACAATAGTCTCACAAAAGTTCACGACTTCACGACTCCATTTAGCAATTAAACGAAAACATAAAAATACTTAAGAGTATAAGAGAATGAGCAAGAAATGATTTTAACTAAGAAAATGAGTTTAAATTAGCTTAAATTTTTTCTAAGGCTAGTAGCTAGTTTTCAAGATTGTTAAACAATTTTTAAGCAATTTTAAACAATTTAAAAGGGCCAAAACTAATTTTAAATCAAGAAATTATTTTTACGATATATGTTCCAAGATTTATTTAGAGCAAACCGTACGTCAGAGTTCTTCTAATAAGTGGATAAAATGATCGTATTAACTAGTACTACAACATATATTTTTCTCGTACGTTAGTGTACGTGTAAATATCAAGATTCGAATTTTAAAATGATTTTGGCTTATTTAAGTTTTGCCTTTGAAAAATCACTGTGGGAGATGTACTTGCCTTTTGGCAATGAAACCAGCGCCAATGAGTCTGTTTCGTCGTTACTGATTTTTTGGGACTGGTCTCGTATTTTTCTGAGGCCTGTATGATTCACTATGAATTTATTACGAATAATCTACGTATACTTATACGTATTTAAATACGTATTTTTCATTAAAAACTATACGTCATCGTTTCTCACCTTCGACAGCAAGAGAGAGAGAGAAAGAGAGAGAGAGAGAGAGAGAGAGAGAGAGAGAGAGAGAGAGAGAGAGGGTGAGAGCGCGGGTGAGAGAGCGGCGGTGTGGGGGCGGCGCTTGGGGGTAGAGCTCGGTGACGCTCCGGGGCAGTGCAGCGACGGGAGCTCCTGGCGAGCGATGTGCTGTGTGGTGAGGCTGTGGGAGGTGGACAGAGGTGGGTGGCTCTCCTCGGTGGCGAGGTTGGCTCACAGTGGAGGGGATGAAGGTGGAGCGTGGGCGCTAGGCTCGTCGGCGTTCGATGGGCGGATGGGCAGTTTCGGAGGGGAGTAGAGGAGGCGTACAACGGCGGCAACAGCGGTGGAGCATTTCGAGAGCAGAGGCGGCATCTTCGTCGGAGGGGGAGAGGAGAATGGGCTGTGGGTATCGGGCTTCAGTCGGAGAGAGGGGGAGTCGAGTGGAGGTGGGCGCTCGTCGGAGCAGGCGACAGCGGTCGCCGGTGTCGAGAAAACCCGTGGCATCTACGGGCTACTGTGCTCGCTGCCGTTGGATTCATCGAGGCGGACGGCGATGATGGAGGAAGGCGAGCTCGCGGGGCTCTGGTGTGTGTGGAGACGGGGTGGCGGCGATGGGTAGCGCCGCTGCAAGGAGGGGACGGCGGAGGGAGGAGCCCGGGTTGAAGGGAGGTCGAAGGGAAGTTGGGTTCAGGCCTGGGCTCCTGGGTTGGGTTGTGAGAGAAGAGCTTGGGGGGTTTAAATATGTAATTAAGAAATGTAATACTAATTAGTTTTAGTCAAAAGCATTAATTAGGGTATAAATGAGGTTGTTGGAGGATGTAGAAAAGAGAGTGAACGTGGAAAATGAATCCACGTTCTCTTGCAGGGGGCTGCTGTCGACAGTTAGGTAATTGATTAAAAGGTAATTAAGCTAAATTAAAAGTAATTAGTGAAGAGTCATTAGTAAAATTTAGAAACGAAATTACGATTTTGTCCCTAAAGTTAAACCAATCTGAAAAATTACGAAAACATAGCCACGGGTTCGTATTGTCGTGAGGATCGCAAATACGAGGTCCATTTTGAAGTTTGAGCTACGAAGATACGAGTTTTAGGCCAAAACCTTTGGGATGCAGGTTTGCAGGTTCTCTATTGATTTGACTTCAGAAAATTACGTAATTAATATGGGGAGCACTAAATGATCCTAAAAACTCATGGTAGAAGTTTGAAATCATTTTGATAACGTTTATATAGAAAAATAATTGTTACGGCTATAACGTTAATAATTGAGTTTAAATAATTATATAAATTATTTAGGGATTTAGGATGGCACTCGAACTCACTAAAATAGGATATAACTATATTGATACAACAAAATATTTTTTATAAATGATTTAGAAACCATTTTGAAATTAAACTCCTGACCAACCATTATAAAATACTTTTGATTTAAGAAAATACGTTGAATACGAATATACGCGTAACGATGGATACGGGTCGTCACAGTAGCGGGGTCGGAGGGTTTGCAGTCGGACAGGGGAGGGTGCGGGCTTGGAGGGTTGTGGCATGGAGGAGTAATGTGGGGCACCGGGAGATGGCCGGAGTTCGGCAGGCTGGGTGCTGCAGTCGGAGAGGTGGCGCAGTGGTTTATGGTTGTGGTGGTGTAGCATTGGAAGTTGCGACAGTAGGAAGTTTGGGAGGGACCGCCGGTGGAGCACCGGAGGTCGGGCTGAAGGGGGAGTCGGAGAGGTGTTTGGGGTCGTGGGGTGCTGGGGGGATGGCCAGAGATCGGCACTGGTGGCTGGGGGGCTGGAGCAGATCGTCGGAGGGAGGAGGTTGCGCACGTGGAGAGGCTGAGGGAAGAGGGCGCTGTCGAGGTGGCCGGAGGTGTGCACGACAGTCGAAGGTGGGAGGTCGAAGGGTGTTGAGCGCTTTGGGTTTAAGGTTCTAATAGTTTGCCTTCGATTCGTTTTGTAGGCAGTGCATGATTTAGTTAGGGTTGTGTACGTGAGTGAAAGCCTTAGGGGTTTTTTGTTATTTCTTTTTGTAGAGGATGGTGGCTTGGGTGAGTGTATGAGGCCTGGGTGATATTTGCATGCAACGAAATTAAAAGGAGAAAGAATGTGGCGACTGAGAGTGATTGAATTAGGATTTCTAGTTAAAAATAGAAATGTTTTATTAAAATTAGAAAGATTTAAAATTTAGGAAAAAAATGGAAAGAACAAGAACTTAATTACAATTAAGAATGTGATTTAATTGTCATTTAAAATGGGGATTCATTATCAATTAAAAATGGGTAAAAGTCTCCTATCTAAAAATGGAAGGGAATTCGAATTCGAATTCAAAATAATTATGTAATGAAATCATTTAATTAATAGATTTACATATAATTATAGCTAATTGAAATACATATTAAAATACGTACGTAATACGAATACGTAATACGAATACGCATATCAGTAATACGTAATACGAATACATATTTAAGTACAGATACGAAAAATCAATGCACACACACATAACAAAGCATACACACACATAACAGCTCTAGATGTTAATGTCATTATACTTCAGGCATACACACACGCATAACAAAGCAATGTTCACTCATATGCATACACTTGCACACACATCATATAGTAACATACATACAAATACTTATGTACGCATACACATTACACATATCCATACTTACATTATTACATACCTACCTTATATCTACGCAAAACTCAGACATACATACAATACATACACGCAAGTATACACAACCATGGTAATTTACATTAAGCTATTATACTACTACATATACACATATATACATAGATACTAATGTACAACCATGTATACCTCCTAACGTACATATAACATCCCGTAGAGCAAGCAATATAATACAATACTATAATCCTATTACTATACATAAGGCACACATATACATACTATATGTATATATACATATAACTAAGTACATACCTATCCAGGCATGAGCACACGCCCATACACATAATAGATATGTACACCCAATTATAAGCACACCTATCATCATATACATTACACTCAACATGCACATAACCTTACTAGTATAAAAATACAAACATATACAAGCACGTCTAAGATATATACACTCATAGTAGACAAACATACTATATATAAAACTATACATCTATCACGTATATCACCGCATATGCATATACAACACAACAGGCAAACATACTATACTAATATACCAAGAGGATGCCCACTCATACATAAGTGGGACACAGAGATCTACACACACGGGTCCACCCACACTACCTACATATACACACACTACCTATCACAGTTAATACAAATAGATCTACTATACATATACCATAAACATTATAAGGAAAGGTTAGGCATTACCTGAAATCACTTGTTTTGTAGCCTCAGCCTCTTTGGCTGTCATGGTGAACGCCTGGCGCCTCGGATGGTTCTGCCTCACATGTTCATAAGCCTGCTGTCATTGGAGCCATAGGTGGTTTACGCTGTTTCGATCCTGAAGCTGCTGCAATCGGAGTCCTTCGCTTGATGAGGTAGCGAGAGCAATTCTTGATAGAGTGCCCAGATGCCCCACATAACAGACATTGGTTGAGCAACCGACGACAGTTCTTCTTGACATGCCCTGGTCGGTTACAATGGTAGCACATCATCTGGAATCGGTTGTTGACTGGTGATGCAGGCCTTTTAAACCGGGTAGTTTGTATTGATCCAAGAGCATCTCTTGTTGGTTCCATAGGACGCTTACTTCCTCCAACCTGGGTTGTTTCAAGAAGTTTATCAACACCCTCGTAGCTACATGCTGCTCCCAGTATTTCCTCATTGGAGGTTAGATCCACAGATGTCATCGATGCTTGGGTGTTGTAGATTGAACCTTGACTGAACTGGAACATTTGGTCTTTAGGGTCCTCGATCAGATGAGAAGCGAAACGACTAAGCACAGAGAGTAATCGATGTTGGAGTTCCATCATTTCTCTTATGATTCCCATGATGTCGTTGTAGGCGTCACCATTTCCATTGCGAGTGTTGGGTTGACCTGCCATGTTGTAAAAGAAACAAGATAAATATTTGTGTACAAAGTTATTCAAACGATATGGTTAGTAATAATATCTATATTGTTTCTGAAGTGTCTCGCAGAGTGCAAAAGGACTTGCATGGGCCACCACTAAAACCTGTCGTGCCCCGCTTCCCATTGTACTTGAGAGCGAGAACGTGAATGGGTCCGCATATGCTTAAAGCAAAGAAGAAGTACTTTTTTCTTTCTTCTTTGACTTAAGCACAATAAGCGTTTAATATTTAATAAGCAGGTCCTTGCATGTGAAGTTCTTAGAAACATCATAAATAATTATCACCATTTTTATTCCAGAGTTCAAACAAAGTACACAAATAAATTAGGGCCCAGCATGGCCGTACAATTTTATTGCTGAAAGCAACACACTAGAAAACAAATAATACGACTAAATAAATAGAGACATCAATAACTCTCTAGTCTTTAGCAGGGAGGATCTCAGTGTCCTTATAGCTCTAATCAGCTGTGTCTACCTCCAATGTGGGATCTTCAAAAAGCAGAGTCTTCAACATAGCCTGACCCGGATCCTAACATATATTTCACATTTACACTTGAAATATATGTCAGCGAGAAAGATCGGCAAGATTTTATAGTAATGAAAGGCATTATCTTGCAATTTAAGGAAACAAGAATGTTAGAACATATAAGAGCAGGTGCACAGCCAAAAATGAGACCATACTGAAAGTAAGGCATGAGGTTCATCAACAATTAATATATTTTTGCATTTTAAATGAGGTAAACGAAGTGCATAACATTAAAATATGAGCATGCTGCATATGATATGTGTTTTAACGAAATTAACACAGTTACAAATGGAATACTTTCAGTTATTTGTGCTTGTGCAAGTCCATGTCGGAGTAAGTAAAGTGTTATCGATACACACTAGCATCGGGGGTTTACCGTGACGCATTCTTGCCATCCCTAACCTGGAAAATAGTCAAGATGCTTGCCTCCATTGGTGTGGTATGGAGGTAGCCGTAATATATTAAATACACACTTACAACCCCTGCTACATGGACCAATCCCACCCAAAGTGTCTGTTTAGTCATCGACTAGGTTCCATCCCATCTGTATTCGATGGTTTCATTACATCTGTATTCGATGGTATCACATGTTCGTTTCGAGGGTTGTGTCCTACCCTCTGTCCAGTTTAGTTCGTTATGTTAACATGCTGATAGTAAAGGGTTTCAACAACAACAACATTATTACGTGTCCATTTAAATAAAAAAGCAACTAATATGATGAAAGCATGCAGTTCAGTTTCTACTGTTGACGCGCATGATATAATGAGATTCTAGTTCTAGGGTTGTACAGTTCAATGGTAATCCAATTACGATGAAATACTTGCATCGGGGTGACATTGGGTGTCCAGGTGATCGCAACGAGAGGCACGGTTATCTGCGTCATTAGATTCACGTATCAGACTACTCGTTTTACGCTAACAGAATCATATTATAAACTAATATTATGGAACCAAGGTTATAAACTAACATTATTAAAACCAATATGTTGTTTGTGTTGGTATCCATATTAATACAAACATAATTATTAATACTAACATGTGAAATTGCAGCTGACATCAGGATTATTCTAAGGGACCATGACCCATCAACACCAGAAGCAACACAGGTCATGGAAAATTGGGGCTTTAGAGATAATGGATGATAAATCGATTTACTCTTGTATTCCTTATGTACTGATGTGGGGGTGGAAGGTGCTAGTAGAGAGTGACGGCGCTTGTGCCCTCTCCTCTCTCTAACAAACTTCACAGTCCTTTTGTATGTTGATATTCTGGGCTTCACAACAGAGAGCTGCTCTTAATGTCAACTCTTGCCGCCAGGACCTGGATAATTTACAAAGTGATCCGAACCTCCCCTATGATTCGAGGTTGCAAGAGCTTGAGAAGGCAGCCTCCCTCAAACTTGCGCATGCCCTTGATGTTGAGGAAGAGGACTTGAGGCAAAGAAGTTGTCAGAACTGGTTGACTTTGGGTGACAGGAACTCAAATTTTTTTACATGGCCATGAAATCTCGTCAGTCCCGTAACAATCTTGGACACTTTATTAATTCTAATGGGGATAGAATCTCGAGTGTTGATACTATTCGTAAAGAAGCCCCCCTCTATTATAGGAATCTTTACACGCAGACAGATCATTGGACTGTTTTCCCAAATCTGTTCCCCAAACGGAAGCTTACTTTTGAGGCCTCAAATTGGATGGACAGAGCTGTATCTGCAACGAAAATCAAAAATGCTGTTTTTCAAATTGGGAAGGATAAAGCTCCGGGCCCCGATGGTTATAATGCTTATTTTTTCCAACAGGAATGGGATGTTGTTGGTAATGATGTTATCTCTGGTATTTCTTCTTTTTTCACTACTGATATCATGATCCCCCATATTAATCATACCTTCTTGACCCTGGTCCCTAAAAATTCCAATGCATCGGGACTATATGACTATAGGCCTATTGCTTGTTGCAATGTCCTTTATAAAATCATTAGTAAGGTTCTATGCAACAGACTGAAGCTCGTCATTTGTGAATTAATCTCCCCAAATCAGGTGGCCTTTCTTCATAGTAGGCAGTTAGCAGATTGCACCCTTATAGCCCACGAGCAGATTCGTGACTTCAGCAATCTAATGGGGTCCAGAACCTGCATTAAATTGGATCTTCACAAAGCTTTTGATAGTGTTAACATGAACTTTATCTTCTTTCTCTTACACCAGATGGGTTTCGGCAACACATTTATTAAGTTGATAACTGAATGCATCAATTCTCCTATGTTTTCCGTCCTTATTGAGGGTTCACCGGTTGATTATTTTCCATCGAGCAGAGGCCTTCGCCAAGGTGATCCCCTCTCCCCTTATCTTTTTGTTCTCGTTATGTAGGCTTTCTCCTTACTAATGGCTAGAGCAGAAAGTTCCCGCACCATCCAGCCTATGAGAAGAGTTGGGGAAATTTCACATCTACTATTCGTCGATGATTTATTGGTTTTCTGCCGAGCTCATCAACGTTCCATAATTGGACTAAGGAACTTGCTTGTTGAATTTAAGCTTTTTTCTGGACTTGATATTAATTGGGGGAAAAGTTTTGCCATCTTCAGTAAAGGAGTGCGAAGTCTCCGTGATCTTGCTAATATTTTGGGTATTAATATGGTCTCCTCCTTTACTACTTATTTGGGATTACCTCTCTCTTCTAAGTATCCTAAGGCTTCCATGTTTTGCCGTCTTGTGGATAAATGCAAAAAGCGGCTCCTAGGCTGGTCTTCCTCCCTCCTCTCAACTGCTGGCAAGATAGAGCTGGTCCGCTCTGTAATATTTGGTATTGTTTCCTTCTGGATGCAAGCGTATCGTCTCCCTCCTTCTGTCATTCGTAGTATTAATGCAGCTTGCAGGAAGTTCATATGGGGTCCGTTTAACTGTTGGGCTTGGAAGGATTTATGCATCATGAAGAAGGATGGCGGAGTGGGGTTGAGACTCCTGGATGACCTGAGTGTAGCATATGGGGTTCGTCTCACTTGGCGTGTCCTTGCCACCGATGGTATCTGTGCTAATTTCATGCGGAAGAACTATGAACCCATTAGTAATAAATTCTATACTACGAAGGGGTTTCCCTCTCACTCTGGAACCTGGAAGTTCCTCCTCAGGCATCGCAACATCTCTCAAAAATTAATAAAGCGCACTGTTGGGGATGGTACTTCAACCTCCTTTTGGTTTGATAATTGGCATCCCAAGGGACCACTCTACCTACTACTCACTCCTCCACCGGGTACGAAAACAAAACTTGTCACTGATTTTTGGTCGAATGGTGGATGGGTAGATGATCCCAGCATTCGGCCTCTCAGTTTTGATCTCCAAGAAATCAGCCTGAATCATTCTCCTGACCAGTGGGACTGGATATCATCCTCGCACTGCTCCTTGCAATCGGCGTGGGAAGGTTCCCGTACAGTACGCAACCCATTCCCATTCTTTAATATTGTTTGGTTCTCACATCAGGTGCCGAAAATGGGATTATGTCTACTCTGGGTTCTTCAAAATAAGCTTCCCACTAAAGAGCTCTTGGCCAATAGGGGGATTGCTGTGGATAAAACCTGTTGCCTTTGTGATTCTACAACTGAAAGTTTGGCCCATGTGTTTTTTGAATGTAATTATTCCAAATATCTACTTGCCAGAAGCTTACTCAAGCTAGGCTACAAGGGTACTGTTCCATCCTCCCTGTCAGATGCGTGTGAGCTGATTCTAAATCGCTATAGCAAATCAGATCCTGTTGGAAAGTTAGCCAAATCAGTGTTATCTTCTATGGTTTGGCACATATGGAAGCAGCGTAACAAGAGGATATTTGAGGGTAAACAATTGGGGAAGACTGAACTGTTTGAGGATATAGCGAAAGATGTCACCATCTCCCTTCGCAACATGGATATGGACAATGTTACAGACTCCACCCCGTTTTCAAATTGGGGATTTCAGTGATCATGACTAAAGTGTACATTCTTGACTGACTAGTAGGTCTCAGTAGTCTGTAGGATGTAGGGGGTGACGGCGCTTGTGCCCTATCCACCTCTTTCTGCAATCTTCTGTAACTCACTAGTACTATGTATATATTTTGTTAATCAATAAAGATTGATTTTACTTGTCAATATATATATATATATACACACACACTAGTCATAACCCGTGCCTATGGGCACGGTTCATTTAAGATTTTCCCCCGCGAAATCTTTGTTCCACAAAAAATTATTTCCACAGCCAAAATTGCGCGGAACATCAAATTAGCATAAAAATATTTAGCTGCGCGGGCGCCTTCGGTGCGGAACAACAAATTCGGCGTAAAAAATTTAGTGGGCATTTTTGGCGTAGGAAATTATTCTCATCTTGTTGCCCCATGTGTCGAAGAGACGGTAGGCCCCGCATTGAGGGAGAGATCATTCGATCTGTAGCATTAATTGCAAGTTAAAGTTTTTTCCCATATGCATTAATTGTGTGCACTCTGATTTTCCCCAGAAATTTTCATTTCCTCAGAAACTTTCATTAATTCCCCAGAAATATTTTTCCCTCCAAAACTTGCCACAAAATCTCATCTCAACCATTTATTCCGCAAGATTAAATCTCAATCGTTCTTCTATCATCATTGTTGTCCTAGTCAGTTTGTCCTAATCAGCCCTAGAATTCAAAAACCGTCATCAAATGTAATATAAATATATATACTAACATGTTATTAGAACTAATATTACTAACTTAACATTAAACTAATAGTATAACAAACTTAAAACTAATACTAACAAATAAATACTATAACTAAGATAATAAACTACACTAACATGTATTCCACATTAACATGCTAATTTACTAATAACACTAACACGTAGTTAAACTAATATTATCTAACAAAAAACTAATCATGTTGTTTATATATATGTCTCTAGTATTATTTGAACTAACTGGGTTCATGATATGTTTACTAACCTACTGATCTTTAACAAACAAATATTAAACTAACAACTAACATTATTTAACATGATGTTCTTTTAGTAATATTACTAACATGTTAATTACGTTAACATTATATTAAACTAATATATTAATAACATTTATAACTATTATATATATTAACATATACATATATAAACTAAGGAGGTATATACTGTTAACTATTAAATAAAAATACTACTACATATTTGTCACGCCCTGCTTCCCATTCTACTAGGGAGCGAGGACGCGAGCGGGTCCGCGGTGTGCTTAAAACAAGGAGTACTATTTTTTTCTTTTTAAAATCTTTTCTTTTCTTTTCTTCCTACTTGGCTTAAATACACTAAGCGTCTGTGTAAAAACTGCAGGTCCTTGCACGAAAATTTAAGAAGCAGTCCAAACAAAATTATTACATATCCAGTGTATAATAATTAAGATACATCTTGGGCCTAGTATGGCCAATACAAACAAAGTACACAAATTACATTATTTCAAATATTTAAAGCGGTCACGAAGGTAAACATCTAGTCTTCCGTGGGTAGGTACTCTACGTAGTCTTCGAGCACTGGTTCGACTCCTGCAGTAATGTCTTCAGCAAACTCACTATCGATACATGACTGACATTTCGTAAAACAACAAAGTGAAATGTCCGTCAGCGAGGTTTACTCGGCAAGATAATCTCAAACCAAAACTTTTGGCATTTCAAATTAAACAAAGCTGAAAAGACAAGTAATAAGTTTAATAGGAAAGAGTTATGGCAGTTTAAGTATTCCCAGCAATCTGTAACCTGCAGCAATTTAGTCATTTAATAGCAATTTACAATACCATTAGCAACCTGTGACAATTTAGCATTTGATGGCAAAACTGTAGTAACCTGTAGAAAAAGAGGTTAGAACAGTATTTAATAACCAGTCTACTCTAGTGATAAGTCCATGTCCAAGAGTACGAGAGATAACCAACATGCGCCCTGCGATGGGAGCAAATCCGAGGCCGTACCCACCGTCTCGATATGGCGACGGTCAAAGATCTAACCTCCGTAATGTGTTGGAGGTAATCGGTATGGGTGCATCCAGCCACTCTGCAACACTTGTGATCATAGACTGCTCAAATCCCATAGTCAAGTCAAGTGTCAGGTCAAAAGGACGTAACTATCTATTTATTTTGAAGTTCCATCTTACATTCATTATATTAAAGTTCCATCTTCTATTCATTTTGTTGAAGTTCCATCTTCCATTCAGTCAATTTAGTTTATTAGCATCATATAAGATACATACAATGGTTCCATGGTGTCTCAATAGTCCGTACAATAGTCTCACAAATGTTCACGAATTCACGACTCAATTTAGCAATTAAACGGAAACGTAAAAATACTTAATAGTATAAGAGAATGAGCAAGAAATGATTTTAACTAATCAAATGGGTTTAAATTAGCTTAAAATATTTTTCTAAGGCTAATAGCTAGTTTTCAAGATTGTTAAATAATTATTAAGCATTTTTAAATAGTTTAAAAGGGCCAAAAACTAATTTTAAATCAAGAAATCATTTTTACGACATATGTTCAAAGATTTATTTAGAGCAAACCGTACGTTAGAATTCTTCCAATAAGAGGTCAAAATGATCGTATTAACTAGTACTACAATATATAATTTTCTCGTGCGTCAGTGTATGTGAAAATCGCAAGATACGAATTTTAAAAGGAATTTAGCTTATTTAAGTTTTGCCTTTGAAAAATTATTGTGAGAGATATACTTGCCTTTTGGAGATGAAACTAGTGCCAAAGAGTCTGTTTCGTCGTTTCTGATTTTCTGGGACTGTTTGAGGCATGTACGATTTAATATCAATTTATTACTATCAGAATATGCTATACGTATTTCTATACATATTCAAATACGTATTTAATACGTATTTTCGTTTAAAATACCCTTTACTGTGCATTCGCACCCTTGCCTCGCGTTTACAGTGCTCGGAGCGTGGCTTCGCGTTCGTGGGGTTGCCGACATCGACTGAGGTGGCCAGGGGGCGACGGACGGCGGGGTGAGTTCGGGATTGCTGCTCGTCGGAGGGCGGTGGTCGAGGGGCCGGAGGGTGGTGTAGCTCGGAGGAGGGAGCTTGGGGAAGGAGGTAGCGGCGTGGGGCTTCGTCGGAGGGCGCTCGCCGTGGATCGTGGCAGAGAAGACGACGGGGGCAGCGGCAGCCTCGTCGGAGAGGAGGGGAAGGGGTCGGTGGGGTTCAGAGCTGCTCGGAAGGGGAGGAGCGGGAGTTGGCCGTCGTGAGGGTGTCGGTGGAGAGCGGGAGAGAGAGAGAGAGAGAGCGAGATAGAGGGTTGGATGAAGTGGGTTCGACTGAAGGGGAAGAGAGAGGGGGGGTCGGGCCAGGGTTATTTGTGAGGGAGAGGGGTGATTCGGGTTCAATATTACATATTTAACCCCCCATTTAGCCCTATTTTGTGCTCATGTGATGCTACATTGTTCTCTAATTCATACGTATTTTCTACACATTTATTTATTAGAGAAAACACACTATTTGAGCACAAAACAGCATTTAACGACATATTTCTGCACTTTTTATATTTTTCCTAGCATCGTCTCGATCTCACGATTCCAACGACTATTTATTTGTATTTTTCTGAGATCTGTGCTAATTACTATGAATTTTTGAATGCAGAATATCAATAAAATGAAGAAATTAAAGTGCGCACGAATTTTGGCGCAACACGTGGCGCTCATCTGACAATTCCCGCTCGATCCAACGGCTGTAAAGAATGGGCGACGTGGCCTTATCCGAGCGGCTGATCGTCGATCGGACGGCGCTGAGGCGATCCGCTTCGAACGCGAATTCGCGAGGCGAGCGGGATTCTGAGGGACACGCGGCAGCAATCTAACACGCCCCCGCCCCATCGAACGGCCAGAAATCAACCCGCATTTTGAAAACGAAGCGACGATACTGACCGTTCGATTCAAATCCAACGGCGGAGACATTCCCTCGACGCGATCTCGGAGAGCGAACGAGGTGGGTGACGTGGCGTCGCCGCATCGGTCCGATCTCGATCCAACGGCCACAATGATCTCCGCTCGAATCCAAAAGAGAACAACGCAGCGTGATTTATTCGAGCGACATGGACAGCGCGGAACCGTTCGATCGTGCATCCGACGGCCCACAACGCCACCAACTCAAAATCGAAGCGGATTCGGATTTAAGAGATGCGGATGCGGGCTTGCACGAAATTTAAAGCACACGCGGCAGCTCGTGGTTCAATCCCGCACGAGATGAGCGGCTCACGTTTGATCCGCTCCAGATCTACGGTCTGGATGCATTTGGGCGCGATATTGGTGCGGGTTTCGACCCGATAAGCGTATATAAACCCGCAATCTCTTTATAAAAGGTATTTTTAGGGGTTTTTTTGAGCGTATTCAAGCAGATTGGGGCGTATTTTGAGCGTATTGGAGGCTCTAGGAGCCGTATTTTCCCCCTGAAAAATTCTGTAAAATTCCAGAGGCTTGTTTTATTATTTCCAGAGAGTTTGAAGTCTTTTCAAGGAGAATTGGTGATATATTTCTTAACTTAAACCCCTTATTTGATGCTTTTCTACCGTATTTTGCTATAATCTTGATGTATTTTGCTAAGAAAGTTGTTTATTATTGCATGATGAGTAGCTAAATCTCTGTTGTGCATGGTATGGAGTAGTTAGGTGCTATGATTTGTGTTAGTTTGGTTGTATTCCATATGCTAAATCGTTAAACGTCGCTAAAATTGTAATCTTTGTTCGTAAATCGACTTTTTCAGATTCCAAAAGAATTGACTTAGTTGATGATCGCCCCAAAAGGGTGAGTTTTGATCTCCCCAAAAGGGAGTTTCATACCGTAGTTTTGATCTCTCCAAAAGAGAGTTTCATATCGTATTATAATCTTAGCGACGATCTTTTTGAATATTGTGTTTGAACCCCCAAAAGGGCATCTTCCGATGAGTTGCTCCCAAAAGGAGAATTCATTGAGTTATATTGGATATTTTCCGGTGAATTGCTCTCAAAAAGAGAATTCATTGTGTTATATTCATCAACCAAATTAATACGAATTATCGGTCCTAACGAACCCATACCATGTGCATACTTTTTATAGATATTTGTTCTCACGTATTTTCCTTGTTCGTATCATTCACGTATCCCCATTCACACCACCATCACCACCATTAAAAGTGTTTAGTTTCTCTTCGTTGGATTTCTATTTGATTTGAATTGTGGTTGCAACAGATTTCTTCCCGTGGATTCGACATCTGGACTCCCAGATTTTACTACTTGTACGGACTCTTGCACTTGAGAGAGAGCACCTTTCGGAGCCCACCAAGGGGAGAGGGTTAAGGAGGTATTATATAGGGTTAAATATAATTAGTTAAATAACAATATCATAAATTCTTAGTCAAAAACATTAAATAGGTTAGGTTAAGAGATTGACTAAGCTAAAAAGAGGTTTAGCACGTTCCACATGGGCTGCCACCAATAGGGGTTGGTGTCATCTACCGACAAGAGTGCGGATAATTAGTAATAGTGATTAGGGTAGGGTAAAAGTGATTAGTGAAGGTGATTAGCAAGGAAATGTTAAAATACCCAAAAAGCACATATGACTCCGAAAAATTACGAAAACATAGCCACGGGTTCGTATCGTACGAGGATCATGACTACGAGATGTATTTCGTAGTTTGAGCTACGAAGATACGAGTTTTGGGCCAAAATGTTTAGGTCGCGGATTTGTAGGTTATATATCGGTTGGACTTCAGAAATTACGAAATTAATCCAGAGAGCACTAAATGATCATAGAATATCATGGTAGAAGTTTGAAATCGTTTTGATAACGTTTATATAGAAAAATAATTGTTACGGCTATATCATTAATAATTGAGTTTAAATAATTATATAAATTATTTAGGGGTTTAGGATGGCACTCGAACTCACTAAACTAGGCTATTAGCTATATTGATACTACAAAATATTTTTTATAAATGATTTAGAAACCATTTTGATATTAAACTCTTGACCAACCATTATAAATTACTTTTGATTTAAGAAAATACGTAGAATACGAATATACGAGTACCGATGGAAACGAGCCGTCACATCCTACCCACCTTATAAAAATTCCGTCCTCGGAATTTCTTGAAACTCTATGAAACATATAATTACTGTTATTAAGAAGCTCAAGCAAATAAATGATAAAATGGAATGCTTGATGAATGATAATGACCTAGTAAAATAAGTTGTTAATAGCATGAAATATAATGTGATATCATAACATCAAAAAACACGAGATAGTTCTAATAAGTATATTCTATTAATCATCACCATAGCTTCTGTAATTAGTCTCGAAACCTAGTATCATCACAATAGTTACCTCGACTTCTCAAGTAGCCAAAATATGAGATAATGGCATTAGATGAAAATGAGGGATATATGATGACAACATCTCTTCGAACTTGGAACTTGAGGTGATAAGCTAGTAGCAAGCTATTCAATCACATCAAAAGAAAGATCATAAAGTTCAAAATTTCTACTCATGCCAATTGTGATAAAATTGGGTACATCTAAGGAAATCATTAATAATATATCATACAAAGGGGGTATCGACTAATCCATATGCACTCGTGCTGTTACACCTAACCAGCCAAGCACTAATGCCGTCAACTCCCATGATACCTAACAACAAACCAATACCCAGATCAACACCAAAAAGCAAATACAAGGCCAACTTTACAGGACCATACTTATCGCTATAACTCCTTCCAGCAATACACATAACAGCCAACAACAAGTCAACACAAAAACTGTCTTCCAGATCCAAGCACAAGATCGACATCCAAGTTCAACACATAAGGCCAACAACATGCCAATACTCTTTCCCAATGATACTCCTTGCCAACACTATTGGTTGACATCCACAGTTAACACCATCAAACCTAAACAAGTCAACGACCAAGAACACACAGTCCAACAAACACGAAGGTGTGGATCCAAGAAGGAACCGAAGCAGGGCACCTTTAGGGGCAATACTCAGGACACAGAGCTCGAAAGAAACCCAAGAATCGCAACTTTACAAGATCTCATCCACACGGAAATAGCGAGAGTGACGGTGAGGGTCGTCGCTAAACCCAAAAATCCTAAAACAGAACGTCGGAGGGCCATCGGCGGTTGTCGATCCACGTCGTGCGGTGACTGCAACTGCTCAGCGACGTCGAGTGGCATGGCAGAACTTCGTGTGAGACCGGGGGAGCTTGAGGCGAGAGGAGTTGGGATCACGAAGGAAGAGGCACGATGAAGGGATAGGCATCGTCGCAGTGGAGAGGAAGCCACGGGATGGGTTTGGTGAGGGGGAGAGATGAGGGGTTTTAAAGGTGGTGCCGAAGTTATCGATAGGGTAGGGTAGGGTAGGTTAAGTTAGGCGGGGCCGGGGCTCAAGGAGAGGATGCAGACAAAAGGCAATAAAGAGGGGGAGAGAGATGGTAGGCGGAAAAAGGATTCAAACCCATGGAAAATCGGGTACAAGATGAAAGTAGTAGGTAGAAGAGAAATAAGAGCTCAAGAAAGAAGAAGAAGAAGTAACAGCCTAAACTTGCACGTCGTGGTTTGGCTCGTCTTAAATTCTCTATCACCATCCTCAAATACTTTTGAGCATCTTTCGATCTGCTTCCGTTGTCGAACTCGAACTTCAGATGATCGAAAAATTCGAATGCTACCCTCCTTATAAAAGAATATATCGACAATTTAGCTGAACTAAACACAACTAGGAAGCACTCTCAGAATAAGTAGGACGATTGGAAGGCCATTACAAGAATGGTGATGCAATGAATGGATGGTCACTCTAGTTGTTATCAAATGAAGGTTCTAGATTAAGATTCGTCAAAATGGAACACGAGTTCCTAGTTGAGGGTTCAAGAGTTCGAAGAAGATAATGATGACAAATGGAAATGGATCGTTGCGACTTTTGTGATAAGAAGAAATGGAAAACTTCCAAATCAAGAAGGGGGTATGCTACAAAGACAACACTTATAGTATGATAATGTATGCTAACAATGATAATAAAGACATTGGAAGTCAAATCGATGTAAAGGGACACGGTTCAGATATACCAGTGATTACTGGCTCTGTATCCTCACCTTCCCTAGTTGTCGTAATGGAAGCTTGACACCTGGCCTGGGCCTGATGAAAGACTCGATGTTGTGGAGCTAGGGGTGACTTACGCTGTGCTGATCCAGAAACTCCTGCTGTCGTGGTCGCTTTCTTGTTAATATGGCGGGGGCAGTTCCTGAGAGAGTGCTCAGATGTTCTACAGGCCAAACATTGATTTAGCAGCAGGCGACAGTTCTTCTTGATATGTCCCTTTCAGTTGCAATGGAAGCACGCCATCGGGGATCGGTTGTAAACTGAAGATGCATGCCTCTTGAAAATAGTCTTCATCGGTCGGAGGGCGTCTCCCAGTGGTTCCATAGGATGCTTCCCTTGGGATGCTTTACAGAGTTTTTCAATAGCCTCATGGAGAATTTAGCGTTGAATTTCCAGTATTTCCTTTACGATACCCAAGATGTCGTTGTTGGTGACGTCGTGAGTATTTGGTCGACCTGCCATACTTCAAAACAAACCGTAATGTAAGTTAGGTAAAAATCTAATCTAGTTGTACACTTAGATATTAATGTCGTTTAAACCGATCTTAAAGTATTTGCAAAAGCATGAACTGTATGAGCCGCCACTAAAACCTGTCACGCCCCGCTTCCCATTCTACTAGGGAGCGAGGGCACGAGCGGGTCTGCGGTGTGCTTAAAACAAGGAGGAGTACTATTTTTTTCTTTTTAAAATATTTTCTTTTCTTTTCTTCCTCCTTGGCTTAAACACACTAAGAGTCTGTGTAAAAACTGCAGGTCCTTGCATCCAAATTTAAGAAGCAGTCCAAACAACATTGTTACATATCCAGCGTAAAATAATTAAGATACATCTTGGACCTAGCATGGCCAATACAAACAAAGTACACAAATTACATTATTTCAAATATTTAAAAGTGCGGTGGCGAAGGTAAACGTCTAGTCTTCCGCGGGTAAGTACTCCACGTAGTCTTCGAGCACTGGCCCGACTCCTACAGTAATGTCTTCAGCAAACTCACTATCGATACCAGACAGACATTTTGTAAAACAACAAAGTGAAATGTCCGTCAGCGAGGTTTACTCGTCAAGATAATCTCAAACCAAAACGTTAGGCATTTCAAATTAAATAAAGCTGAAAAGACAAGTAATATGTTTAATAGGAAAGAGTTATGACAGTTTAAGTACTCCCAGCAATTTGTAACCTGCAACAATTTAGTAATTTAATAGCAATTTGCAATACCATCAGCAACATGTGACAATTTAGCATTTGATGGCAAAACTGTAGTAATCTGTAGAAAAAGAGGTTAGAACAATATTTAATAACCAGTCTACTCTAGTGATAAGTTCATGTCCAAGAGTACGAGAGATAACCAACATGTGCCCTGCGATGGGAGCAAATCCGAGGTGGTACCCACCGTCCCGATATGACGATGGTCAAGGATCTAACCTCCGTAATGTGTTGGAGGTAATCGGTATGGGTGCATCCAGCCACTCCATAACACTCGTGATCATAGACTACCCCAATCCCACGGTCAAGTCCAGTGTCAGCTCAAAAGGACGTGTACTATCTATTTCTTTTGAAGTTCCATCTTCCATTTATTATATTAAAGTTCCATCTTCCATTCAGTGTTGTTGAAGTTCCATCTTCCATTCATTTTTGTTGAAGTTCCATCTTCTATTCAGTCCATTCAGTTTATTAGCATCATATAAGATGCGTACAATAGTTTCATGGTGTCTTAATAGTCCGTACAATAGTCTCACAAAAGTTCACGACTTCATGACTCAATTTAGCAATTAAACGAAAACGTATAAATATAACTTAATAGTATAATAGAATGAGCAAGAAATGATTTTAACTAAGCAAATGAGTTTAAATTAGCTTAAAATATTTTTTAAGGCTAGTAGCTAGTTTTCAAGATTGCTAAATAATTATTAAGTATTTTTAACAATTTAAAAGGGCCAAAAACTAATTTTAAATCAAGAAATCATTTTCACGACATATGTTCAAAGATATATTTAGAGCAAACAGTATGTCAGGATTCTTCCAACAAGGGGTCAAAGTGATCATATTAACTAGTACAACAACATACATTTTTCTCGTACGTCAGTGTACGTGAAAATCTCAAGATACGAATTTTAAACGAAATTTAGCTTATTTAAGTTTTGCCTTTGAAAAATCACGGTGAGAGATATACTTACCTTTTGGCGATGAAACCAGTGTCAATGAGTCTATTTCGTCGTTTCTGATTTTCTGGGACTGGTCTCGTATTGTTCTGAGGTCTGTACGATTTAATATCAATTTATTACTATCAGGATATACTCTACGTATTTCTACACGTATTCAAATACGTATTTAATACATATTTTCATTTAAAAATACCCTTTACTGTGCATTCTCACCCTTGCCTCGCGTTTACAGTGCTCGAAGCGTGGCTTCGTGTTCGTGGGGTTGCCGACGTCGACTGAGGCGGCCAGGGGGCGACGGACAGCGAGGGTGAGTTCGGGGTTGCTGCTCGTCGGAGGGCAGTGGTCGAGGGGCAGGAGGGTGGTGCAGCTCGAAGGAGGGAGCTTGGGGAAGGAGGTGGCAGCGTGGGGCTTTGTCGGAGGGGCTCGTCGTGGAGTGTGGCAGAGAAGACGACGGGGCCAGCGGCAGCCTCGTCGGAGAGGAGGGGACGGGGGCGGTGGCTTTCGGAGCTGCTCGGAGTGGGGAGGAGCAGGGGTTGGCCGTCGTGAGGGTGTCGGCGGAGAGAGGGTGAGAGAGAGGGTTGGATGAAGTGGGTTCGACGTGAAGGGGAAGAGAGAGAGGGGTCGGGCCTGGGTTATTTGTGAGGGAGAGGGGAGAGGGTTAATGAGGTATTATATAGGGTTAAATATAATTAGTTTAATAACAATCTCATAAATACTTTGTCAAAACATTAAATAGGTTAGGTTAAGAGATTGACTAAGCTAAAAAAGGGTTTAGCACATTCCACATGGGCTGCCACTAACAGGGGTTGGTGTCATCTGCCGACAAGAGTGAGGGTAATTAGTAATAGTGATTAGGATAGGGTAAAAGTGATTAGTGAAGGTGATTAGCAAGAAAATGTTAAAATACCCAAAAATCACATATGACTCCGAAAAATTACGAAAACATAGCCACGGGTTCGTATCGGCACGAGGATCGTGACTACGAGATCTATTTCGTAGTTTGAGCTACGAAGATACGAGTTTTGGGCCAAAATGTTTAGGTCGTGGGTTTGCGGGTTCTATATCGATTTGACTTCAGAAAATTACGAAATTAATATGGGGAGTACTAAATGATCATAGAATATCATGGTAGAAGTTTGAAATTGTTTTGATAACGTTTATATAGAAAAATTATTGTTACGGTTATATCGTTAATAATTGAGTTGAAATAATTATATAAATTATTTAGGAGTTTAGGATGGCACTCGAACTCACTAAAATAGGCTATAACTATATTGATACTACAAAATATTTTTTATAAATGATTTAGAAACCATTTTGATATTAAACTCCTAACCAACCATTATAAAATACTTTTGATTTAAGAAAATATGTAGAATACGAATATACGCGTACCGATGGATACGGGCCGTCACAATATTACAACTTACGTGTTCTCTTACAGGCGATGCATGGAGTCAGACGCTGTAGCAGCGATGGCGACAGTGTGGAGCGGCGATGGCAACGGCTCCGAGCGGTGGTGACTCACAGCGACTTTGTGTGGATGTCGTGTCGAGTCGGTGGCGAGGAAGGGGCGACGCGCTGCAGTCGAAAGAGGGTTGTGCCTCGCATTGCAGGTGGCTAGAAGGGAGGAGGGTGACGCGTCGGTCTGCTAGGGTTGCGGGCAGGGTTGATGGCTGGAGAGAGGAGTATGTGCAGAGCTTGGTTGTTACGGGAGTTTGTAGCGGGGTTGGAGGGTTTGCAGTCGGACAGGGGAGGGTGCGGGCTTGGAGGGTTGTGGCGTGGAGGAGTGCTGTGGGGGCGCCAGGAGATTGCCAGAGTTCGACGGGCTGGGTGCTGCAGTCGGAGTGGTGGCGTAGCGGTTTAGGGTTGTGGTGGTGTGGCGCTGGAAGTTGCGGCACTCGGAAGTTTGGGAGGGACCTCCGAAGGTCGGGCTGAGGGGGGGTCGGAGAGGTGTTTGGGGTCGTGGGGTGCTGGGGGGATGGCCGGAGATCGGCGCTGGTGGCTGGGGGGCTGGAGCAGATCGTCGGAGGGAGGAGGTTGCGCGCGTGGAGAGGCTGAGGAAAGATGGCACCGTCAAGGTGGCCGGAGGTTCGCATGGCAGTCGGAGGTGGGAGGTCGGAGGGTGTGGGTGTTGAGCACTTAGGGTTTATGGTTCTAATAGTTTGCCTTGGATTCTTTTTGTAGGCGGTGCATGAGTGAGTTAGGGTTGTGTGCGTGAGTGAAAGCCTTAGGGTTTTTTTGTTATTTCTTTTTGTAGAGGCTGGTGGCTTGCGTGAGTGTATGTGGCCCGGGGAATATTTGCATGCAACGTAATTAGAAGGAGAAAGAATGTGGCGGCTGAGAGTGATTGAATTAGGGTTTATAGTTAAAAATGGAAATGTTTTACTAAAATTAGAAAGATTTAAAACTTAGGAAAAAATGGAAAGAACAAGAACTTAATTACAATTAAGAGTGTGATTTAATTGTCATTTAAAATGTGGATTCATTATCAATTAAAAATGGGTAAAAGTCTCCTATCTAAAAATGGAAGGGTATTTGAATTCGAATTCAAAATAATTATGTAATGAAATCATTTAATTAATATATTTACATATAATTAAAGCTAATTGAAGTACGTATTAAAATACGTACGTAATACGAATACGTAATACAAATACACATATCAGTAATACGTAATACGAATACATATTTAAGTACAGATACGAAAAATCACAAGACAAAGATAGAATACGAACAAAATACATATTATTAAATACCAGCCGTTACAAAAACAAATACTCTTAACTATGCCTTGATGATGACTTAATCATATGAAGAAGGAGGAATGGAAGAGGATGACCAAGTACTTGAGATTTAGCTTGATTGCACTTGGTTGATTTCCATTGAGCTTGACTTCAATACATGAAGATGAATATGAGATCTAGGAGGGAAATGAGAGAGTTTGAGAGTGGCTTAATGATTCTCAAATGATCTTTAATAGTTCCAAGAAGTTCTAATAAACTCAGCCCTCTCCTATATATAGGAAGCCCAAAGGAACCCTTAAACCCAAGTAAAAAGGCCAAATCAGAAAATCTGCAACAACTAGATTTTGGCAGTTTACGGCGCAGACAGTCGACTGATGAACAAAAGACAGTCGACTGGTCAACGGCTATAAAAATCCCAACGGCTATAATCTGAGCCAGGATAGGCGACTGTAGAAGACTACTCAGGTGCCTGTAAATGAGCAGGCGCCTAAATATCCTTCAGCAGTCGACTGCCACTTGGGATAGAAACGGAGCTGGAAAAATGCAACTTTTGCACTAGCGCCTTCAGACGATAAATGACCATTTCACAGGCGCATGTAATTTGACAGGCGACTAAAAATAATTCATCATTCGACTGACTTGCAAGATGGGTTGAAACCCAGAAACTGCAAGTTACACACTTTGGCACACAGACGACTGGAGAACAAATCCCAGGCGCCTAATGGAAGACATGCACCTGTAAAATAAATGTCAGTTAGTCTGTCTCCAATAGCTAAAGATAGAGTCAATGCAAGTTGACTTGAGCTAGTGCATAACAGTCGACTGTAGAAGGCTGGTCAGGCGCCTGGGATCACCCAGTCGCCTGTCCTTCCTTCATCAGTCGCTTGGTGGAGAGCCAGAGACTCCAATTGATTCATTTGGCATGATGAACCTATTGGGTTGGATTATATGATAATCCTAATGCTAACTAAGATGGTTATATGCATAACTTATCAAGGCATTACATTAAACCTAGACTCAAAAAGAGAAAAGCAATAAATGAAATAATACATGGATTACATTGCTTTCCTTAGAGTTTATGGCTTCAATCCTTGATGCCTTGATGCTCCACATCATCTCCAAGCTTCGGCACCCATTGAATCCAAGCTTTGGCATTGCTCTTCTTGATGCCCATCCTTGCACCAAGCATTTAGTCTCCAAAAATGATATTCTTCATTTGTCAACTATGAGACTAAAACATGAGAGGCATTAGCAACACCATAATGTTGTGATCATCATCAAAATAATATTGGTATGAAACACCAATACCTAATAGAACTATTGTAATAGAACCAAGTTGAACCATTGTAATAGACTTTTCTGGAATGGAAAGGTAGTTTGGAAAAAATTTAAACCAAACACTTTCTTCAAATCATTACTTTCTTACTTCACCCTTCTTCTTACCCTGCTCCTCTGATGCATGAGCCTCGAGTTCTTACTCAAGAGACTAATTATTGGAATCGCAACGTATCGTGGGATGCCGCTTGCGGAGCGCGAGCTGCCTAGTACATACTGGCCCCTTAGTCTCTTAAGAGACGACGAGTCCAGTGCTCTTGGTCTATACATCTGCAAGTTCCACGGAGAATCTTGAGGTCAAATCGGCTCATTTGCCAGACGACCCGAGGGGACGAAGGCAGGCAGGGACGAAAATCCATAGCAGCAGCAGCCAGTCGTCACTTAGATGCCTGCCCTGCTGGGTCGCTGATGTGGGACTATCGGGGCCCCAAGCCTGATCTGGGGACTTCTGTTGAAGCAAAGAAAGGATGTTGTTGGAACTTGCCCCACCGGACTATTGAGGTCTGGTCGATTGGGCCCCCCAGCCTAAGTTGGGGGGCTTTGTTGGAGACAACACCGTTGGGGGGGACTGAACCCAGCTTGAGTTGGGGGCTTTGTTGGAGACAACACCGTTGGAGGGGGGACTGAACCCAGCCCGTGTCGATTGGGAATAGGCCACTGCATCTATCCTTGTTTGCAGCTGGTGTTCAGCCGCGTCGGGGAGCTCGTGTGTGTCGATTCCTGGGGCTGTTCTCGGGTGTCTACCGTTGATGCGGTCCTTATAGAACGTAGCTGTCGAGGAGCCGACCATTGGATATAACCGCTAGGACCGTCCTGGTAGAGCGAAGCCCATTAGAGAGCCGACCATGGGTGTAACCGCGTGAAGGAGTGGACCACAAAAGGAACCGCTAAGATCGTCCCATAGAGCATGGCTCGTTAAAGGATCGAACCAGGGTATTCCCCACGAACTTGGAATTGCAAGATTTGGGGGTTTTTCCACCAAAGGGCAGGACGAAGAAATGGCTGAATGGTGTAGATATGAGATGAGATCTAAAGGAGATCTGCACAAAGATGATAGTTTGAGAGCCTACGCAACATGTGTTGTCATAAGCAGCGAAGGCATCTTGAGGATGTGGGGAAGCAACCCGCGGACCCTGAGGTCGGGTTGTCTCCGTGGGGCTATGCCGAGGTCGGGTCTAGCCGACCCCTCAAGCCAGGTCGGAAGGTCCCCACTGATGGGACCCATCAAATCCAACTGCTGAAACATGTATCTACAAATAATGAGGAAAGCATTGCCTTCTGAAACAAAAACCTTGAAAAGGACATAATACACAATTTCTATAAACAAGCTTCACTTTTATACGCGTATTTATATATTGGGCTAGGTGTCGGGTTATTAGGGTTTTGGGTTCAATAAGATCATATCCAAACCCTACCCAATAATGTTTCGGGTTAAAAATTCTAGACCCATACCCGACAGATTCTGAAATTGTAATGTGAGGTTTTCGGGCGATCGGCTACCATTACAATCTTACGCAAACTAATATTCGAATATTTGTTGGAACTTGGAAGTGATTAGCCTATTTATGGAGCTTGTTTTTCGCTGAAAGTTAGAGAAGGGACGCACTATAATCAAGAATCACTTAGTTTACGTTTAAAAAAATGAACAATAAACTTTAATTTCGGACAGAATATTGTCATTCACATCCGTATTAACACGATGAGATTCAATCAAAGAACCGTTCCTCTCCAAACAATCATCTTCAACAAGTGTCAGACACCTTGATAATCAACTTCAGCTGCAGTTTCAATCGATATTCGTTACATAATGAACTGAAAATGCCCTTCCCTACTAAATTCATCCGAGGCAACCGGGGCAAACAAATTCTTGTACAAAGGCGCCTCGCAAAGTGAGGATGCAAAGCTACTGCAAACCTTGCTCCAGTTGCAGAGGCGAGGAAACCCGTTCCAGCTCGTCATCCAACTTTGGCCTCTTGTTTGGTTCCAGACTCGTTGAATCCTGATTCGGATTGACAGGCGAAGAGATGCAGTCATCTCTTGATTCGGCTTGCTCTATTGATGTATGATCAGATGACTCGGACTGCGCATCTTTGCGTGGGGTTTTCTTTGAGGAGACGAGCGAAATGCTGGATTTTTGCTGCTCTTCCAGAATTCTCTGCAGAAACCTTGCATGCTCCTCGATGCGCAGCTGAAGTTTCCTTTGTACCTATAGCAAGGTAACATACTAGGATTTGAGCCATGGATGCCAACTCAACAGACACATGATCTTTCTTGAAATAAAAGTGGGCGGAATATAGAGTGCCATAGGGAATGTCTTCACTTTCAAGATAGTTGATTGTCCTAGTCTGATGTTGATGGAGTCCCTATTGTTGGGAAAACTAAAAAGTTCGCATGGTTTGTATCAACAATAAATGAAACAATTCGCAAATAAGACAGATATTTACGTGAAAGGATAAGATCCTTTCCGGAAAAATCACGGTGCAACTCTGAGCAATTTTACTATTTCAATATAATAGTATAACCTTCCGAGTCTTGTCTAAAGAAATTACGAATATACAAAATAGAGAATAATACAATTTTAACTTCGTCATGGAAACAATCTCTAAGTTTAGATAACCAAAACTTGTGACCTGTTACAAAACCAACGTGGTGATGAGAATCACAAGAGGATAGCAATTTGAGAGAATCTTGTAATTAGCATCTTCTCCAATTTGCGTCTCTCTTTGCCTAAAGCTGTTGGATTGGGGTTTGGATAGATAGCAGATGAATGAAGTGGCGTGTATTTGTAGGAAATCAAACAGATTTGGTGGTTGTAGTTGACCCTTCATGCATGTCAGTTACAAAGATCGCGTACAATGCATGCATTCAAACGATTTTTAGTCTTCCTTTTTGCAGCTAGAATTCAACAATCACCCATCCAACCTAATAGAAGATCAACCATGATTTTATCTCGAGTTCATGACAACCATCTTCCGCACCTATTTGTGAAAAGACCCCTATGAAGTACATTAAAGAGAAGAATTATTACGTCAAATTTTCTACTCATCCTAGCTAGTCCACCTACTGCGTATTTGATTAGAATGGATATCCAAGAACATTTAATAGCCTTCATGCGCTGTGAAACCCTTCTCATTGTGTAACAAGCTTTCAATTGTAAGTCCCTACATTTACAATTTGAAAATCCTCTCACCGCTGAGGTTAGGAGATTCGAATTCATAACCACCTCCATCGAAAGAAGTTAAGTACTTCATGAACTTTGCTCAATTGGTTGATGCTGGCATATTAAACAAACTTCATCTAAAATAGTCCACACCATCAGTTTGCTTGACTTTTCCTAAACCAGTTAGATGTAAAGAATTTTCAAGTTTTTGAGTACTAATCGCTCAAAAATCCTTTACCGTACTTCCAAACATTCAAATTTAACAGGAAGGACACAACAATGCAACCACCTTAAGGTAGGCTAAAGGGCACCAAGAATTGGTTATAGGATCCTGAACAAAATCTTAGGGGGCTTGCATCAGCCCAAAGAGGGAAAGAAAGGACGACAATGAAAGGTTATTCTACAGTGTTGCATGATATTTTTCTTACTTGATTTGCTGTCTCCCGTATTCACTATTTTTTTCTTGAATATGATCTTAAAATAGGAATGTGGTAGTGTTCATCAGGTCATGTTTATGATTGGCCTTCTATGTGTTGGTTTACAAGGGCATGGTTGCATATAACAGTAAAGGAGTTACGACAAAAAATCTCTCATGTCCATGTGCCGTGTGACTAACTCAGCTTGTGAGGACAACGGAACATAAGCTGACAGCAGATGTCACGTGTAAACAATCTAGTTGGTTGAAATTCAACATCAGACATGTAGAACCAACTAAAGAAGTTTGACTAAATTCATTCTGCCTTAGTTACAAAGAGGACTTGAATTAATAAGTTTCTACAACAATCAGATTTTGAATTATGAGTCCTACTACAACCAGGATTTGGATTTCCCTAACTAATGGCTGGATGAAGGCTTATCAAGGAAAAATGAACGGTGGAGATTAGATGTAAATGTTAAGCTAATGTGATTATGATAAAGAATAGAATAATGAATCTGCTCGACCTAGTAGGTGACAGTCTTATAAATAATCTGATGCTGCTGGAAATAACAAGCAGGTGGCATTTTGGTAAAAGAACAAATAGGTGTGTTTTGTCTATTTAAGGGGGTGAGCCGGCCCTAATGGGGTATGCGAAAATTGTAAGAGTTATTTTATTTATCCCCTTAGATTAATTGTATTAGGATTTGGCTTTTTCCCCTAGGTTAAGAATCGTCTTCTAGTCATTAGCTAGCGAGTAGATTTATTGTAGTAGAATTTCTTTTTAATTCCAGATCTGAGTTCCAATAAAAATCCCTCTTTTATCATCCAAACCCTAGCAAAACGCATTAATTGATATCAGAGCGGTCGATCAATGGCTAGCACACGATCCAAGGAGCGGGTCGAAGTTTTGGAAGAGAAGGTTGAATGAATGGAGGCCCAAATTAGCAAGGGTTTCATCGAGTGAGAAAGGAAGACGTCAAGATAGCCGCGCAAATCGGGGGGAGATGAAGGAGAACCAAGGAAAAATGGAGGCAAAATTATCGGAATTGACGGAGGCTATAGCGACGTTGACCGCTCATCTCGTACCAAAGGCGGATCCAAGCAAAAAGGAGCCACCTTTGGCGAAGGACAAAAAGACGGTTTTTTTTTGAAGATGGTCCGGATCTAGAAGAAGACGGAGGCTTCGATCAAGGAGACGACGGACCCCCGGGCATCCTGGGAGGTCCGACGGACCCCCGGGGGCCCACCGACCTCCCAGGACGCCCGACAGACTTTTCCGAGCTTTTCCGGGCCCTCGGGGGCCCCGCCCGAGGTCCGAGGAGCACAATTTGGGGGTTTTCAGCCTTTTGGGGACCCGGCGGAGGATTTCAGCAGGGTGGAGGGCACCACCAGATCACCGGAGGCCTGTCGACTCAGCCCCCACCTTTTGGGGGAGTGACGGGAGATTGGAGAGCGTACCCGGACCCTCCAGGAGGCCACCAGGCGGAGTTTGGACACCCACAAGGTGACTGGCAAGGGCATGGAGCAGAGGGAGGCTACCGCGATCGAGCTGAGGCTTATTTTCCCGACAGACGACAGGGGTACCAGCACAGGGGAGGATTCCAGCAGCAGGAGAGAGGTGGTTACAGTGGCAAGAGGCGACTGAGGAAGCTGGAGGTGACCATTTTTGAGCGAGGAGATCCAGATGACTGGTTGTACCGGGTGGAGAGGTACTTGGAGGTGTCCGCGGTCCCAAGAGAGGAGTGGCTTCGGGCGATAGGGATCTGCTTGGAGGGGGAGGCCTTAGGCTGGTTTCGTTGGACAGATCAGCAGCAGTCTTTTCAGACCTGGGCGGAGTTTACGACGCTCTTGACGGATCGATTTGGAGGAGGACAGGCTGGTGGCGTGTTCGAGAGACTGTACTCTCTGAAGCAGGAGGGGAGCGTAGGGGATTATATCAGGAAATTTGAGTCGCTCTGCCATCGGGTTCGGGGAGTATCTGAGGAGTCTTTGGAGGGCTGTTTCATGAAGGGGCTGAAGCCTACGGTGAGGTCAGGATTGAGGCAGTTCGAGCCAATTGGTCTGCGCGGGATGATGACATTGGCTAGGAAGGTGGAAGACCATCAGGAGACAGAGAGGAGAGCCCGGGGGACGTGGGGAGGCTCCACTTTTCGAGGGCCGGATCCTGGAGGGGGACAAAAGGCAGCCATAGGAGGGGCAACATCCACTGACGGCACAACGACTACCAAGGAGAAGGTGATGGAACCACGACCTGGAGGACATACACGAAGAATGACCGATGCCGAGATTCGTGACAAGCGGACCAAGGGCATATGTTTCAAATGCGACGAGAAGTTTACTCCTGGACACCGGTGCGGGAATCATACCCTTCATATCCTGATAGTAAATGACAATGAAGATGGAGGAGAGAGTGTGGTAATGCTGGAGGCCGGCGTGGACGAAGATCAAGAGCACCTGCATGTGGAGTAGTTGACCATACACTTCACGCACCACCTTGAGGACAAGGTGGTTTTTCAGGGGCGGAGTAGTGATGCGGCTGGAAATAACAAGCTGGGGCATTTTGGTAAAATAACAAATAGGTGTGTTTTGTCTATTTAGGGGGGTGAGCCGGCCCTAATGGGGTATGCGAAAATTGTGAGAGTTATTTTATTTATCCCCTTAGATTAATTGTATTAGGATTTGGCTTTTCCCCCTAGGTTAAGAATCGTCTTCTAGTCATTAGCTAGCGAGTAGATTTATTGTAGTAGGATTTCTTTTTAATTCCAGATCTGAGTTCCAATAAAAATCCCTCTTTTATCATCCAAACCCTATCAAAACGCATCATAATCCTTATGGAGTAAGATCCGAAATCTCGGTTTTGATCAGAGTATTGGCTGGCAATTTATAGTATTGGGATCGGATGGTTCAGAAGTATCAGACTATGTGTATTGAAAGAATCAGACACTACGTATGTTGCTTATTTCAGCCTAAGAGTTGACACAGGGAGAGCTTCGTCTTCAACAAGTGCTTCAAGTATCCATGGATTACCTCCATTACGCAGAACATTGTTCTTTCTTTCTACATTAACAATTCATTAATATGTTATCTGGTTGTCTTCATGAGAGATATTATCTACATCAATCACTTCAACCTCAGCTTTAGTTCATCTTCCTTGAACAGTTTGGTGTATTAGCCTCATATTAAAATCGAAATGCCCATGTGATATATGCTCTTGACAAAGAGTTTCACACGAATCTGCTAGAATGGTCCAATGTTTCCCTGCAAATCTGATCCGAAAAGGCTTATACATATTGGTATTAACAAATTTATGAAACTTGATTTTGATTCTTAAATGAAGTGATATGAACACTATGTTTGGAGTAAGACAGAAATTTAATTTTGAGCGCCCAAAAACCATCTCCTTGTGTGTTGGTTATAATTAGTTTAGGCCTATTTTAGATGAATTGTAGCATCATACATGAAATTTACACAAGAGATACAAAGATGTATCAGTTGATTGTTCAAACCATACTATGGAGAGTCTTCTAATTGGGTTAATTAAGAGGAAAACCTCCAAATAGATATCATGTACTCTTGCGAGATATATCTGTAAGAAGAAAAACTTTCAAATCCCTTTCTAAAAGACTTCTCATGAATTTGACAAATGTGGTGCTACGTAAAATTGAGTTAGCATCTTGTTTGTTTTACTTTTGGGCATGTTTGGTAGCCGGCAACTAGACTTGCAATTTCAATTACAGTTGCAAAATTCTTAAGCCCGCGTGTTTAGCCTAACCGCAATTGCAAGCCTAATTTCACTCGTGTTTAAGCTCGCAAAGGCTCCAATGTAGTTTTATTGATGTAGGAAAAGAGAAGAAACACAAGAAAATAAACCAGGTTGAGCTCTGATACCAATTTGACACAGGATAGAAGCGGGAAGGGATGTGGTGGGAATTTGGGGATGTAGATTAGGGATTTGATAAATTTTGGACCTCACACCCCGGAAATCTTCCAATCACACGCCTCGTACGTGGATATTCTTTGGACCTCTCATCCAGGCAACCAAGCACACTCTCGCACATCAATGCGAAAGATTTAATTCATTGAGAAACTAAAAGTTTACACCAGAAACTAATTTTCATTGAATTCTTAAAAGAAGTTTGTCGCCTTTATATAGGTTTACAACTTGACTCTTTGAAACGGATTAGGACTAGAAATTATAGAATAACTAAAACACTCAAATAAAAAAGACTCAAATAACAAAAACTCTCAAAATAACACAAAGACTCAACTAATTAGAATTCTCTACGTACTCAAACTCTATCAAAACTCCTCCTCGAATTCGACCTCTATCCCTTAGGTAGCATTTAACTTGCTCTCAGTGCTCAATTCACTGCCTTAGGTAACTATCAGAAAAGAGGGGCAAATATATATATAAAGGCAATAAAATTTTTTAGAAAGGGACTTTATGAGGTGTTTTTATGAGGTGTATTTGGTGAGTTATATGAGCCAGCAAGTTTTATGCAACAATTCAAAATCATAACAACGTAAAATAACACAACAGAGAGAGAGGGGGGGGGGTGTTGGGTCAAGGAATTGGGATCACTATGTTTTGAGGAGTTTAAGTTAGTCGAGCAGATAAGATTTTCTTTTTTCTTTCAAGTTGTATAGGTTTTGTTTGGGGTACCAAAAGGTTGTTTCAGATACAAAATGAGTGGCTTAAGCCCTCTAGGCACCTTGGGTCTGCTATCAATCAGACATCACATTTTGCTAGCCGAAGGTAGGGCCAACGCTCAAACCAAGTGCTTGGGCCTTGAGCGCAATGGCATACAGCCCAAAATGATGTATCAGACACTTAAAACTTATATCACTTCATATGTACAATGTTACTAAGACACACAGGTTTGGAATAAAAAAATAAATTGCAGCGTAAAGACCGAAAATTTTCAGGCCACGAAACTACTCAAGGGGATGGTTGAAAATGAGCACTATACAAAAAAAGAGAGAAAATCATTAAGCGTCAATTCTGAACTTGACACAGCAAAGCACCAGAGAAAATGCTGTGTAAAAAATAACATGAAAAAACAAACAAGATGCTAAACTAGAAAGTTTGAAAGAGGCATCAACGATGGATGCTGAGCACCCAGGATCCATTATGCCGCTAAAGTCCATGCAAAGAAAGGATATATATAGCTTATTCAGACTTAGATATCCAAATGACCCATAAGCTTATACAGCAAAGGGTGCATAACTATTTGCTCACCTCAAGCTGTTCATGTAACTGTTTCTGAACCTCAATCTGCAGCCTTAGAGCCTCGGTGACTTGCTTGTTCCTATCAAAAGAAAATGGAACGAATTACTTGAGAAGCTAGAAAAAGACTAGGTAAAAATGGGCCATTGTTGGGTTGTTGGAGGTTTCTTACCGATTATCGCATGCTTCACTTTCATTACCAATCAATTGTGATTTCTTGTCTTCAGAAGCTGAAGCCTTTTTGCCTTCATAAACATGTAATCAGAACTTAGATTGAACCCACCAAATTGAGGTTCCAAAAAATTACGAAAACATTTTAGCCACAAAGAAGAAAGAATCAATTGATTATAAAAGTAAAGAAAAGAATGTCACTTTTTATTCAAAATGAAATAGCATGTAAAGAAATAGCAGTGTGAGAGGAACTTCTAGGGTTTTGAGTGGTATAAAAATATGTGAGAGGAACTTCTAGGGTTGAGTGGTAAAAATTATATTTTTATAGATATAGAGATTGAGTGGTAAAATCATATTTATATATATATATATAGAGGAATACAATGATAAGCTGATTTCTTTCGACAGGAAACTGCACTCCTAGCCTTTGATTCGAGAGAAAATGCTCAACTCTTAAAAAATATGGTTCTAATCTAGTCTACGGTTTTCTTTCTTAGTTTAGCATGAAGAACAATAATTCCAACCCCTTAGTTTCGACATGAAGAACAATAATCCCAACCCGCAAAAATATATAGTGGACGAAAATACCCTTGAAACCCAAAAATTACAAAAACACCCCTGGCCTAGTTTGTCGTTCCACGATCTGTCCTATGTCGCTTTGAGAAATATATGCTTTGAGAATTTTATGAAATCGAGCCTTATATGCGTGTTATATTGAGTAAAGTTTCATTTTCTACCCTTTATGCTCAATTTCCTTGATATCGATATGAATATATGATTAGGATATGTTTTTAGTCTCAGATCCCATTTAATATGCTAGTTATGCCCATTCTCATAGCCCCTAGGATAGAAATACTTGAAACTGACCTAAGTTGAGCTTTTCTTAGGAATCCACTTTATGCATGGATCTTGGAAATTGATAGTTGAGTATAATGGCTTATGATCCTTCGAGACTTGGATAACAACACACCACATAGTACTGAGGATTAATTTGCTATATCTACTTATGCTTTCGAGAGAGAAAATTTATATAGAAGAAAATGAATAAATTATGCATCGTTCTCCCATCGACACTAAGTAGCCAGATCCACGTGCCTTAGGAAGCATTGGGGCCTCGTGCCGAAAGGTTTAGCTGGGGGGAGTGCATATGAATAATGATTACATTGGTTTGAGCTAGTAGGTCTGAGAAGTCCTTCTGGCCTGATGCCCTGAGGTCGTCTAACCTGTGAGTCGACCCAACGCTCCTTATACGAACCAATTAGAATCCAAATAAAAAAAGAATGAAAAATGAAAGCATGAATAAACATAGCAATATCATGAATCAATGAACGTTTGCGTGTTGTGATGGCCACTTTCTCGATAGACCAATAACCCACATCCGATACTTATACTTTCCTCGACCATCGCATAACTTCGATCCATATTCTTTCGACCTTGGGGCGGGTTAGAGGAAATATCCTAGGACTTGGGCGAGGCCATAGCTTAGTATATTATTTGACTATTCGAGCTAGAAACAACGTTCTAAGATTATATACTAATCGATGGAAACGAATCGGCATGTTTAACTCCCATGAATTTGAAACTTCCACCCAATACATGTAAATATGCTCGATATCGTGAAATTCTCAAAATCTCATGTCATCATTTGCGTGCGTGCTTGCTTGCCTCCAATCTTCTCTCTTTCGTGTCTTCCTTGTGGACAAGGAAGAGTTTAGCTTGGGGGATTTTAATGTGTGGTTGTTATGTATATATTTTGCATATCGTTCATATGCATAGCATATCACTTTATTCTCCATTCCGTTCCATTTTCCCCATTTTTATTTTCCTTTTACGCGTTTGGTTCTCTTGATTGTGTCTCAGGTGATTTCTAAGTGTTTTGGGGACTTCTGAGTGAGATCGGGCGTTTTGGAAGCGAGCGGAGTCGCGATGGAGTTCAAATGAGGATTTGGTGAAGGCTATAACATATCCCACACGGCCGTGTGGGATATCACCATCTTCTAGTTCAAAACAACCTAGCCAAAGGCAATTCGACGCGGCCGCGTGGAAATCCACGCAACCGCGTCAATCGGATGGAAAATTTCACATGTTACGCACTTTGAGCAGCGGGCGACGACGCGGTCGTATGGCATCGCCAAACAACCGCATCAGAGCCCGATTTTCTGAAGAAAGCTAAAGCCATCTTTGCTGCAGGACCAAATCGACCACGTGGAATTGTGCAACGGTCGATTCGTGTCGGATTATCTGCGAACCATAGTGGGGTTTGGATGATTATAAAAGCTTTGGGGAGCACCGTTCTTCGGGAGAGCCGACCTCTAGACTCGTTTTCTTCCCTATTTTCATCTCTTTTCTTAGTTTTTAGGATTAGGGTAGGTTAGATTAGGTTTTTGGCTTGGTTTCTCTTTGTGGATTCGCATGTAACTTGGATATTTTGTATTGCTACGATTGAGAGCTAAGTATTTTTCTTTATATCTTGTTTTATAATTATTCTTTGTTCTCTCTATTGATTCTATGTGTTTCTCTGTGATTCCATATATGTGTAGTGAATAGATTCTTGATCTAGGGCAATGGTGGAACCCTATTTGTGGATTTGAATATGTATTGATGAGGTTTGATTGGTTATTTAATGATTGGCGATGAGGGATATGTTAGTGGGATTATTATCAATGCAAATTGATCTCACCCTTGTGGATAATTGGATTAGTCGACAGCGAAAGACGGAGCTAATCTAGGGTTTTCAATCTCTACATTGATCTATATTATCGATGCGGCTGACGAGAGTCAGGCACCGATTAGAGCCCTCCTAACATAGATCTGAATCATAATCCACGAAAGTGTCGTGGAGGAAGATTGATGACATTCGTTGGACGTAATGCACCTAACGCGTATCGATGCCCAACGAAAGTTGATATCCATACGGGTTAGGTAGTCTTATCATAGCATCACAAGAGTGGGAATAGGGATACCATAAGAGAATATCATATCATTGCATCACGGAAGTGGGGGTAGGAGAATGCCCTTAGGAGAGGTGACCTCTCCTGAGTCCCATGAATTCAACAACCGATCGACCCAAATCAATCTGTACACAATCCACATTTGGGTGAAAACTATCCCTAAATTCCTTTTTATTCAATTTGTTCATCCCTATTCTGCATATCCATATCACGTAGCTAACCACGATCTAGAATTGAATTAGTATTCAATCACCCAACCTTCCTGCGGATGACCCGTTAGCGTTACGACGACAGCCGCGCGCTTGCGGTTTATAAGTGTAAAACTCCTAACAGTCAGCTTGGTTGGTGCCTCAAATGGAGAATGCCTCAGCCTCACGTCAGAGTCACAGGGCTGTTAGACCGAAGTTGCATGCTCTTCTCGGTTCTTGGGCTTTAGCCAACTCAGATAAAGAATTAAGTCCGAGCCGGCCCAATGTTGTAACAAAACCCTATCACCTCGCCGATCCACGGCTACAATTTGCTTGGTTGGGGAAAATTTGAAAGCTTTAAAGAGAAATCATGCCCAAAATGAGATCAAACAACTCGACCGAAAAATCTGAACTTTGAGGGGGGAAACAGAATTTTTGCAAGCATAAAAACTCATGAAACCCCGTAAAGAAGAGTTATGGAGGAAGAAAAGAGTCGTGGGAAAAATCGTGGGAGGAGATCATGTCGGATCGGGGGCATATCCGAAGAGGTGGCGGTTTCAAACGGGGCTAGGTTTCTCCTTTGTTTGGAAAGAAGAAAGAGACTGGGACTATGTTTGAAGTATAGGAGATTAGGGTTTTTAGTTAGTTGGGCGTGGGCCGCATGAATTAAAGATGAGGGCAATTGGGCCTTGGTTTTCATTTAAATGGGGGAAAAAGAGAAAAAAATAAGAAAGAAAAAGAGAGCATGGGTCGTGGGCTTTGGACCATTGAAACAAAAGAAAAAGAAAAGAAATAGAAGAGAGATAAAATGTGAAAAATCCTGAAAAATTCCAAAAATTCTCTAAAAAATCTGAACCATTACACAATGACCAAGAAAAAATATTCTAAAAAGCTTTGAAAGAATGAAACTTTGGCCAAAAGAAAAATAATAGAGAGATTAGAGAGCTTTGAAACTGATATGAACTGGGGCACAAATTGGATAAAAGTAGGGATTTTTATTGGAAATAAGCACTCACAACACAATATAAGATAAATGGATCTCTTTTTTAGATTAGATCTCCACTCTTCTAACTTTTACAAGGAAAAAGCCGATACATCTTCTAGATCTCTCTTTAGGAAATGGTATAAAACTCACTCCAAAATATTCGATGATCCAAACTAGGGCCGGCTGGCCTATTTTATTCCTAACCCGTAGTGCATAAAGTAATTACTCCTTGACTTGTAGTGCGCATAGCAGTTTTACTCCTTGGGCTTCCGTGGCTCGTAACCTTATGCTTGTGCCTCCTCCTCTCATAAGTAATAATCGCATCATTACTCCCCCAAAAGTGACACCTTGTTCTCAAAGTTGAAGTCTAGAAACTGCCTGAAGATCGTATCGAAAGGCTCTCACGTCACCTCATGATCAAGTAGCCCACTCCACTGAATCAGCACCTTCGAAGATCCCTGTCGAATCTGGCGCACCCCCTGACCACCTCTGCTCTAGCAGTAGCTCCATGTCCCCTGTCAACGTATGGGGCACGGCAGTTGATGCTGAATGGTCCCCAATCGCCTTCTGCAACTGCGACACATGGAACACTGCGTGTATAGCAGAAGTAGGAGGCAGCTGCAGTCTGTAAGCTACCTTTCCTACCCTAGCCTTAATCTCATAAGGGCCATAGTAGCGTGCCGCCAGCTTGGCGTTGCGCGTCTGCACTACTGAGCTCTGCCTATAAGGACGCAGCTTCAAATATACACTGTCTCCCACCTCAAACTCCACGTCCTTGCGGTGTGTATCAGCCTTACCCTTTATGATCTGCTGTGCCTGTCGCAGATGTTGCTTTAACTCCTCCAACACTTTATCACGCTCCGTCAACTGCTGCTCCAACTCGGACACCGGTGTAGCACCCCGCCTATAATGAACCAAGTGCGGAGGATATCTGCCATACAAGACCTTGAATGGAGTCATTTGTGCTGCGAAACGGTATGAGGTGTTGTACCAATATTCCACCCAAGTTAGCCATGTCGCCCACTGCCTAGGTGACTCTGATGCAAAACATCGTAACTAGGTCTCCAAGCTCCTATTTACCACCTCCGTCTGCCTATCGGTCTGGGATGGTAGGCTGTGCTCCGCCTGAGAACAGTCCCTTATATCTTGAACAGCTCCTTCCAAAAATTGCTCATGAAGACCTTGTCCCTGTCGGAGACAATGGATGCTGGATATCTGTGTAGCCGAACCACTTCCTTCAGAAATTCTGATGCAACAGTCATCGTCGTGTAGGGATGTTGTGAAGGCACGAAGTGAGCGTACTTGCTGAGGCGATCCACCATAACAAAAATGAAGGTGAACCCCTCAGACATCGGCAGCCCGTCGATAAAGTCCAACGAAATATCCTCCCACATCCTCTATGGTAGTGCCAAGTGTTGTAAAAGTCCAGCGGGAGCAGTTGCATGTTACTTATGACATTGGCAAACGTCACAACCTGCCACCAGTTGAGCTACATCCTTCCGCATACCCGGCCAATAAATCTCTCGTGCCATCCGCTGGTACGTCAGGTACCCACCAAATGTCCACCCACCGCGCTGATGTGGCTTAAAAAGGAGTGGAATATGCGACGACCCCCGTGGAATCACCAAACGCCCCATAAACAGTAGCTTCATATCCTCTACTGAGTAACCGGGGTAGAGCCTTGTGAAGTGCTTTTCGAATCTGCCGTAGCTCCCCGTCGGTCTCAATCTCCCGTAATAGGGAATCCCCACCAAGCATCATTGTCCCCAACATAGCCAAAATCTGTACCATTCATCCCTGCGAGATAGCGCATCTGACACCTTGTTATCTAAGCCGGATTTGTAGTGGATCTCGAACTCGTACCCGCTCAGCTTAGATAACCACTGTTGGTGCTTCTCCGCTACCATGCGCTGCTCCAGTAAGTATTTCAGGCTCCGCTGATCTGTCCTCACTACAAATGCCCTGCCCAGTAGGTAGGATCGTCACTTTTGCACCGCGAGGATAATCGCCATCAACTCCCTCTCATAAACAGACTTCAGCCGTGCTCTGGCGGACAACACCTGGCTGAAGTAAGCAATGGGTCTCTACTCCTGCATTAGGACGGCCTCCAACCCATACCCTGACGCATCCGACTCTACGACAAATGGCTTAATGAAATCAAGCAGTGCTAGAACTGGAACCGTCGTCATAGCCCGCTTAAGAGCCTCAAATGCTCTGGTAGCCTCCTCCCCCCAATTGAAACTATCCTTCTTCAGCTGCTCCGTTAGCGGCCATGCAATAGTCCCATACCCACTGACGAATCTCCAATAGTACCATGTCAGTCCAAGAAATCATCGCTAGGCTCGCAGAGTCATCGACTGAGGCCAATCAAGCATAGCGGCAATCTTCCCTCGATCTGCAGATGTTGGAATTTCATAATTCCATATTTCTATTCCCATATGGTTTTGATATGACAAACACATTCAGTACTACTAACTCTATGTATGCAGATACATATCAATGCTGAGTTCCACACAAATGAGATATCTAAATGCATACTCAATCAGATATATCATTCATGAAGTAGGAAAGACAAAGGCACCTAATCCACGACTTGGATATATAATCACTTGATACGGATCTCCTGCAAAGAAGCTTCTCAGATTCAGTTGCAGATGCAGTCCTATCTACGGCTTTATGTAATCATTGTCAAATTTACTTTATTAGAGTCACAAAGCCTTGTGATAATATGTCTTAGTCATCTAGGTTCCATTACTCAGAGATCTACACTTCCCAATTTCGAAAATTCGCAACTTTGAAAATTGGCAGCCAATAACCCCATTTTGGTCGACCAATTTTAAATCTTCGAATTTGGTTATGGGATTGCATGAGCAAACTCCCCTAACCGTGTAGATTCTAGAACTGTCTTCCAATGGTCGAAATTCTCTCTCTAAATTTTGGTCGACCAATGTGGTCATTTTGGTCGACCAATTTCAAAACTAGCCGTTTTGATCCCAAATTTTCAGGGACGGTTCTTGCCCGTTTTCCAACGTTAACTACAGTCCCCAACCGTCCCTAAACACTATAAATAGAGGGGTAGACCCTCTCTTTCTCTTCACTCATTTTCCTCTTCTTTACTCTCTTATTTGTTGAAATCAAGTCTTTCATTTTCTAAAGCTTTAGGCCATTAGTTGTTCTTTTCTTATTTGTAAGAAAAATCATTAGATTTCTTTCTTCGTTTAAGAACGGAAGAACTTGGATTTTCAACATCATTTTAAAAAGTTGTTTGTGTTCATAATTGCAAGAAGAAATCGATTGATCTCTCTCTTCTTTTATGAACCAGAGAACTTCAAGTGTTGCTCTTCATTACATATCTTTTACATCTTGAAGTTCTTCTAAACACCATCCTTGAATTCATTCTCTGAAATTTATAACAAGGCTATATGTGTTTTTCTATTTCATTATTTAACAGGTTTGAATCTTTGTTTAGAGATTGTACAAAGTTTGGGACACGGAGAGTGTCGTCATTTTTGTAAGTTTGTGCTTGCGGGACAAGTGATTATAGTGGATTGAAAATCTCTACGGGGTATAGGACTGGAGTAGGATCACAAGGATCCGAACCAGGATAAATCTCTGTGTTTGCGATTGATTTAATTTCAGTACTTGTCTTTTTATTTCTGTGCCATCTTTGCAAATATTACTAACATTTTATTTGGGACAATTTTTTTTATATATATACTATTCACCCCCCCCCCTCTAGTGTATTGATCCTTACAGGCTATAATTACATTTGGTATCAGAGCAAGGTTAAGATGGCAGCAAGTTCCTCAAACATGAACGCAGTTCCACACAACTACAATCAGCATCCTGAAGGGCACTCTCAAACTCGTCCTCCTCTATTTGATGGTTCAAATTACTCATATTGGAAAATACGAATGGAGATTCATCTCCAAAGTATGAATTATGAAATTTGGGACATCGTAGAGACAGGATACACTAAGCCAGAAACACATGTTGCTGATTGGACCGCCAACGACAAATCTGCAAAGACCAACAACTCAAAGGCCATGAATGCTTTATTCTGTGCCATGGATAAACATGAGTTTAATCGAGTATCTCAGGCCAAAAGTGCAAAGAAGATTTGGCACATACTCGAGGTAACTCATGAAGGAGCCAATAAAGGAAAGGAAACCAAGATTGCCTCTTTGGTTCAAAGTATGAGTTGTTCAAGATGCAAGACAAAGAGACGATTGGAGAAATGAACACCAGGTTTACTAATATTATTAATTATCTTAATGCTCTTGGAAAAGTTTATTCTTCTCTTGATCAGGTACGCAAGATTCTTAAGGTACTCTCCCCAGAATGGCGTCCAAAGATCACTGCTATTGAGGAAGCCAATGATCTTTCCACATTATCCATGAAAAATCTAATTGGTAACTTAATGGCACATGAAGTCACATTACAAGATGCAAAAGAGGAATCAGATCAAAAGAAGAAAGTACTCGCCTTCAACACAACATCAGATAATGAAGATTCAGATGATGACATGGCATTCTTTGCCAAGAACTTCAGAAAGTTCTTTCAAAAAGGTAAGTATAATAATAAATCTAAAAATGTTGATTCTTCTCTTTGCTTCAATTGTAATGGCCATGACATATGAAGAAAGATTGTCCACTTCTCAAAGCAAAGTTCAAAACTTCCAACAACGATCAATCCAGAAGAGAAAGGAAGTTTGACAAGATGAAGAAAGCATTTGCAGCAACTTGGGATGAATCTTCAGATGATGAAGATGACCATGATGAAAGTGATAATATGTGCTTTATGGCACAAGATAATGAAGATGAGGTAAGTACTTTTAGTAATGAAGAATTATTAGATGCATTGAAAGATCTTTATTTTCGTTTCAAAAATTTAAATAGTCAACATAAATCTTTGAAACAGAATAATGACGATCTTCTTATTAAATATCAAGAATTATCTTCTTCTAAGAACACCACATCAAATTCCATACTTATTGAGAATACTTCTTCTCAAAATTTGGATCTTAGTAAAGAGAATGATATTCTCAAAACTAAGAATCTAGAACTTCATACACAAATATCCGAAATGGATAAACATATTTCATCACTAAAGATGAAATACGACGAGATGTCTTCCAATATTAATAAATTTAACAAAGGAAAGACAAATCTCGATGATTTGCTAAAAATTCAATATCCAGCAAATCATAGACAATGTCTGGGATATTCTCATAAGGATGCACCCAAGTCTTATAATACTTCTTCCTCTGGTGGCAAAACAATTTTTGTTAAACCACAAAAGAAGAATCACTCATTTATTTACACGAAGAAATTAAACATTCCTGCTTCTTCTTTACAAAGAAATGTTATTAACATTTCAAAATCATCTCTTAGGAAACTTACTACAATTAGTATATGGGTTCCTAAGAATTCATGCTTAAAAGATAGAAATTATTATATTTCTCAGTATTTACATTCTATTGTTCATTCTTATGATTACATTAAAAAGCCAAATTCCACATGGGTTTGGCTTCCTAAAATCTAATCCCAATGACCCTCAAATAAAGGGTACCAATGCTTAATGTTTTATCTTTCAGGTACCTAAAAAGGAAAGATGGATTTTGGACAGTGGATGTTCAAAACATATGACGGAAAATGTCTATTTGCTTTCAAACATTGAATATAAAGATGGAGGCACAGTTACCTTTGGTGACAACAAGAAATGCAAAATCATAGGCACTGGAACAGTTTGCAATACAAATCAGCCTATCATTGAGAAAGTTCATCTGGTTGACGGTTTGAAACACAATTTGCTTTCCGTTAGTCAGTTATGCGATAAAAATTACAAAATAGTTTTTGAACAAAATGATTGCATTATTTATGATTCTGATATGTCATCTGTTTTGTTCCGTGGTAAGCGTAAGAATTACATTTATATCTTATGCATGTCTATTACCACTAATAATCATTGTTTAATGATTACATTAGATGATACACTTTTATGGCATAAACGTTTTGGACACACTAATTTCAAAAATCTAGCACATATTTCAAAACACAAATTAGTAAATGGAATGCCAACTATTTCTTTCAAACACAAACATTTCTGTGATGCTTGTCAACAAGGAAAAATGCATAAATATTCTTTTAAATCAAAGGACATTATCTCAACAAAGAGACCATTAGAACTCTTACACTTAGATTTGTTTGGTCCTTCAAGAGTAGCTTCTTTGAATAAAAGTAGATATGCATTTGTCATTGTTGATGATTATTCAAGATATACTTGGGTTATATTCTTACAAAACAAGAATGATGCGTTTGAAGAATTTTCAATATTTTGTAAAAAGAAACAACAGATCAAATCCTCTAACATTGTCACTATTCGTAGTGATCATGGAGGAGAATTTGAAAATGAATTTTTTACTAATTTTTGTAATGAAAATGGCATTACTCATAATTTTTCTTTTCCTCGTGCTCCTCCTCAGAATGGAGTAGTAGAAAGGAAAAATAGAACTTTACAAAAATGTGCAAGAACAATGCTTTGTGATAGTAAGTTACCAAAATATTTTTGGGCTGAAGCTGTTGCAACAGCTTGTTACGTTATGAATAAAGTTATTATAAGGCCGTTGCTTAATAAAACTTGTTTTGAATAAACCTTAATCGTATTCCACGTGTATCATATTTTAAAGTGTTTGGATGTAAATGTTTTATTCTTAATACTAAAGATGCACTTGATAAATTTGATTCGAAATCTGATGAAGGTATTTTTGTTGGATACTCAACACGTAGCAAAGCCTACAGCGTATATAACAAAAGAACTTCAACATTTGAAGAATCACTGCATGTCCCATTTGATGAGAATCCCTCATCTAATTCTCTCATTATTAAGGATGAAGAGAATATATTACCTTTATCTAATTCTTTAGATAATACTAAATTTGATGAAATTGATGCTACTAAACATTCTGTTGAGTCTATTTTAGATAATACAGATCTTCCCAAGGCATTTGCACAAGTTCCAAACCATCCATCAGAGTTAATCATTGGAGATATTACAGATGGAGTTAGAACTCATCGTCAAATTGAACAAATGGCGCATTGTGCTTTCCTTTCATCCATTGAACCAAAGAACATCAAAAATGCATGTGAAGATAGTTCATGGATTATCGCTATGCAGGAAGAACTCAATCAATTTCAACGAAATGATGTTTGGGAATTAGTTCCCAGACCAACAGATCATTCAATTATTGGTACCAAGTGGGTATTCAAAAATAAATTGGATAAATCTGGTCAGGTAATTAGAAACAAGGCACGATTGGTTGCACAAGGTTATAATCAAGAAGAAGGTATTGATTATGATGAAACTTATGCACCAGTTGCTCGTCTTGAGTCTATTCGCATGTTGTTATCATTTGCATGTTTTAAAGATTTTAAATTATTTCAAATGGATGTCAAAAGTGCTTTTTTTAAATGGTTTTCTCAAGGAGGAAGTTTATGTTGAACAACCTCCTGGTTTTATTCATGAAAATTTAGAAAATCATGTTTTCAAATTGAAGAAAGCTTTATATGGTCTAATTCTTTAGATAATACTAAATTTGATGAAATTGATGCTACTAAACATTCTGTTGAGTCTATTTTAGATAATACAGATCTTCCCAAGGCATTTGCACAAGTTCCAAACCATCCATCAGAGTTAATCATTGGAGATATTACAGATGGAGTTAGAACTCGTCGTCAAATTGAACAAATGGCGCATTGTGCTTTCCTTTCATCCATTGAACCAAAGAACATCAAAGATGCATGTGAAGATAGTTCATGGATTATCGCTATGCAGGAAGAACTCAATCAATTTCAACGAAATGATGTTTGGGAATTAGTTCCCAGACCAACAGATCATTCAATTATTGGTACCAAGTGGGTATTCAAAAATAAATTGGATGAATCTGGTCAGGTAATTAGAAACAAGGCACGATTGGTTGCACAAGGTTATAATCAAGAAGAAGGTATTGATTATGATGAAACTTATGCACCAGTTGCTCGTCTTGAGTCTATTCGCATGTTGTTATCATTTGCATGTTTTAAAGATTTTAAATTATTTCAAATGGATGTCAAAAGTGCTTTTTTTAAATGGTTTTCTCAAGGAGGAAGTTTATGTTGAACAACCTCCTGGTTTTATTCATGAAAATTTAGAAAATCATGTTTTCAAATTGAAGAAAGCTTTATATGGTCTTAAACAAGCACCTCGGGCTTGGTATGAAAGACTTAAAAGCTATCTTTTAAATTCTGATTATTCCATTGGTAAAATAGATTCTACTTTATTTATTAAGAACATTAAATCTGACATAATCATTATTCAAATATATGTTGATGATATTATTTTTGGTTCTACTAATGAATCTCTTTGTCAAGATTTCTCTACAATTATGCAGAACGAATTTGAGATGAGTCACATGGGTGAACTCAATTACTTGCTCGGTCTTCAAATCAAACAATTGAAGGAAGGAATCTTCATTCACCAAAGCAAATACTATAAAGAACTCATCAAGCGTTTTGGTTTAGAAAGTTTTGCAGAAAAACGTACTCCAATGAGTACATCTACTTCTCTCGACAAAGATTTAAATGGTAAGAGTGTTGATTAACGTCTTTACAGAGGTATGATTGACTCTCTACTCTATCTAACTGCTAGTAGACCAGATATTATGTTTTCAGTATGTTTATGTGCACGTTTTCAGGCAGATCATAAAGTTTCACACTTAACTGCCGTAAAAAGGATTATTAGATATGTTAAGCACACTTCTGATTTTGATTTATTTTATCCCAAGTCAAGCACATTTGATTTATTATCATACAGTGATGCAGACTTTGCTGGTTGCAAATCAGATTGTAAAAGTACCAGTGGTACTTGCCACTTTTTAGGTCATGCTTTAGTATCTTGGTTTAGCAAAAAGCAAAACTCTGTTTCATTATCTACAACCGAGGCAGAATATATTGCCGCTCATTTAGCATGTGCTCAAATCTTATGGATGAAACAAACTATTTCTGACTATGGCATTGATTGTTCTACTTGTCCTATTATGTGTGATAATACTAGTGCTATTAATCTTTCTAAAAATCATGTGCATCATTCTCGTACAAAACATATTGATGTACGTCATCATTTTCTAGATGATCATGTTCAGAAAGGAGATATAGTTCTCAAATTTATAGCTACTGAACATCAGACTGCTGATATTTTGACCAAACCATTGAAAGAAGATACTTTTATTAATCTTCGTAGGAATTTAGGGATTGTTAAGGAATCGGACTTATGACACATTCTTATTTTTATTTTTAGAATTTTTCTCAAATTTTTTCAAATTTTTCTAGCTATTTTTAAAATTGGTCGACCAATTCACCAATATTGGTCGCCAATTGTCGATTTTTTATTATTATTTCGGTAACTACTTCGTCTTCCCGCTTATTCTCGTTACCCGTTCCCTCCATTTTTGTTTCCAAAACTGAACCCATCCTTTCGTTTTCAAAATTGCGTGGGATTCGTTTTTTAACTTCTCTACCGATTGGAATTCTGTCCGTTCCCACAACTTCCCTTAACTGATTATTTCTCCTATTTAATTCTTGCCTAGGGATCATAAGTCTCCACAAAATATCTTCTGACCAATTATTTCTCTTTCCCGAAGCACCCATTCCCCCCAAAAAATCCCGCCGGCCTCTCCTCTTCCCAAATCTCCACCGCCCTACCCTAAATCGCCGGCGATCTCCCGCTTTCTCGTCGGCGCCTCCCTCAAAAGTCCGCCCGGTCGTCGATCTTCCTTCTCCTCTCCTCGCTCGACCATCCGCCGTCTTCATCCGCCGATTTCGCGAGACCCGACTGTCGATTTCGCCGACTCCAACCCCAGTTTCACCGACGACCACCCCAAAATCGACCACCGTCTCCGATTTTCCCTTGCACTACTCCGTTCTACTTTCGATCCGCCATCTTCCGCCGTCAACCCCGATGGATCCGCGCTCCCAAGACTTCATTGCGACGCCCGCCCCGGCCTATTTCCGATCTCCGGCGGCTACGCGGCACTTCCGCCTCCTGGAGAACCTCACATTCCATCCCGAACGTCATATTGACTTCAGCGACCACGGATTCTCCCGGATTTTGGCCCCACTCCATTCCGCCGGCTTGGTTGCTCTCTGGTCCACTGCAAACCGAACACCGTACTTCCCTACTCTCGTTCGAGAGTTCTATTCCAATTTGGATTCTTCCCTCCAGGCTGGTATGCTCTCTCTTACCACCATTGTGAATGGTTTTTACTTCAGATTGACTGGCCCTATGCTCTCACGGCTACTGAATCTACCCACGACTCATGTCCAATCTCTCCCCACAAATCTCACTGACCAAGCCATTAAGCTTCTATTGTCCACTGATTTCCGTCCGAAGCGTTCTGCGGCCACTCTTCATCCTTCTTCTCGAATGATGGTAAAGATCATCCTGACCAATCTAGCCCCGAAAATCGGTTCTCTTAATTACGTCAGTAACCAAACCGCCCGCTGCCTCTATGCTTTGATGGGAGAACTTCCCATTTGTTGGGGTTCTGTTTTGCTCGAATCCTTGGCTAAACCCGTTAAGACTCACATTTTCTTGCCTTCCCTGATAACTCGGATCTTAGAGGCCTTTCAGGTTCCTTTTGCCAACTCTGCCCCGATCTTCAACCCCGTTGATTTCAATTCTGAGACATTAACACACATGCAGTTAGTCATGTCTGATACTTCCGAGCCTGATGACGATCCCGATGCCGCTGCCTCTGACCATGACACATCTCTCATTCCATCCCGTCCTACTACTAGATCCATGTCTCGTTCTCCTCGCACCCGTACTCGCTCTCCCCGACCCCGTCCCACTCCTACTCCCCGTCCCACTCCCGCCACCCATACCCCCGGCTCCTCTTCTCGCACACGTGGTCGTGTTCTAGTTCGCAAGCGGTATTCCCGTTCTGAGGCTTCTCCTAGCACTCACATTACCCCACCGACTGGCCATGATGCTTTACTTGGTGAGATTCGTGCTCTCCGCCATTCCATGACTCGCGGTTTCCAGGATATTCAAAATGAAATGCACGATGGATTCCGCGGCCTTCAGACTCATTTGAGTTCCAGTGATGCTACATTGCAGGGTCATAACAAAATGATGGACGATCTTACGGTTGACGTGGCCTCGATGGCGAATCACTTTGAGTCTCTTCACTTTCGAGCCACTCGTCGTTCCACCGATGCGTCTCCTTCACGGCCTGGACCATCCTCTCGGCCGTAGTCTGCCTAGGACCTTGTTTTCTGCTGTTTGTCGTTGTTTTCATAGGTTGCATGGTGATACTTTCATGGTTGTTTTGGGCACTTTGGGTACTCGTTTCATAGGTGTCTGGTGCTCTTCTAGTGTTAGTTTCTTGGCTTGTTGGTGTTCAGACATTTGGGTTTGTTGTTTTGTTGTTTTTTGTTGTTCTGTTGTTGTTCGTATGATGACTATGGCATGTATGTTGTTCAGACTATGGGATGTTTTGGGTACTTGGATATATGGGATGTCCTTAGCTTTTGTATGTTGTTGTTCTTCACTTAGTTGGAAATTCTGTACATGGTTGTTTTGTTGGTACTGTCCTTAGCCTGTTGTTCATTTGCCTAATTTGATGCTCATTTGCATATTCTGTTTATGTTTGTGTCTTTCTTTTCATGTTTTATGCTATAGCCATTTCTATGACAAAGTTATTGTTCCATCCATATTCTGCAGGCCGTTCTAACATCTAACATTTCTTTTCGGTATCCTGCTATTTGAATTTTTGACAGGCTTGGACTCATTTTGTTGTATGTTGCTATCTCCATATTCTCCTATACTTGGACTCATTTTGACATTTTTTTCTACATGACCTGTCAAGTTAATTTGGTTACATCCCCCGGTTACTTGGATACTTGTTATGTGATGTTCTGTTCTCTGTTCATTCTTATTACTTCTCTCTTTATCCTATGTTTGGATTATATTATATACACGTTTTCATGTATTTCACATTTGGTTCTATCTATGGCTCAGTTGCCTAATTTGATTTTTTTCCAACTTTCTGTGTATTATAAAGGCAGGGCTTCCTTGTTCATTTTTTCACATCATTTCTCACGTTGCCACAGCTTATCCAGACCACTGTTATGAATGTCTGCTTCACTAAGTTCTAATCACTTAGCAATTTTGCAATTTTGCTGTTGTGCAGTTTTGGTTCTCCTCCTTCAAAACTTTTTTTCTACAAGTTATATTTCATTACTTTTTTAATATCACAGATAGTATCATCTATTTTTTATAACAGGTCCTCTTACATATTTTTTTAATGACTCTACATTCGCATGACCTTTAATGGCATGTCCATTCATTTTTTTATTGGCATGCCCTCAATATTTCGGCCTATATACTATTTTTTTGGCCTACTACTTATAATTCCACTACTGACCAACTTTTTGTTCATTCTTTTTAAGGCAATATACTCTTTTTTTATCACCATTTATATTTCCCTCAAATTTTCTCGCTTATTTTTAGACTAACTCTAATTTGCCTCTTTTTGAGGATTCCAAAGGGGGAGAATATATTTCATCTACTCAGTGGGAGTATTCACTAACTCCACATATTCAGGGGGAATATATCTGATATGTTAAATTTTAACGATATATATTTTTCATGTTTGTCATCATCAAAAAGGGGGAGAATGTTGGAATTTCATAATTCCATATTTCTATTCACATATGGTTTTGATATGACAAACACATTCAGTACTACTAACTCTATGTATGCAGATACATATCAATGTTGAGTTCCACACAAATGAGATATCTTCATGCATACTCAATCAGATATATCATTCATGAAGCTGGAAAGACAAAGGCACCTAATCCACGACTTGGATATATAATCACTTGATACGGATCTCCTGCAAAGAAGCTTCTCAGATTCAGTTGCAGATGCAGTCCTATCTACGGCTTTATGTAATCATTGTCAAATTTACTTTATTAGAGTCACAAAGCCTTGTGATAATATGTCTTAGTCATCTAGGTTCCATTACTCAGAGATCTACACTTTCCAATTTCGAAAATTCGCAACTTTGAAAATTGGCAGCCAATAACCCCATTTTGGTCGACCAATTTTAAACCTTCGAATTTGGTTATGGGATTGCATGAGCAAACTCCCCTAACCGTGTAGATTCTAGAACTGTCTTCCAACGGTCGAAATTCTCTCTCTAAATTTTGGTCGACCAATGTGGTCATTTTGGTCGACCAATTTCAAAACTAGCCGTTTTGATCCCAAATTTTCAGGGACGATTTGATGCGGCTGAAAATTAAGAGGAGGGGCGTTTGCGTAAAAGAACAAATAGGTGTGCTTTGCCTATTTAAGGGGGGTGAGCCGGCCCTAATGGGGGATGCGAAAATTGTTGAGAGAAGTTTCTTTTTATTAGTTTATCTCCTAGATTAATCCTTAGCTAGTCGTCCTTTTAAATTGTAGTTGTTATTTAGCGAGTAGTTGATTTGTAGTAGGTTTTCCTATAATTTCAGATTTGAGATCCAATAAAAATCCTCTTTTTATCGTCAAATCCCTAGCGAATCGCATCAATTGGTATCAGAGCACTAGATCCAGGGCGATCACCCGATTCATGGATCTGATCGACGCATGGGTAGAGAGAAAGGAAAGGGTGTACCGTCAAATAATGGAGGATTTGGCGGAGATCAATCGTCGCTACAAGGAGAGAATGGCGGAGATCGACCGTCGTTATCCAGATCCAGATCTGGAATTTTCAGATCCAGATCTACCAGATCCGGAGCCAGATCTGGAGCTTCCAGGCGTCGATCCACCAGATACGGAGTCAGATCTGAAGAAGTCAGGGTATAACGACGCAGATCTGTCGTCGGAGAGGGACGACCACGCGCCGCCACGACACGAAGACAGAGGGGCCGGCGGGGTGATTCCGGTCCCCGGCAGCCCTCCGGGGAGCCGCCGACCCCCCAGGGAGCTCTGGGGGGCCCGGCGAACCCCCAGAGGGGCGGCGGAGGGCCGCCAGGCCCCCGGGAGGGGCGGCCGCACCTGCCGCCCCTCCATGCGCAAGCGGCGGCCCCAGGGAGCACCGCCTGGGGGCCGCCGACCCATTTTCAGGTCCGGCCGCCCCCGGCGACGCCCTGGGGGGCTTCGGCCGACCCCAGGGGGGGATCCCGAGGGCCGGTGGACCTCTTGGGGGCCCCACCGACCTTCCAGGACGACCGACCGGCTTTTTTCGAGGATTTCCAGGCCCCCGGAGGCCCCGCACGAGGTCCGTGGAGCACAATTTTCAGGATTTCAGCCATCTATGGGGCCCGGGGAAGGATTCCAGCAGTGCATCGATGACGACGACCATCCAAAGTACTTGTGGGGGCCCGACGACGTTTTTTGGATCCCGCCTTGGCCCGACGATATTTCTCCGGACGTCGTTGAAAGCGGTGGGGACCACTCTCATCCGTTTGATCCGGGAGGAGTGCAATCGACCGGGTAGGACGGATGGCCCACGGACATCATGCACCACCTTAAGGACAAGGTGGATTTTCAGGGGCGGAGTAGTGATGCGGCTGGAAATTAAGAGGAGGGGCGTTTGCGTAAAAGAACAAATAGGTGTGCTTTGCCTATTTAAGGGGGGTGAGCCGGCCCTAATGGGGGATGCGAAAATTGTTGAGAGAAGTTTCTTTTTATTAGTTTATCCCCTAGATTAATCCTTAGCTAGTCGTCCTTTTAAATTGTAGTTGTTATTTAGCGAGTAGTTGATTTGTAGTTGTTTTCCTATAATTTCAGATCTGAGATCCAATAAAAATCCTCTTTTTATCGTCAAATCCCTAGCGAATCGCATCACGGTTCTTGCCCGTTTTCCAACGTTAACTACAGTCCCCAACCGTCCCTAAACACTATAAATAGAGGGGTAGACCCTCTCTTTCTCTTCACTCACTTTCCTCTTCTTTACTCTCTTATTTGTTGAAATCAAGTCTTTCATTTTCTAAAGCTTTAGGCCATTAGTTGTTCTTTTCTTATTTGTAAGAAGAAATCATTAGATTTCTTTCTTCGTTTAAGAACGGAAGAACTTGGATTTTCAACATCATTTTGGAAAGTTGTTTGTGTTCATAATTGCAAGAAGAAATCGACTGATCTCTCTCTTCTTTTATGAAACAGAGAACTTCAAGTGTTGCTCTTCATTACATATCTTTTACATCTTGAAGTTCTTCTTCTAAACACCATCCTTGAATTCATTCTCTGAAATTTATAACAAGGCTATAGGTGTTTTTATATTTCATTATTTAACAGGTTTGAATCTCTGTTTAGAGATTGTACAAAGTTTGGGACACGGGGAGTGTCGCCATTTTTGTAAGTTTGTGCTTGCGGGGCAAGCGATTATAGTGGATTGAAAATCCCTACGGGGTAGAGGACTGGAGTAGGATCACAAGGATCCGAACCAGGATAAATCTCTGTGTTTGCGATTGATTTAATTTCAGTACTTGTCATTTTATTTTTGTGCCATCTTTACAAATATTACTAACATTTTATTTGCAACATTTTTTTATTATATACACTATTCACCCCTCTCTAGTGTATTGATCCTTACAGGCTAAAATTACAGCAGCCACCCCCTCAGCGGACACAATGTGTCCCAAGTACTCCACCTGTACCTGATCGAAAATGCACGTCTTACAGTTCGCATGCAACTAATGATTCCGAAGCTCCTTCATCACCACCTCCAAGTGCTCTACATGCTCCTGCAGAGATCTACTATAAACCAGAATATCATCGAAGAATACGAGCACGAACCTCCGCAAGTATGGCCGAAACACCCTATTCATTAGGGACTGGAAGGTGGCGGGGGCATTTGTCAAGCCAAATGGCATGACCAGGAACTCGTAGTGGTCCTCGTGTGTCCTGAAGGCTGTCTTCGGTACGTCCTCTGCCTTCATGCATATTTGATAGTAACAAGACTTCAGATCAAGTTTGGAGAACACTGTCGTCCTATGCAACTCGTCCAACAGCTCGTCTATCACCGGAATAAAAAACTTGTCTGGTACAATTTCCTTATTCAGATCCCGATAATCGACATAGAAGCGACAGCTCCCGTCCTTCTTTACCAGCAGCATCGGGCTCGAAAATGGTCTGACACTGGGTTGTACGATGCCTGCCTGCAACATCTCCTCAACTAGCCTCTCGATCTTGTCCTTCTGCACCTGCGGGTATCGGTAAGGACGTACACTAATAGGATACACTCCCTCCTTCATGACAATGTAGTAGTCGTGATCTCGCGGTGGTGGAAGCCCACTAGGAGATTGGAACACCTCGCCATAGTTGCTCAGCACCTGCTCCATGTCCCTGGGCACATCTGTCGTACCAACTGCATCCTCCATCGCTAATCTCTGAAGCTCCACTAAGAATCCTCTCCCTCCATCTGGAGGGTCCTGGCCATGGTCTGAAAGGATACTGATGAACGACATAAGCTCGGATCCCCTAGCAACACCACCTTCCTCCATTCTACTTGGAACTCCATCCTTAGCAGCTTCCAATTGAATTTAGTCTCCCACAGTGTCTGAAGCCACTGCATCCCCAAAATTAGATCAACATTGCCCAATGCCAAGGGCATGAAGTCTCCAGTAACCAACACCCCTAAATGGACACAGTCAAATCTCTGCATATGCACTCTGCTCCACCTTGTCATTCCCTAACATGACTCCAAAACCCTCTGTATTAGTGAGACATAGCCCATGCTTCTCAATCACCTTAGGGGACACAAAGTTGTGTGTCGTCCTCACTATTAATCAGAATCATCACATCCAAGTCTCGAACTATGCCCCCAACTTCATGGTGTGGACATGTGTAAACCCTGATATAGAATTGAGCGAGACCTCTGCTGCCTCCAAAAGTAGTGGCTCAGTATCTACCTCACCCCCGACTCCAGCTCCACAACCTCCTCCTCTTCTCCTCCCCCTCATGTACTTACACACCTGAAGAGCCTGGTTGCGACATCTGTGGTCCAGAGTAAACTTCTCGTCGCATTTGAAACACAGGCCTTTTGTCCTTCTATCTGGCATCTCAGCCTCTGTCATCCTCTTATAGGGCCCTGTCGGCCTCGCCTCGCTAGTCTTTCCGGCACTAGCGGGTGTCCCTCCTGACGCTCCTTGCTGGCCACCTGCCACGGCCTGAGGACGGGTATAAGTCCCTACCCAAGTCCCCCTGGTACGTCGATCCTCGGCCAGTCTATCCTCCATCGACTGTGCCAAATCCATCTGCTCAAATAATCCTCTGGGCCTATGTGTACTAAGATCTGCCTTGATAGCAGGCATCAAACCAACAAGAAAAATCCCTTCATAGACTCTGCTGGCATCCCGCTCGCAAGCACCTCGAACTGTTTGATGCAGTCATGCACAGATCCATACTGCTTAATGGCATGCAACTGCTCGTACGCACCTCCCCCTGTGTCTCCCTGAAGCGGTGCTACAAGATCTCCTTAAACTCCTCATTGGTCCTCGTAGGTTTCTCATGTTCCCTCCACCTATACCATGAGAAGGCCTCTCCCTCTTGGCAGATCCCGATCGCCCTCAGCTTCTCCACCTCCGTAAACCGTGTCATCTTAAAATACCTCTCTGCCTTGTAGATCCACACAGATGTGTCACTACTTTCGAAGAGAGTCATCTTCAGCTTCCGTATCCGCTCATCTGCTCGAGGATCCCCTCCAGCAAAGCGATCCTGGTGCTGATGCATGTGGGGATCTCCAAATCTAGCCCTATCGTTGGCTAGTCGCCCAACATCCCTCCACTTATGTCCGACGTTGGCATATTCATCCTCATACCCATCATCGTGATAGCGAGCGAACTCCTCGTACTTTGGCTCGCGTATACCTCTTTCCTCCCTGAATTCAGCTTCTCGGTAGTCGCCGTAAGTCACCGTCGCCTCGAAATAGTCCCCGTGGCCAACGAAACCCCCGACAACCCCATGCGGCCTACCGGGGCCTCGCCCAGCCTCATGCGGCCCGCAAGGGGCTCGCGATGCCCCACGCGGCATGCCGGGGCTTCGCCAAGCCCCGCATGGCCCGCGGATTGCTCGCCCAGCTCCGCACAGCTCGCCCAGGACCCGCGAGGGTCTTGGCCCCTGGCGGCCCGCCAGGGGGTCGCGGATACCCTGGCGAGTAGCCAGTGACCCACGGCTGCCCTGGCGGCCTGCTAGGGTTTCTGGGGGGCTGGTGGATGTCCCGACCCCCCGAGATCTCCTTTCTCGTTGCTCCCGTTGATGCCAGAGTGCTCTCCCCCTTGACGCCATATCCAACGTTCAGATCTTCTTCCTCGGAATCATTAAACATCTCCTCAATGATTATTCTTTGCTTCTCCTTTCCTTTTTGTGAAGTCGTCGTCTTCATCACCAGATCTGAGTGTGGATCCAGATCTGATTTTACCCTAGCCTTCGCTCCGAGATCTGATGTAGCATCTAGTTGGTCGAGAGCCTCTTCATGATCGCCACAAAGAGGGTGTTGTTGTTGTTAGCGCTCTCATCGATCTTCTTCTCTAACGACGCCTTCAAATCCCCCAGATCCTTCTTGCGATCTTCTGATTTCTTCTTCCTCTCCGCGATCTCTGCATCAAGCCTTTCCTCGAATGTCTTGGATCTGGTGTTTACCATCGGATCTTGATGCATTGATTCCAATTTGATATGAACTAGGGCACAAATTGGATAAAAGTAGGGATTTTTATTAGAAATAAGCACTCACAACACAATATAAGATAAATGAATCTCTTTTTGTAGGTAGATCCACATCTCCTAACTTTTACAAGGAAAAAGCCTAAACCTCTTTTAGATCTCTCTAGAAAAATGGTAGAAAACTCACTCCAAAATATTCGATGATCCAAACTAAGGCCGACGGGCCTATTTTATTCCTAACCCGTAGTGCATAAAGTAATTACTTCCTGACTTGTAGTGCGCATAGCAGTTTTACTCTTTGATCAGAAACACAAGAAAATTACTTTAGAAAATGATTAAAATTCTTTAATACTTCTTGTTGAAGGCATGAGCAATCCCTCTATAAATAAAGAAAATTTCTGCATCAAACAGATCCCGAAAATCGCTCTCCAACGGCTCCAAATCAATACCCTTGCGTCAATCAATGAGAAAGTTAAATATGGCAGTTGTGATGCTGGGGAGTCGACTCATGTACACTGGTGAGTCGACTCATGTACACCAGAGATTCGACTACTAGCTTAGGAGTCGACTCCTTACAATGAAGCAGTCAACTACCTAGTATAGTCCGAACCTATCCTGAAGCAGCCAAGCTCCAGTAGTCGACTCGTATAGGACAGAGAGTCAACTACTTTTCTGATACATTGATATTTATCAGAAAAGAATATGAAACTTAATCTAAATGATTTTAAATCGTTTTTAAAACATTTTTTAGGCAATAAAAATATTTTTCAAAGTGCTAAAAATAGTTTTTTACATGTGTGCAAGCTTCAACCCAATGGCTTTACAATTCTAAGACAAGTTACAAATATGACACATCACTAACATAATATCTTTGAAGTCTTGGTGTCTTCATTAGCTCTTGACTTGTCTTGAAAAGCTTGTGCACATCATTAGTCCTTGGATAACCTACTGATCTTCATATTGAGCTCAATATTTCACCTTCAAGTTTTTAACTCCATGTCATCATTCTTTGCAAGCTTGAGTAACTTAGTTGGCCATGTTGACTTTGTTTATCTGCACTCACAAATCTCATAAAAACTTATTAGTAACAAAAATTATTTGCATATCATCAAAACTAACCTAGGAGTAATGCAATAACCAACACTTTCTCTTTTTCCTTGGCCAAAGATCGCATATTTCGCCCTAGATCTTCATCATGACCGCCTCCGTCTTCCAGATCTGGTTTCATCAGATCTTCTTTCTTCATTAGGGTTTCCAACGTCATCTTTAAAAAGGATTCCATGGATGATTTCACTCGAGAGAGACAATCCTTTCCTCCGTAGATGCGATCTTTTCCTCTTTTGCTCGATGTTGTTCATTTAGGATTTTAACTTCACTTTCCAATTTCTCTTCCAAGGCATCAACTTTCCTCGCCACCATCGAGATCGGATCGCTCTGATACCAATTTTGTTAGGAACTTCTAGGATTTTGGATGGTAAAAACCAGATTTTTATAGATATAGATAGAAATACAATGATAAATTGGTTTCTTTCGCGACAAAGCCGCTCTCCTAGCCTTTGATTCGAAAGAAAATGTTTAACTCTCCAAAATCTAGTGTTGTAATCTAGTCTAGGTTTTTCTTTCTTAGTTTTAACATGAAGAACAATAACCCCAATCCTCAAATATATATAGAGGACTTATTTGTCCAGATTTACACGAATGGACTTGAACCCCAAAAATTACAGAAACACCCATGCCTAGTTTGCCGTTCCAAGATTCGCCATGTGCCGTCTTCTCTGATACGTCATGATCCCATCATAGTATCAGTGAAGAATCAAAGAATTCAATCATGCTATGAATGTCTCAATTTCATAACTTACTAAATAATTTTTAGATGTGTTCTTTCTAGGTTAGCTTCCTTTCAGAATTAACATCATTTACATTTTAATTATCAATATTAGTACACGGTGGGAGGAACAGAGCTGCTTGTGAAACTAATTTAGGACACACTGGAAGTCTATTTATATAAACATAAACGGTCAAGGCAGCTGCCAGGTATTTAAAATTGATTATTTTGATTAATCAAAACTTCCTAGGCTTTACTCTGAGACTGTACAAAATCAGCAGATAAAGTTAATGCAAGGAGTTCAGCTATTGGGAAGTCAGTTCAGATGTAGCATGAATCGGATGAAAAATTATCACGTTCTCAATTAATTTCATCAGCACTTGTTTACATCAAGAAAAGGAAAGAAAAACACTTTCACTAATATATTATCAGCATGTACCTTCTTTTGTCTCTGGAAGATACTTGGCAAGTCGGTATTTCTGTAAATTTACAGTTGCTTATCACATCAACGACAATCAACAACCATAGTTCATGACGATGATATGTAACAATTATACCTGCAAGTGACTCTTTACATGATAAATGGTCAAACCTTCAACATTCATAAGCTTCAATACGCCTTTTGGAGTTGCCTCTACATAAGAGCGTCATCATGAGATTATTATGTCACATTGTATAGCTAATAATTGTAAAACATGTACTTACTTTCAGCCCCATCCAACTTGTTCACAGCTTCTACAAAACGCTCGTGGAGTTCTACAGTCCACCTCAGTCTCGATTTATTTGCAGCTGCAGCTGCAGAAGATGATCGAGTTGCATGTAGCTGAACTTTACAGGTAGGTCCTAATTGTGGATGATTCTCGTTGCATTGAGACGCAGAAGATGGAAACTGTGAGACCTGATGCGTCTCATATAAATCCTAAATTCAGAAGTGCATGTCCCAGATAGAACAGGAAAGGTGACGAACTGAATATCAGCATTCATCATTCAGAAAGAAATAAAAAAATAAGTAAAATAATTATCAAATAGAATGATCATGCCCACACAACTTAAAGAACAACCCAAATTGATTAGTTGTTATTGGCATGACCAAGTTTAAGTTGTATGAAAAGTCCGTCTTTAATGAAAACCACGTTGTGCAGTACTTTTTGTGGTAAACACCTTAACACAAGACTGGAGGATAAATTGTGATTGCACTTACATCTAAGCAAGGACTTTCGCCATTGTCTGTGATAGCTATGCCGAGTTGTTCTGATAAAGTTTGGAAATCCATTTGCTCATTGAGTGCTGAGCTGTCGCGATCATGTTTCTCTTGGTGGAATATATCATCTGAAGCATCTCCAGACAAATTAAGAAAATCTTTCATCAGATCATCTGATTGTTCACTGTCACTATGTCCATCACTAATATCCCCACTGAAGAGCGATGGCGACTTAGAAGATTGAACTGCAGATGCAAGCTGTTCATTTTTTGGTGGATGAGGGAGAAAGGGCAAATTACTGAGCTGTCTACAGGTCATTGAGCTTGCTGGAGATGACAAGTAAAGCCTGGTACAGAATGTAGAAGAACGAGAAAACATGTGGTCTGAACGTTGAGGATGAGTGGCATTAGGGAGATGATTTACCATTTCAGATTCTGGTCTTAGGTTTGGGTGACCGTTTAGGAGACTTGAAGAATTGGTTACTTCTGTTCGAACATGGGAAAATGGGCTTGTGTTTGATAGACAATTGGTGGATAATTTTTGGCGGTCTACTTGGGAATTGAACAAGATTTGAGCTGAAAAAGAAGAATGTGAGGAACTCATTGAACCTTCAGGAGAATCGCTTTGTTTTACTGTATTCATGGTCCAGTGGCATTTCACAGATCAGAATTTATAATCCTCCGAGTAACACAACCAAATGGTAATGAGTGAAAAAAATTGACGATAAATGGTTTTCACAAGCAACATGATTGCGGGTAAATAAATAAGAGGTCAATAGGTATCGTAATTGGAATAATTCAATTATCTGAACAAAGCTTTCCTGTGCGCCTAAAATAAAGGTAATTCTGGCAGTTCGATATTTTCAGAACTGGTATACTGGCCTAATGGCTTATAGTCCAACCCAGTCATAAGAGGGAGTGAGTAAGAAGATAGATTTCAGGGGTAAGTTCAGAGATAAACATTAAAATGTGATGTATTAAAATTTTACAATCTTCCATCTTAGTGGCAGTTCAAGCCTGGGTTAGACACAACCTGAATTGGATATGCTTCTAACACAAGCCTGCAAGAAGGAAAACAAATCATCAGTGCTGCAATTGCGGCATCCAAAATGAAACAGAAAATGGCTAAGAGTGTAATCTTTTTAATCAGCACAAAAATATCATACGGTTGCCAAATTGTTTTTCGTTTCTTATTCTAGATAGGGATCAGTAAGGATTAGTAAGAACCAATCTTGCTATATTATGAGAACTCACTTTCACTCCATTGATATTAAGCAGCATATTTGACTCATAAGACGGGACAGTGAATATAGTATTCCCTAGGAATCTCACTCTACTAACTAAATTCATAGTTTTTCGCCACTCTCATTTCGACATTTCATATTTCATAATTCATATCCTAAAAGGGCAGTTATAATATTGCAGTGGACGATTGTATCTGCCAATATGCTTTCAAGCCGATAATCTAATATTGTTAGACATGGACATGAGCATCCCACTCCAACGGAAATAAATGATTTCCCACACAGCTCTACAATCCAAACCCGATGACATGGCTATATATAAGTTTCCTTTATTATATTTATATTTTAACGTTGTGAATATATACATTCATATAAAAAAGTACCTAAAATTACAATGATTTGAAGTAATTAGCTTCTACCAAAAGAAGGCATACTATATATCTTTTGAGGGAAGTAAAATTTTATTTGGACGAACAAAAAGGATCATGTGGGAATCCGTGGTCATAACAGTGTGATGACCCATCCATACCGTATTAAAATGGTAGAATTGGTGACAATATTGAATGAATAAATTATATTTTTCCACCGAATAGTATTATATGATCAATATAAATATTCTTTCAGTAACCAGTGGACATACTAGGGTGAAGCCAACAGCAACTACCGCAAGAATGCTTACTTATAAAGTTGATTTTCTATAAACATTTCATTCCAGGGTCCCAACTGTCAATTACCATAATTAATGCCTTACCACCTAAACCTGTGTAGCACGTATATAGCAACGAGAAAAGAATACCACATGACATAAACATGGGAATACAATAAATTCTTAAAAAAGTAGAACACATGAACACACACGAGATATAACAATGTATACACCTGCATATGTATATATATATATATAATACATATTGAGACATACTGTGGATTTTGGGGAAAGTGTGATTAGCCACAAAAGATGGCTAACCCTTCATATATATACTATCCCTTACATTTCTTTACACACACACCCAATACACTAACACACAATACTCCCCCTCAAGATGAGCAAAAGATATTTATCATGCCCATCTTGTTACAAGCATCCTCTACTCCTTTAGAGTTCAACCCTTTTGTAAGACAATCAGCTAGTTGCTGTCCAGAAGTAATGTAGGAGATCTCCAGCTGCTTCTTGTCCAGTTTTTCTTTAATGAAGAACCTGTCAATCTCTATGTGCTTCGTTCTATCATGTTGCACAGGGTTGTTGGCAATATTAATTGCTGACTTGTTATCACACAACAACCGCAATGGTCCTTCTCTCAGCAGGCGTAGCTCATGTAGGAGTGATCTCAACCAGATCATCTCACAGGTACTAAGCATCATAGCACGATACTCTGCCTCAGCAGTGGAACGAGCCACCAAATCCTGCTTCTTGCTGCGCCAAGAGACCAAGTTGCCCCCAACAAACACACAGTAGCCTGAGGTCGATCTCCTATCATCTAGGCAACTGGCCCAATCCGCATCACAGTAGCCTGTCACATTCATGTGACCATGACTACCAAATAATATGCCTTTTCCTGGACTGTTCTTCAGATACGTCAGTATCCTGAAGACTGCCTCCATATGTCCAGTCCTAGGATCATGCATGTATCTACTTACCACACTGATAGCATAAGCAATGTCAGGTCTGGTATGGCATAAGTAGATAAGGCGTCCAACAAGTCTCTGGTACCTTTCTTTGTCTACTGGCTCCCCTGATTGTGAATGCAACCTATGATTCTGATCAATAGGAGTAACTGCTGGACGACACCCCAACATACCAGTCTCAGCCAGTAAATCCAGGGCATACTTCCTCTGTGAGAGAACTATACCCTTCCTGGACCTGGCAATCTCCAGTCCAAGGAAATATCCCAACTGTCCAAGGTCCTTGACCTCAAATTCTCTCGCCAACCTTACCTTCAAGTGAGAGATTCCCTCTTCATCATCTCCAGTGATAATAATATCATCAACATACACAGCCAAAAGAGTAATCCGCTGTCATGAATGTCTATAGAATACAGTATGATCACCATTACTCTGCTTGTAGCCCATAGTGATGACTGCACGCCTGAACCTGTCGAACCATGCCCTTGGAGATTGCTTCAGCCCATACAAGGACTTGTCCAGTCTACACACCTTTCCCACCGTCTGTTGTGTGCCAAAGCCAGGTGGAACCTCCATGTATACCTCCTCTTGTAAGTCTCCATGCAAGAAGGCATTTTTTACATCCAACTGATGCAATTTCCATCCAAAATTCGCTGCACAGGATATCAGTACTCTCACAGTACTCATCTTTGCCACTGGGACAAATGTCTCATCATAATCAATCACATAAGTCTGACTGTAGCCCTTGGCAACCAGCCTCGCCTTGTACCTGTCCACCTTCTCTTCTGAAGTTTGCTTTATTGTGAATACCCACTTGCAGCCCACAGCTTTCTTCCCTGCTGGAAGTGAGACAAGTCTCCATGTCTTGTTCTTCTCCAGTGCCTCAAGTTCTTCGAGCATTGCTTTCTTCCACTGGGGATGTTGCTTTGCCACTCGCCAATCACTTGGTATAGGGATAGACTGTAAGGATGCAATGATAGCCCTATATGCAGGTGTAAGAGAGGCATAGGAGACATGATTAGCAATATCAGTCTCATATCCATACCGTACAGGAGGCCTGCCGGCATTGATACGAGGCTCCCTACGAGATGCAAGTGGAAGATCTAAACTAGAGGAAGGCAAAGAAAGGTTACCATCCGTGATAGGAGAGGAAGGCAGTAAGGAAGTCGGGACTCGAGCAGGCGTGATAGACTGATCATTCTCGACATGTGGCAGTGGAGCTAGTGGTTCTTCAGTGGGGAAGATGTCTTCTTGTTGTTCTCCATCGCCATGACTATCCTTCTGTCTCCTGCTATACTTCCTGCCGTACAACCTGTCTTCCTCCTCTTCCACCAAGGTCCTTTCCTCCTCCCTGCTATCAGGACCAGTACCAGTAAGCCCGACAGGACACAGTATAAGTCCAACCACTACCCTCCTGTCATCAGTCTCCCCCTCTCGACCAACTCCTCATGTGTTTGGAGAGGCACCAGTATCAAATACTGATGTAGAATCTGTCAGTCCTCCATAAAAAGGCTCAGTCTCCCTGAACGTCACATCCATACTCACAAACAGTCTTCTTTCTGAGGGACTCCAACACCTATAGCCTTTCTGATTTGAAGGATACCCAACAAATATGCATTTAATTGCCTGAGCATCCAGCTTCCCCACAGAAGGTCTATGATCCCTCACAAAGCATGTGCATCCAAACACTTTTGGTGGAACTACAAAAGTGTTCTTTCCCATAAGAATCTCACATGGAGACTTCATACCAAGGATCCGTGAAGGCATCCTGTTGATAAGATAGATGGCTGTCATCACTGCTTCACTCCACAATATCTTAGGTACATTCATGGTGAGCATGAGTGACCTAGTTACCTCCAACAAGTGTCTATTTTTCCTTTCAGCAACTCCGTTCTGTTGAGGGGTGTTGGGACAAGTAGTTTGATGAGTTATCCCACTCTCAGATAGGTAAGATGCAAACTCCCTGTTTACATACTCTGTCCCATTATCCGTTCTCAAGACACGGATCTTGGCCTCATACACATTTCTGACACTTCTATGGAAGTCCTGAAAACACTTCAACGCTTCGCCTTTGTTTTTCATCATATAAAGCCATGTCATCCGAGAATGACAATCTATGAAGGTGATAAACCACCTGAACCCACTTACTGAAATCACTAGGCAGGGCCCACAAACATCTGAGTGAATAAGATGAAATCTCTCTACACTCCTCATCCCCACACTAGGATATGATGTCCTAGTGTGTTTCCCAAATTCACATGCATCACATTTCAAATTCATTTCATTCACTCTATTCAAAACATCGGGATACATTTTACTCAAAATATCAAAAGGCAAGTGTCCCAACTGACAAAGTAACAAAAGTACATCACTTTCCTTCTCTCCACCAACGACAGCCAGTGCAGCATCCCCACTAGCTCTGTCAAGATACCACAGTCCATCACGCCTGACGCCAGTCCCAAGCCTCCTCCCAGTCTTCCTTTCCTGCAACACACAATGAGTAGAGTCAAAAGTAATGCTACAGTCGAAATCATCAACAATACAGCCAACAGATAAGAGGTTGACTGGAAATGATGGGACGTGAAGGACTGAAGAGAGGCGTATGGAGGGAGTGCACTGAATAGTACCAATCCCTCTAATGGGTTGGGATGTGCCATCAGCTGTCTGAACAGTTTCATGAATGGTATGTGGTTTATATGTGGAAAACTGTCTATATGCTCCTGACACATGACTAGATGCGCCTGAGTCAATAATCCACTCTATATGATCTCTATATGAAAGGGCTAATCGGTTACCTGATCCTGTGTGAGCGAAGTGGGCAAAGTTACCGAATGGCGAGGCAATATCCCCAGTCTGGTCTGCATGACTCTCCGAGCTCTCAGTAGTCGACCTGGACTGTCTCCGCTGCTCTAGATCTGAAGCCTCAGCTGGCGTGGCCTCGATCATCACTGTCTCCTGTCGTCCATCAGCAGTAGCAAAGTTGGCCCGTGGGCCGCCGCGACCTCGTCCACGGCCTCCACGGCCCCAACGACCTCCTCCTCTGCCTCCTGTGCCACGTCCTCGTCCACTGCCCTTCTGTGGGCAGTTAAAGCTCAGGTGCCCCTTCACCCCACATGTGTAGCACTCTCGATCCTCGCTCACTGCTGTCACTGCCGGTACAGCCAGTGCAGCCCGAGTGACCTGAATACCCTCATCCTTCATAACCCTCAGTCTGGTCTCCTCCTGTGCCATTGCAGCTATGGCCTCCTCCAGAGATGGGATGGAGGATAAGTGGCACATACTCGCCCTCCTGGCCTCAAAATCTCCATTCAGGTTCCTCAGAAATTGTGTGACACGCCTACGCTCCACCCACTTCCTGTGTATCGCAGCGCTCCTAGGATCAGGCAGATCAATAGGGTCATAGTGGTCCAACTCTGACCACAGCCTTTTCAACTCCGCAGAGTAGGCTAGAATAGACATCTCCCCCTGCTTCAAGGTGTTGACCTTGCCCTGAACCTCCATCATAAGCATCACATTCCCTGCTCCAGAATACATTTTCTCCACCATACTCCATATCCCCGCAGCACTCTCTATGGCCTCCACCATCCCAGCAATGGGTGGAACCATCGATGTCATCAACCAAGCAGCCACCAGTGAGTTGGTGGTGCTCCAGACTTTCCAATCATCCCCATCCTTGTCCACCGGTTCCTTGCATGAACCCAGAATGACGCCTTCTAACCCCTTCGACCTCAGGATGAGAAGCACCCTCCTGGACCAACTGAGGTAATTCTTTGTCCCTTCCAATTTCACATCATTGGGCATCAACCCCAGTTTCTGCACGGGTCGTGAAGGCATCGATCCACTCGAGGATCCCAACTCCTTCGAAGCAAGCAGCTTCGTTATCTCTCCAATGAAGGCCTTCATGTCGGCGGAGGTAAGATTGTCCCCCATCTCTCCTATCTCCCTCCTTAGATCCGCAGATCTACTTCTCCTCCTCCTCTTCTAGGTCATACCCTAACCGTAAATCTATGGAGTCCTTTTCATGACTCTACCATAGATCTAGGGTTAGGGTTTTTGGGTTTTCTTTTGTAGCTAGTTAGGGTTTTGTGGTGGCTAGAAGAGGACTTGGAAGAGGGGAGATCACAAGGCGTGGAGCGGCGGCGGCGGAAGGCGGCGCGCGCAGGCGGCGGCGGCACGCGCAGGCGGCGGCGCGCGCAGGCGGCGGCGCGCGCAGGCGGCGGCGCGCGCAGGCGGCGGCGCGCGCACAGGCGCAGGCGGCGTGCGGGGTGCGGAGCTGGCGCAGGTGGCGCGCGGGCTGCGGAGGCGGGGTGCGGGCTGCGGCGTGGAGGTGTGCTGCGGGTTTAGGGTTTTGGGTTTTTTTGTGGCTCTGATACCATGTGGATTTTGGGGAAAGTGTGATTAGCCACAAAAGATGGCTAACCCTTCATATATATACTATCCCTTACATTTCTTTACACACACACCCAATACACTAACACACAATACATACAGTGATTAAGATGTGTTTTATTAAAAAAGAAAAAAAAGAATAATATAAATCTCAACGACAAAAATTAAACAAGTAACAAAATCAAACAACCAGACCCAAAGGCAACCACGGATAGAACCAGAAGGAAGCATCTTCTATGTGGCCAACTTTCCTTCTCATATATTGCATTGCTGCATGTCACGTTGTAGTATAAACTTCCAGGTTTCAGAAGCTGCGTAGACTTCTCTCAAAAATTAAATCTGGGTTTAAGGGTGTAATCACCATTGTCTATGGGAAAATAGAGCAACAGAACAAAACAAACGATGGTCAGGACTAGTTCATGTGGCTACATGTTATCATTACAACAAGGTCGGACTCGAATTGATGAGAACATAAACTTAGAACCATATCTAACCCAAAAGCTTAAACCAATGGTTAGATTCCTAACTATCAATTTATGTCAATCACATTTCTCTAATTTATCTAATGTGGGACTATTCTCAAACACACATTACCCTAACAAATCTCCCCCTTCATGTCTGTTCCATCCACAAGAATTACATGACATAATACTAAAAGACTTATAAGACTGAAAATACACATTGCACTAACACGATCAAGGAAGACTTAAAAGACTGAACAAGCCTCTCAAGTTTGAAGTTCGGTTTCCCTTTCAGAGCACAAATCATTCAGATATATATGGTGCCCATTTTGTGAATAGTCTGTCGTTGGACAGACTACACTGGAGATATTTAAAATACTAATGCATATCCATCTCTTCAAAGGAAGAACAAAAGAAAACCATAATTACACAGTTTCCTCAAACTTCTTACGTCACCTGAATAAACTCTTTGTTTTTCTCATGTAAAAAGACCATTCCTCTAAAGATCAACCACAAGACCCCAATTTCTGTGTTCTATTACTATAAAACATGAATAGCTGCAGACAGTAATGCATCTCATGTTGCATATGTACCACACTGGAAAAAAACAACAAATCCTTCCCCACAAATGATATATGTAATATCACATTCATGATAAGGTGCACATGACTTCATGAGCTATGATTAAAATAAATTCTACTCACAGAATTCTAGGTGCTGCTACTAAACTTCTAAATATTGTAGCTTTAAAACTTCAAAGAGAATGTGAATATTGATGCATCCCAAATTGCATGCTTGGTAGGTTTGGAAGGGAACAACAATAGAGCATGTAACATAAACGATATAATTTTGAAATGAAATGCATGTCAATGTTGAAAGAACTTAGAATCTACTGTGGAGGCAAACGTTATACCAAATGATGCCATTCGCTTCAGCACACATTTGGTTCTATTCACATGTGACTGGAATCACAAACCCACCCCCCACCCCCCCCCCCCCCCCCCCCCCCCCCCCCCCCCCCCCCCCGCGGCGCCCGCGACCAAAGAAAAGCGCACAAACAAATTGATAACGAACACAAACCAAGCACAAATCATTCAGACCCAATAACTTCAATGAATCGTAGACTCTTAAAACATCACTGTATATTTCCAAATTCATCAAGTCATTACAGGTCTAAGTGATTTACTTAAACTCTGGCCTTCTCCTGCACCAGCAGATAGCTTTGATGACAATGTGATGCGGACTAGGGTTTGTAGAAGAGGTTTGGGGATTTTTATTGGAATTTGGGGAATATGGTTACAAGATAAATAGCCAATTTTTGGAGAGTTGGCCCCTCTCCTAGCTTTTGCTAAGGGAAAAGCCTAAACTCTCTTCTAGATCTCCTCGGAGAACTCTAGGAAATATCAAATGACGGCTCACAAATTCGATGCCTTAACCCTAGCCCACGCCCTCTCTTATATAATGATGAGGCGTGGTGCGTACAGCAACTAAGGCCCACTAATGGTGCCTAAAGCAATTTTATCCCCAAACCTTCGGTACGCCCAGCAATTACTCCTTAGTCTTCTTGCGCCTCCTCTCGTAGGTGATAAACGTATCACTACTCCCCCCCAGGAGTTTCACCTTATCCTCAAGGTGGAAATCTGGGTACTGCTGCAGGATATGATCATATAACTCCCATGTGGCCTCGAACTCCGGTAATCCCGACCAACGAATAAGAACTTCCCGTGCTCCCGATGCTCCTGTGCGAATGCCTGTGACCTCCTCGGGTGCCAGAAGTACCTCCATGTCAACCGTGAGCGTCGGGGGTAAAGTAGATGATGCCTCATGATCTCCGATAGCGCGGCGCAACTGTGAGACGTGGAAAACCGGGTGAATGCGGGTAGTAGGAGGTAGCTTCAGCCGATACGCCACCTTGCCGATCCTGGCCTCAATCTCATATGGCCCATAGTACCTTGCCGCCAGCTTCTCGTTGCGCCGATGAGCCATAGAACGCTGTCGGTATGGTCGAAGCTTTAGATAGACGCGCTCCCCTACAGCAAACTCCACCTCTCTACGATGTGCATCCGCCTTCTTCTTCATGATCTGCTGCACGCGCAAGAGGTGGCGCTTCAATTCTTCCAGGATTCGATCCCGATCCTCTAGCTGCTGCTCCAATCCTGACACGGGGGTGGCTCCCCTACTGTAATGCACTAAGTGGGGCGGATCTCTGCCATACACTATCTGAAACGGTGTCATCCTCGTCGCTGAATGGTACGAGGTGTTGTACCAATACTCAGCCCACATCAACCACCCGGCCCACTTCCGAGGAGTCTCTGACGCAAAACACCGCAGATATGTCTCCACACTGCGGTTGAGGACCTCCGTCTGGCCGTCCGTCTGGGGGTGGTATGCCGTGCTCCGTCGTAATGCTGTACCCTGCAGACGGAACATCTCCTTCCAAAAAGTGCTCAAAAAGACTTTATCCCTGTCGGACACAATAGAGCGGGGATACCCATGCAGCCTGACCACCTCCTTCAGAAAAGCAACTGCCACCGATGCTGCAGTAAATGGGTGGCGGAGTGGGATAAAATGACCGTATTTGCTGAGGCGGTCAACCACAACAAATATAGTAGTATAGCCCTCTGATCGTGGCAGTCCCTCCACGAAATCCATCGAGATGTCCTCCCATATCCTCTCTGGTAACTCCAAGGGCTATAGAAGACCGGCTGGCGACGTCGCCTGATACTTGTGGCGCTGACATATATCGCACTCCGAGACCAGCCTCGCAATGTCCTTCCTCATGCCCGGCCAGTAAAGCTCCCGGGCCATCCTCTGATACGTCTGGTAACCTCCTGAGTGCCCACCCACTGCGCTGCTGTGGAACTCATGGAAGAGCACAGGAAGGTGACCCGAAGTCCGAGGAATCACTAGCCGTCTCCGGTACAGGAGTAGTCCCCCCTCCAATGTGTACCCCGGAAGGTCGGTAGACCCCCCAGCAATCGCATCCCTGATTCGCCGCAGCTCTTCATCTGCCTCAATCTCCGCTAGCAGGGGGTCGCTCCTCAACATCAACGGAATAGACAACGCCACCACCTGCACCCCCTCATCTCGTCGGGAGAGCGCATCTGCCGCCTTGTTGTCCGAGCCGGGTTTGTAATGGATCTCAAACGTGTACCCGCTCAACTTGGACAACCATCTCTGGTGCTCCTCTGCCACCATGCGCTGCTCCAAGAGGTACTTTAGACTCCGCTGGTCTGTCCGTACCACAAACTCCCTCCCCAGTAAGTAGGGTCTCCACTTCTGAACTGACAGCACAATTGCCATCAACTCTCGCTCGTAGACTGACGTCAGCCTGGCCCTGGTGGATAAGACCTGACTGAAGTAAGCGACCGGCCTCTGCTCCTGCATCAGTACGGCCCCCAAACCGAACCCCGATGCATCTGACTCCACGATGAATTTCTTCTCAAAATCTGGGAGCGCCAGCACTGGCACCGTCGTCATCGCCTCCTTGAGGGCCTGGAACGCCCTCGTCGCCTCCTCTCCCCAGCAAAAATTATCCTTCTTCAGCTGCTCCGTTAGGGGCCACGCCAATGTGCCGTACCCCTTCACGAATCGCCTGTAGTACCCTGTAAGCCCCAGAAACCCCCTCAAGGCCCGTAGTGTCCTAGGCTGTGGCCAATCCAGCATGGCTGAAATCTTCGAACGATCGGCGGCCACTCCCTCCGCCGACACAATGTGCCCCAGGTACTCCACCTGCGCCTGTCCGAACAGACACTTCTTCCGGTTGGCCTGCAGCTGATGGCCCTCCAACTCTCGCAGCACTATCTCTAGATGGCTCAAATGATCCTGTAGTGATGCGCTGTAGACCAGGATATATCAAAAAAGACCAGAACGAACCTCCGTAAATAAGGTCGGAAGACCTTGTTCATCAGGGACTGTAAGGTCGCGGGGGCGTTCGTCAGCCCAAAGGGCATGACGAGGAACTCGTAGTGGCCTTCGTGAGTTCTGAAGGCGGTCTTCTGCACATCTTCCTGCCTCATGCGAATCTGGTGGTACCCCGACTTCAGGTCGATCTTCGAGAACACCACCGCTCCGTGCAGCTCGTCCAATAGTTCGTCGATCACCGGAATGGGAAACTTGTCGGGGACAGTCTCCTTGTTGAGAGCCCGGTAATCAACACAAAATCTCCAACTGCCGTCCTTTTTCTTAACCAGAAGCACTGGGCTAGAGAAAGGACTAGCACTAGGGCGGATGACTCCTGCCTGTAACATCTCCTGCACCAACTTCTCAATCTCATCCTTCTGTACCTGTGGGTATCGGTACGGACGCACACTGATAGGTGACACCCCCTCCTTTAGCACAATCGCGTGCTCATGGTCTCTCGGTGGCGGAAGACCGCTAGGTGGCTGAAACACCCCCTCAAACCCCTGCAGTAGCTGCTCTACCTCCGGCGGTACCACTGTCGCCCCGGTGGCCTCGTCCGGCGCCAACCCCTGGAGCTCAATCAAGAACCCCCCTCCCTCAGCCTAGAGTGTCTTCGCCATGGTCTTGTAGGACACTGACGAACAACACAAACTCGGGTCGCCCAACAGCACTACCTTCCGGCCGTCTACCTGGAACTCCATCCGTAGTAGCCTCCAATTGAACTTCGTCTCTCCCAGCGACTGCAACCATTGCATCCCCAAAATCAAGTCGACGTTGCCCAAGGTCAAGGGCAGGAAGTCTCCCGTGATCACCACCCCCTGTATGGACACCATCAAGTCCCGGCAGATACCTCTACTCTGCTCGACCACCCCGGTCCCGAGCATGACCCCAAAGCCCTCTGTCTCCGTGATTGGTAACCCCTGACTCTCAATCACCCTAGGGGATACGAAATTGTGGGTTGCCCCACTATCTATCAAGATCACCACGTCCAGGTCTCGGACTCTACCAGCCAGCTTCATAGTGTGCACCCGTGTAAACCCCGCGATGGAGCTAAGCGAGACCTCGGCCGCCTCCAGTAGTAGAGGCATGCCCTCCTCCTCGGCCCCTGCCGCCTCCTCCTCTGCCTGCTCCTCCTCCAAGTCCTCCGCATATACCTCGTACACCTGCAGGGCCTGGTTGCGACACCTATGCCCAGGAGTAAACTTCTCGTCGCACTTGAAGCATAACCCCTTTGCCCTCCGGTCTCGCATCTCCGCGTCCGTCATCCTCTTGTAAGGCCCACCTGGCCTCACATCCCCGTGTCTCCCTCCGGCCGCTGGGGCCCCTCCTGCAGCGCCTGTCTGTCCTCCTGGGCCCGCCTGTGGGCGTGAAAACTGCCCCCCAAACGCCCCCCCTAGCGCGGCGTTCGTCGGCCAACCGGTCCTCTACCGTCAGGGCCAGCTCCATCTGCTCCTCCAGTCCACGTGGTCTGAGAGTACGAAGCTCAGATCTGATGGTGGGCTTCAAACCGTCCATAAAGAATCCTTCCAGGGATTCTGCAGGCATCCCTCGCACGCGGCTAGTGAGCTCCTCGTACTGCTTGATGTAGTCGCGCACGGTCCCCATCTGCCTCAAGGCATGCAGCTGCTCATAAGCTCCCCCCGCCTGAGAGCCTCGGAATCGGTGTAGTAGTGCCTCCTTGAACCCGTCCCAGGTCCTCAGAGGTCTCTGCTGCTCCTTCCACCTCCACCAATTCAGAGCCTCCCCCTTCAAACAGAGGGCAACCGCCCTCAACCTCTCCTCCTCAGTCAGCCTGGCCAGCTTAAAGTACCTCTCCGCATTGTAGATCCACCCAATGGCGTCACTACCCTCGAACACCGACATCTGGAGCTTCCGTATGCGATCATCCGCCCGTGGATCTCTCCCGTCGACACGATCCCCACGTTGCAGACGACGGTGGTCCCTAAATCGGTCTCCTTCCGGCTCCCACCTCCGATCCTCCCTCCAGTGCCGTTCATCCTCCTCCTCATACTCCTCCTCGTAGTGATGGATGGGATCCTCGTACTCCGGATCCTGATCTTCCGGAGCCCAGTCATCGTCATCGAAGTACTCCGGATCTTGCGCACCCCGCGCGCGCCTCTCACGGGTCCCGTGGGCCCCCCGACGATGCCTGGGGGGTCCTCGTACTCCGCACGGCCCGTCGGGAGCCCGCGCGTGCCCTGGCGGGCCCGCAGCTCCTCGGCGCCCCCTGGGGGGGTCGCCCGCCTCCGGCGAACCCCCTGTGGGGTCGCCCGCCTCCCGCGGCCCCCTGGGGGGGTCGCCTGCCTCTGGCGGCCCCTCCAGGGGGTCGCAGCTCCTCGGCGGCCCCCTGGGGGGGTCGCCCGCCTCCGGCGGCCCCGCCAGGGGGTCGCCACCCCTCGGCGGCCCCGCCTGGGGCTCGCCTGCCCTCGGCGGCCCCCAGGCGGGGTCGCCCTGCTCCCGCGACCCCCCTGCGGGGTCGCCGCTCCTCGGCGGCCCCTTGGGGGGCTCGCCCGCCTCCGGCGAGCCCCCTGGGGGGTCGCCGGCTGTCGGCAACCCCCAGGGGGTTCGCCGCCTGCCTCCGTCGCTGCCGATGGGTCGCCGATTCTTCCTCGGAGCTCTCTCCTAGGGTTTCGGAGAGATCCTCTTGCCAGTCGTCGTCGTTGAGATCCAGATCTAGATCTACTCCTTCTAAAATGACGCCTTCCTGGTTCGGAATCATCGTCGCCTTCCCCTTTGCCCTCAGATCTGATTGATGATTCAGATCTGAGGTGCCGCCTTCCTTTGAGCGCGAGATCTGTGGCGCGGTGATGTTTTGAGCCATGAAGTTGGCGAGCATCTCCTTCATTTGCTCCAGACTTCCCTTGAGATCAGATCTGATCTCAGTTTTGACGGCGTCGATCCTTTCGATGAGATCCGCCGTGTCTTTCTTCCTTTCGACGATTTCCGCATCTAGCCGCTCCTCCATAGATTTTGCCGTGGATGATCTTGTTGCTGCCATTGGATCAGAGCTCTGATACCAAATTGATGCGGACTAGGGTTTGTAGAAGAGGTTTGGGGATTTTTATTGGAATTTGGGGAATATGGTTACAAGATAAATAGCCAATTTTTGGAGAGTTGTCCCCTCTCCTAGCTTTTGCTAAGGGAAAAGCCTAAACTCTCTTCTAGATCTCCTCGGAGAACTCTAGGAAATATCAAATGACGGCTCACAAATTCGATGCCTTAACCCTAGCTCACGCCCTCTCTTATATAATGATGAGGCGTGGTGCGTACAGCAACTAAGGCCCACTAATGGTGCCTAAAGCAATTTTATCCTCAAACCTTCGGTACGCCCAGCAATTACTCCTTAGTCTTATTGCGCCTCCTCTCGTAGGTGATAAACGTATCACAATGTTATGTGATGTGACATACATCTTCTGAATAAAGTAATGTAGTTCTGATTTTGCAATATTTGATTTCATTTAGTTTGACTTCAATATAACATGCCAGCAGTCGAATTCATTAAGATGCATACGGTCGAGGGTTCAGGGTTCAATGTTTCCAGTATGGCAGGGCTTTGATAAAAGTCACAATAATCAATACAATTACAAACTCACTTTGATGCGATTGGGATGCGACGAATGCGGACGGTGTATCGAACATGGACGGTTTGACGAATGCGGACGGTGCATCGAACGTGGACGGTGCGACGAATGCGGACGGTGCATCGAACATGGACGTGATCTCATTTGAAAATGATTTAATGCAAAAATCGTATCATTTAATGGGTGAATAATATTAGGACTTATTTGGCAATATTTTAAATAGGAGTGTGATTTAGTCCTTTTGATTAAATACCTAATTAGTAGGAGTTTTATTATAAATAAAGGGGGAGATCTAGATTGGAGGGATATGTTGGTTTTGGAGAGAATTTTGATTGTGAGGTGAGATTATTCCCTTGTCTTCGGGAGAGTGCAGACATCCTCTATATTGGCGTCTTGGTAGGGTAATCGCCCCTTTAATTGTGATCAAGGTATCTTTTTATTTCAGTTTTTATCTAATAAAAAACAGATCTTGTTTGGTTCCTATCAATTTGGTATCAGAGCAAGACAATTCTGCGGCCAAGATGGAATATCATCATGTGTTTGATGAAATGCTACAAAGAGCTGATTTGCTGTGACAAGAAGGGAACATACTTTAAAGATATGAAAAATTTCAAGAGGCAGCTAACAAGTATGTTCTCACAAAAACTTATTTCAACATTCCCACAACTAAGGGTGGAACTCGACATTTATGATGTCTAGTTAAATTGATGGGTTGTTATCTGGTGACCGGATGCTATCGAAGTTGCATTGCATTAGGTTCAGAGATCTTAACTTTTGATTCAAAGAATGTTATAGTTTTTCTTTATAGAGAACAAGCTTATAGAGCACTTGGTTTCTTGAAGCTGCTGACTCAGAGATGATGAAATTTTATGGGATTTTTCCTGAGGAGACATATTCGAAGGGCGACACGACATCAAATCTGAACAAAGACGAAGACAACGACAGAGATGCGGAACAAAAGGTGTCAGCTTGGAAAGGGACAATGGCAAAATCATCTCTTTGGAGAAGAATGTCCAAGAAAAAGACGATCCAACTTCAAATCTAAACCCAGCCGACGACTACGATGAAGATCCAATGCATCCCGACCATCGGAAGAATACGGAAGGGAGCAGCGGCCCCCTCACAGGTCCCCATGGTCTAGCAGTCCCTCTGCAGGCCGACAGGGCCCCTCGCCTGCGCTGCAGGGCCCCCGCTGCCCTGCCTTAGTATACAGGAGCCTTGCAGAGCTTTGGAGGTAGAGTGTGGGCTCATTCGGGTTTTGCGATTAGTTCCATACCGTGAAGAATCCACAAGGAACTTTGGTGGTTGATGTAGCTTCTTTCCAGTCTTCGTGGAGGACGATTGAGACCTTGGATGGCCTTTTGATCCAGGAGAAGGTGAGCGCCATCAGTCAGAGATGAGTATCGCACGCACTTCATGCACCACCTTGAGGACAAGGTGGTTCTTTGGGGGCGGAGTAATGATGTGATTGGGGTGCGACGAATGCGGACGGTGCGACGAATGCAGACGGTGCGACGAATGCGGATGGTGCATCGCACGTAGACGGTGCATTGCACGTGGACGGTGCGACGAATGTGGACGGTGCAACGAACGTGGACGTGATCTCATTTGGAAATGTATAATGCAAGAATCGTGTCATTTAATGGGAGAATAACATTAGAACTTATTTGGCAATATTTTAAATAGGGAGTGTGATTTAGTCCTTTTAACTAAATATCAAATTAGTAGGAGTTTTATTATATATAAAGGGGGAGATCTAGATTGGAGGGATATGTTGAATTTGAGAGAATATTTATATTAGAGGTGAGATTATTTCCTTGTCTTCAGGAGAGTGCGGACGTCCTCTATAATTGACGTCTTGGGGGGTGATTGCCCCTTTAATTGTGATCAAGGTATCTTTTCATTTCAGTTTTTATCTAATTAAATTCAGATCTTGTTTGGTTCCTATCACACTTCCACCAATGATGAGTGCATAAAGCACTTTGAACAACCTCTTCACATGTTTTATTGATCCATAAGCACTTTTTTAAGAGGTGCACCCACTCGTGCAGAAGTTGTTCATCAATCAATCAAAATTTGGTTAATAATTGATGAAAGCTCACATTTGGTCAAACTATCTCATTTTCACATTTAAATTGCCAAATTTAACAACATTCAAACACCTACTTTGAGGGGAGTTCATTAAGTATGCAACCATGTCAATGCCTACAACAAAAACAAAGCCATCAAATTTTTTTACACATGGAGAGCTTCGCAACGCCTTAAGATGGCCAAAATCTTCCTCAATATATTATTGAACCATCTCTATAGATGGAACTAGAAAGTATTTCGTCATTGGCTTCTAAACAAGTAACATTTTTCTTAAGAGAGAATTTAATACTCTGCCTGACCGTTGAAATTCAACATGCATCATTTACCTAGACAAAATTTAACATTATTCGTATTCTTCATTGGCTTCTCAACAAGTAACATTTTTCTTAAGAGAGAATTTAATACTCTGCCTGACCGTTGAAATTCAACATGCATCATTTTCCTAGACAAAATTTAACATTATTCGTAGATATCCATACAATAAAATGCACGACACATGCATAGACTTCCCTATCTCTCAAAATACGAGCAACTTGAATATCCTTGAGCTCTCCTAGTTCTCAAGCATAATAAGTTTAGGAACTTATTTGAGGCAAAAGCCACAGGGAAAATTGATGCTTAGTGGAACCAATTTTTAATCTCAACCATTGGACTTCAACTACATCAGTGTATCCTCCAGTTAACTTGAAATCTAAACTCGCACCCTACTACTCTAAAATGCTTTTCTGTCAATATCTCTTCTATGCCTCCACTGCGGCACTGTGGCCCTCCATCCATGTCCTTCTAGCTATTTCAACCCTCCTCTTCAAAGCATCCATTTTTTTTCCTTCTGCGACCTTAATGACCCAAATTCGACAAGAAATGAGCAAATTCTTTTGATGCTATTTATCGTGTTCAATTCAAGCACATATTAACAACTGTCCCACAAATGATGAAGGTCGTCCGATCTCTAGCCAATGAGCAATGTCGCAAATTCCCACCATTGCTAATTATTCCACAAAACCGTAGCTCAACTTTCGAATTGCTAATTATTGAAATTCTTCAAGGTTACAGCAGAAGTTCAAGATGAAATTGGCATTCGACAAAAGGAAAAAAAGGAAGTTGAGAACACAGAAACTAACAGATCAACAAGTAAATGTTTGCTCAAAGCATCAAAAAAAAATTAAAGCTAATTTTTGGAAAGAAAAATAAAAGGGCAAAAAGAAAGTTGTTACCTCTGGATCCAAAGAGTTCACAGAGAAGCAATTTCCTGGTGTTTATCTCTCCATTTCTCTCCTCCTATCTTTAGCCATCCCGACTTTTTGTTGGGAGAAAGAAATGATTGGCGGCTTGGAGCTGCTGCTGTTCCTCTTGCCTTTACCTTTGCCAACTAGACGACAATTTTGTCTTTTCCATCTAGAAAACAATTTTTTATGACAATTAACAAATTACCAAAATGCCGCCAATCGCATGAATTAAGAAGAGGTGAGCTACATCCTTCCCTTGTTACCAGCGTGCGTGTCAAATTTTGTACCGTTGGAAAGACGGTGAAGAGTAGAATTTACTTGTACCAGTTTTGTGGCCTTTCTTTTTTATGTTTTCATGTCAAGTTTTGTCCTTTCGAATAAGATAGGACTTACTCGATGAAAACACCAAAGAAAGGCCACGAAATTGGTGTCAATGGATTCTACTCTTCGTTATATTTCCAACAGTACTAATGTCACGTAAAACGGACACCAAACGACGAAAATATTGCCAATCAAAGATTTTTTCCTTGAATTTAGCGCGCACCCTATATACATCACTAGTTGTATATAGCACACCTATTTCAAAAAGTAAAATATTTAGCAGATCTAAGCACCAAAAAATCATTTTCCCTACAACATGACTTCTTTGTTGGTCAGCAGGAATCGGCATCGATGTTCATGGGAGATGAGAATCCTAATGGGATTAGGCTACTGCTTAAACTAAATATTTAATTAGAAACTAGCAATAGTTAATTAGTAGTGGGTCAATCGCAGGGGGAGGTGGCAAAAAAGGACAAGCAAGAGTATAAGGGGGAGCCAGCAGAACACTGGTGGCCCACCGGATAACTTGCGGTATTATTTCATTTGTTGGCTACGATTGGTACCATTGGGCTTGGGTATGTCAATTCTGTCCGTAGGCACGGATGTCTGTCGACATCCGTCCATTCGGATACGGTTATTGGATGAAATGAGCGGGTACGGGTATGAATAATGCATACGCGTATCTACCTACCTGTTTTGCCCTCCCTAGTCGGGCTGAGTTTGGTGGGCCCATTTCCTCGTATGAACTTGACTAGCAATTAGAGATTGCAAGAGAATGGAAACTACTGTGTAAATTAGCTTATACATCCGTATATTTTCAATAAGTAAGTTTCACACCCTACTGTACCATCATTTCATTGTTTGACGGTTCTATTTGTAACGGCCTGTATTTTCAGTCATGTTTGACTGTGGTGTGACTTTAATATTTTTTTTACTTCGATCGTCCGGATATTTTCGTCCGAGTGATTTGCGTCCACACGTCGACGCGAGCGCGTCTTTATTTTAGTTTTTCACCGTAGCGTAACTATTGGCCTGTTAATAGTAACTAAGTACTTTTAACTAAAATTTGACTACTAACTAACTGATTACTACTAGCTAATTTAAAGTACTAATTACTTTTCTTAATTACTTTTTATCATATTACATTTGCCCTAACACTACCCTATTGAATCCCACCGAAAGAACCCGGTGAGATCCAACACCCAATTCAATTCCACCCACACCTCCAGCTCAACCTCTTTAAGCTGTCTCCCCCTCCTCTGTCCTTAAAACAACCACACCTACTGGAACAAGCAACGGCAACAACTTTACTACAAACCCACACCACCACCACAACATCAGCCACCACTACAATCAAATCAATTTCAGTATCCCCTACCCCAAATCAAACCAAAATCAGTGAAGAGGTGGGATCAAATTGAAATCCAAAGATCTGAAATCAAAATTTTAGATCATACAAAACCCAATTTCAACTTCCACATCCCCCTTCCTCACTCCCCCGGATCGCCATGCCCCTCCCGGATCGTGCCGCCCCGGATCACGCCACGCTGCCCCGGATTGCCTACGCGCCGCCGCCCCACTACAGGCCGCGTTGCCGCCGTCCTGCTGCAGGCCGCACCGCCTCCCCTCGCTGCAGGCCGCGCTCCGCTGTGCCGCCGCCGCCGTGTGCTTCTCCAGGCCGGCCTCCCATTTTCGCGCACTGTCCCCGGCCCCCTTGGCCGTCGTCGCCCAGAGATTCGACCCCCTTGGCGTGAGTCCCCTGCACACACACAAAAAAGTAAAAAAAAAGACCGAGAGAAGAAGAAGTTGGGGAGACAGAGGGGAGAGTGGGTGAGGGTTATATTAAATAGGTGTAGTTATTATTAAGTGATTTTATTAAATAAGTTGAAATTAAGGTTTCATTTATTAAAATTTTAAAAGTAAGTTAGGTTGTATAATTTTTATATCTATAAGTTATAAGAGAATAATGTCTATCATACGTCATATGAGAGCCTCTCTCATACGCACTCTCACATAAAGCACCCAAGTACAAGCTCACACGGGCTTGTACTTGGTTGTACTTGTGTGCTTTATGTGAGAGGGCGTATGAGAGAGGCTCGCGTATGATAGCCATTATTCTCAAGTTATAATGAGGTTAGTATAAAAGTTAGTTAAGTTATTTTTTAAAAGTTATAGTTTTAAGTTATGTAACTTATTTTAAGTTAATAATTAAGTATAAGGTTTAGTAATTAAGCAAATAGTTAATGATTAGTTCTCTTAAGTTAATGTTACTTTTAGTAAGTTAGTTTAATTTATTTAAACTGGTTAATAACCATTAGCCTGATATCACAAATTTAATGACGCAGATACGTCGCATCTTTTTCTACCGTTGCTCGGACACCCAAAACTGTCCTAGTCAGGAAAGCGTACATTTTCCTACATGTTGTTAAATGTTACTTCATTTAAAATGATTATTACCATACTACAAATTAATTGTTAGGGATGCATGCTAGATACATGAATGAACTTGATAATCATAGAATGATACATGTCGTTGGCTACTAGATGATACATGCCGTTGGCTACTAGATGTTACATGTCGTGCACTAGTCGGAAGTAAACGGGTAACCTTCGGGGGCACTTGAAGGTAGATTCACTTGCTTGCCGCCTAACGACGTGAACCTTAGACACACACCTAAACACACTATTGAACAGACATCGACCATGTTAATTTTTAGAACTGTTGTTTCTTTTATATAGTCCGCCATGTTCTAACTGTTAAATAAAATTGCTACGTTTTCACTTTTACTAGAACTGACATGCTTTAACTTATAATTGAACTGCCATACTAGTGTAAATCTTTGAAATTACATTTTGTCATTATAAATGTTCTAATTGCCATAAAAATGATTTTGAAAACCTTGCCAAGGACCCTTACTGACATACATTTCTATGTTATTTGAAATGTATGTCAGGTCACGAGTCAGAGTACTTTGAGGATGAGCTGCTTGACCAGTCTGACCCATTAGACCAGGATCCCGCCGATCCAGAAGTTCTCCCCACCGAGGACTAGCTGCTGAGTTTTGCCGCTGCTGTTTATTTCTTTTCGTTCGCTGCTGTTTGTAGGGTGTGTACCCATTTTATCTTGTAACACTATCGTTGTAGCCATGCTTGGGGCCCTTATTATTATTGTGTACTCTATCTGGATGTTGGTTTTTATATTCATAGTATCTCTATTGCTCTGAATTGCATGCAAGATCCTGCAAAAGGAGTTATTCACAGACGCTTATTGGGTTCGAGCTTCACCGCTCCAGCCCATGCAAACCCGCTCGCGTCCTCGCTCCCAAGTATAATGGAAAGTGAGACGTGACAGGTTTTTGTGGTGGCCCATGCAAGTCGTTGCATTCAGCGAAACTTCAGGACAATGGAAATACTACTAATGGCCAAAACGTCTAGATTTATCTCGTACACAAATTTAACTAAGTTTCTTGTCTCAGCATGGCTAGAGGACACAACACCAGGAATGAGAATGAGAGAGGAAATGCAGCTAACGGAGGTGCCGACATTAATGAACTCCTCAGAGTCATGAGGGGGATGTTGGAGATCCAACATCAACTGATTCAGCAGGGGCAGCAACCTGTTCAGATTGCACCACCGCCACCCACTCGAGCTGAACCAGGAGTTAGACAGTTCCATGAGTTGCAACCACGTAGCTTCTCTGGAAAAGAAGGGCCTCTAGGAGCCGATGAATGGGTTCAAGGGACTGAAGATAAGCTGAGTGCAGCACGTATCCCTCGGGCTGGATGGGTTGAAGTAGCGAAACTACAGCTGACCGACAATTCTAGGAGCTGGTGGCAACTGGAGGAGAGACATCTGGTCAGGCCGATCTCTTGGGGCATGTTTCGGGAAAGGTTCAATGCTAAATACTTTCTCAAAGCAGCCAAAAGAGAGCTTCAGCAGCGTTTCGCAAATCTGGTCCAAGGAGATAGGGCCGTGGATGAGTATGAGGCTGAGTTTGCCATGCTTAGCCGTTTTGCACCTCACATGGTTGAAGACCCTAAAGACTGTGCGTTTCAGTTTCGTAAAGGTCTGAATCCCAAGGTCCATGTAACGACCCGATTCCCAGGCCCGTTACTTTTTGGTATTTGCGCAGGTCCTGCAGTTAACCAGTGAAAACAAAATAGCCACGATGCAGAGATGTACAAAAATACCCAAATAGTGTCCAATTATTACATCCATATTGTACAAAAATGGTCCAACAATCGTACATGAAGGAAGGTAAATACAACTGGAAACAACACTGAAAGCTGCAGTCTCATGGTCAAAATTCTGGCGCTATTAACTCTAGAGCATCTGCCTCCATATGTACGTCGGCTGTTGTGCCACAGAGATGAAACCGTAGGTAAGTCACAACAATTCTAGCAATAGAAACAAAGTAGTGCAAAAGTATGGAACATATTATAGTAAACAAAAGATGGTCAGATAGGTACAAAAAGTAAAGTATGAGCTGACAGGTATGTAAGAGTGAATACTGGTAACTATTCAGAAGTGATGCATAAAGTAAAGATGACTGTACAAGTGCAAAAGTAACGACTGTGGCGTGGCATGTGGTAGAAACGATATTTTGACCAATGGGATGGCAATAGTAAGACAACCAGGTTAACAATGTTTTGACCAATCGGTAATGAGATGACAATAGGTAGATGTAGTAATACTTAAGTAAGGATGAGCGTCGCTTGACTATCTAATGTTGGATATTGGACTCCCCGGATTTGGTTTTGGATGATGAACAAACATAAATATATTGTGAACTAACAATTTGTGAGCGCAGTTATGGAGATCGCGCCAAATTCATTTGAACATCCAAAGCGACGTCTCGAGACTTCTCAAAGCACGTGATCGTATGCCTAAAGCTTCGTTGAAGCTTTTGGACCATTTTAGAAGTCATGAAGATTCGGATCGAAGCTTTCGAAGACGGTTCGTCAAGTTTTATTTATAGTCTTTTAGCTTTGTTACGACCTAAAGATCGTAAGAATCCGACTCCCGCCCGGATCCGCTGACATACCCCACTAACTCTCTCCTTCACGAAAGGGCCGCCTCCCCGGAAGACCGAAGCTACACGGGAACGGGCGCACCTCGCAGCACTCCCCCCACCCAGCCGAGGCACACAACCGTGGTTGCACTGCCCGCCGGGGGTAGGGCGCTTGGGGAGCGCCCGGACAGTACCGCCGGAGGTGCTGACATAGGCATGAGCGTGTCCTTCCGTGCCAGCGGCCCACAACCCACGACCAAAAAGAGGGTACGGCCGGGCCGGACAACCACTGAGTCAGTCGACCCGGCCGGCTCCCATGAACCGCGGCGCCAGGGATGGCATAGCCCGACCTATAGTTTGTCACCAATGACAAACAACCTAGGATAAAGACACGACTGACACTAACGCCACCCGACCATCTGACAAAGCACCCCCTGGCAGCTAAGCCCCCTGACAATTGATGCTTTTGGCCCTGACACCCTGACAAAAGCGCCCCAAGCCATTGCGACGTCTGACAAAAGCAGGTCAGACACTCCTGTTCCTGACCTCCTCGAAGCTTCCGTCGACAACCAAGCCAACTCAGCACGTCGAGTCAGCATGCCAGGTCAGCCCCATCTAGTCATCTCCCATCAGGTATAAATACCCCCTTACTTCTTACGATGAGGGGGGTTGGCAAATTCTCTCTCTCAATCTATTATTCACACACGAGAGCAAAGGTCGTCCACATCTTTGTTCTCCCACTTATAGCTCGCCACGTACGGTCGACACACCCTCAGTCCGACCGGCGTGCCTAGCCCCCGTTTTAAGTCCTATTACTGACTTAGGCATCGGAGGGGCTAAGGGTTGGACCCCAACCCCGCCCTTCTGACGAGTTGCTCGTGCTGCAGGAAAGCTCGCCCCTTGGTCGACATCAACTTTAGCCTCCCGCCATCCAATCTTCCTCCGCCGCGTCCGGAGAGATTTGACTCCGTGGCCACCCCCGGCGGCAAGTCCAACCTCTTCACCCGACTAATCACTTGTTAAATAGCCCACCTAAACCCTCTTCTCAACATAACCACCGTGCCCTTGGTTCTCCTCAATACAAATTCATTGTACGCGAGTTCCACCTCGTAACAATTGGCGCCGTCTGTGGGAACGAAGGGTCACACCCATGTTAGACTCCACGCCGATCACTCGGAACCCTGACCACGGCAAGGATCCCGTGGGCCAGGAGCCGCTCTCTCTACTAATCACCCCGGCGCCCGACCCCCCTCCGGGGATGGACACCGAGACAGACCATACTTCGGCCCGCGCAGCCCTGAAGAGCTTCGAGGCCATTACTCAGGCGATGGGAGGCTACCCGGCGGCGGGGGCAGAGCCACAGCCCGGCCCCTCAGAGCCCCAGAACGTGAGACGGGATCTCCACCCTCAATTCGAGGAGGAAGGGGAAGACAGGGGGCTCGCCAAGGAGGTTGCGGCCCAGCAGAAGCTTCTGGAAGAGGAAATAGAGGTCGCGCGGCTGTGGAGGCGCCGGGAGGAGGCGGCCGCCGCGCAAAGGCGTTTGGACGAAGCGGCTGAGACCGCCTGGAGGGCCTACCAGGACGAAGAAACCGCCCGCCACCAGCTCCGCTTCATCATCGCGGAGCGCGAGAGGCTAAGGAGGGAGAACGAAAGCAACCGGGAAATCCTGGAGGTGACGGCGACGGGATGGCGGCTCGGGGACGGGCAGGACCCGTTGTCGGCCAGGTCCCCACCGGGAGGAGGCAGCCTGCATCGCCTGCACCACCACTCCAATCGCCTGCACGAGGAGGCCGTTTGTCGACAACTACGCTTCCTCACCGCCGAGCGCGAAAGGCTTCTGCGGGAGAGTCAGGAGCGGATGGAGGCCCGAGGGGAGCCGGCCGGGAGGCGTCGAATCCTCGACCCGAGGAAGGAGCCCCGCCAGGCGACCGTCAGGCTACTCCCTGGGGCCGGAGGACCGTCGACGGCCGAGGCGCGATAGAAGCCAGACCCCCGAGTGGCGGAGAGGGGATACGCCCGATCGACCTACCTACCCGGAGGAGGCCACGCCGCTTGCACGATGGATCACATCCGCCCCGAGGCCCATAAAGTTCAAACCCCCCCCCCCCCACTTGGCCACGTACAGCGGGAGAGGCGACCCCCTCACACACGTGCAGCAGTACCGGGGGGCAATGGAGGCGCAGGATGTGGATGAGGCGTTCCTATGCCGGTATTTCTCCCAAAGCCTGAGGGACACCGCGTTGGACTGGTACTTCGGCTTACCCGCGAGATCCGTTGGGAGCTTTGGCGAGCTATCCCACAAGTTCTGCCAAGAGTTTCGGGCCGGACGGACGAAAAAGAAGCACTTAGACTACATCAGCACGATAGTCCAAGGAGAGGGGGAGACAACGGGCAGATACCTCCACCGCTTTCAGGATGAGAGACGGGCGGTGGTGACAAGCGGCGACGAGGTGCTTATGCTGGTCTTCAAGACGGGGTTGCGAAATCGGAGCCTCTACAAATCCCTGCTCCGGGATCCTCCGACCGACTATGAGGCGTTGGTCGCTATGGAGGAGAGGCATGCGTTGGCCGAAGAGACTCTCGGTACAAAGGCCCTATTTTCCCTGGCGAAGCCGCTCCAAGGCGAGCACCGGTCTCACCCTCGGCCGAGGCAAGAAGAGGGGCGCTGAGGTCGCGACCTGTTGACCCAACCAAGGCGCGAACCGGTGTTGCAACGCCCGCAAGACTGCCCTGGCCCGACGCGCGAGTTCGCCCCGGCCCAAGGTGCCACCCGAGCCCTCCCAAGACAGGAAGGCCCCCTGCGGGCGCACTACACGCGGCTCAACGCCCCCATGATGGAGGTTCTGGCCGTGGCAACGAGGGCCGGATTACTGCCGGAGCCTCCCCGGGAGATGAGGACGGATCCGCCGAAGCGGGATCTCCGGATGTATTGCCGATATCACCGTGACCACGGTCACGATACCGACCGTTGTTACACTCTTAAGGGAGAGATCGAGCGGCTGATCCAGGCGGGCCACTTGGGAAACTTCGTGGCGGACAGGCGGGCAGCAGAAGGAGAGAGAGCCCCCCCGGAGGGGCGGGGACCAGAACCGCCAGCGGACCGCGATCGGGGGGAGCCACGCCCCCCAGGGCGATCATGCGCATTGAGATGATAAGCGGGGGGCCGTCCCCAGTGGGGACGTCGCCCACGATCTCAGAGGCCGGTGCCCGACAGGTGATGGTGGCGGGCGCCAGCCGCCGGCCGAAGCGGAGAAGGACACACCGACCCCCTATCACCTTTACCGAGGGAGACCGGCAGGAGGTGGGGAGCCAGAGCGATGACGCCCTCGTCGTCGAGGCTCGGATCGGGGCGGTTGTCGTCGGCCGGCTCCTGATTGACATTGGTAGCTCCTGCGACATCCTGTTCCTGTCAACGGTCGAGAGAATGGGGTGGGGGCGTGCAGACCTAGAGCCCTGTGCGGGCCCCATTGTCGGCTTCACCGGCCATATGATCCCCATAGTGTGGACGATCACCCTACCGATGACTCTGGGGGAGGAACCAAGGGTCGTCACCAGGGGGACACGTTTCATCATCGTCGACGTCGCATCGGTGTATAACGGAATCATAGGGCGTCCATACATGACGGCCATCGAGGCGCTCCCCAGCCTGCAACACCAGATGATGAAGTTCCGGACCCCACAAGGGGTGGGACTGGTGCGAGGAGACCAGGAGGTGCCTGGGGGCCGTGACAGAAGGCCAGCCCGGCGTGGGAGCCCGAGGCGGGCCCTGACGGTTCTCATCCCCGACGAGAGGGAGGACTTCTGCGACCAGCGGCCGACCCCGGCCGAGGAGGTCGAGGAGGTTCCCGTAGCCGCGGATGAAGAGAGAACCGTCTCCATCGGGACAAAACTCCCGGCCGCCCTGAGGGCGACCCTCGTCGCCTTGCTCCGGGAAAATGCGGATATATTCGCATGGTCACCCGCCGACATGCCGGGGGTTGACCGGACGGTGATCTCCCACAGGTTAAATGCGGACCCAGAAGCCCGACCGGTCCGACAGAAGAAGAGAAGTGCGGGGGCGAAAAGAAGAGGGCGGTCGAGGAAGAAGTAGAGCGGCTCCTCGAAGCCAAGTTTGTCCGGCCGGTGGATTACCCAGACTGGCTCACCAACGTCGTTTTGGTGAAGAAGCACAGTGGAAAGTGGCGCATGTGCGTCGACTTCACCGACCTCAACAAAGTATGCCCAAAGGACATCTTCCCCCTACCCCGGATCGACCGCTTGGTGGACCAGGCGTCCGGCTACGAGTTGATAAGCTTTATGGACGCCTTCTCGGGGTACAACCAGATATCGATGGCGGAGGAGGATGAGGAAAAGACGTCTTTTATCATCGACAAAGGCACCTTCTGTTACACCAAGATGCCCTTTGGACTGAAGAACACCGGGGTGACCTATCAGCGGATGGTAGACCGAATATTCGGCCCTCAGGTGGGGCGAAGCCTGGAAGTCTACATCGACGACATGCTGGTAAAGAGTAGGAGGGCCCCAGACCACCTCGCCGACTTACAGGAAACTTTCCAAAGGGTCCGCCGATACAACCTAAGACTAAACCCCGCGAAGTGTATCTTCGGCGTGCAGTCGGAAAAATTCCTGGGCTTCATGATAATGAAGCTGGGGATCGAGGTGAACCCCGACAAGGTGACGGCCCTCATCGGTATGGCGGAACCCCGGACGATCCGGGACTTGCAGCGACTGAATGGCCGGATCGCAGCTCTGGGGCGATTCCTGTCGAAATCTGCGGAGAAGTCGTTCCCCTTCTTCAGGGTCTTGCGCACAGCCTTTGGCGAGGCTAAGGACAAGAGGAAGGTGATCCCATGGGACGACGACTGTGCGCGGGCGTTCGCGGAGCTGAGGGCTTACCTACAGAGCCCACCACTCCTCGCACGGCCGGAAGAAGGTGAACCCCTAGGGTTGTACTTGGCGACCAACGAGGAGGCCGTTAGCTCCGTCCTAATCAAGGAGGAAGGGGGGGTGCAGCGCCCTGTTTACTACGCTAGCCGGATCCTCCGGGAGGCGGAGACTCGTTACAGTCCCATCGAGAGAGCCGCCTACTGCCTAGTCACCACAGCCCGAAAGCTCCGACCATACTTCCAGGCCCATCCCATAGCCGTCCACACCGACATGCCCCTCGAGAAAACCTGAAGAGACTGGAGCGGTCGGGGAGGATGCTCAACTGGAGTGTCGAGCTCAGCGAGTTCGACATAACGTACAAGGCCCGAACAGCGATCAAGGGCCAGGCGCTGGCCGACTTCGTGGTGGAATGCACCGCAGGGGGCACACCGGGGAACCAGCCAGAGCTCCCCTCGGCGACCGCGTCCCCGCGGGGGACCGGGGTGGGCGAACCCTCAGAGCCCTCCCAGATGGACGTGGACGAATTGTGGACCATCCACGTCGACGGCTCCGCGACGGGATCCGGGACCGGGGCGGGTATCGTCATTCAAACCCCTGACGGATGCTCGTTGGAGTATGCCCTACGCTTCAACTTCCCGGCAACCAACAATGTCGCGGAGTACGAGGCCGCGGTTAACGGGTTGAAACTCGCTAAGGCGGTGGGGGCGACGAACGTGTTGCTCCTAAGTGACTCACGGCTTGTCGTCCAACAGATCATAGGGAGCTTCGAGGCTCGAGAAGAAACAATGAAGCGTTACCTTAGGCGCATCCAGATCGAACTCCGCAAGTTCAAGAAGGCGAACGTCCAGCACCTGTCCCGCTCCAACAACCTCCGGGCGGACGCCCTGTCTAAGCTGGCTTCCTCCTCCGCGACCGAGATCGGGAAGGCCATCTACGTCGAAAGCCTATTGACCCCAACCATTAACGAAGGAGAACTGATGTGTACGGGCACGGTGACGACATGGATGACCCCCATTGTGAAGTACTTGGAGACGGGGGAACTGCCCGAGGAGAGGATGCTGGCTAAACAGGTGGAGAGGCGAGCCATGTCATTCGTACTCCTCGATGGAGTGATGTACCGCCGCCGCTGCGCCAATTTCGACGTCATGCCCTATCTGAAATGCTTGGGCCCGGAGCAAGCTGAGCAAGTCATCCGCGAAGTGCACGAAGGCTTCTGCGGAAACCACCATGGCGGTCGCACAATCGCCCACAAAATAATGCGCCAGGGGTACTATTGGCCGACAATGATCCAGGACGCGGTACAGTACGTCAAGAGGTGCGAGGCGTGCCAGAAATTCTGCCGACGAACGACTGCACCTCCGGCCAACCTGATGCCCATCGTGAGCCCGATCCCCTTCGCCAAATGGGGACTCGACATCCTTGGGCATTTCCCAAAGGCCTCCGGAGGAAGGAAATATCTAGTCGTCGTCGTGGACTACTTCACGAAGTGGGTGGAAGCGGAGCCGCTAGCGCGTATCACGTGGACGGACATGAAGGGCTTTATCTGGTAATCCGTTATATGTCTCTTCGCGATTCCCTGCTCAATAGTCACGGATAACGGAAAGCAGTTCGATTGCGAAGGCTTCCGTGACTTCTGCTTGGGCTGGGGGATCAAACTCCAGTTCGCGTCAGTCGCCCACCCACAGTGCAACGGAATGGCGGAGGCCGTGAATAAATGCATCTTGAACCCAATGAAGAAAAAGGTGGACGCCACCCTGGGGGCGTGGGTCGACGAGCTGTTGGGAATCCTATGGTCCTATCGTACCACCCACAAGGCCTCGACAGGAGAAAGCCCATTCATGCTAGCATACAGATCGGAGGCGGTCGTTCCTGTGGAGGTTGGCGAAGAGACGCTCTGACTAAAGCTCTTCGACAAAGAGATCCATGGGGAGGGACTCGGCCTCAGTCTTGAATTGATTGACGAGGTAAGAGACCGGGCCTTGACGATCCTCGTCAAACACAGCCAGAGGATGGCACGATACTATGACTCCCGGGTGAAGCCGCGGACTTTCAGGATCGGCGACTTGGTCCTCAGAGACGCCACCTTCCGCCCCGAGACTGCCCAGCGGGGAAAGCTGGCCGCCAAATGGGAAGGGCCCTACAAGGTCGTCGATATTGTCGGACCAGCCACGTACATCTTGGCAACCCCCGAAGGGAATGAACTGGCCCACCCTTGGAACGCAAAGCATCTGCTAAAATTCTACCAATAGTTGTGAGTTTTTCTTTTTCATACATACGAAATACACATATATATGCTTTCCCCAACCGTGTTGTTCCTACATAAGTTTTGCAGCGCAAATCTTCGAACCTCTGGGGCAGGGCCAACCCTAGCCACCCAAACCAGAGAAGGGCACGGGCCGGGCCACGCGCCTGCTCCCCCCTCAAGACCTCTGGGGCAGGGCCAACCCTAGCCACCCAAACCAGAGAAGGGCACGGGCCGGGCTACGCGCCCGCTCCCCCCCTCAAGACCTTTGGGGCAGGGCCAACCCTAGCCACCCAAACCAGAGAAGGGCACGGGCCGGGCTACGCGCCCGCTCCCCCCTCAAGACTTCTGGGGCAGGGCCAACCCTAGCCACCCAAACCAGAGAAGGGCACGGGCCGGGCTATGCGCCCGCTCCCCCCCCTCAAGACCTCTGGGGCAGGGCCAACCCTAGCCACCCAAACCAGAGAAGGGCACGGGCCAGGCTACACGCCCGCTCCCCCCTCAAGACCTCTGGGGCAGGGCCAACCCTAGCCACCCAAACCAGAGAAGGGCACGGGCCGGGCTACGCGCCCGCTCCCCCCCCTCAAGACCTCTGGGGCAGGGCCAACCCTAGCCACCCAAACCAGAGAAGGGCACGGGCCGGGCTACGCGCCCGCTCCCCCCCTCAAGACCTCTGGGCCAGGGCCAACCCTATCCACCCAAACCAGAGAAGGGCACGGGCCGGGCTACGCGTCCGCTCCCCCCTCGACCTCTGGGGCAGGGCCAACCCTAGCCACCCAAACCAGAGAAGGGCACGGGCCGGGCTACGCGCCCGCTCCCCCCTCAAGACCTCTGGGGCAGGGCCAACCCTAGCCACCCAAACCAGAGAAGGGCACGGGCCGGGCTACGCGCCCGCTCCCCCCCCCCCCCTCGACCTCTGGGGCAGGGCCAACCCTAGCCACCCAAACTAGAGAAGGGCACGGGCCGGGCTATGCGCCCGCTCCCCCCTCAAGACCTCTGGGTCATGGCCAACCCTATCCACCCAAACCAGAGAAGGGCACGGGCCGGGCTACGCGCCCGCTCCCCCCTCAAGACCTCTGGGGTAGGGCCAACCCTAGCCACCCAAACCAGAGAAGGGCATGGGCTGGGCTACGCGCCCGCTCCCCCCCCCTAAGACCTCTGGGGCAGGGCCAACCCTAGCCACCCAAACCAGAGAAGGGCACGGGCCGGGCTACGCGCCTGCTCCCCCCCTCAAGACCTCTGGGGCAGGGCCAACCCTAGCCACCCAAACCAGAGAAGGGCACGGGCCGGGCTACGCGCCCGCTCCCCCTCTCAAGACCTCTGGGGCAGGGCCAACCCTAGTCACCCAAACCAGAGAAGGGCACGGGTCGGGCTACGCGCCCGCTCCCCCCCTTAAGACCTCTGGGGCAGGGCCAACCCTAGCCACCCAAACCAGAGAAGGGCACGGGCCGGGCTACGCGCCCGCTCCCCCCCTCAAGACTTCTGGGGCAGGGCCAACCCTAGCCACCCAAACCAGAGAAGGGCACGGGCCGGGCTACGCGCCCGCTCTCCCCCCCTCAAGACCTCTAGGGCAGGGCCAACCCTAGCCACCCAAACCAGAGAAGGGCATGGGCCGGGCTACGCGCCTGCTCCCCCCCTCAAGACCTCTGGGGCAGGGCCAACCCTAGCCACCCAAACCAGAGAGGGCTACGCGCCCATGATCCTCGAAAAATCGAAAGAAGACAGGGGCACATAAACCGGGACGAAATGGCGTCAGTTCCTGAGTAGGTGGCCCCGATGTGACTCGACGAAACGAAAGGACGCTCGAGAAATACGCCACCATTAATGGTACACTCCAAAAGAGGTTCCGTAAGAGCCACCTGGCAAAAGCGGTTTCCCACGGGCATGAATCCGAGGAGCCCATTAATAATGCCAACTCATCGCAATAAATATGGGGGAAACCGTCAGCAAGATCTCCCTATAAAGACGTCACTCACCCTTCCGAAAGAAAAAGAACAAAGAGTCAGAAGACATGAGAAATCGGCACTTATCCCCCCCACCCGCTGGGAAACGGGCCGAGATACAACGCCCTAACAAAAGAGAGGTCACCGGCCATCAGTGGTTCCCACCGCCCAGGGCGGCGGTTCCCGCATCTCCACCACCTCCGACAGGATATTCCTCTTACAAACGGATCGCCAACAGGATATTCCGCTTACACAAGGGAAATCCACCTTTCACGCATCCGTCCGCCCTAAACAAGGACGAGTCGGAGAAAGGTAGGCATCCGAACCCCGTCGGCAGGAAAAGCGAGAGCCCCCCGGGCTTGCAAGCCAACACCTGTTCGTCGTCGACCTCCGGATGGGGACCTCGGCAAGGCTGCATCCCTGGCGAGCCCAAACGGTGAGTCATGGCGTGTCAGCCCGCCCCGGCACGATCGGGCCCTGAACCCCACCCTCAAACCCAAACAGTGAGGCGTGGGGGGAGGCGGACCGACCGTCAGGACTCCCCCACCCTCAAACCCAAGCAGGGAGGCGTGGGGGGAGGGCGGCCCGATCATCAGGACTCCCCCCACCCTCAAACCCAAGCAGCGAGGCGTGGGGGGGGCAGCCCGATCATCAAGACCCCCCCAAGACACAAGCCCCAGAAAGACGGCTTCCCTGGTGATCCCCCCAGTGCTTCTACCGGACCGAGGAGACCTTACAACACTTCAGCACGGAAGGCGGTCGCTCACCTCTGCGCCAAGAACAACTCGAGTTAAAAAGGCCCACCCGGCAGAAGGTGACCCCTAGATCCGGAGGTCGTTCACCGCAGGCGAGGACAGCTCTATAGCCCATCCTAGGGCCGGATCTTACCCCACAACGGGCGATAATCTAAGAACTCGTGTACAAGACATAGATCAGTTCTTGTAAATTTAAATGAAAACATTCATCCTTGTCAGATACGCTTTGATTTTCTGAGAATACCATAGCGTGAAGCGATCCCCCCGCCAAGTGCCGGGCGAGCTCACCACCCCTCGCGGCATGGAAAGTAGGAACGGCGCAACGCACTCCCCGGCCTAGCTTAGGACGCCCAGGAAGTTTACACCCGCAGCTCGAACCCATCGATACTACGCTTCCAACCAAGACCCCTCGCCAACTAAAGTCAACGACAACTTTCGGTCAAAAGGGACAGAAGTGAACGGAGGCCCGCCCTGTGGGACCATTTCCACCCGAGGTCAAATCGTGATAAGGCGGCATGTCTCATTCCGAACCTTTTCGGCGATTCCCCGCCCCGCCCAAAGACAACACAAACCATCAACATCCCCTTCCCCCAGACCTCGCGATCTCGGACAAGGGAATGTTGGGGGCATAATTAGTAATTGTGTAACTCACGCAAGAAGCCAAAATAGGCAACCTCAGCGGTAAAACACGGCGAAGACCGACATCCCCGTAACGCCTCGGCTCAAACCGCACAGCGACCAACTACCCATGGCCGGTCCCCCAAACCACATCTGGATTCCCCCAGATTAGGCCCAACATCCTCAAAAACTCAGCCCGGGGGACAAGGACACGTGACCTGGGACGGACCGGTCGCAAGCCAGAAACCTCGAAACAATACCTGTCGAATATACGCCTAGTCCCAACAAGGCAGCGGCCTAGTCTCGTCAAGGCAGCGCCACGATGCGACTTGACATAACGAAAGGACGCTTGGACAACACGCCATCAGTAGCAACACGCCCCCCGAGAGGCCAGAGCAGACAACCCGTGTCGGATACCGCCAGGAAAAAGCGGTTCCCAAAGCGCGTGATTCAGCGGAGCCCATTAATGGCACTAGTCCCTCACATTATCCACAGAAACCCCTTCCACAGAATCCCCCTATAAGTACCCCCCTTCAGAAGTTAGGGGGGAGGGGGAGATAGACAAAGGGGATTCGCATCCCCTCACACCGGGTATGAAACGGCCCCGAGCGCCCCCACCGAGCTACGAAGAAGGCCGATGACCACCGACGGGACCCACTTCCCCCGACGGTGACTGCCATAGCCCCACGACCCCTGATAGGATATTCCCCTTACACATGGGAGGCCCCACCCGCCAGCCTTCCTCCTGCTCGTTACCGGATTAAACGGCATGTCCGGAAGACTAGCCGCGGGCCGCAACGCCCCAATTAACACCCAGCCTACGGCGATCCCTACGGGGTGTGAGGGCGGAAACCCCCAACGGCTCTCCCAGCGACGCCACCACCGCTACCTCGTCCTCCGCCTCCCCCGGGGTTCCCCCTCGGTGCGCGGGATCCCTGGCGAGGCCGGGCAACCCTCCAGCACGGCGACGGCGAGGCAGAACGTGAGGAAGCGAGGAAAGGGAAAGGAAGAAGGTCCCCCGATAAACGAGGGTCAACCCCCCCGAAGGGCGGACCACCACGGGGTGGCATCCCTGATTAAACCAAACGGTGATTCCCGGCGCGTCAGCTCGTCCCCGGACAATGAGGCAGTAGGAATTCAGTGGTCAGTAAAAAGGAAGACCACCCCGCAACGGGGATCTGCTCACCCCGATGTAGCGGGCGACGAGTGTAAACAACCTCCCGTCCCGACCACTGGTTTGGTCACACCTGCCCTATTGTTGTAAATATCATCTAGATCTCCGGTAAAGGTTGATGAATAATATTCCTCCTTTCGGACCCCTCCCCATGAGCCCAAGCGCACAACAGCTGGGAGGTCCACCAGGCACAGCACGGCTGAAGTCCCACGAAAATTACAAACACGTCCGGTAAACACCTCTCATCCAAAACCATAACCTTCTCAAAAAAGTTGGGCTCCCCCAAAATCCGACCTAGCCGCCACCCACAACGGCACGTCGGGGAGGGGGGCAATGCCCCCCTTTGGTTCCCACTCGGGACGAGACCTCGCTATCCCGCAACAGCGGGACACACCCCGCGGGAGCGGCGTCACCACCCCTGAGCTTGGATCCAAGTCCGAGTCAGGTTAGAGGGCAGCGTTACACCATCCGAGCCGAGCCGGGCTTCCGCCTCACACTCGAATGCCGGGGGCAATTGTTACGACCTAAAGATCGTAAGAATCCGACTCCCGCCCGGATCCGCTGACATACCCCACTAACTCTTCCCTTCACGAAAGGGCCGCCTCCCCAGAAGACCGAAACTACACGGGAACGGGCGCACCTCGCAGCACTCCCCCCACCCGGCCGAGGCACACAACCGCGGTTGCACGGCCCGCCGGGGGCAGGGCGCTTGGGGAGCGCCCGGACAGTACCGCCGGAGGTGCTGCCATAGGCATGAGCGTGTCCTTCCGTGCCAGCGGCCCACAACCCACGATCGAAAAGAGGGCGCGGCCTGGCCGGACAACCACTGAGTCAGTCGACCCGGCCGGCCCCCATGAACCGCGGCGCCAGGGATGGCATAGCCCGACCTATAGTTTGTCACCAACGACAAACAACCTAGGATAAGGACACGACTGACACTAACGCCGCCCGACCATCTGACAAAGCACCCCCTGGCAGCTAAGCCCCCTGACAATTGATGCTTTCGGCCCTGACACCCTGACAAAAGCTTTCCAAGCCGTTGCACCGTCTAACAAAAGCAGGTCAGGCACTCCTGTTCCTGACCTCCTCAAAGCTTCCGCCGACAACCAAGCCAACTCAGCACGTCGAGTCAGCATGCCAGGTCAGCCCCATCTAGTCATCTCCCATCAGGTATAAATACCCCCTTACTTCTTACGAGGAGGGGGGTTGGCAAATTATCTCTCTCAATCTATTATTCACACACGAGAGCAAAGGTCGTCCACATCTTTGTTCTCCCACTTATAGCTCGCCACGTACGGTCGACACACCCTCAGTCTGACCGGCGTGCTTAGCCCCCGTTTTAAGTCCTATTACTGACTTAGGCATCGGAGGGGTTAAGGGTTGGACCCCAACCCCGCCCTTCTGACGAGTTGCTCGTGCTGCAGGAAAGCTCGCCCCTTGGTCGACATCAACTTCAGCCTCCCGCCATCCAATCTTCCTCCGCCGCGTCCGGAGAGATTTGACTCCGTGGCCACCCCCGGCGGCAAGTCCAACCTCTTCACCCCACTAATCACTTGTTAAATAGCCCACCTAAACCCTCTTCTCAACATAACCACCGTGCCCTTGGTTCTCCTCAATACAAATTCATTGTACGCGAGTTCCACCTCGTAACAAGCTTCGTTCCGTAGAATGTTAAGCCTTGAGTAGGTCTTACGTTTTAATCTTCATAACGCTCCTATCTTAGACATAGGAACTAGTAAGAAGTCCATACTAACTTTCCCGAAGCATCGCGCTTCGTTTCGCGACTTCTTGTGCATGTTAGTTGATTCAAGAAGAAGAACCAACTGACTAGATGGTGATCTAGTCGGTCGGTAATCCTTCTTGGACCGACTAGTTTGCCTTCTCAAATCATAGCTCTTTACTGTTTACAGTTAGTCGGTCTACGTTGACTCACCGACCGACTAGTTTGTGAACTAGTCGGTCAGTGATGCTTTTTAGACCGACTAGTTGAGCTTCTACTGTACATGCCTAGTTACTGTTTGTCGTTAGTCGGTCCATGTACATTTGGCGACCGACTAGTTGATGAACTAGTCGGTCAACATTTGTTCTTGGACCGACTAATTCAATTTGTACTCAGACTATTTGTTTTATCTCTTAGTCGGTCTAAGTTGACTCACCGACCGACTAGTTGTTAAACTAGTCGGTTGGCAAGTGTTCTTTGACCGACTAGTTCTGTTAGTCTGAACTTCGACCTATTCCCTGTTCACCAGTTAGTTGGTTCATGTTGATTGACCGACCGACTAGTTGATGAACTAGTCGGTCGGTGGTTGTTCTTTTACCGACTAGTTTGGTTCAGAATAGAGCCGTTGGAGCTTTAATTGAAACGTTTTTCTCTTTCTCTTTCCTCTAACCTATATATACTTGGTGAGCTGCATTCATTACATCCAAGGCTGATATTAAGAGAACTTTAAAGATCAAAGAGAAAGCATTCAATCCCATTTCAAAGCTCTTTCATTCCAATCTTGAATCTCTCCTCACTCTTATTTCAAAAGAGAGATTCATTGATTGTGAGCCTTCCAAGCCAAGTGCTTGATCCTAGGTCACCAACAACCTCATAGCTCTCTATAGCTGATCTACATCTTGGAGCTAGGGTTTGGTGCCTCTTCATCTTCCTCAAAATCCGTTTTGCCCTAAATCGTAAGTTTACTCAAGGCATAGGTATTTTATGGTAAGAACTTTCATTTCAATTTACTTTGATATTGTAAGTGATTCACTCTCGGTTGTGAGAGTGTGTTTGTGATCCCGGGTTGTGGGAGTCACAATTTTCATTTGTGTATAATTTGACTTGTAAAGGTTTTTCACAAGTATTTCATAGTGGAAATCTTGAGTTAGGGTTTCTAACTCAAGTATCCCGAAGTGATCCGGGTGGTTGGGACGTAGGATCACCGGGAACAAGTCGGGGAGACTTGGGTGGATCTGAACCCAGTAATATCGTTTGTTTGCGATTGTTTATTTGTTGTCGATTATTTACTATTCTGTATTTCTGCATTAATTGGCAGAGTTTGCAAGGTAATTAGGAATTAGCCTCTTAATATTTTAAAGTACTATTCACCCCCCCTCTAGTACTTGTGCAGTAGCTTAGCAGGGCATTACATCTAATAGTGTAGGATTGCCTAATAATAAGAAGTCTAACTTAACTTCCAAATCAGCTAGTCAGTCAGGGCTTGAAGGCACATGTCACTTCAAAGACCGCAGGAACAAGTCCCTTGGTTGACCAACCCCCTTCCCATTCCTTTCTAGACACTGATTCAGTCGTAATTCAAGACCGCTCATTATTAAACTGTTCTATCACGTTCGAGTAGTCTCGACTTAGTCCGTAGAATAGTAGTAGTCGTGACTGAAGCAATGGTATCAATCAATTATCAATTAGTGCAACATCAATCAAACTAGTGCATCAGTCTTAAATGCCGCAAGGGCCCAATAGTGTGCTCTGTAAATGTGCTCTGTAAATGCCCGAAGGCCCAATAGTGTTTTCCGTAATGTGCTCCGTAAATACCCGAAGGCCCAATAGTGTTTTCTGTAATGTGCTCCGTAAATGCCCGAGGGCCCAATAGTGTTTTCCGTAATGTGCTACGTAAATGCCCAAAGGCCCAATAGTGTTCTCAGTAAATGTGCTCTGTAAATGCCCGAAGGACCAATAGTGTGTTCCGACAATACAAACAACCATGAGTACAATACAGCAATTAAACTAGTGCATCAGCCTTGGCTCGAGTGTACGATATGCAACCAGAAGTGCACCCATCCCACGGAGCAACTCGTGGAATATCTACCTACCATTCCTGCAGGGTGATGGTACAGCTTAACTAATAAGGGTGGACCCGGTCACTCCCGCACACTGTGTAGCTCAAGACTACCCCGTATCCCGTGTATTATCATAGTCCAATGTTCATATCAGTGTTCGTATCAATATGGCCTCATGGGCCCTGGTATCAATCAGCTAGTGCAACAGTCTTAGCTCGAGTGTACGATATGCAACCAGAAGTGCACCCATCCCACGGAGCAACTCGTGGAATATCTACCTACCATCCCCTTTAGGGTGATGGTACAACTTACCAAATATGGGTGGACCCAGTCACTCCCGCACACTGCGTAGCTCAAGACTACCCCATAACCCGTGTTGTATCACATTACACATTTACAACCGTATCAGTATCCGTGTCTGTATCCATATCCATATCCGTATCCGTATGGCCACATAGGCCCATCATTTCGTACATCCAACAATGTGTACAACAATACATCCATCAATGAGCACAACAAATACATATTTGTGGTATTTACTTGCTGAAAAGTCAAGGCAGAAGCCTCAACAGAGAATATCAGTCCTGAGCAATGCTTTGAAGTCCAACAACTATGATATCTAATTCTATAAAAGTGCACTATATCAATTTAGTCCTGAGCAATGATTTGAAGTCCAACAACTATAATATTTAATTCCATAAAAGTGCATTATCTCAATTTAGTCCGAGCAAAGCTTTGAAGTCCAACAACTATGATATTTAATTCCATAAAAGTGCACTATCTCAACTTAGTCCTTTAGTCATTCCACTATTGATTAGTCCTATGGTTAATTAGGTCTCTAATCATTGGTTCAAGTCAATAGCTGTTCTAAGACTAGATGTCATGTCCTAAGTTCATACGAGTACACTGGCTTAATTTCTAAAGTTAGAATTAAAGTGACTTACACTTTTTGAGATCGTCGTGGTAAGACGAGGCTGGAGCTAGAGCTTTTTAAAGATGCTGGTGCACGAGAATTGGTACCTGTAAATACAAGAAAATATTAGTTATGGGTTACCCTATTTTCTACCTATTTAATCTGATCGTTTCGATTTTTATAATCGATTGAAACGTTGTCAAAAAGTGTTCTAAATTTTTCTATAGGCTAGATATAAGGAAAATAATTTTACTGTAAGAGGAAATATTTTTCGGAAGCTTATAGTAATTTTTATAATTTTTAAAAGTTTAAAATAGGTTTAAAAACTAATTTTTAATTAAGTACGTAATTATTCAATAATTTATTCCGGATGCAATCTGCATCGGAAAGTCGCAAATAAGCTGTCAAAATGACCGTCTCGAAGAGTATTTTAACATATATTTTTATCACATATCGGTTTACGTGAAAATAGCAAGTTACTGATTTTTGAATGAAAATAACCTATTTAACTTTTAGGCTTAAAAATTAATTTTGGAAAATCTAAGCATCTGATTGAGACAAAACTAGTGCCATTGGGTCCAGAATGTCATTTCTGATGGGACTAGTCTCACATTTTTCTGGGGCTTATATATCAAGTTATGGATTTAAAACCATGTAACCCATTTATTAATTAATAAAAATACGAAAATACGAATTAATAATCGTATTTACAAGTTTGCCATCGAGAATATACCGCCTTCGCTTCTGCATGCGGGGAGAGAGAGGAGGGCGACAGCGGCGTCGGGGCGCTTGGCGGCGGCAAGCGGAGCGTCGGTGACGGCGGAAGGGCGGCGAAGGTCACGGCGGCGGTGGGAGGCGGCAGCAGCGAAGCGTGGAGAGAATGCGGCGGCATCAATGGGCTTCGAGCGGGGCGCCTCATCGGAGCGACGTCATGGGTGTCTGCTCTCGAGGCGCTCCGAGCGGTGATGGAGGCGTCGAGCGATGGACCGGCCCTCGAGCTGCTCGGGGTGGAGGAGGCTGGTTGGGTGGTTGGCTACAGGTGGAGGAGGGGTCGGAGACGGTGGGGACTGTGGGTGGTCATCGATAGGGCTTCGCCGGCGATGGATGGTGCGCTCGGGGGTACTGCGATGCACGGCGGAGCTCGGGGTTGCCGGTGATTGTATGGGGGTCTTTGGGCACGTCGAGAGAGGCGAGACGGGACGAGGCAATGGCGGGGCACGGGCTGAGGGTACGACAGGCATGAGCGGAGGTGGGTTTGATCGAGTTGATCATGGCGGCGGCGGGGTGCTCCGGAGCGTGGCGGTGGAAAGCTTCGTGGGCTCGTCGGAGCAAGGCGGAGGCGTGGATGTTGGGGGTGAAGCTCGAAGAGGAGAGGCGAGCTTGGGAGGCGGGCCGATTGCGGTTGCGGGCGGAGCCGTGGGCGTGACTTCGGGGTCGCTGCAGCTGAGGGTGCAACGTGGGCTGAGGGGAAGCAAGAGTAGAGAGAGGGAGTCGAGAGAGGGGATGGCCTCGGAGATGAGCAGGCGGGGGCGTTGCGTGGCTGGCCAAGCACGGGTGCGTGAGTTCGGACGTGCATGGGTTAGAGTTTGGATGTGAAGGAGAAGTGAGAGAGAGTGTGGGTCGGGCCCAGGTGATGTGAGGAAGAGAAGATGGGTAAGGGGATATTATATAAGTTAAGATGACAGCTAGTTAGTAAATTTTAGTCTTCATTTAGCATTAAATAACCCTTTAGTTAGTCAAGGTATTAATTAGGGTATGTGGAATTTAGGGTTAGGGGAATGAATCTGTCATGGAAATGAAATAAACGTGTAATCATGTTTAAAGTTTGAGATGGGTTAATTAAGATAATTAGTAATAAGTAAAACTCTATAAGTGAAAGTAATTAGTATAATACAAAATTGAAATTACGATTTTGCCCTTGAGACTAAACGTCTCCGAAAAATTACGAAAACATACCCACGGGTTCGTATCGTCACGCGGATCGCGAATACGAGATTCGTTTCAGGGTTTGAGCTACGAGGATACTAGTTTTAGGCCAAAACGTTTAGGAAGCGGGTCTGCGGGTTCTCTATCGATTTGAATTCAGAAAATTACGAAATTAATATGTTAGGCCCTAAATGATCATAGAATGTTACTGTAAAAGTCTGAAATCATTTTGATGATTTTTGTATAGAAAATAAATTCATTAAGTCAAAACGGTAAAAACTGAAAATGAATTTTATCAGAAATGTTTTGAGTATTTGTTGAAATTCGATCTTACTAAAATACTCCATAACTATTCTGGTACTTCAAAATATTTTTGTAAGAAATTTTTGAAATCAGTAAAACTCCTGACAAACCATTATAAAATAGTTTAAAAATTGAAAAATTGGTCAAATACGTAAATAGTTTGTCTCGATGAAAACATGCCGTTACAGTCCAAGCCTCGATGACCTCGGCGAGACTGACGACCCTTCAAGACGTTTTAGAGTTTGCACAAGAGCATGAGATTGTGGCGAGACTCCCCGTGGGACCTTCAGCTAGAGGAGGCAAGCATCCCATGGAGCCGCCTAGGATAGTGCCCAGAGGAAACTTCCGACCTCCGCAGACCACACCATTCAAGAGGCCATTTGCTCCTGTCGATCGATCGCAGCTGGCTTGCTACTTCTGTGGCAAGACTGGACACCAGAAGAAGGATTATAGGAGGATGCTCAACTTGTGTCTGATCTGTGGAGCACCTGATCATACTGCGAGAGACTGCCCCCACGGCAAAGACCATCAAGCACCTGCTAGAGTACCGGGACCTGTCCAGCGAGGAGCGCCTGAACCTGTTCAGCGAGGTGCCCCTGGACCTGCTCAGCGTGGACCGCCCTGATTCCTCAGAACCGAGCCTATCAGCAGGCCAATCAGCCGAGACGCTAGGCGTTCACCATGACAGTTGTAGAAGCTGAGGCCGAAGATGATGTGATCACAGGTAACATTTAGACTTTGCCTTTATCTTGTTTATACATTCATGCTTGCCTAATTAAATTACCATGCTTAACTTAGTTATATTATATCTTAGGTGTCATCTTAGTATCATCACACCCAGCCCTGACCCTGTTTGATTCTGGGGCTTTTATGTGCATCTTATCCCGGAAATTTGTAGCTGTACATTCGATACCTACCTTCACTCTTCCCAAGTGTTGGAGTATCACAACTGGGAATGGTGTAATGAAGCTTGCATTGGGATGCAGACCATGTCCATTGGTGATTGTGGGCATGAGTTATACGCTAACTTCATTGTCCACGACCTACCTAACTTCGATGCTATTCTCGGCATTGATTGGTTAGGAGCTTTCTATGCCACGATCGACTGTCACAGGAAGAAAGTGGTATTCGAAATTCCTAATCTCCCGGTGTTCGAGTTCGTCAGTAGAGGTCGTTCGCTCGGGCCTATCAAATTCCGGGCCCAGCCAAGTGAATTGATTGCTGCATCTTTGATAGCTCAACCGGAGAAGCCTACAATAGTGAGATATTTTGAAGACGTCTTCCCAGAAGATATTTCTGCATTGCCGCCCGATCGAGCGTTGGAGTTTGGCATTGATCTTATGTCAGGGGCTCAACCAATTTCGAAGGCACCTTACCGCATGGCCTCTACAGAGCTGAAAGAGCTGAGGAATCAGCTGGATGAGCTATTGCGACAAGGTTTTATTGCAACAAGGTTTTGATTTCTATATCATTATTACTATACTTGGTTGATTTTTGTTCTAGGGAAAGGGATGAACCATATGGATCTAGGGTTTGATATGTGAAATCTATTGAAAACCCATGTTGTTAAACTTGTTAAAGGGTTAGACTGTTATTAATTTACTACGGATAGGTAGGGATTTCTCTTGGATCTTGAGAGCTCGACAGAGGATCTTGATCCAAGGAAAGCCCTAGATATTCGATTTAGGATTACAATCGAAATTCCCTAAACTTGGTGCGTGACAGCGACTAAAGCTAGCATTTCTATTGTTCTCCTATACGCATGTTTGTTGCACGACAGTGAACGAGTACAAACTATCACGATCTAGATCCGAACTCAAGTTGTGCGACATCGAGCTTGAGTTAGGATTGGACATAATTGTCATTCTTAATGCTAGTGGTTTAGATTAGGCTTGCGCGACAGTGAGGCTCTAATTTAGATTGCTATAGACCTACAATAGCGCGACAGCGTGAGTCGGGTCTCCATAAAGTTGCGACAAGTTCACCTTAATACCAAGTTTAATTGCATGGTAATTCATAACTCACGCTGATTAATTGAAAATATATAGTGGAGATTCCTTAGCCCTAGACATTCTTACTAATTGAATTTACAACCGACATCTTTATCATCAACACCGACATCCATCACCATTATCATTACATCACACCATAACCACCTTCACCAATAAACCTTTGTAGTTGAGCCAACCTAAGATAGATTGAAGTCAACACCACCTCTTTGTAGATACGATACCCTTTTGCCACTAGACCGTGCGCTTGCGGTAAAACTACATTATTTTTCGGATGTATATCCGGGAGCGATCAGGTTCATACCCTCCCCTCCCACAGCGTCCGAGGCAAGCTTCCGAGCTATGCCCGTAACAAACTATAACACACCAGGGCTGACCTATGTTCGACATACGGCCCGCTCTCTCCTCGACTCTCTTGCGCCCCGTATGTCGAGGGCATATATAAAGGCGAGGCTAAGGAAGTGCCAAGCCCTTCCACTCTACAAAATGTGTTCGAAAATGGTGTTCCAAAAACATACAACTTTCATTTATCCGATCAAAATATTAAAAGTATATACATGTATTCCTAAGTTACGATCGCACAAGGAGTAATCACTCCGGCCTACACAATAAAAATGCCCAACTTCAAAACAAAAAAAAACAAAAAAGTGAGGAAGCTAAGGAGATGGAAGCCCTACGCCCCCGCCGGTGCACCCACCTGACCGTTGCCCGGCGTATCTCCCGATCCTCCCCTTTCTTCGGACAAGGGCACGTCCAGGTTGGGGAAGTCGACCACTAAGGAGGGATGCAACCTCGCTAGCCTTTCCTTCATCTTCGAGAAACCCTCCTCAAGGCCTACTTCCTTTGCCAATCACAACGTAGGGACAAGCTCCTTGTCCTGATTTCGGCGGACAGCGGCGTCCTCTATAGCTTGCTAGTCAACTTTTTCCAGCTTCTCCACCCGTCGCTTCAAGTCGACGTTCTCCCGTTTCTCCACATCCATCGCCCGTTCAAGTCGGCAATCTCCCGCTGCTAGACGTCGATTACCCGCTTCTTGGCGCCCATCTCCCACATCATGACATTCTTCTCCTCAGAATGCTCCTTCAGGATATTGACCCGTCTGGTCTCTTCATCCCGGAGCTGATGAGTGAGCTTCGCCTGCATCTCCTCAAGCTCATCAATGATCTTCTTTTAGGCATCGTAGTGCCTCAGAACTTTCTCCAGCTTCTCATCCTTCTCCCGCAATTTCTCGGTGGCCTCCTGGAGATCGGCCCTCGCCTTCTCGAGGGACGCCTTTACAAGGCCCACGGGGGTGTGGCGCTGAAGAGCTACCATCACCGCCATCGCCTACAAGAGAAACAAAGAATTACACGCGTAAGCAAAAAGACCGGCGAGACATAATAAAAAGATCGGTGAACCTGCATGCCGTGCCAGATCGCAGAGACACAGAGCTGCTCTGGAGCCACAACAGCCAGAGATTCGCGGTCCCGTGGCAACATACTATTCTCCACCAGACAGGCCGCAACCCCGGCTTCATCAATTACGGACTCCCATCTACCTATCAGATAAATCGGCTGGAGGAGCTCCGCCCTTGGAATGGGCTCCACCTCGGCACTCTTCGACCGAAAGTAGGCGAGCGACCTCTCGCAGCTCGGATGCGCCTCCCTCCCCATCTCCCATAGAGTAATCCCGTAAGGCCAGCGATCATTCACGGGTGCCCTGTCGGGCTTCTACACGGTCGGAATTTTCGGAGGAGGAGCCACAACGGCCTCCCCCGGGTCAGCCAGACCGCCCGGTAAGGCCTCACTGGTCCGGCAGGAGGGGGCATCCGATTCGGACGCCTTTTGCCTCATATCCTCCCTCTCCCCGATGGTGATTCCAATGCCCCGCTTCCGGGCGATCTCATTCGTCGGTCCCTCTTCTGCGACCTCCTTGCCTTTATCTAGGGGGCCTGACTTATTCGTCACAGACACCCCAGCTGCCCTTAGTACCTCCTCCCTCGTACGTATCGTGTCCTCGCCTACAAAGAAGAGAGATTAGGGTAAGGCTATATGAGGAAGTTTGCCAGGATCAAAATACCTTCGGGCCAGAAGTCTTGAACGAGCCGGTCGTCCTTGACCAAGTTCGATAGCCGCCGGTCCACCTCAGGAATCTCCTCCAAGGTCCGGGAGTTCACTAAATCCTCACCCTCCAAGATCACTACATCATCCACTGAAGGATTCAACGTCCCCCAGTTCGACCTCAACACCACATCAGTCGGCATCAAGAGGAAAACAAATCTCTCCCTCTACCCTTTCACATCGACCGGCACCCCAAGAATGAGAGACCGCCCCTTCTTCACATATACACAATAATGCTTCCCCCTCTTCCTCACCTCGAAGAAATGCTGGAAGAGCATCAAGGAAGGACTCATTCCACTGGCGAGGCAGAGGACGACGAATCAGATCATTAAGCCAATGGAGCTGGGCGTCAGCGCAAAGAGCAGAAGCTCAAGGAAATTCAACAGATGTAGAAGGTGAGGATTGATTGGAAATCGAAGCCATAATTCAAAAGTCTGGAGATAGACCCCGACCTCATTATCCCCAGGCCAACATACCCTCTCATCGGCTCTAAGGATGCGCATTTCACAAGGTGGCCGAACGTACCTCGCACGGATCTCCCGGATATTGATAATGTTCGTTCTGCTCCGAGTGGTCGCTATCACACTGGGAACCTTTGTTCGGGCTCTTCCAAAGACCGATCTGAGCCCACTCCTTCCCATTACGGGCCTCCATTGCCTCATCTCATCCTCCATTTCCTCTTTCTTTACATCCACTTCCTCATCCTTCACCACGCCACAGCCACCTCCGGCCTTGAAATGTGAAGTCATCTAAAAGAAGATCAATAGAATACCTAAAATAGAGAAGAAAGGCGAAAATCACGATCGGAACAGTGGACGACGGCGACAGCAACGGCGATTGGAAACTCAGAAGAAGGCAAGAGCTCGAAGAAATTCGGAGGAAGAAGAAACTCTCACCGGCTCCTCTCGTTCCCTACTTATAGCGAACGACGATTGATCTCCACCGTCAAAGCTCTGCCACATGGTGAGGATCCGATCTCCCCTGACGCCTCGACTGCCACCCGCAGTCACATCCACCACGCAGCGCCCCCTGGATGGCTGGGACGCTTCGATATTCTCCTGCCTTCAAATCAGAATGATTTCTACAAAACGGTGGGCATGCTTTTCAAATTATTCACCTCCTCGACCGAAGGCTCAAAGCAAAGGCCGTCCCTTCCCCCTCCGGGCAGATATGGTAATGGTGCGTTATCTGGTGGTGACGGGAGGACGCGTAAGGAGCACGCCTTCCACTCCCAAGCGTAGGAGTGTCAATGCAATAAAAATAACCGGTGAGTTCCGGGTCGGATCACAGGGACACGTCGTTCTATATTCACAAAATTGATCGATAAAGAAAAATAAAGTGTGTTACAACCACATCGCTAATGGTGGGAAAGTATGGGAAAAACGTGTGTTGAATCTACAATTCTAACCTACGCACTAGGGGTGGAGAGCTGAATCGGCAGGCAACGATGAGGACTCATGTGGTGTGTATGTGAATGAGACCGTGGGCGTGGGAATTCATCCCAAATATAAATCAATTGATCTCACGGCTAAGGGACGATCAATCGGAGGATGCGGCATTTCATCGAACGTGTGGGGTGCAATAAGTAATGAATGAATCTCATATGAGTAATAATCAATTACGCACATTAGAGAGGGTCCACTAGGATAAGCCTCTCTTTGGATTTCCCCTTAGGGTTCCAATAAATAAACCTACTCAAAGCTTCATCCACAAATTAGAAAGTGAAAATGTGCTAGAGATAAAATCATAATCCAAGCAACAACAATCACAAAACACAATCACACAAGAGAGATTTGGACATTTATAATGAAAAAGGAGAAGTTTTTACTCAAAATCTATCATCCAATTACAATACAAAAACCTAAATCAAAATACACAAGAGAATGGAGAGATTTTACCCAAGTGTCACTCCTAGATGAGTTCTTCCACTCCCAAATGACTTCTCCAAGCTCCAAGCTTCATCATCCTCCCCCCATGGCCTCCAAGCTCCCTTCCAAGCCCTAAAAATAAAAAAAATCAAGAAGAAGCCTCTGAAAATTCGCACAGGCGAAAAAATACCCCAGTTAATGGGCTGCGGGTCGGGCTTATCTTCAAAACCCGCAGCCCGACTTGACTTGCGCGCGTCTGCTGTGAAAACGCGGAGCGGGCCGGCCGCTGGGCCGGCCCGCTTTCATTTCATTTTTTAATTTATTTGTTTTTTTAATACCGACAGCAGCCCGCTCGTTTTCGAGCAGGCCGAAGCCCGCAATAACATGTGGGGCACGCGCAAAAGCGCGTGCCCCCACATGCCAGCGCGCGCTGATTTAATTTTTTTTTAATTTTTTTTAAAAACTTAACGAATGCAGCGGCATGCTCCAAGAGCGGGCCGCGAGAATGGGCCGACCCAAAAGCTGATTATATATATATATTTAAATTTTTCTTTTTACAAAATTCCAGAATGGCCTTTCTTGCTCCAATAATTCTCTAAAAATAGCTAAAAATCCCAGAAAAATTTCAGAAAATTCTGGAAAATTCCCAAAACTTCCAGGAGTACCGAAAAATAGGAGAAGTAAAAATTAGTTTATAAAACACACATTTTATGTATAAAAAGAGATTAGGCGTTAATAATTCAAGATATCACGAAAACACACGTATCAATGCCAAATTAAACATGATATACACATAAAATGTCCAGAAATAGGGGGGAAAATATGCAATTTACATCCCGAATCACACACCCCCAACTAGATTTTTGCTAGTCCCTAGCAAAATATGCGAAAAATTCGGATTAAATTGAAGGCATGCACTAACTCAAGATATCTTCATGGCATACCCCAAATGATATTTCCAAATGATTTCAAAGCCAATATAAGCAATGTATGAAAGTAAATAATAAATGACATCTCCTCAATCCAATTCAAAGAAAAGTGAAGTAATAAGCACCGTATCGTATTCTTTGGGATATATCACGATGTCAAAATTTCCAATTTTCAAGGAAATGGCCAAAACAAAAGAAATTCCCCCGAAGTTGTGGGAGATGAGATTGCATCACTCATGTTACTTATTCTTTCATTATTCATTCATTTTTCTTTTTCTTTTCTTTTTCCTTCTTTTTTTGTATTCTTTTTTTGGATGTTTATGTTTTGCATTCACGCGATAACGCTATGAAATGCAAACACCGCCTCCTTTGCATACACGCGATAACGCTATATAGGCAAAGGGATGGAATGATCCCCTAAATCTCATCTTTGGCGTCCTCCCCAATGTTTCGTGTGGCACCGACTACTCGATTTGATTAGAAAAACCATTCACTTATATAACTCTATTTTTCATTCTCAAACATGAATTATCAACTCATCCACCCACTCCTTAAGAGGAAAACAAACATGCAACATATGGCCACACCCAATCCAATTAAAAACTAAGCCATTCATCCCAATTCATGCAATCACTTACACCAAACTTTTTCCAAATTGTCTCAAAGAGAGTATCACGACATATGAAATAGTTTCATACATGGCATATTAACGTTTGAATTCAAATTGGAAAGAAATTAAAACATGCCAATCCAACATCAAGAAATTTGATACCAAAATGATAATCCGAAAAAATTGCATGACATGAAAGCATGTAGGGACTACATAAAGCAAGCGGCGTATGGACAAGGAGGCCAAATATGATATGCAATGAAGTTCATGGGACGAGGGCAAAATGGAGGTATCTCAAAAAAAATTTTAAGCTACCAACAAAATCCTAACAATCTAGAGATTCTAACACTCTCCCCCAACTTAAAATAACATTGTCCGTAATGTTGGAAGAGTATTAGATCTCGACAAAAGATCCTAGAAAAGAAAAGAAAAGAAAAGCACATGAAAACACTAAAATAAAACATTTATTTATTTACACTAATGGAAAGAACACACCGTGGCAAATGGCGGATCCAAAATTTCCATCGACGGTGGCAATTGTTCCAACGCTCCTTTTATTTCCTCCGCCAATGCTCCTCGGCCAAACATGGCAATGGCGGCCACATACACAACCCCAAGCATCTCCTCAAAGGATGTAACTATATAAGGAAGGAGACGGGTTGTGTAAGAGAGAGATGGGGACACATTCCCAAAAAAAGACATCCACACATAATCATCAATATAAAATATGGAATGAAAAGCATAATGAATGTGTGAGAAAACTCCTTGGATGGTTGAATATGAGGTGGTTTGTATCTCATTCCCGCGGCATTCAATATCAATCGGGGGAGGAAGAGGCATCTCCATAGAAACTACCGAAGGAGAGGGAAGCTCGGGGTCCATGATAGCATGCGGTATAGACTCACCCTCGCTTGCCTCTTCTTCGGGCTCATCAACACAAGCACAATCCTCCGCACCCACTTCGCTCCCAAGTGTGCACGCGATCGGCTCCTCTATCTCCACCATGTCAACAACCACTTCTTTAACAACTAATTGACACGGTCCAGCAGAAATAGGAGATGCCGCCATGACAATTTCCTTCACCGGCTCAACCAACTCCTCCATGCTAACACTTGGTTCCTCAACTATTACTTGGCATGGGGCACTCAATTCTTCAACTACCGGTGGGGTGAGATCCACAAAAACTTCTTCATTCGGGGCTTGGTGGACCAAAACTTCATGGCTTGGCTCATTTGGAGTCACAGCCAATGTGTAATCTTTCTCCTTATATGACTCCAAATAACACCAAGCCGCATTCTCATCCATGTCTAAAAAGTGGCAGTTGTTCAACGAATCCACAAAATCCTGTGTCTCCGGAAGCAGACCCTCCAAGAAGAATCCAAGAAGACGCACACTATCAAATCCATGCTGTGGACAACTGTACACTAACTCTGAGAAACGCGTCCAAGCCTAAAAAAAGTCTCACCGCTGCGCTGAGCAAAGTTCACCATTCTTCCTTGCCATGTTTTGGTCCTGTAAGATGGAAAAAACTTCATACAAAACTTTTGCTTTAGTACAGGACAAGATGGAATAAGATGTGGGAGATAAACTTTAAACCATTTTAATGCACTACCATCCAAAGAATAGGGAAAGAATTTAAGATAAAACTTTTCAGCACATGTGTTCCCATCAAAATGAAGCTTGCAAGCACTCTCAAACTTCTTAATATGTAGGTAGGGGCTCTCCGCATCCTTACCAAGGAATCTTGGTAGGGATTTGGTCACCCGCATGTCAAACCTAAGAGAGTTTGAAGTACTTGCCATGTTTGAAAAACAAAACAAAAACAAACAATCAAAAAGACTCAAAAAGCGTAAAATAAATAAGGATGAACAATAAGTGAAAGATGAAGAATCGAAAAGACTCACACTAAGATATAGTAGTATCACACTAAACTTTCAAAATAAATCGAAAAATGCGAATAATAGAAACCGTTGTCCCATGCAACGACGCCAATTGGTTGTGACGGGAGGACGCGCAAGGAGCACGCCTTCCACTCCCAAGTGTAGGAGTGTGAATGCAATAAAAATAACCGGTGAGTATCGGGTCGGATCACATGGACAAGTCGTTCTATATTCACAAAATTGATCGATAAAGAAAAATAAAGTGTGTTACAACCACCTCGCTAACGGTGGGAAAGTATGGGGAAAATGTGTGTTGAATCTACAATTCTAACCTACGCACTAGGGGTGGAGAGCCGAATCGGCAAGCAACGAGGAGGACTCATGTGGTGTGTGTGAATGAGGCCGTGGGCGTGGGAATTCATCCCAAATATAACTCAATTGATCTCCCGGCTAAGGGACGATCAATCGGAGGATGCAGCATTTCATCGATTGTGTGGGGTGCAATAAGTAATGAATGAAACTCATATGAGTAATAATCAATTAAGCACATTAAAGAGGGTCCACTAGGATAAGCCTCTCTTTGGATTTCCCCTTAGGGTTCCAATAAACAAACCTACTCAAAGCTTCATCCAAAAATTAGAAAGTGAAAATGTACTAGAGATAAAATCACAACCCAAGCAACAACAATCACAAAACACAATCACACAAGAGAGATTTGGACATTTATAATGAAAAAGGAGAAGTTTTTACTCAAAATCTATCATCCAATTACAATACAAAAACCTAAATCAAAATACACAAGAGAATGGAGAGATTTCACCCAAGTGTCACTCCTAGATGAGTTCTTCCACTCCCAAATGACTCCTCCAAGCTCCAAGCTTCATCATCCTCCCCCCATGGCCTCCAAGCTCCCTTCCAAGCCCTAAAAATAAAAATAAAAATCAAGAAGAAGCCTCTGAAAATTCGCCCAGGCGAAAAAATACCCCAGTTAATGGGCTGCGAGTCGGGCTTATCTTCAAAACCAGCAGCCCGACTTGACTTGCGCGCGTCTGCTGCGAAAACGCGGAACGGGCCGGCCGCTGGGCCGGCCCGCTTTCATTTCTTTTTTTAAATTTATTTGTTTTTTGAATACCGACAGCGGCCCGCTCGTTTTCGAGCTGGCTGAAGCCCGCAATAACATGCGGGGCACGCGCAAAGCACGTGCCCTTGCTTGCCAGCGCGCTCTGTTTTAAATTATTTTTTAATTTTTTTAAAAAACTTAACGAATGCAGCGTCCGGCTCCAAGAGCGGGCCGCGAGATTGGGCCGGCCCAAAAGCTGATTTTATATATTTTTTAAAATTTTTCTTTTTTCAAAATTCCAGAATGAACTTTCTTGCTCCAATAATTCTCCAAAAATAGCTAAAAATCCCAAAAAATTCCAAAAAATTCTGGAAAATCTCCAAGACTTTCAGGAGTACCTGAAAAATAGGAGAAGTGAAAATTAGTTTATAAAACACACATTTTATGTATAAAAAGAGATTACGCGTTAATAATCCAAGATATCACGAAAACACACGTATTAACGCTAAATTAAACATGATATACACATAAAATGCCCAGAAATAGGGGGGAATATGCAATTTATATCCTGAATCATTATTCGAACTAGGCTGGGCTTCCGCCTCAAGCTCGAATGATGTGGGTAATTGTTACGACCTAAAGATCTTGATACTCCGAACCTTCTTCCAAGTTCGCCAGACACCCGGGAAGCCTGCCCATCATCCCTGAAGTCCGCCTCGCTGAACGGGAAGCTCGCCCGTCATCAGGAAAGTCCGCCTCGACTAGTGGGAAGGGCGCACTTCGCCCCGAACCTCGCTAATTGGTCGCCCGCTTCCCTCCAAGCTCGCCAAGCGAACAACCAGTTCGCCCGTCATCCACCGAGAGCGACCAAGTGACTCATGTGCGGCGCCACTCCTCGGACGCACCTCGATGACCATTCGGCCCATCGGACACGAGAAACGACCTTGTATGAGGACGCCACTGACACTTCCGCCGCTCGACAGCCTGACAAAGCACCCCATGGCCGCTACGCCATCTGACCGCTTGGTGCTTTAAGCTCTGACACTCTGACAAAGCACCCCTGGCCGTTGCGCCGTCTGACAAAAGCACGGCTGGCACACACAGCTCTGACATCCTCGGCTGAACCTTCCGCAGTCTGACATGTCAGCTCAGCACACCAGGTCAGCCCTATCTAACCACATCCATCAGCTATAAATACCCATCCACCTCCATCAAGAGAGGTGTTGAGTAATTAATTTTCATACTCACACACACACACACACAAGAGCAAATATCGTCCATATATTTGTTCTTCCACCCAAGCTCGCCACGTAAGGTCGGCCTGCATTTAGCTCGGCCTACGTGTCCGACCCACTTTTCTACGCCCTAATTCTGACTTAGGCATCGGAGAGGCTTCGGGTTGGAACCCAACCCAGCCTTCCTGACGAGCTGCTCTGTGCGCAGGTTGGCTCTTCCAAGTTGCGAGCAACTGGCGACCTACTCGATGGGAGCGGCGGACTTGCAGGATCGATCCGGAGATCGACCTACGAAGGGCGCCAAGCCTCGCCACCCCCCTCATTACTTGTAAACGTCCTACCCAATCATCCCTCAACTTGTAACCACCGTGCCCTTGGTTCTCCATCTAAACAAATTCATTGTACGCGGATCTTACCCCGCAACAGTAGTTATCTTATTAATTAATTCCTACAGCCAATCATACAGAAGGACACTCAGACCCGGGTCTGATATGCATTATTATTCTTCTCTGGACGCCAGAGGAATCGTTGTCCATGGAAAAGTAGTAACAGCATACACATCGGCTTCATCATAATTGCCCACGGGAGCAGACGGAGCAAATGATGAATGAGCGGTCGCAATCCTCAAAAGGGAAAATGACAGTGTAACGTCACAGCAAAACCAAACAAACAGACACAAGTTGGGCTCAATCCTCGTGGGTGGGTCCTGCTCGGCGCAACCGAGGGGGTGTCTGCGTGACGTCCGATGTCCGCCGCTTCTCCTTGGCCCGTACGTGGCTCATCCGAGAGCTTATTGGGCACCCACTGCTGCTGCCAGTATACGATTACTTGGCTGCCACTCAGGTCTCAGTTTCTTTATAATGTTTAGCTCAGCTCTCAGCCAAGTTAAGGAGAACAAAAGCAGAGCCAACGTGAGCCACCATCACTCTCAATCTGATATTCATCTTTGCTTTCTAGATAGAGGCGTCCTTGTCTCTGGAAATGCAATTATAGGCACACCTCGTGGGCTTAGCGTAGCGCGTGGGTACTGTTGGGCCCAACTGCGGGTGGAAGAAGACCGCGATCACGTCGATTCCCTTTTGCTGATGTGTGGGATATTCTGCTCGTCGATTCCTGGAAACAAGCATATTCGCTGAAGACGATAAATTTACCGTGTGACTACAATACCCACTGTTTTGGTCTCTGTCTTTGAGAGATGATATTGATCTCCTCTGTGTGTGGTGTGTGGGTGGGTGTGTGTTTTCAAGGAATTTACGCAGTCTGTAAGTTGAAATAAATCAGATTTCGTGTATTCAACCCACACCTGCAAGCGTTCGGGATGCGTTTCATGAACTGGCCCATCGTCCCTCCTTTCTTATAGGCCTTCGGCCCCAAAAGATAAATGGGGTCCTACACATTATTATTTATTAGTAGAAGCTAGTGCCTAATTAAATTACTTTTCTACCCTTTATGTTTTCTCCTCACAACCCTAACTCCTCTTCCATCGCCTCCCACTTCCACCTCTGCCGCCGCCGCTGGCACCCCATCCCTAACTAACTAAGGGTGGCTGAATCCTATATGTCATTCAGTACTTAGACATTCATCATGTAAATAACAATGCAAACACGCAAAACCCAAAAACGACACACAAAACTTGGTAAACAGTTCGGTGCGCACACCTACGTCTGCGGGGCCACGCCCAGAAAGTTCAGATTACTCTACTATATCAAATAACGATTACAATCACTAATATCGCATTTCTATTAAGAGGAACACCCTCCCCCTCAATACAAACCACAATGAGGTCCCACCCGAGGACGGTCCGCCGCATATAACGTCTATGCGCATGACCGGTCTCGGAGGGCGAGGAACGTCTTGTTCGACATTCTGGGGCGGGTTCGGCCTCCGTGCTCCCGGGGAGCTCTCTCTTCTCGAGCTGGTCTTCTCCCATCGACGAACGCTCGGAAATGGCCTTCTTGGATCAGCCGTTCAATCTCCCTCTTCAAAGTAAAGCATTCGTCGGTATCGTGACCGTGGTCACGGTGATATTGACAGTACTTTTGCAGATCCCTCGTGGCTGGGTTCGACCTCATCCACTGAGGTAGGTCTTGGAGAAGTCCGACCCTTGTCGCAGCGACCAACACCTCGATCATAGGGGCGTTGATCTGTGTATACTGGGCCCGATGCGGTCTCTCTAGCCTTTGGGCCCGCCCGCGGGGGCTCTCTAGCAGCGGCAAACTCCCGCACTGGGCCTGGGCGATCTTGCGGCTGGTGGCCCTCTGGGTCACGCTTCTGCTGGCCCGATTGGTCGCTACCTCGGGGTCGGTCCTCCTGTCTCATTCGAAAGTTAGGCCGATGCTCACTGCGGGGCGCCCCTGATCTGGCGACCTCCCTCCTCGTTCTCAGGGCTTCCTCGCTTAGCATGAACTTCTCCGCTCGAATAACAAGCGCATCAAAGTCGGCCGGCGGGTCTTGGAGGAGAGATTTGTGGAGACTCCAGCTGATCAGTCCCTTCTTGAAGGCCGCCATGGGGAGCTCGTCCCCGCAGATCGTCACACCGAGCCTCTCCTCTTGGAAGTGGTGCAAGAACTTCCGGATGGTCTCTCCCTCCTTCTGGACAATCGAGAATAGATAGTCCGAGGGCTTCCTCCTTATCCGCCCCCACACGGAATTGCTGGCAGAATTTGTGAGATAGTTCGTCAAAGGATTCGATGGTCCGGGTGGGCAGACCGTTATACCACTCTAGGGCCAACTTTGAGTAAGGCCCGACATAGGAGCACGTCGTCTGCGCCCTGGATCTCCATTTCCCCCTGTACCTCTGCACATGCTCGAGGAGGTTTCCCGTGCCATCATAGAGCTCAAGCTTGAACCAAATTGTATCTGGGAAGAAGTCACCCATCTGGCCAATGGGTTAGCCTCCTCGGGGTAGGGAGCACGCCCGGGCGACCTTCGGAGGTCATGATGTCCGTCTCGGCCCTCATGCCAACCTTCAGACCTACCTACTGAGCCACCTCGATGCTCAGGGGCATGTCCTTCCCATCTCTCGGTGGACTTACTCTGATTGTGGCTTGGTTGACGTCGATCATCACGCCCCGGAGATCGACGAGACTGTCGGAGTGGGCACCTCCTGAGTGGCGGGGAACCTGCTGATGGCAGACTAAGCGTGTTCCTGCACCGTAGACCGTGGTTTGATGCCTCCGGGATCTCGTAATTCTCCCTCCAAAGCCTCTCGCGCTCAGCGATGATGAATCAGAGGTGTCGCCGGGTCGCTTCTTCGTCTAGACGCGCTTGTCGAGCGGCGTCTGCCTCATCCTCCATGCACCTGTGTTGGACAGCATCTTCTTCGTCATGCCGCCACTACCGAGCGGCCTTTGCTTCTTCATCGAGGAGCTTTTGCTGGGCAGCTATTTCTTCGGTGAGCTCTCTTCGCTGGGAGACCGCTTCTTCTTTGAACTGAGGATGAAAGTTTCACCTCAGGTTCGGGGGCTCAGATGGGCCTGGGGGTGCCCCGCCTCTGGCCGCCTCGAAATCGTTCATCATCTTGACGAAGGAGTCGAACCTTTGTTGGAGAGCACGGGCCGAGGCCTGAATGGTCTCAGCCATCCCCTCAGGGGGTAGGTCCGTAGAGGGAGTCCTCCTGTGAGAGTGTGACTCCTCATCCATGGGTTCTTTGCCCCGGGTGGGACTGCGATTGATGGGTATGTACTTTAACATGGGTGTGACCCTTCGTTCCCACAGACGGGGCCAATTGTTGCAGGATAAGTTCTGCGTACAATAAATTTGTATTGAAGTGGAACCAAGGGCACGGTGGTTACAAGTTGGGGTGATTGGGTAGGCCGTTTACAAGTGGTGAGAGGATGTCGAGGCTGGGCGCACTCCGTGGGTCGATCTCTGGATCAATCCTGCTATGTCGCCGCTTGTTCACCGATTTTCTTGAGTAGGTCGCCGGTTGCTCGCTTCTTGGACAAGCACACATGCTCAAAGAGCAGCTCGTCAGAAAGGCCGGGTTGGGTTTCAACCCTTAGCCTCTCCGATGCCTAAATCAGAATTAAGACTTGTAAATGTGGGCCGGACACGTAGGTCGAGCTAGAAGTAGGTAGACCTTACGTGGTGAGCTTAGATGGAAGAACAAATATATGGACGATATTTGTTCTTGTGTGTGAGAGTGAGTTTGAGAATCAATTAGCCAACCTTTTTCTCGGTGGAAGTGGGGGGGGGGGGGGTATTTATAGCTGAAGGAGGCGGTTAGGTAGGGCTGAGCAGGCGTGCTGAGCTGGCGTGTCAGACTGCGGAAGGTTCGGCCGAGTATGTCAGAACTGTGCGTGTCAGCCATGCTTTTGTCAGACGGCGTAACGACCAAGGGGTGCTTTGTCAGAGTGTCAGAGAGTCAGAGCCGAAAGCATCCGGCGGTCAGACGGCGCAGCGGCCAGAGGGTGCTTTGTCAGGCTATCGAGCGACGCAAGTGTCAGTGGCGTTCTCGTACAAGGACGTTTGTCGTGTTCGATGAGCTGAAGGGTCATCGGAGTGCGTCCAAGGAGTGAGGCCGCACATTGGTCGCTTGGTTGCTCCTGGAGGACAACGGGCGAGCTGGTTGCTCGACCGGCGAGCTTGGAGGGGAGTAGACGACCTGTCGGCAAGGTTGGGGGCGAAGTGCGACCTTCCTGTCTGGCGAGATGGACTTCATGGGTGGCGAGCGGGCTAAGAGGAGAACAGGCGGCCAACCGACGAGGTTGGAAAGAAGCGCGCCCTTCCAGCTAGTCGAAGCGGAATTCACGGCTGTCGGACGAGATTACCGTGTGACTGGCGCATTTGGAGGGGTCCCTTTTTTTTAAATAAATTAATTCCTACAACCAATCAGATAGCAGATACTCGGACCCGGGTCTGATCTGCGTTATTCCTATCTGGACGCCAGAGGAGTCATTGTCCATGGAAAAGCAGTGGCAGTATACACCTCGGCTTCATTATATTTGCCCACGGGAACAAACGAAGACAGCAAATGATGAGCGGTCGCAATCCTCAAAAAGAGAAGGGAAAATGACGTACAAACACAAGTTGGGCTTTTAGCCTCGTGGGTGGGCCCTGCTCGGTGCAACGGAGGGGATTTCTGCGTGACGTCCGATGGCCGCCGCTTCTCCCTGGCCCGTGGCTCATCAGGGCGCTTAATGGCCACCCACTCCTGCTGCCAGTGTAGTAGTACTTGGCTGCCACTGAGGTCGCAGGGGCAAACAATAATTCATCCTCCCAGTCTTAGTCTACCTCGCAGCGAAGTTATGAATCTGTCTTCTAATAATCCCATCAGTAGCTTCATTATAATTGCCCACAAGAGCAAATAAAACAAATGGTGTTGAAAAAAAAACTTACATGTCCAAAAAGAAGATAAAGACGGAAGTTTCTTTATGATGTTAGCTCAGCCCTCAGCCAAGTTGCGGAGAACAAAAGCAGAGCCAACGTGAGCCACCATCACTCTCATTCATCTTTGCGTTCTAGAGGCGTCCTTGTCTCTGGAAATGCAATAATAGAGCACACCTCGCGGGCTTAGCGTAGCGCGTGGGTACTGTTGGGCCCAACTGCGGGTGGAAGACGACAAGGCCGAGGGTTGTTGTTTGATGCCCACATGACGTCCAGTGGCCGCCGCTTCTCCGCGGCCCCTGGCTCTCTACAGGTCTCGCTTGGCACCCACCACCTCTTATTCGCCACCTCTTATGCTCCACTTGCAGCCAAGTACATGATTATGACCGCGATCACGTTGCTTCTCTTTTGCTGATGTGTGGGATATTCTGCTCATCGATTCCTGGAACCAAGCATATTCGCTGAAGACGATAAATTTACCCACTGTTGCAGTGTGTTTCTGCTATTTTTCGCACAACACATTAATAGTATGGAGGGTGCGTGGTCAACGCGGTCAAAGAGGGGACGCGCGGGACCCCCGAGTTGTCGTGGCTGACGCTCGAGACGGAGATGACCGGTGGGGTCGACCGACGGCGCGTTCGCTCGAGCGAAAAGGCGCGGCTCCGTTCTTTGGCGGGCCGAGGGGTAGCCTCGGCGAGATGACAGCCTTCGGGATCGGTTGAAGGCAGAGTCGCTCGCAGCGGGGCGCGCGGATCCTCGCGTCGGCTCGGTGAGGGGTAGCCTCGGTAGAGCGACGTCCTCGTGACGGAGGAGACGAACGAGGTCGGGGACGAGGGCGCTCGGCTCCGGCTGGAAGGATGCCGAGGGGTAGCCTCGGCGTCGCTGGAACTCCTGGAGGTGACGGAGGAGACGAACGAGGTCGGGGACGAGGGCGCTCGGCTCCGGCTGGAAGGATGCCGAGGGGTAGCCTCGACGTCGCTGGAACTCCTGGACCTGAATAGACGAGAGAGCTCGTCAGGGGGGTCGGACCTTGGTTCCGACCGAAGCCCCTCCGATGCCAAAGTCAGATCTGGCCTGATAAGTGCTCGGTGGGATCGAGTATGGCTCGCGGAGAGACCGATACTCGAGTCCTCAGGCCGAGCTTTGGAGGAGAAATATTCAAGGTGGAAGAAGGTGTAAGATGGGAGTATGAGGTACCTCCGTTGTAGGTGGTGAAGATCCGGCCTCCTCCAAATGATGCCCGCCCCCTCCTTATATAGATGAACCATGCTCATCATGTGCCATAATGTGACATCATGGCCGCCATTCATGGGGTCGTGCAAATGGGGAAGGGTTGACCCCCTCTAATTGCGCCCACTTGATGACGCCATGAAGGTGGAGTCATGGCCCTGAGTGATTGCCATAATTGGCGGGCCATGAAGGCTGGAGTAATGGGCATTGCGGTTGCCATAATAGGCAGGCCATAATGGCGGGGGAATGATGGCCATTAAGCCTGGCCATGGAGTCGGTTGCCATATTTGGCGAGCCATGAAGGTGGCTGCCATAATTGGCGGTTCATGATGGCACGGGGCGGCTGCCATAAATGGCGAAGGCTTCCTTGATTTGGGCTCCGATTTCCTCCGCTACAGAAGCGGGCAATCTCTTGGGCCTTCGTCGTGGGTGGAGAAACGCGACCCGCCCCTAAGATCCTTGGGCCGGAGCCCGCGGCCGTAGTTTGGCTGGTTGACTGGTCGTGGTTGACTTGGCTCCTCCGGACCCGGTCAAAATAGTCGTAACAATTGCCCCCATCTTCTGAGCTCTACCATTGTTGAGGTGGAGGTCGGGAGATGTAGTATAATAGGGAAGAAGTTGCTCTTTCTGTAGAATTTGGTCCGTCCTTCGGAGTTGGCTAGTGACGGTAGATCGTCGGTCCGAGATTCGTTCGGTGGCGAGGGGAGTTGCCCCTCGGCTTACGGCCGACGAAGGAGATTTGTTCGGTGGCGAGGGGAGTTGCCCCTCGGCTTACGGCCGACGAAGGAGATTTGTTCGGTGGCGAGGGGAGTTACCCCTCGGCTTACGGCTGACGAAGGAGATCCACTCGGTGGCGAGGGGAGTTGCCCCTCGGCTTACGGCCGACGAAGGAGATCCGCTCGGTGGCGAGGTGAGTTGCCCCTCGGCTTACGGCCGGCAAAGGAGATTCGTTCGGTGGCGAGGGGAGTTGCCCCTCGGCTTACGGCCGACGAAGGAGTGCTCGGCCTACTGGGGGGGTTGCCCCCAGCTCTTTGACCGATCCGTTCGTTCGGTTGCGAGGGGAGTTGCCCCTCGGCTTATGGCCGACGAAGGAGATCCGCTCGGTGGCGAGTTGAGTTGCCCCTCGGCTTACGGCTGGCAAAGGAGATTCGTTCGGTGGCGAGGGGAGTTGCCCCTCGGCTTACGACCGACGAAGGAGTGCTCGGCCTACTGGGGGGTTGCCCCCAGCTCTTTGACCGATCCGTTCGTTCGGTTGCGAGGGGAGTTGCCCCTCGGCTTATGGCCGATGAAGGAGATCCGCTCGGTGGCGAGTTGAGTTGCCCCTCGGCTTACGGCTGTTAAAGGAGATCCGCCCGGTGGCGAGGGGAGTTGCCCCTCGGCTTACGGCCGACGAAGGAGATCCGCTCGGTGGCGAGGTGAGTTGCCCCTCGGCTTGCAACCGGCGAATGAGATCCGCCCGGTGGCGAGGGGAGTTGCCCCTCGGCTTACGGCTGGCAAAGGAGATCCGCCCGGTGGCGAGGGGAGTTGCCCCTCGGCTTACGGACGGCGAAAAGGGTGAGGACCTTGTGAAGCCTTTCGAAGATTCCATGGTGGCGCTCTGCCATTGCTTCGTCCAGATCGGTGGATGCAGGAGTTGTTCGGCAAGCGGGGACCCAGCAGCACGGTCGGAGGAGCGATCTGGGTGCTTGAACTCGGACGGGGGTGCTTCGGCCAGATCGGCTTGGCCAGGATGAGGACGACTTTGAGACAAGGTGGCTCGGAGGCTTGGAAGGGTGGTCCGACTCGTCTGGACCGGTCGGCCTCCTCTGGGGTCGGCCTCGGTCTCGGCCTGAACTGGTCGGCCTCGATCGGAGGAGCTGCTTGGTTGCTCGAACTCAGTCGGTGGTGCTTCGGCCAAACGGCTCGGCCATGGTCGGAGGAGCGGTCTGGATGCTCGACTGGTTCAACAGCTCCATCGCAGTGGGGATAACTTTGTAAGCTCGACGATGTGGTTTGGCGTTGAAACTCAGATACTTGGCAAGGCGATCGGACTTGTCTGGTCGGCCTCCTCCTGGGTCGGTTGAACTGGTGTGGTCGGCCTCCTCTTGGATGGGTCGGCCTCGTCTAGACACAGCTCTAGTTCTATTTCCAAATTCAGCTCCAGCTCCAGCTATAGCTTTTGTCTGGACCGCATCTCCCGCTCCGGCTCCAGCTTTGTCTGGATCCTAGCTTCTGCTCCAGCTCCAGCTCTGGCTTTTGTCTGGATCCTAGCTTCTGCTCCAGTTCCAGCTCCGGCTCCGGCTCCATCTTTTGTCTGGATCCTTGCTCCTGCTCCAGCTCCTGCTCTCGCTCCGGCTCCCGCTTTTGTCTGTTTGGCGGTATGACCAAGGTAGCTCGGCAAGGGCGGCACAGTGATGGGAGCTCAGCCCATATGCTTGGCGATGGCAGCACGGTGTTGGTATGGCGGACGTCGAGACAATGGCCAGAGATGGTGGTAGGGCCATCGATGAAGGCCGAGTCGGGGCTAAGCCCGACGCCTGCGAGGGTCGTCGGTGCTGTCTCTTGTCTGAACTCGATCGAGATCTCATTCTCCTTGGCGACCTTGCCAGGCCACTCGTAGCCCCGCGTCTTCCTGGCCCGTCCCCGGATCTAGACGCACTCCTTGCGCCTCTCCCTCAAGTTGGCCGAGGCCGCAATGCCGGTCGTCGTGTGCTCCGGCGTTGTCGCGACCATGGCAGCCTTATCTATAAGCTTTTTGTGAGACATTTGTTGAAACCGGAGGATGTGGCTTTTTATCACCATCTCGCAAGAAGTTTAAGAGAGGAGAATTATTAGGGAAGCTCTTGTAGTTGTCTGAAAGCGCACAATTAATTAGCAAGGGGGAAGAGGACAGTTTGACCTTTTTGCTGGGTCGGCTTCCTCAGGGGTCGGCCTCGGCCTCAGCCTGCACTGGTCAGCCTCGGCCTCGGCCTGGACTGGTCGGCCTCCTCTGAGGTCGGCCTCGGCCTCGGCCTGAACTGGTCGGCCTCCTCAGGGGTCGGCCTCGGCCTCGGCCTGAACTGGTCAGCCTCGGCCTCGGCCTGGACTGGTCAGCCTCCTCAGGGGTCGGCCTCGGCCTCAGCCTGCACTGGTCAGCCTCGGCCTCGGCCTGGACTGGTCGGCCTCCTCTGAGGTCGGCCTCGGCCTCGGCCTGAACTGGTCAGCCTCGGCCTCGGCCTGAACTGGTCGGCCTCGTCTGGGGTCGGCCTCGGCCTGGACTGGTCGGCCTCCTCTGGGGTCGGCCTCGGCCTCGGCCTGAACTGGTCAGCCTCGGCCTCGGCCTGAACTGGTCGGCCTCGTCTGGGGTCGGCCTCGGCCTGGACTGGTCGGCCTCGGCCTCGTCCTGGACTGGTCGGCCTCCTCAGGGGTCGGCCTCGGCCTGGACTGGCCGGCCTCCTCTGGGGTCGGCCTCGGCCTGAACTGGTCGGCCTCCTCAGGGGTCGGCCTCGGCCTCGGCCTGAACTGGTCAGCCTCGGCCTCGGCCTAGACTGGTCGGCCTCCTCAGGGGTCGGCCTCGGCCTCAGCCTGCACTGGTCAGCCTCCTCACGGGTCGGCCTCGGCCTCGGCCTGAACTGGTCAGCCTCGGCCTCGGCCTCGGCCTGGACTGGTCGGCCTCCTCAGGGGTCGGCCTCGGCCTCAGCCTGCACTGGTCAGCCTCGGCCTCGGCCTGGACTGGTCGGCCTCCTCTTGGCGATGAGACGGTCACGAACATTAGGATGCATGTTGAGGTGCAGATGTCGGAGCGACGTTCGGCTTCTTTGAGGAGAGGCGGGCTCAGATTCGGCTCTCCCCTTTCATGGAGATGGAGGAAAAACGGACAAAGGGGTCAAGGTCGGAAGAGGAGCAATGTTCGACGTATCGCTCGGGATCAGACCCGGTGGCGATGACGAGAATCAAATCGAGCTGCTCACTTTTGAGAGGAAAAGGGGAACGATCTGGTGCGAATTCTCCAGCCCAACGCTAGTCTTCTGCTCCGCCCACAGCATCAATCTTGGATCGCGAGAGGGGGAATCCCATCTAGTCTTTACAGGGAGACGGGTTTTAGATCATGGAATGAGTCGCTACCGATGCGGTTGACGTCGTAGGTGTCGACTCGGTTCCCACAGACGGCGCCAAATGTTTCTGCTATTTTTCGCAGAACACATTAATAGTTTGGAGGGTGCGTGGTCAACGCGGTCAAAGAGGGGACGCGCGGGACCCCCGAGTTGTCGTGGCTGTCGCTCGAGACGGAGATGACCGGTGGGGTCGACCGACGGCGCGTTCGCTCGAGTGAAAAGGCGCGGCTCCGTTCTTTGGCGGGCCGAGGGGTAGCCTCGGCGAGATGACAGCCTCCGGGATCGGTTGAAGGCAGAGTCGCTCGCAGCGGGGCGCGCGGATCCTCGCGTCGGCTCGGTGAGGGGTAGCCTCGGCAGAGCGACGTCCTCGTGACGGAGGAGACGAACGAGGTCGGGGACGAGGGCGCTCGGCTCCGGCTGGAAGGATGCCGAGGGGTAGCCTCGGCGTCGCTGGAACTCCTGGAGGTGACGGAGGAGACGAACGAGGTCGGGGACGAGGGCGCTCGGCTCCGGCTGGAAGGATGCCGAGGGGTAGCCTCGGCGTCGCTGGAACTCCTGGACCTGAATAGATGAGAGAGCTCGTCAGGGGGGTCGGACCTTGGTTCCGACCGAAGCCCCTCCGATGCCAAAGTCAGATCTGGCCTGATAAGTGCTCGGTGGGATCGAGTATGGCTCGCGGAGAGACCGATACTCGAGTCCTCGGGCCGAGCTTTGGAGGAGAAATATTCAAGGTGGAAGAAGGTGTAAGATGGGAGTATGAGGTACCTCCGTTGTAGGTGGTGAAGATCCGGCCTCCTCCAAATGACGCCCGCCCCCTCCTTATATAGATGAACCATGCTCATCATGTGCCATAATGTGACATCATGGCCGCCATTCATGGGGTCGTGCAAATGGGGAAGGGTTGACCCCCTCTAATTGCGCCCACTTGATGACGCCATGAAGGTGGAGTCATGGCCCTGAGTGATTGCCATAATTGGCGGGCCATGAAGGCTGGAGTAATGGGCATTGCGGTTGCCATAATTGGCAGGCCATAATGGCGGGGGAATGATGGCCATTAAGCCTGGCCATGGAGTCGGTTGCCATATTTGGCGAGCCATGAAGGTGGCTGCCATAATTGGCGGTTCATGATGGCACGGGGCGGCTGCCATAAATGGCGAAGGCTTCCTTGATTTGGGCCCCGATTTCCTCCGCTACAGAAGCGGGCAATCTCTTGGGCCATCGTCGTGGGTGGAGAAACGCGACCCGCCCGTAAGATCCTTGGGCCGGAGCCCGCGGCCGTAGTTTGGCTGGTTGACTGGTCGTGGTTGACTTGGCTCCTCCGGACCCGGTCAAAATAGTCGTAACACAGTGTATGTCTTTGAGTGATGATATTGATCTCCATTGCGGGGTGACAGTCGTTTTGTGCATGTCTGTAGTTCCGGGATCTACGCAGTCTGCAAAGTGAAATAGATCAGATTTCGTGTATTTCACCCCCACAACCTGCAAGCGTTCGGGATGCGTTTCGTGAGCTGGCCCGTCTTTTTTAGGCTTTCGGCCCAAAATGATAATTGGAGTTCTGCCCATTATGTATTTTTTAGGGCCTGTTCTTTTGTAGGAAAGTATAATTGGGGAAAGTTGAGAAGTGTGGATTCTGATGAGAGAGAATTTTGGTGTAGTGTGTTATTTTGTTGAAAAGTGGGGTTGGATTGTGGAGTTGGAAAGTTGATGTGGGACCCACTCCGTGTAGTGTGTTCTTTTGGTTGAAGAAAGTTGGTTGAATAAAGTGTTGTGGGGCCCACCTCACTCTATTTATACCTAAACTAAATAATTAAAGCTAAATAAATTAATTAATATAACACGTATTTAATACTAAGTATAATTAAATAGATATGAAATTTGTAATCAAGTGTTTGTATATCAAGGGGCCCACCCCCAATCACGCGTTGTGCTGGGAAAAACGAAAAAACAAAACAACCCTTCATTCTGATTGGGCGCGGGCTTTGGGAATAGCCTGTAATCCGACCATTTCGTGGAGGGAACGAAAATGAGTTTGGGATTCTCGTTTTGCCCTCCACATCATACTTTCCCACCAAAAAAAGATCCGGCGAAAAGAACAGACCTCCGTCCGTCAGCTTGGAATCCGAGTGTCAGAGGATGAATAGTGTTATCCTCGAGTTCTTTCCCCAACTTTAGGTGAAAAGAACAGGCTCTTAGTGACTGTTGTTGATTTCACCGCAAGCATCTCTAAATTCATCGCATTAATGTTTTTGTATTTATTAAAAACCACTCCTATTAGTTTTTTCGCTTTTAATTATCTTTTGGCCCAAAAAGATAATTGGAGTCCTACACATTATTTATTTATTAGTGAGTACTGTTAATATTTTTTATTTATTAAGAACCACTCTTATTTTCAATTTTAACCCCAGCTCTTTCCATCACTCCTCTCCCCTCACCTCACCAACAGCTCATCCCCCTCCTTGCCGCCTCCTTCACCTCAATAAAAATCATTCACCTCCTCGCCACCAACTTGTCGTCGCCGTCGTTCTCGTCCATCGACATCGACGTTGTCGTCATCTTCTACGATAACCAGCGTCACTGTCGTGACCACCACGTTCACTACCATGCCTAACACCCCATACAATTCTTCTACATAGCTGACAGTTAATTGGGGTTATGATACACACACACATACACAAGTCATAACTCGTGCCTCCGCATACGGTTCACTTAAGATTTTCCATCGCCAAATCTTTGTTCCCAAAAATATTATTTCCACAGAAATAATTTAAAAGAACAAATTAGTGTAAAAATATTTAACGGCACTGGCACCTTCGGCGCAGAACAACAAATTCGGCGCAGGTGCATTCGACGCGGAACAACAAATTTGGCGCGGACGCCTTAGACGCGGAACAACAAATTAGAGTAAAAAATTTTAGCTGGCGCCTTCGACGTAGAACAACAAATTAGCGTAAAAAAATTTAGCGCGTGGAAGAACAAATTCGGCGCAGGCACCTTTGATACGGAACAACAAATTCGGCGCACACGCCTTCGATACGAAACAACAACTTCGGCGCAGACGCCTTTGATACGGCATAACAAATTCGGCGCGGAACAACAAATTAGCGTAAAACAACAAATTCGACGTGAGCGCTTTCGGCGCGGAACAACAAATTAGGGTTAAAAAATCGGCGCTGGCGCTCTAATAATGACGTCATGCGGCGCCTAGTGTGAGTGTATTAATTACGACGTTCTGTTATCCCATTTATTTCTTTTCTTCTTGATGAAGTCAAATGCCGAGATAAATAAGTAAGATTTGAATATGCAACATATAATTCATTGATAATATAACTTTTTCCTATTTTTGTTATAAATATTTGTGAATTAAATATTGTACAGATGGGTTTATAGAAAGATGGCTCAGATTTAATCTTGAGGAATAAACGGTTGAGATGCGATTTTGTGGAATGTTTTGGAGGGAAAAACATTTCTGAGGAAATGAAAGTTTTTTGGAAAATGATAGTTTCTGAGGAAATGAAAATTTTGAGGAATGAAAATTTCTAGGGAATAGCAGAGTGTACGTAATTAATGCATTTGAGAAAAAAACTTTAACTTGCACTTAATGCTGTAGATCGAATGCGGATGCAGATCGAATGATCTCTCCCTCAACACGGGGTCCACCGTCTCTTCGACGCATGTATCAACAAGATGAGAATAATTTCCGGCGCCTAAGGCGCCCGCGCTGATTTTTTACAAGAATATGTTGTTCTGCGCCGGCCCGCGCCGAATTTGTTGTTGTACGCCGAATCCACAAATAGCAGACCTTTTCCCTTATCAGGGAGCAACCTGGGATCAGGGAAGCCACCGGGCCTAGACGATGGGGACCCTATCCGTAAGACCATCGCCAATAGAACAAACCGGAAGCAGGAGCAAGAGAAGGGGATTACCTTGCGAAGTTCGAAGAAGAGAACGTTGAAAGATAGAACGAAGAGGAACTCGCCAACAAGGAGAGAGCAGAAGCCGAATCAGGAAATAAGAGAAAAGAAATCCAACCCCAACGGTTTTATATAGAACGCAACTTCGAATCCAAGCCGTTCAAAGGGGGACGCATGGGGACATCTCGCGGAAGGCGAAATTTCGAATCATGCTCCCTAAACTTAGAGGAATTCCAACCTGACATCACCATGATGGTTTTCATTTAATGTGTCGCTTCGACTGACGCACCCATGAGAACCACATGAATCACATCCCTCGGACCGAACCGTCAAAATCCGAACAGCCCGAGCGATGGGGGCAATTGATACGACCCTCCCAAAACAAGGCTAAGACGGAATAGACCAAGCCCGCGATCCAAGCCCATGGGCTAGGACAGGATTAGGCCCCGGCCTAAAAGCCCCATGAAGGCCTCGAGTCATGGCGGCCCAAGACTGACGTGGAGGGAACCGCTGGCCCTTATAGGTTAAGGTAACAGCTCCCCCAAATTGTGTCCACCTTCATTACCATTCAAGAGCCACATTACGCCCACCTTGCTGACCCATCAAGGGACGATCAAAGCGGCGGATGCTCAGGGCAAGCTGGGGGTAGGATGAGGGGGACGTGGGCGGTTCAATCCCTACAAAAGACCCGAAGATCGAAAGACAAAGGGACTGATTCTGAATACTCTACACTTAGGTATTCTTCCTCCTACAACCTTGTCTTCCACCTCACAATTCTCCTCCGTAGCCCGGCCCGAGGATTCGTGCATCGGTCTCTCCATGAGCTGCAATCGATCCCTCCGGGTATCCCTCAGATCATATCTGACTTAGGCATCAGAGGGGACTTGGTCGAATCCAAGGTCCGACCCCCCCTGACGAGCTTTCTCGGCTGCGCAGGTCAAGGAGACACCACCCCGTTGAAGCTACCCTTCGGCGCTCTATCCACCGGAGCCGAGCAATCCCGACCCCGTGCTTGTTTGCCTCCCCACTCAAGGAGGTCGTCGTTCTACCAAAGCTGCCCTTCGAGATTCAGACGCACAGATCCGTGCATTTTCGACCGATCAAACATGCCGCTATCCGATCTCGGAGGACGCACGTATCTCATGCGACCACGTTGGCCTCCGACCCTCGAGACTACCGAATTGTGGTGAGAAAACACCTCGAAACACATATATTATAAACATCAAAGCTTATATTAGAATGTATATTTATGAGTTGGACTTGGTAGGCCCACCGAGATTTTTTAATGCAAATACGAAGTTGTTGGTTACTTATATGTAATGGCTTAGACGATGCACAATAAAACGAAAAAAATTTATTAATATGAATGCTTGGGAGGTAACAATCTAAACAGTAGGACCATGTAACATGTCAATCATTAAAAAATGCGAAATTAATTAGGTACAATTACAGTAACATTACTTGATATTATAGTAGTTTCTATAAAATTGAATTGTAATAGGTCGTATCTACTAAAGGAGCAGAATTTAGTTTTGATTTAAAATGTAGCAGGTTAATGTGGAGGTTGACGTGCAAACCTAAAATTAATAAAACATATGGTAGTATGCACAAAAGTATGCTAGTTTTGAACCTGCAACCTACACTTAACCAGCAAGACACCCTAACAAACTGAGCCAACGTGCTACTTATTATCATTGTGATCGAATTATAATATAAAGAGTAAACTAAGGGGGCTTGTGGGGGTCAGCCTGAGGGGGGGCCATTTTGGCTCTGCCAATGCATGTGATGCCACATGAGACAACCTCATCAAAAAAACCTAAAACCAAGAATACCCAAAACCCACCCCCCAATCAAAACACCCCAAAACCCCCAAGACAATACCCACACTCACACCCACTCTTCCAATTTTTATCTGGTTTTGTGCCCACCGAAACACCCACGTGGGTCTCACATCCTGAGTGTGTGGGTTGATTTTTAGGGGGGGTGTCCGTGCACGGGTTATTTCTAGTACATGTACAATTACGGAATATGTCAAAGCCGCTCTTCTCTGCGCTGCAAAATCTCCTCAGCGGATCCTCGTGCCTTTAGACAAATGCTTAACGCATCCTGATTAGCCCTCTTAAATCTACCCACGGATTTCTTTGGTCACAGTCAGTGGCGTAACCAGGAATTATTTTTGCCCTGGGCAAAAATAAAGATAATGTAAAGAATATTTTTTAATGATATGCATGTTACATTAGCATAGGAATCAAAATCTAATCTAATGGCCGAATTTTTTTTATGGTAAATTCATAATTATTGTATGATGATATGTAAGAAATAAAAAATTTCTTTACTTGAAATCAAACACAAAACCTGTGATCTCATACACCATTGTCTTAGACACTGGGCTATAAAGAAATGATGATAGTACAAGAGATGTTTATATAAATAAACGAATATGTAACATGTAAGAAAATGTTGTGAATGGTTATTTAACTGTAGTTGGGTGAGATTCTGGGCTATCCTAGAGATAGGCACATATCATTGTAAACCCATCTTGTATTCTCCCCATTGCCTATAAATAAAGAGCTGGGGGCTCCTCCCCCAATGGTTGATTCATAACACGTTATCAGCACGACTCTAAAAATTTTCTTTTCCACAAAATTTTCTCCGTTCGTTGCGAAGGCGAAGGCGAAGGCTAGACGGGAGATCCACGAGCGCGGTGCAAGGCCTCCTCCATCGAGCGTCGTCATCCGCGTAGGGCTTCGAGCAACCGTCGCTATATCCGGAGGACGGATATAGAGGTAAAAACACTAAAAACGATATTTTTAATCATACGTATGATTACCCCTCCCCTAGATCTCGCAAGATCGATATGTGGATTATTTGTCGCCTTGAAAACGGCGGACTTTTCAGCCCAAAAACTCAATTTTTAGGGTCAAAACCCTAATTTTGATCCCTCCGGCGGCTAGCCGTCGCCGGAAACCCCCCCACCTCGCCGGAAACCCCTCCCCTACCTTGGCCGCATCCCCCTGCAGGGGGGACGGCCCCCACCGCCGCCCCTGCAGGGGGCGGCGGCCCCCTTGGCCGCCTCCCCCTGCAGGGGGGCGGCCCCTGCCGCCCCTCCTGCAGGGGGCGGTGGCCCCCGAGGCCGCGCCCCCCTGCAGGGGGGCGGCCCCGGCCGCTCCCCCTTGCAGGGGGGCGGCCCCCGCGACCGCGCCCCCTGCAGGCGGAGGCGGCGGCGCCGGCCCCCCAATGAAACCCAGCAGAAGAAAAAAAACAAAAAAAACAACAACAGATCTGTGGGCCTGAAGCCCACAGCAGATCTGTGGGCTTCAAGCCCACTGATTCAAAAAACAACAACAACAGATCTGTGGGCCTGAAGCCCACAGCAGATCTGTGGGCTTCAGGCCCACAGATTCAAAAAAAACAGATCTGTGGGCCTGAAGCCCACAGACCTGCTGCGGGCCTCAGGCCCACATTCAGATTTCAAAAAAAGGGGGGGCCTATGGGCCTGAAGCCCATAGACCGCCTGCGGGCTTCAGGCCCGCATGATGGTTTATTTGAAAAAAAAATGGGGAGGCAAAGGCTATGATCAAGCCTCAAAAGCAACTTGCTAGCCTAAAAATTAATTTAAAGGGGCTCAAAGGCAAAATATTCGTGAAAAATCACGGTAAATTACGGGACAAATATCGGGCAGACAAGGACGTTTTGGGGATTTTTGGGGGGCTTTTGGGATGATGAGGGAAACCTTTTCCTCTGACAATGAAAATGTTAATTTTGGGCTCTTAATCAATTTAATTGATTAAACCCATTCAAATTACAACCTTTGCATTGTAATGATTTTTTTCTGCAAAAATCATATCTACATGCTTTGCATCTCTGGTATATTCTGTTGGATATTATATGCGTGGTTGTGCATTGTATTTAAAACTTAATAATTAGGAAGATCCTGCGACCGCTCTGCCGTTAGTAACCTAACCTAACGGTGTATGACGTTGCTCAGTGGTCCAATAATTATTAAGTGATTAAATTACTTATCCATCTCTGCGAATATTTGATGCATGTGATGAAAATGTCTGATGAAAATATTGATGAGCACAATATTTCTGCATGAATTGCTAAATGTGGGTTTTGGATCGGCCGTTTAGTCCCATAGTTCATTTCCCGCACTTTTCTTTTATTTTTGAGAGAAATTGTAGTGAGGAATTTATGTAAATGTCAAAGAAAGAAGACCAACTTCCATGGAGACGAAGGCCACGCTTGAAGATGGAGATATCATATGGGACCCACGGGGTTTCCAAAGTTGTATTTTCATTTTCTTTAAGCTGCAAATTTGTATAATTTGGACTGTGGACTTTTTTGGACTCTTTCTTGTGGGACTGGCCGATCCACACATTTAGTTTTTCGTTAAATATTGCCTCCGCATGAAAATGTTTTTTCTGATTAATTATTAATTCATGCATGTTTGTGCTCTGCTAGATAAATGGCTAATATTGCAAGCGTTAATTTCGAAGTACTGGAAGCATCAGGTAGAAACTATCTAAGCTGGCAGCTAGATGTAAAGTTTCACCTGCGGGCAAAGTCCCTCATCGCTGTTGTGACTGAAAAGGAAAATGTTAGCGATATAGAGAAGGCGCAAGCCATCACCTATATTCGCCGCCATGTGGACAAGACCTTAAAGGATGAATACCTTACGGTCGAAGATCCACTTGAGCTATGGACTGCTCTTGAGGACATGTATAAACATCAGAAAGATGTTATACTCCCAAGGGCACGATATGAGTGGGAGAACATGAGACTACAGGACTTTAAGTCCATTACTGAGTACAACTCAGCACTTTTTAGCATCACCTCACGCCTGAAGTTGTGTGGTGAGAATGTCTCAGAAGATCGCATGCTAGAAAAGACGTATACGTCCTTCCATGGAAAAGATGCGATACTCATGCAGCAATACCGTGAACACAGGTTCACCAAGTATTCTGAGCTGCTGTCATGTTTACTCATGGCTGAGCAAAACAGAGAGCTTCTTCTCGCCACTCACAATATGCGCCCTCCCGGCACTGCCCCCTACCAGAAGCTCATCATTCCTCTTCCTTCAAAAAGAAGAGAGATAATAAAAGAAAAGAAAGACCACAGAAGGGGGGTCAACAGAAAAATGCCAAGGGCCATGTACAACAACAACGAAATAATGAAAGTAAGCGGAAGTTCACATGGCACAGAAATGACAAAAATTATGCACCCCCACCCAAGAGGGAATGGAAAGACCAGTGCCATAATTGTGACATAAAAGGTCACTGGTACAGAGTGTGCCAAACTCCGCAGCATCTCCAGGATTTGTATAAATAGAACAAGAAAAATAAAGCTGAAACAAACCTGATGACCTCTGATGCTCCAGTCAAGTTTTCAGCTGACAACTTCGAAAATGATGACTTGCTTGATTAGCCTTTATTTTTATCTTAGCAATTTGTTTTGAGAATAATTTATGAGAGCATTTTAATTATGAAATTTGTTCTGAATGAAAATGTTTAGTAGACAATAAATGAAAATGTTTATCTGAATATGCATGTGCCTAACGATTCATCTTTTAATAGATGAAACTGCTCTCATAAATAATTAGTAGACAATAAACACGTACGATCTCTTTCAATACAAAGCCCAATATCAGGGCTATATTGAAGATCCAGGGAATGTAACACTGTTGCCCCCAAACGACACAAAAATAAAGGGTGCACTAATCCCTCCGAATTCCAAAAGAAACTTTCTAAGTTTCAAGGACATCCGTTTCAACGGATTCCACTTGGAAACAGCAAATGTAAATGAAAAAAAATAATTACCGTATGCAACGTCTCAAGAAAAAGGAGTAAAATCCACACTTGAACGTTTTGAGAGCCTTATAGGCCTCCACCATACGAAGATTCGGAGAAAGGAAGCAGAATTAAACGGAGCACCTGAAGTGCCCGACATCAGCCGAGTTTTTACTCCGGCATGATGGACTTGGCCACCCTGGATTTGTGATGATGCATCGCATCTTATCCTATGGGTGTGACTTGAAGAACCAGAACATTCTTCAGAAGGAAAAAAAATCCCTCGCATCCCTTACTATAAGGGAAAACTAATTGCAAGGCCATCTCCACGATAAGTTGAAAAAGAATCTCCACGCTTCCTCAAAAAGAATACAAGGAGATAGATATTGATAAAATCCACCACCCCTAGTGGGCTATTTCAGTACTTCACTGTACTGATAAATGCATCCTCAGTATATTCGTACGTGTGTCTACTACAGACCCGCAACTTAGCTTTTCCAAAGCTATTGGCACAAAAATAAAAATGTTGCGGTCACATTTCCCAGACAATAAAATGTTGTAAATAAGTCTGGTTAATGTTGGGAAATATACCTCCCAGTCTTTTCAAGAGTACTGCCAATCAACAGGAATTGAAAATGGACATACAAGTTCCGCATGTTCATACCCAAAATGGGTCGGCAGAGTCACTGAAAAGTAGACTCCAATGGACTGAACGTCCATTAAATCCCGATTGCCTATGGATGCATGGGGACATGCAAACTCTGCATGCTGCATCGTAAATGAAAATAAGACCCTCTGGAGGTCAGAGTCTCCAATGCAACTTGCATATGGAATGCCACCGAACATTTCTCATCTGAGAATCTTCGGTCGCGCAGTCTTAAAATCCCCATTGCACCACCAAAGAGCACCAAAACGGTACTCAACGTCGCCTAGGTATACATGCAGGGTTTGACTCACCCTCACTTATAAGATACCTAGAACCCCAAACGGGGGACGCATTTAAGGTACATCTTGAAGACAGTGATCTCGATGAGACGAGTTTCCCAAAAATAGGCCCAGATACTGGAAAATCTGGCGCGAAGCAAATTATAACGTGGGATACAAAAAGTTTGACCCACTATGATCCGGTAACAATACAATGTGTAGAAGAGATCCCGAAGATCCGCCACATACATAACACTGTTCACCAATTACCGGAATCATTTATTGACAACCGGAAGATTGTTAGATCACACATCCCTGCTGCAAAAACTCCAGCTAGAATTGACATCCCCGAGAATGGATGCAACCCACCAGCAGCAGAAGTGGCTGATTCTTAACAGAAAAGAGGCAGACCACCAGGCTCCAAGGACAGAAACTCCTGAAGACCTTAAAGACAATACTACCACAGGACAATGAGCTCCTGTCCACACCATCACCCTTCCCGGAATCCACTACAGAGGAATTGCCGGGAAAAAGTGAAATTAAGTAAATGTTGTACGTACTGGGGAGGTGTTGGACAGATAGAACATAGATTGTCGACAAATGTATTCACGTATCATATTGCCATATACATCGCAAAAGCGATGATGTTTGTAAATTATCGTTCCACACTCCGTTGCTAGAAGGCAAACGTAGAGATTGGCCAAAATGTGGAACGTGGCAATAAAAGATGAGCTGGACTCACTTATGAAACGTGAAATATTCGGACCTGAAGTCCTGACACCATAAGGTATCAAACCTGTGGATAAAACAAAGTATTGCACACATAAGAAAATTAAATACAAAATCGTATGCTATAAGATACAACCTATAGCCCGAGGAAAATTTCGCTGAAACTAGGGATCGAACAAACTCAAATGAGTATGTCTCATAAATGATGCATCAGTCTCCCTAAGTTATCAAAAGCGAATACCTTACGATTTGGCGAAGGAAATTTATGGATATGCAGTTATTGGATGTTGTGACAGCATACCTTCGTGGATATCTGGTAAAGATAACTTCCACATTTCCTTAAAATGCCTGAATAGACTCCGGGACGTCTATTCAGATGAAGAAAAACAATAAGTATAATAAATAAATGTACAACCAAGAGAATCATTTGACAAGTCAATGATTCCTACTGAAGGTTGTCTTTGCATCTATGCAAAGAACAGGATTAGAGATCATAGTTGGAGACAACTAAAATCTCACCGGATCTCCTGAAGAGAAAACCGAACTACATGAACAAGCCTGACTTTTAAACATAAAATAAAAAGACCTAGGCAAATATGAAGTCATGGCTCGTAGAATCCTGTTACAAACGCCCAGAAGTGCGTTGGAGAAATTAAAAGGACCATTGTCATCCAAAATACACCTACGGTAGTATACTTAATGGATGTACAAAAATAACCCTTCCGATCGCTGGAAGAGGGGGAGGATATAACTAGTCCTAAAGTCCCTTATCTAAGTGCAATCATGCACTCCTGGCTAAACTGGACGCGTCCCGATATAGCAATTGCAGTTAACTCTTTAGCCAGAGATAGTTGGCACCTCACTAGGGCCATTAGACCGGAGTCAAGCCTTCTGCGCTCCCTCCAAGGGTCGAAAGATTTGGACTTACAAATTATAGTAGCATCCTCCAATGTTTGTGCAAATGCAGGTTACAGGTCCGGTCCCTATACTGATAAATCATAGAACGGGTACCCACAGTGGGATGGCCATCTACTGCAAATATGCAAAGCAACTTATGAAGGCAACATCATCCTATCAATTCCGAGATCCTCACCATTCCAGAATCACACCAATGGTGTATTTTGAGGGCGCCTGGTGGTACATCACATCCCGGTGACGACTGGGATAGAGGCTGGTTCTGTGGAGCTGACCATATAGTCTGAAGACCACATCAGAGGCGACGAAGCTTAGCACACCTCTCCAGAGTTTCTGGATTCAGCAGCTGCTTGATGGTGATAAAATTTGTAATCTGTGTACATTTTCGGAATATTGTAAATAGGAGTGATGAGATAAGCCTACGAGATCTGAAAGCCTAAGAGCTTTTACAGATCAGGGGGAGTTGAAAAAATTTGTACTCTTTTCCCTTAGCTATGGTTTTTCCCACTGGGTTTTACATGGCCAAAGGTTTTAACGAGGCAAATCAAATCAACTCTGGATCCCGAAGTATCCACCCCTCTGTGACGCTCAGAATCCAGAAGTATTCATGAGCAGAGTCACGTGTACAAATCAGGGGGAGTTAAAGAGCGTTTGCACTCTTTTTCCTTAACTATGGTTTTTCCCACTAGGTTTTCCATAGCTAAAGGTTTTAACGAGGCAAATCTCACCAACTCAGGATCCTGAAGTATCCACCCCATGTGAGACTATTCTACGCTCAGAATCCTGAAGCATGCACGAGCAAAGTCCACACCTATGGCTGGATAAGGGGGAGTGTTGTGAACGGTTATTTAACCGTAGTTGGGTGAGATTCTGGGCTATCCTAGAGATAGGCCCATATCATTGTAAACCCATCTTGTATTCTCCCCATTGCCTATAAATAAAGAGTTGGGGGCTCCTCCCCCAATGGTTGATCCATAACAGAAAAGAATTTTTTTTAAATAAGTAAACAACAATTGTATGTAATATGTATATATTTTATGGCCAATTCATAAATATCATATGAATGTATGTAAGAAATAAAAAGTTTATTCACTTGGTATCACACCCATAACTTGGTGATAATACAAGAGATTTTTTTATATAAATAAAGGATTATTGTAGGTAAAATGTAAGTAAGAAAAGAGATTTTTTTAATAAATAAACCACTTGTATGTAATAAGAAAGAAATGTAACATGCAAGTAAGAAAATGGATTTTTGTAAACGACCCACTTTGTATCCAACAATGAAAGAAATGTAAAACTCCTTAGAAGGGAATCAAACCCAGCACCTGAGGCCTAACGCACGAACGCTCCCCATCATGTCCTCAGTTCCCGTGTTCAATTAAATTGGGTAATAACTAATCTATTGTACAATTGAGTTGTATTTGTCCCGGTTAGAAGTTGAATGAGACAAACGGTTGGCTAAGAATGCTCCACATCATCTCGGTAGGGCCTAGTGGGGGTTGGGTGGGATTTTGGGAGTTGCTTTGGGCACATATTCTGTTACCCTACGCACAACCACTTAAATTTTTACTCAGTTCACATACCAATTAAATGTTATTATTTAAGTTTTTGATCAGCACACAACCAAAAATATCAAAAATACCAATAAGCCAAAAATCCTAAAATCATTTTAATTTCCAAAAAGAGCTACTACATGTACGTGTCTACTGAAGAATGGTCCTAATCGTGTTAAAATTCTTTCAAAGTTTAGGGGATCCAACGATCGTGCATAAAAAAATTAGAGAAAGAAAATGTCATGAAGAATTCAGATCTTAGAGGTAAAGAAAAAGTTGTCTTTTTAAAAAACTCAAAACTGAGTGACAATTGTACATGCACCACTTTTTACTCATCGCGCACAATGAGCAAAATTTTTACTTTAGAAATGAATTAACTTTATAATCAATATTTCTTTATTAGATAAATTTATAAATAATATGAAATTACTATTATTATATAGATATAATAATTTAATGAAAATATTAAATATTATAATTTTTTTAATGTGCTCAAAAAATATGTAACATTGACTTTATATTATAGGCATTATTGCGAACTTTCCAATAAGATTATTAAATTTAATAATATTGGTTGTAAAATATTATAGTTTTAAGTAATCATGTTTAACTTAATAAAGAAATAAACGTTTCCTCAACATGCCGTGAAGCAAAGTAGGAAGCAAACAGCCTCCGTTTCCTCTCGTTTCGATGCTGCAAACAGCCTACTCTCGACACGTCCACAGAAACAACAGTTCAAAGAAATCAATCACAAACGCACGCAACTTTGCCACGTCTTGTTCACATGAACTTATCAGCATCATCTCTCATCATCCATCATAAGCATTTAAGACCATTCGGCCCCTCAAGCTTATATGAAGTTACAAATCACAGAACCCTGTATTTCAATAATTCAACACGCCTAAAATCGGAAAGAAACCCCGCGCACACAACCTGACACAAAGGGCCTATCCTACTATTGCCATGTCTACCTGTCTTTAAGCTCCTGTTCAAATTCTTGCAGTTTTTTGCGGATGGGCGCCAAAAACGACTGCAGATCTTTCTTGATCCGCATCTTGTCATCTGCTGTAAGCTCCTTGTCATCACTGAGCCTAGATTCAATCTGCATCAAAAAGATGCACACATTATATAATGCAAATCTAATTTCAGCCCTCCAACACTGCCTTCTAACCAGAGCACAAGCAAACAAGCCCACGGAAAAACATACCTGCAAGTCGTCCAGTTCCCCAAAAGAAAATTCAGGAATATCCAAGTGCCCCTTAACCTTCTTCCTCTCCTCCTTGATTAACCATTCCCCTATTTCCAGTTAACCATCAGCACAATAAGATGACCAAACGCTGGAGAGGATAAGTCGCAAAGCACCACAATCATCCATCAGACGAATGCACACACACTATTAGGCGCCGTACCTTTAAATCTCAGTGTCATTTCATATGAATATCCTACTCTTTTTTTGTTTCGCACTGTGACCAAGAATGCCTGCTCCATGCGAAAGTACTCATAGTAAGTGCCTCGGATTAGGTGTGATATTGGCAATGAAGATTCTGAAACAACATGAGATGCTGAAAGATCTAACAAAAATAGCCATCAGAAACAGGAAAAGAAAACGGTACATGAAATGGAAAGACATCATCACCTATTCAGTAAAACGTGGAGCTTACCCGTGCCCTTTCTGATGTTTAAAATCCACAATAACACACATCAAGATATCACTACCTATTCAGTACCATGTGGATAAGCATCTCCACGTGGCCATTACAGATCTACACAAGCAGTGGACCCAGACAACTTAACCTGCCGAGTCTTTTATATATATTTTTTTTTTTGAGAAAACAGCATATGTTGCCAGTGAATCACCTATGGCCAAGTCATGGAAGCTACGGTCCAAATAGGAGAATTCAAGGAAGCAGAAACTAATTAGATGATCCGCATGAGCTCAGTTTTGAACCCACTTTTGAACCACTAGATTTTTATCCGTCACCACCAAGGAGGAGGAAACCAGAAAAAAGATACCTACTAGTCTAAATATCACAAGGGAAAGAGAACTTTGGTGGAAAGGCATCAAGTGAGGCTGATGTCAAAAACCTTGAAAATAAATAGAAAAAACTAAACTGTGTCCTGTTGGAAAAAAAATGGAAGATGTCCTTTGTGTTTTGAAATCACAAGGATATGATGTAGTCATCATTTCATGAGGAAAGTGCATTAACTAGATAAAACGAAGCATTTTGTTCACAACCAGGTGACAGTAAAATTGTTCTCTTTTCTGATGGCTTGCAAAATATTCAAGAAAAGCACACAATGTGCATCACCTGAGCAATCACATCCTGATAAAAGAGAACTGACAGTCTTATCGGTCAAGTAGGTTAATCGCCACCCTGTAGTAATATTGTCAGCAAGCATGTTGATAGCTTCTCATCTTTCAACGATCCAGGTATTTGATCATCCTACCACTAATGCATGTTGATAGCCATCATTGTCCACATGCACTTTCAATGCAATAAAAAGATGGTAATACCTTGGGTTGCATGACCGTAGATGGGATAAAAAGTAAGGCTGGATTTTCTACAAGCCAACCAGCCTGTCGACTTTTTTCAGCAAGCGCATTTTACCAGCTGATTTCCTGGCTAGGCTTTGCATTGCCAGGCTTTGCATTCTGATCAAATGATAATATCTTTTAAAAACTTCTCAGCGTGAACTTGAATACCATCGCCATCCCATTTTGATCCACAGTCTAGATAATGATAAGTACGATGATGATGATGCCTCTAATATTAGTCATCAGCACATTAATAATACACTAGTCTTTTGGGTCATGAACGTGTCCTCCAAAAAAATATATAAATTTTGATGAAGCAAGAATATCAAGCAATAATAAAAATGTATGACACAAATTTAGCTTTTTAAGGTGTATCGGAAAATATAGAACAAATACAAAATCAAAAGTTAATGATTATGAAAGGTATGTTTTTATACAGCATGCATTTTGATACGAACTAGGGTTTCGTATCAATTAATTTCAGAATTTAAAGAGGAAAAATATAAAAAGGTGGAATTTTTGGATCTTTAAAATGCGAAGAACTATGGAAATTGATAGATAATGAGCCTCTTTCGAGAGGAGACTCGCTCTCCTAGCTTTGAATGTACGGAACAAAGCCTAAACACCCTCACAAATGACGCCTACAATTGTTCTTCACAAAATAAGCATAAAATAAAACAAAGACGGCTAGCCCTAATTTATAGAAAAGTGGGGAATTACTAATCTAGTCTAAAATGACTAGAATACCCCTAACTAACCCTCCTACGTGCTACCGCGCCTCCTACGGCGCACGTAAGTGACTATAGGGGGGTGGGTCCCCCCTAAGTGGCCGCCGGCCTCAAGTGGATGCGGACCCAAGTCCGCATCAATACCCCCCCAAAAGAGCCACCTTGTCCTCAAGGTGGAAGTGGGGAAACTGCTCCTGGATCACTCGATAGGCCTCCCATGTAGCATCGCATTCTGGTAGCCCCGCCCAGTGTATCAGCACCTCCCTCTGCCCACGCGGTCCCTGTCGAACAGCTCGAACCTCCAGTGGCTCCAGCATCACCTCCATCTACTCAGTAAGTGTAGGTGGTAGGGTAGAGGACACCGTATGCTCCCCGATGGCTCGCCGAAGCTGCGATACATGAAAAACCGGGTGTATCGTCGCAGTCGATGGCAACCTCAACCTGTAAGCCACCTGGCCAATCTTGGCCGCAATCTCAAAAGGCCCATAGAATCTCGCTGATAGCTTCTCGTTCCGCCTCCTCGCTAACGATCTCTGTCGGTAAGGCCTCAGCTTCAGATAGACCATATCACCCTCCTGGAAGTGCACATCCCGCCGATGCCCATCCGCCCTAGCCTTCATCACCTGCTGAGCTCGCAGCAAATGCTTCTTCAGCTCCTCCAGAATGCTCTCCCGCTCCCTCATATAGTCCTCTACCTGGGAGACTGGTGTCTGTCGTTCCCCAAATCACAGTAGCTCTGGTGGATCCCTGCCATATAATACCCGAAAGGGGGTCGTACCTGCTGCTGAATGGTACGAAGTATTGTACCAATACTCCGCCCAGGCTAACCACCGATACCACTGTCGAGGTGTCTCCGACGCGAAGCACCGCAAATATGTCTTGATGCTGCGGTTTACTACCTCCGTCTGCCCGTCGGTCTGTGGGTGATAGGCGGTACTCCTCTTCAGCACAGTACCCTGGACACGAAATATCTCCCGCCAAAACCCACTCAGGAAAACCTGATCTCTGTCTGTGACGATGGAGGCTGGAATCCCATGTAACCGGATAACTTCCCTGGTGAAGGCTGCAGCCACTGAAACAGCCGTGTACGGATGTTTCAGCGGTATAAAATGGGCGTACTTGCTCAGCCTATCCACCACCACAAAAATCACGGAGTACCCCTCCGACCTGGGTAGCCCGTCTATGAAATCCATCGTCACCTCCTCCCAGACCCGCTCAGGAAGTGCTAAGGGCTGCAAAAGTCCGGCTGGCGCCATGGCCATGTACTTGTGACGCTGGCAGACGTCACAAGCAGCAACCAAATGGGCTATCGCTCTCCTCATACCAGGCCAGTAAACCTCCCGGGACATTCTCATATATGTCTGCTGCACCCCGGAATGTCCCCCCACCACCGAACTGTGGAACTCCTGAAATAAGGCGGGTATGAAGATGGACGTCCGCGGCAATACTAGCCGCCCCTGGTATAATAGTCTCCGCCCCTCTAGTGAGTAACCCTGCGGCGCCTCCCCGCCTCCCTGCAACTGCTCACGGATCAGTCTCAACTCTGGATCGGCCTCGGCCTCCTGCAACATGGGCTCGCCATCTATCCATACCGGCAACGAGAGTGCTCTCAAGTGCACCCCCTCCTCTCTGCGTGATAAGGCGTCTGCCGCCTTATTTTCCAGCCCCGGCCTGTACTCAATGACGAACCTGTACCCTACCAGCTTGGATAGCCAGCGCTGGTGCTCCTCTGTCACCAACCTCTGCTCCAATAAATACTTCAGACTGCGCTGGTCGGTCCTAACCACGAACTCCCTGCCCATCAGATACGGCCGCCACTTCTGGATCGCGAGCACAATAGCCATCAGCTCCCTCTCGTAGACAGACTTCAGCCGTGCTCTAGCGGAAAGCACCTGGCTGAAGTAGGCTATCGGCCTCCCTAGCTGCATAAGGACCGCCCCCAATCCTACTCCTGACGCGTCAGTCTCCACCACGAATGTGATGCTGAAGTCGGGCAACGCCAAGACTGGTGCTGTGGTCATCGCCTCCTTCAAGGCCTCAAAGGCCTTGGCCGCTGCCTCTCCCCACTGGAACCCATCCTTCTTCAGCTGATCTGTTAGTGGCCCTGCAATGGTGCTGTACCCCCTCACGAATTTCCGGTAGTAACCTGTCAGCCCGAGAAATCCCCGTAGTGCCCTCAGAGTGGTGGGTACCGGCCAGTCTAACATCGCCTCTATCTTCGCCCGATCTGCTGCCACCCCCGGCGGCGGACACCACATGTCCCAAGTACTCTATCTGCCTCTGACCGAAACTGCACTTCTTTCGGTTGGCATACAGCTGATGCCTCAGTAACTCTCGGAACACCACCTCCAAATGGCCTACGTGCTCTCCCATAGTCCGGCTGTAGACCAGGATGTCGTCGAAGAAGACGAGTATGAATCTCCTCAGGAATGGCCGGAAAACGTCGTTCATCAACGCCTGGAATGTAGAAGGAGCATTCGTCAAGCCAAACGGCATGACGAGAAACTCATAGTGGCCCTCGTGGGTACGAAATGCTGTCTTCGGCACATCCTCTGGCCTCATCAGGATCTGGTGATACCCCGCCTTCAGATCAATCTTGGAGAACACCACTGCACCATGCAACTCATCTAGCAGCTCGTCTATGACAGGGATAGGAAACCTGTCAGCCACTGTCTCCTTGTTCAGAGCCCGGTAATCTACACAGAAACGCCAACTCCCGTCCTTCTTTTTCACCAGAAGGACCGGGCTCGAAAATGGGCTAACTCTGGGCTGTATCACCCCCGCCTGTAACATCTCCCCGACCATCCGCTCAATCTCATCCTTCTGCACGTGGGGGTAGCGGTAAGGACGCACACTCACCGGTGCTGCGCCCTCCCTCAGGACTATCGCATGCTCGTGCCCCCTCTCTGGTGGTAGCCCCTGTGGGTCCTGGAAGACCTCCTGGTACTGCCCCAACACCTGCTCTACCTCCTCTGGAACCCCTGCCTGCGGCTCCTGCTCTGCCCCTGCTAAACGGCACTCCACCAAGTACCCCTCACCCTCTCTCCGTAAGGCTCGAGTGATGGCCTTGAAGGCCACCATCGATAAGCATAGGGTCGGGTCCCCAGTGAGCACCACTGTCCGCTCCCCTTCCTCGAACTCCATCCTGAGTCGTTTCCAGTTCACCCGCATATCCCCCAGCTTCTTCAGCCACTGCACGCCTAGGATGATGTCAACATTGCCCAACTCAAGGGGTAGGAAATCCTCCATGATCTGTACTCCCTGCAAGGTCAGGCACAGACCCTTGCAGAGCCCCTTGCTCTCCTCCATCTTCCCTGTCCCCAGCAGCACGGTAAACTTCTCCTGCGTGCTCAACTGCAGCCCATGTCTCTCCACTATCCGGCTGGAGATGAAATTGTGGGTGGCCCCACTGTCGATCAACACCGTCACCGCCGCGTCCCCTAGCTGCCCCGTCAACTTCATGGTGTGGTTCGGAGTGAACCCCACCACAGAGTTTAGGGACACCTCAGCGAAGTCTAGGTGAGACTTCTCCTCCTCCACTGGTACCTCCTGCTCCACCTCGAACTCCTCCTCATCAGCTCCGTACCCCTCCTCGTCCGGTACCATAGTGATCTGAAGCAGGCGACTAGCACATCGATGTCCAGGGGTGAACTTCTCGTTTCAACGGAAGCACAACCCCTTGGCACGCTTCTCCCTCACCTCCGCCTCTGTCATCCGTCGCCCCAGAGTCGCAGGTCGACTCTCTGCCCTAGCCTCTGGCGCGGCTGTGGGTGCTCTCGGTGCTGCCGCTGCGGGGGTGGGACGGGTCCCCTGGGTCCCCCAAGCTCCCCGTATCCTCCTCTCCTCCGCATGCTTCTCCTCCGCCTTGTGGGCCAGGCGAAGGACATCCTCCAATGTCCCCGGACTCTGCATCCTCAGCTCTGCTCGGATAGAGGGCTTCAACCCCCTCATGAAATTCCCGATCATCACCTCGTCAGTCACCCCCTTCACCCTACTGTTCAACATCTCGAATCTCTCCACATAATCCCTGACCGTCCCCTCCTGCCTCAAAGCAGATAACTGCTCGTAGAAATCTCCTCCCGGGGTATCCTGGAACCGGTCTAGTATCAGCGCGGAGAGCTCCTCCCAAGTGCGAAAGGGTGTCCGTGCCGCCTTCCACCTGTACCATGCCAACGCCTTCCCCTCGAAGTAGATCCCTATGGCTCTCAGGACCTCCTCCTCCGTCAGTCTCATCACCTGGAAGTACCGCTCCGCCCGGTAGATCCATCCATCTGGGTCTGTGCCGTCAAAAATCGGCATCTTCAGCTTCATGAGGCGGCGGTCTGCATTAATGTCTCCCTGTGGACCCCCATCTCTACCGCGGTCTCCCCCACGGCCGAATCCTCCGCCGACTGCCTCAACGGGTCCTCCTCCGTCAGCCCCGTACAGCTCCTCAGGCCACCCGGGTCGCTCCCACGCCTCGGGCTGGTAATGATACCCCGGAAACTCCTGCTGTCGCGCCATCATGGGTCCTCCGGCTCCTCTGGGCTGCTGTACCGGCGCTGTCCGTCCTCCAAAGTAGCCCCCCGGGCCCTGTCCCCGCTCCGGAAAGCCATCAAATGCCTGTCTGGGGTCCACCTGTGGTCTCGGTACCTGTGGGTGAGCCTCCGGTCTCCAGAATTGGGCTGCTGGAGCCCCAATCATCGTGTCACGGGCCCATCCACCTCCATCTGACCCCCATGGGCCCGTCTGCGCTACCGGGGGCCCTCGGAAAGTAGTTGGCGTCGACGCGGGCCCCCAGGGGGCCGCCTGCACCTCGGCGGGCCCCCAGAATTGGGCTGCAGGCCGGATTGGCGCTGCTGGGGCAGCGGCAGGCCTGAATGGGCCTGCCGATGCCGCAGCAGGCCCGTCCGGGCCTGCAGCTGCTGCGGCAGGCCCACTGGGCCCTGCCGCAGCTGCGGCAGGCCCAGTTGGGCCTGTCGCGGGCTGCGCAGGCCCAATAGGGCCTGCCTTACTTGCCGCAGGCCCTGAGGGCCCTGCGGTAGTGGCCGCAGGCCCTGAGGGCCCTGCCGGCCCATCCGCAGGCCCAGGAGGGCCTGCCGGCCCAAATTCCTGCTGGTCGGCCCTCCTAGGGTTTTGGGGGGTTGTGTTTCGCTCCCAAATTGTTGCCGTAGCCGTCATCCCCTCCGGTTGCTCCCAAATCGCTGATTCAAGGGTAGAATCTCCTTGATTTTCTCCCCCTTGAATCCCTTTACCCCGATCTCTTCCCCTCTCCATCGTGAGGGCTTGGAGCATAGCCTTTATCTCTGGAATTGACGATGTAGCCTCCCTCAAAATTTTCAGATCTGAAGTTGCCCCTTTCAGATCTAAAGTTGCCTCCTTTAGCCCTTGGATGTCGCGTCCCGCTTGCGCGGCATCCCTCCTCATCGCCCGAAGTTCGACTTGGATGTCCTCCTGTGAATGCGCATGGTCCTTGAGGGATTCCCCTAGGGTTTTCTTCAACCCCTCGATCTCCCGGTTGAATTCTTCCCGAAGCCCTTGTACCTTCTCATCCACGCCATCCGCCTTTGACCTCGTGCTCGTCGCCATTGGATCTCAACGCTCTGATACCAATTTGATACGAACTAGGGTTTCGTATCAATTAATTTCAGAATTTAAAGAGGAAAAATATAAAAAGGTGGAATTTTTGGATCTTTAAAATGCGAAGAACTATGGAAATTGATAGATAATGAGCCTCTTTCGAGAGGAGACTCGCTCTCCTAGCTTTGAATGTACGGAACAAAGCCTAAACACCCTCACAAATGACGCCTACAATTGTTCTTCACAAAATAAGCATAAAATAAAACAAAGACGGCTAGCCCTAATTTATAGAAAAGTGGGGAATTACTAATCTAGTCTAAAATGACTAGAATACCCCTAACTAACCCTCCTACGTGCTACCGCGCCTCCTACGGCGCACGTAAGTGACTATAGGGGGGTGGGTCCCCCCTAAGTGGCCGCCGGCCTCAAGTGGATGCGGACCCAAGTCCGCATCACATTTCTAGAAGGTTATAAATGAATTTTAATATTTAATTATTTATAAAGTACAATAAAATTTTTATGATGTATTTATTTGCATACGAATATTAGGTACTGGTTAATGCAATAACTAAGGATGAGAATAAACTCAGGTTAGCCCAATACCCAGTCATGCCAGCTCAAAAAGCCCGGCTTAAAGCCCTTTTCCAAATAGGTATTGGGTTAGCCCAAACCCGAAAGATTAGTCCGAATGAATATCAAACCAAACATAAGCACCCAGCCCACCAGACTCGATGCCCGACACAAAGCCCAAAGACTTGCCCAAAATACTAAATCACATCGGGCCTGCATGTACTTATCAGGACAGCACCGGTCTGTGATGATGATGCACGGTCTTTATGGTAAGCATTACGAGCTCCACCACCATTCCACCACCAATCCGATGCCGAAAACAGTGCTGACGGTCCACAGAAAAAGCTCACGGCAGATAACGCAACAGATTCCGATGTACCTCTTCTTTCCCATGCCGATGGGCCCGCAAGGAACCAGCTATGCTTCGTCGCATCCAATCAATGGGACAACACGGCCCTATCAAGGTCCCACAGGCTTCGACCAAGATCGTTATCATCGGTCATCGAGTCAGCATTCAATATCTCCAGCAGCCCTCCCATAGAGCTCTCCCAAACATTTTCTAATTTTGGATCTTTCCTTTTCTTCTTTTTGTTCTTGTAATGAAAGAACGAAACCAAAGGGTGAAGGGTGAGGTGATACTTACAACTCGCCACTTTGTATGACATTTGTCATTGGAGTTTTTGAAGTGGTTAGCTTGATTCTTTCTTGGCTTTTGTTTTTTGCTTCGCCTGTTGTGGGTGGGGGGAGGTGGCAGATTGAGGTAGTCACTCCACTCAACACAGTCGCATGATATTCCAACTATCATGGTAACATGCACCTTGATTCGGGAATATCCATGTCGTTACCTAATTAATCATAGGTAAAGTAGTTTGGTATAGTACAGCATATTCTATACGAGTCAGTATCCTTGGACAGATTTTAAAACCCTATACAAAATCTACACCAATGAAATGGGGTTGGATCCAATACCATGGCTTCTATGAGCTTGGATCCTCTAGTCTTGACAAGAAGTTGCAGACGATTGTTTTATTCCATCTTGATTACCGTTAAGACCAATCCATGCCAATACAGATCAGACACGGGTCCAATCTTGATCCGCTTTTGTTTGTGAAAGAATGCCTAACTCATATCTTTATGTTGATAGATATAAGCTTGTGAATATGTAAATATCATTTTTTTTCCTAAAATTTTTTATTGGAAATTTTATTGGAAAAAAGTTTAAAAAAATTAAACTTAGCCCATGGGCCAGTCCAAAGCCCTATTTGAGCTTATTTGGACTTTTTTAAAGAAGCCTAGTTGGGCTTTGGGCCGGTCCAAAACATGCCAACTTGAATCGGTCATGTATTTGGCCTCCATTCATTCTTAATATCTTATCCATAGCTAAAACTACAAATAAAGGACCGAGCATGTTTCATTGTAGTCGAGTTTATATAGAAGCTTTAAATTTGTTTTGATGTTATAACCATTAATTTGTTTTGGGTGTTTTAGATTTTAAACCCTTCATCTCTCTTCCTTGTATGGTGACTAGAAAAAACATATTTCCTCAAGACAGGCTCCAATCCGAGCCAACATCGCATCTCCTCTCTCCCATCAACTTCTATTTCCCCCAGGTCACCCATCAAATGCCCCCTTCTCCCATCTGACAACAGCACATTCCCTCTCTCTCATCAACATCTCTTTCCCACATCTCTCCCATCAATTCTATATTAATGCACCCAAGCCCACACCCGGATAAACACCCAAAGGTAGGCGGACGACACCACAGAAACAAATCCCAGCCGTTCATGCTGATGTGAACAAATCCAAGCCGTTCTTTTATCAACCGGGTTGTCCCATGGGTAAACCCCATCATTTGTAATATAGAAATAATTGTTTTATACATAGATAATTTAATTTGGATGAAGAGTAAACTACACATGGAAGAACCAAAGGAAACTTTCTAAAATGATCGCCTATGAGATGGTGCTCACATCAATTTTGCATTGCTAAGTATCCATGATCTCATGGGACTTTTGAGATGAATCCAGATAATTAATTGTTAAATGAGCCCCACATGTTTTATTTCAGAATCCAAATTTCGTACACCAAATGCTCAAGTTGGCTGTAAGTTTGTTCCAAATAAAAATAGAAAGAGAAAAAAGTTCGGTGTAGGTTTAAATATTGTTAGTCTAAGAAATTCACTTTTTAAAAAAATAGTTTGTAGAAAAAATATGTAATTCTCCATAGTGCAGAAGAAGTGTTGATGCATTCGTGTCAATGCATTTGTTCCCGCATCTCTAACAAAATTGCTGTTTCTTTCTTTTTTCCTCCTATTTTCTCAGTTTTATTCATGTGTCATGTGTCATGTGTCATGTGTCATCTAGAGATGAATTCACCGAAATCGCAAAGCTACCGACTTTGCATCATAAATAGTAAAGATGATGATCGGTTTCTGTGAAACCCACCAACAAGAAAACTAAATAAACCAAAGTTTTCCATCGACAAGTCATGATTGATCAAGCCAAAGCTAGGAACCAATAACCCAAAAGAGTTGCATCATCAAATTTGCTCCACAAAAATTTTAGTTCATAACAAAATGTACTCTCCAAAATTCAGTTTTCTAAGTCATTTTCTTGTATTTTGACTAAAAAGACATTTGCATTTCCGAAACTAAAATTGTCAATATAAATGTTCTCAAAATGAATCGCAATTAATATAAATATGTACTTACATCTCCTGAACATTTGGTCACTTCATCAATATTTGCTTTACCACTAGAGAACTCTAACGTACCCAGTGTGCGAAGCTGCTCCTGCAATTCAAGAAAATGAGGACCAAATCCAGTAAGGCATAGATGTGAGAATTCAAACAAGATACTAATCAAGCCCATAGAGGATGTATAAGCATAAAATAATTTTGACGAATTTTTTAACCACACATAATTCAACATGTAGGTGAGATAAACAGTATTAAACCTTGATTCTATTGCTCGCCCACGTATTAAGGTTCTTTTCTTCCCATGTTCCAGCCTGCAAAAACACACAAACCACAATTATTAAGAAGAGTGCAGGCAATTGCCTAGTCAAATGATTGCTAGTGGTTCTTGGGTAAAATTATACAATAAAATCAAACAAAAATGAGGGGGAAGTGAAAGAGGAGGCGTTTGGTACAGTCATGACTAACTACAGAATTTGTCAGTAAAGCCTGCATAAAAATAAAATAGACAAGAACCTCTGATTGGCTCACAATTTCCACAATCTGACTAATTTAAATCGGTTAACTGCTCATAATCAGCAGTCACCTGCAGCTATATTTACCATCTCATCTCCGAACTTCCAGCCCATGATAGCTCTGAAAAAGTGATGTGTTAAAACAAACAAATCTAGCACATATTGAAAATAGCTTACATATTACTGCATAAATTGGTGCTGCTCACGAGCTGAATGTGACAGAGCAGTTAGGGACAGTCCCACCTCCCCCCTTACAGAAGTATTTACAGAAAATTTTCCACAAATGTTTTTAATACTTCCAATGTTTAACCCATAAGGCATGTTATATTGACTAACTAGTCATAACCCGTGCCCTAAGGGCACGGTTCATTTAAAATATCCCCACGCAAAATCTTGGTTCCCCTAGTTTTAAACGAACAATGATCAAATCACAAATACTGTTATTTAATTCACTCTAAAATTTTAGTTTTCCCCAAAATTTATTTCCCCCCGAAGAATTTAGTTCCCATAAAAATTTTCGAATCCCCTAAATCACTTTACCCCAAAAAATTTCATCATGCAAAAGTGTTATATCCTTCTTAACTCACGGAAAATGACCTTATTTTCTCATCAAAAACATATGTAGTTGTGATTAAATATTTAATGAAGTGTTTTTTATTGTCAGCAATAACTGTTATTTAAAAATTTGACATTTGTCAAGTGCTTTAAACCCAATCACAAATAACTGTTATTTAAAAATTTGCTAATTGTTTAACCCCAATCACAAACAATCACACACAACTATTATTGCTGATTGTTTAACCCCCCACGTTTTGTTTACCCCCCAAAATTTAAGTTTTGAGTTTTCATATTTGAGTTATCAATGTTTTAAGTTTTCCAACAGAACCCCCCCCCAACCCGCCAACAAAAAAAAATAGTTATATCATATGTGATTAAATATTTAATGAAGTGTTTTTTATTGTCAGCAATAACTGTTATTTAAAAATTTGAAATTTGTCAAGTGCTTTAAACCCAATCACAAATAACTGTTATTTAAAAATTTGCTAATTGTTTAACCCCAATCACAAACAAGCACACACAACTATTATTGCTGATTGTTTAACCCCCCACGTTTTGTTTACCCCCCAAAATTTAAGTTTTGAGTTTTCATATTTGAGTTATCAATGTTTTAAGTTTTCCAACAGAACCCCCCCCCCAACCCGCCAACAAAAAAAATATAGTTATATCATATGTCCTAGTTATCAACCTAGTCACTACCCCAAAACTGACATGTAGGACAAAATTCAAAAAAAATCGTCATTTGTATAATAGATATCCTCGTCGTGTTAGTATGTGGTTACCAAAACTGGTGACGAGTCCCTGATCCACACCCAACAACCCCCGTCTGACCCCAAAAAACAAAAAAAAACATGTTCACCGATGATCGCTCCAACAGGAAAAATTGTAAACCAGTAGAATCCGTGCAAGACAGCACATCATCAGCAATGATAACTGGTTAACAGGACTACTGAGAAGTAGACTTTAGCTGCTACTATGCCAGTACTGCAAATACACGACATGAATAATTTTACCATCATCAGCACTATTCTTTCACAGTTGATCATTTATTACGGCGTTGCTACAGATCAGGAGAAAAAGAAAAGAGCTTGAACTTAAAATACATTACATTTTTTCTCCAGCAACATACACAATCAATGAGGACCAGTTCTTACAAGCTTGCGTAAGGTCCTGGTAATGGAGAAAACACACACAAAAGAAAAGGCTGCATAAAGGAAGTTTTTATGTTTCTAAATATGTCCTAGTACAATGCAGAGCCCTGGTTTTTTTGTTCTCTCTCTCTCTCTCTCTCTCTCTCTCTCTCTCTCTCTCTCTGTGTGTGTGTGTGTGGGGTGGGGGGGGCACTAGAGACCATGTTTTCAATTTAGGTATTGATCTGTTTCCAATGCAGAACCGTAAACGTTCTCAACATTCATTCTCCTTATATGCTTACAAAATGGTTAATTTGCTTATATTTAATGATACTTTACTGACTCTAGACTCTAGAGTATAGTTGCACATATTGCTGATTTTAAAAAGGTATGACACAACATTATAAACTAAGTATCTTCACGTCAATAGTTCGCACACCTGGTCATGCAAAAATCTGTTAGTATGATTTACAGAGCTGTCTATCATCAGGTCAAGAAAAACTTATAACAATAGAACAAACAAACATTTAGTATTAAGTGGCTAGTATGAGCAATTTATCATGCCATTTAATTAAAACGAAGATTGTTTACAATGAGGTTAAAGGCCACTTTAGGCTTCAAGTCAGATCATCTCGCTAGATATACTGATTATTTTAATCTTTACTCCAACCCACTGAACGTAGAGTATCTGCAAAGGTGAGGTGAAAAGGCACCAAACATGGTTAATGCGTCAAAAAAGTGAAAAGTAAAAAAAGAGGCCCCTTTTGGTCCTAGCAAATGGAAGCATCAAAAACAGACATATAAGACACAGAAATCGACATCGTCCGGCTAGATCAGAACTCTATGTCTGTCATATATAAAGGTTTCAGAAGAAGCTAGCTGTGGGTATGGAAATGGGAAAAAAGTAATCCACCTCCTAACCAGTGAAAAGTTTCATACTTGAGACCAACATGTGCAATTAAAGACACGTCTGATACCCTGAAACTGCATAGGGAGAACGTATGGCTCCGTGAGAGTTCTATATCATGTGGATAAGAAGTTAAAAGTCTCATCAACGGACAAAAGGTGAGGGAGGGGAAAAGAGTAGGCATGGGGATTAAAGAAAAGGACCACTCAAATAGCTTGTTCGAGACCCGGCCCATACTAGGCCTCTAACACTAACCCATTTGTTAGAGACAACCCATACTAGGCCTCTTAACACTAGCCTTGCTAAGGACACATCACATACCAAGCCCATAACACTGGGCTCACACCTCAATTGGTAAGTATTAGCTAACATCCAACCCAAAACCAATTGGTATTAGGTGGAGATGCCCTCTAATACTTAAACATTTCACTTCTTTGTTCTTGTCCTTGTCCGATATGGGACTAAGTGGGATTGTAACACATTTGTTAGTAAATATGTTTTCGGAAGACAATGAAGCCACTTGAAAGCAATTGAATTGATATGAGTGCTTTAGTTGGAGAATAGCACAAATCAAGTGTAAAAAATTGGGGGAGGGCACGTATAACATGGATTAGCAGTTTCTCCCTGTACAAGACAGGTGTGTGGTGGTGTCCATGAACTAAATACACAACGAACAAAAGCAAAACATTAATTGGGAGTTGCAAATAACCTAGTTGTCTGCATCTTTGAATTAAAGTTATCTTCTCCTATAAACCACACATAAAAATCTTCATTTTGCTACCATATCTCCGACTTGAACTACGTGTCACCTAAAAAAGAGTGAAGAAATGGTTGCCTTCAGTTACTATCAACTTATTTTCGAATTTGTGTACTTCATTGTTCCTTACCTTCCAATATCTTCCATTTCCACTTCACAAGGGGATGGTTAATTATATGTCAAATCTCTGCTAAAGCCGAATATAGAATTATCACTCATATCTAAGAGCATCTCCAACCGGCCTTCATTTCTTCAAAATAAATGTCGGACCCCTCCAGCCAGGCTTCAAAATGAAGCCAGAAATGAAGGTGGTGAATAGTGCCCCTTCAAATATGAAGGGCCACTATTCACCCCTGCATTTGAGATTCTCACCCTAAATTCCAATTATGCCCCTTTATTTAATTAAACATGATTAGTTAAAAGTTTAATATTTTTCATACCACATCACCAAATTTAATAATTTTAGTACCATTGGAAAGATCACTTTAATACCTATAATATGAGACCAATATTGCATATTTTTCAAGCATGCAGTTGTTTAGTTGTTGAAGAGATCATCTATATAAAAATTAATATTATTTTTACAGACAACTATTAATATTTAATATTTTTCACCAAAATTATTATAATTATAAAATAACAATAATTTTATATTATTATAAATTTCTTTAATAAATAAATAATTTATTAGATTAACACATTTTCAAAAGTAATATTTTATCATTATGTAAAGATAACTAAATATGATAAAATAAGATTTGAAGGGGGAGGGTTGGAGTTGCACATTCTTCAAAATGGAATTTTTGAGGAATATTCCATCTTGAATGGGCTTATTTGAAGGGGATGGTTGGAGATGCTCTGCTTCCAAACATGGATAATTAAAGAGGCTTCAAATTTTATGCCCTCCAACAACATATGCATTAAATACAGCACTAACTCCTTATCAAACACGGTTTGCATAATTGTTGGTAATATATTGGTAACCGCAGATAGTATTGTCGTCAGGCAGTAAGGAATAGACTCAACATACAATACAGGATCAAATAAAATACTTAAAATCATTTAATTATAAAATATAGTAGTAATAAATATAGTAATAATAAATATAGTTACATTGCTTCTAAACGAAATCTGGCCTGGTATGACTTCCCATCCTATTCTTCATTATATATATATATATATATATATATATATACATATATATATATAGTGATAACCCGTGCCCGCGGACACGGCTCATGTAAAATTTTCCCCCGCAAAATCTTTGTTCCCAAAAAAATTATTTCAACACCAAAATTGCACGAAACAACAAATTAGCATAAAAATATTTAGCGGCACGGACGCCTTCAGCACAAAACAACAAATTCGACATGGGCCCCTTTGACGCGAAACAACAAATTCGGCATAGAACAACAAATTCGGTGCGGAATAACAAATTAGCGTAAAAAAAATTTAGCGGTCGCCTTGGGTGCGGAACAACAAATTTGGCGTAGAACAACAAATTTGGCACGGGCGCCTTTGGCGAGGAACAACAAATTAGCGTAAAAAATTTAGCAGGCGGAAAATTATTCTCATCTTGTTGTCCCATGCGTCGAAGAAACAATGGGCCCAACGTTGAAGGAGAGAGCATTCGATCTGCGACAACAGTCGATCTGCAGCATTAAGTGCAAGTTAAAGAGTTTTTCCAAATGCATTAATTGCGTGCATTCTGCTATTACCCAGAAACTTTCATTCCCCAAAAAGTTTCATTCCCCAGAAACTTTCATTTCCCTAGAAATGCTTTTCCCCCAAAACTTTCCACAAAATCTCATTTCAACTATTCATTCCTCAAGATTAAATCCAAACCGTCTTTCTATCAACCTGTTTATCCTAGTCAGCTTATACTAGTCAACCTTCGATTCAAAAAAGTTGTCAAATATAATATATATATATATATATGGTATGACTTCACATCATATTCTTCAAAATAATATGTGTGTGTGGAAATTTAATGTGTATCGTTATTGAGTATTGAAATCTACATAACAATGCGGGAGCTATATGAGTTTGGATAAAATAGAGCAAGGAGAGGGCACAAGCACCGTCACTCTCTACTATCAATCCTCTCTCATCTCCCAAAATAAAGCATAGAAAGTACAATAGATCTCAGCCTAAGTCTCTAAATTCCCAGTTTGACATGGCTTCAGCAGCATATGGGTCTTTGCAATCTTGACCTCGCAACGCAAGTCTAATAGCTGCTGCAATGTCCTCAAACAGGAGGGTCTTGGACCTTTTAGTGTTATCAAATATCCTCCTATTACTCTCTTTCCAGATATGCCAGACCATAGCAGCTAGCGTGGTATTGGCTAGTAAGCTCAGAACATTTCTTTTTGCAAAGTGCGCAAGATAATAGTCCCCCACGTCATGTAGTAAAGGAGTAATGGAGGTATGGACGCCCAATTTGAGTAGGCTTCTGCTTAGAATGCAGCTTGAATAGCTACACTCAAAGAATAGATGGCTGATGCTCTCATTCACCCCTTCATCACAAAGCACACAATGGCCAAGAGAGTTAAGCCCCCACTTTATTAGTAATTCTCTGGTGAGAAGTTTCCCCTGAAAGCCCTTAGAAGAGTAAGCACCATCTTAGGAGTATGTTTTTATGCCAGACTAGCCTATAATAAGGAAATAAGGTACCTTGCTTTCTGGCTCCCTCCCAAGCATCTCAAAAGTGGAAAATCGTCCCTGGGGCACAATCCCAAGAATCGGAACCTTGTTGAAGTGTAATCTGCTGCAGAACAGGATGGATGTGGAGGATAGATGGATCTGTAGTCCAACCAATAGGTCCCCAGTAATCACTAACCCATTTGTTTTCGTCACCAGGTGGGATTTCATAAAGATCACTAAGTGACCCACATGGAAGCCAATTGTCATGCCAGAAAAGAGTAGTGTTGCCATTCTGAACCTTTCTTTTTATGAGTTCTGAGCAATACTCCTGCAATGTAGCATAAATTTCCAGGTACCAGACTGAGTAGCCTTGCTTTTGCAGCAAAGGGTGTATTAATATCCCCATATCTGCTTCTTATACTTTGTGCTCATAGCCTTTCAATAGATAAGAGCCTCCAAGTCAATTTAACCCCTGATGCTAAGTTGAGATCGATAAGAAGCCTCAACCCCACTCCTCCCTCCTCCTAGGGGGTACAAACATCTCTCCAAGCCCAAGTGCGTGTAGCGGATATGGGGAGTCATACCATATATATTATTTTGAAAAATAGGATGGAAAGTCATACCATATATATAGGATTTAATGTAGAAAAGGTGACAAATAATCTAATATATCAGGTGTCAAGACACAAAAAGGTGGAAAGTATAAGCCCCACATGGGCATGTACTCGTTGTGGGCCCACCTTTTTGTGTCTTGCACCTTATCTATTAGATCAGGTGACACCTTATCTATTAGATCAGGTGACACCTTATCTACATAAATCCTATATATATAATACCATATATATATATACATATATATATATATCCTTTATACATTTGATTGATATACCATATATATATATATCCTTTATACATTTGGTGAAGTTGTCCTAGGTGGAGGCTATGACTAGGACAAAGGTGGACCACACCCCCCACCTCACCCAAAAACTCACCCCCAAGTCACTTATTTACATGTTTGCCATCCCCTCAAAAAAACCCACCCAAACTCACTTATTTACATGTTTGTTATTCACTCGAAAAAACCAAAAAACACCCACTTATTTACATGTTTGCCACCCCAAGGTTTTTTACATTTTAACCCCCGGACTTTGCACTTTTTGCCCCCGACGATACCATCTTGTGACGACCCTTCTGCTTGCTGTCTGTTCCTCCTTGCTAGGTTGCTGGTTCCGATGGCTCTCCTTGCTGACGAATTTGGGATCCCTTGTTGCTGATGGTTGCGGCATAGGCTTCTGTTAATGATTGGGCTTATGATCTTAACTTCCTCTTAGTTCTTCGGCTTCGGTTTCAGGTAGACCGTTCCCCTATACTCCGATTTCGATTCCTTTGCTTGTTTTGGGGTTTGGGTCTTATTTGCTTACAGGTTGGGCTCTCCTACTTGTGGGTTTGGGTTGTCTCTTGCTTGCTGTTTTGAGTTCGTAGCTTCCCTTGCTGTTCTTGGGTTGGTTGGCTTCCTTGTTGTTCTGGGCTTCATCGCTTAATGAAGTCGGTGGCTTCTTCTGCTTGCGGCATGGGCTCCCCTGGCTATTTTGACGTACGGTGACTTCACTGCGTGCAAGTTGGGGTTTTCTTGCTGTTATGGGGTTAGTTGGTTTCCTTGCTTGCGACGTTGGGCTTCCTGCTGGTTGTTGAGTTGTGGTTGGCTTTCCTGTTGCTTGTTGGGTTTAGCTGAATCCCTTGTTGATGTTTTAGAATTCGTGGGTTGTCGTTGGATAGTGGCTGGCTCTCCTTGCTGGATGTGGGTTATGGTTGGGTTATTTACTTGTGAGTTCCTTGCTTGACAGGTTTGGTAGCTTCCTTTGCGTGCTATCTCGGGTATCTGGGTTATTGGTTGTCTCTCGGCTTTTCTTTATCCAGCAGTTATCATGTTTTCTTTCATTCTTGATTCATTGCATGGAGCAGTTGGTATTGCTTCCTTTTCAGTTTAGCTTGAGATATCATGCCATAAGAAACATCCATGCCTTTACTTTATTGCATGCCAGTTTCATTATCATGTTTTTTCATGAGTTTATTAGTACATTGTCAGTTTAATATTTTTAAATTACGTAACATTGGGATGTTCTTATGATGGCACGTTACTATGTTGGTACTGGATGACTAGTGGACTATCCTGAGGTTGGCTCTTGACTTGACGGGTTACTATTACCGGTACGGTAATAGTTTCCCCTTGGCTACGTAATTTAAGTAATATTAAACTTGACATACCTCACGAAACTAATAACTAATAAAATGATTACTTTCTGCTTGACTCATCGGATTTGAAAAAACTTATGATTGTGGAGTATGTGAGCAACTGGGACCTGATCTATAGCAACCAATCGTTTTGATTGTTAGCCCCGAGTTAGGGGGCCTCCATCATGCAGATGGGTTTTGAGTCCTAGGGGCAGACATGGATGGCCATCTTAATGGGTCCTGGAGCCCCGCCACAAGCCACAGTGTTACAGTTCTGACAGGTTTCACAGTTCTTACAGGTTTTACAGCTTACAATACAGTACTTTACATTTTTGGACTCTAGCTTTCAGATGCTTATTGTACTCCCCCTCATAAGTCACGGCCTATAATTGGTTCACTTTAGTACACTCTTTACAGTAATCGTGCTCATTTTCGACATGTCTCTCTTCTGTACCCTTTCTGCTACTGCCACATCGCCTTTTTGTACCTTCTTACTCTTCCGTTGTGTGGGTTTGTTGATTACCAGGTCAGGTTACTTCTTTATTTGGTACTATTATATCTGTGGTTGTCTTGTTTCTTTTTGTGCACCCTTACTTTTCTTGTCTCTTGTCTGATATTGTCTACTCTATTGAGCGTGGTGCGACTTCTGCTGCCACCAGGTACGAAGCACATAATCATCCAGAGGCGTCTAAGCACGAGTACAAGGAGTGGGAGCTTTCGGTACAGGATCTGTAGAGGAGTCAAACAACCAGCTTAGGACTGTTGAGCCTTGACATAGCGGCAGATGCGTGTTCCATTTACTTTCAGCATTAGTGTAGCTTTTTACTTGTGAGTCATGTTCAGTACTGTGTTACATGTTTTGTTGTCCTTACATATTTGTTCACTGTCTTTTCCTTATTTAGAATTGTGTTACTTGTGATGTCTAGAGTGTTTTCTTACTTTCTACACTGCTCCACATTGACTTCACTGACACCTACGGGACCTGTATACTCTTGTTTCAATCGTAGCGACACCTGCCGGGAGGCGGGGTGTTACATACCGGCATGCACACACACGCACACCCACATTTCTCACTCATTTTTGGTTGCGCGTGTGCACCGCATCCTTTTCGTGGGGGTTTTTTGCTCCGTGCACTATTATATATATATATACTAGAAAGTTACCCGTGAGCACAGTGCACGGAGCAAACCCCCCCACAAAGAGGATGTGGTGCACGCGCGCAATCGAAAAGGAGCGAGAAGTGTGGGTGTGGATGTCGGTATCGTCGGAGGGTAAAAGGTGCAAAAGGCAAACACGTAAATAAGTGGCGTGGGGTGTTTTTTGGGTTTTTGGTGGATGGCAACCATGTAAGTAAGGGGTTTGGGGTTTTTAAGGGGGCTGCTGACTAGGCTAGGTTTGTCCCATACAGCTTGTGACTGACTTATGACTGGGACAAACCCGGGCCTCACAACCCTCTTTTGTATAATAGATATATATATACACACACACGCACATTAATAAGAACTTTTAGGCCTTAGTCTGCATCTCATCCTCCTCATCTTTCTTCTCCCTTTTTTAAATCATTTTCTTCCATCTGTTACCATAAGAACGCTATGAATTCATTGTTCATGTTGGCATGTTGGCATGCAGATTGAATACGAATAATGCATAACTTAGCAAGCCTAAATGGCTAAGAGTAAAGTGTCTATCATATCTAAACAATAAATAATTCTAGTAAAAAATAATTACTAACTAATCTAACATATAACTACTAATTTATCTCGGTGCTAACCAATATGCAATGTAAAATCATATGAAATAAGTGGTAATTTTCAAATCCATCCAAGAAAGACTCCTATCTCAAAGGGACATGCATGTATGTAGAAAGGCACAATAGCGATCAAATGATAATTTAAAATTAAATTAAGAATACTGCTACCTACTAAATTTACTTAGCGCGTCCTAATAATCTCTAACTCTTGCATCAATGTTGCAACCCACTTGAACCCAACACAACACAATGTCTTTATCTCGAGTAATCCCAACCCAAGGTTAGGTTGAGCTCAGATCCGCTTGGAGTAGATAGGCAAGATTGCAACCAAGGTTCAAAATTTCGGATATTTGAGTCGCATCGAATTAGGGTTCTTAATATCGGATAGCAGCCATCATTTAAGAATATCACATCAGGTCTTCATATCGTACATTTCATGTAAATAAATATCTATTATACAATTGATGCAACCCTAAAATTTTAGTGCGGAAATTTTGATGAAAACCCCCTAAAATTTCAAGTGAACTAAATTCTGGGGAATTTTGAAATTCGACCCTAAGTTCTAAGGGAATAGTCCTATCGGGATATATGATAATATATGAAATTTAAGAAGACCTATAAACTTAAGAATTATTATAGCTAGTAAGGTGGGAGGATGTAATACCCAATTATTTAATTAACCAAATCAATTCTTATGCATACTCAAATTTAAATTAATAATTAGCTAATAAGGCATAATGGGTATTATACACAATTCTCCTTGGCTACAAGACTTGTAAGAAAATGATAATGATATTTGTAACAATAAAATCAAGCTCTTATACCCTAAGTTGTTGACTCGGTCAACAAAAACTAAATGGCAAAGCATCTAGGTTTCTAAAGCTTGCTAGAATAGGTTCTAACTTTCAAGCTTTTTGGAGAGTTTTCTAGATTTCTAAAACTTGCTACATAAGCCTCTACGTCTTTACGTTCATTAGAGAAGTTTCGAAGCCGCTTCTCTATGCCACATCCTAGTATAGAATTTTCCAGGATTTCAAGCTTGTTGGAGCAGCATCTATGGTTTAAATGTTGGAGAAGCTTCAAGGATTAAAATGTAGAAGAAGCTTCTAGGTTATAGGCTGACTGGAAAAGCCTCTCGGGTTCAATGCCCATTGGAGAAGCTTCTAAAAGAAGCCTCTAGTTCCCTAAAGTTCGATAAAGAAGTTCCAGGTTTTCAAAGCTTGTTATAGACACTCCTAAATTACTAAGGCATGTCGGAAACTACTTATGTTTTCAAAGCTTGTTAAAGAGGCTTCTGGGTTATGAAAGTTTGGTGAAGATGCTTCTAGGCTTCCAACTGCTTGGTGGAGACTATATCAGACGTCTAAAGTTTGTTGAAAATGCTCCCAGGTTTTGAAAACTTATTTAAGAATTACAGATGTTTCCAAACATGAGTGAAGAAACATCAATTTCCCAAAGCTTAATGGCCAAGTTTCCAGACCCTATAAATAAGGTCTAAAGCCCTTCCCTTTCATCCAAACTAGTCCAAGTTCCTAGTCCAAGTTCCAAGCGAGATAAGAGTTGTAGATTGGGTAAAAGAGGTAATGAGAAGGAAGAAACAAGACGGGTAAATAGATAAGGAAAAATGCTACTCTTTTAAGGATCTTCTAAAGATTGATTGGCCAAGGGATAGTGTATAATAGAAATATGGACCGTCAGCTAGGTGAGTCGGCTTTTACCTCACAAAATACTTTAAAATCTTTTCATTTTGCAAGAGAGCTACATATTGTAAGCAGGTTTCTATTTAAGTATTTTGATAGCATTTCATTTTCCAAGGAAGATACATTATATTTTGAGGAGGGTTCCCACTAAGAACTTCTGAAAAATTTTCTTTATGGAAGAAAATATACGTTTATATTTTAAACATACTCAATACTTTAGCCATGTACAATTTTCATTAATAGATTTGGTTTTCTTGCAATAAATTCAGATCAGACAAGGAATTGAGTTCATTCCTATTGATTTCCTAATGGTTTATCTACACCAATTAAGAATTACTTATTGTTTATACCTTTTAGATTCTATGTTACAATAATGTGTGGCTTGTTTTGGATCTACTTTACTATGCCGAAATAAAGTTAACTCTATGATTCAAACATCCTCAAAACTCCCATCTATAATTGTTACTATTACAGTTCTTTAAACCTATCATATGGCTATTGGACGCATAGTTGGTTAGACTGCATCGTTAGCGACCTTCGAGCACAATACAGTTACTAGCTTTCAGGCAACACAACCAGTTAACAATCCCAAGTGACCTCACTGTTACCATGAGCATTTCCATGTTGCTTATCAATAATTTTGTAGTATTAAAAGAATGAATGAGGGATATTTTTATGATGAACTGATATGCTAAAATTCATTTTTGAACTATGCAAGACTTGACATGCATTTTAGAATTATGTTGACCCTCGACACCAATCCGACCAGCCTAAGGTTCAACCCAGCTGCTAGCATGGTTGGCAATCATGAACCTTAACATGCACTGGTATCAAAGGATCCACAATTTTATCTATTAGCGCAATTTTATGATTTTTATCTATTAGCATAGTCATTATATTAGAGTTAAAGGCATAATACTTGAATCATGAACGTTAACATGCACTGGTATCAAAGGATCCACAAATTTTTCTATTAGCGCAATTTTATGATTTTTATCTATTAGCATAGTCATTATATTAGAGTTAAAGGCATAATACTTGAGAACACCGATCTTATCATACTTTTGAAGTTTGTAATCAAGAAATTCCATTTTCATTTTCGATTTATAAGAAATAATAATTTCAAGCATCTTTCACGCATCTTTCACCTAGAACTTACAAATGATATTTAAAACAGACATATTTGTACTTCTAAGCTTAAAACTATTATTACCTAGTTTTACCAATATATAATATTATGCATTCATGTTACAATGATATAAAGTGTTCATTAAATATTTGCCCAAAATTCATTATATATTTACCCAGATGTTGTGTAGTACGGACAGGTACAGAAAGCCCGAATCCGTGTCATGCGAAACTCAAAATGGCAAGTACAAGACTCTTGTTGATACGGCCATCATGGGTCGGAATAGATACGGCCATCATGGGTCGGAATAGTAAATTATCTTGCGGACCGTTAGATTCGAGTGGCATGGTGCCTAGTTTTCAGGGTTTATATGTAATTAGGGGATTAGAGTTTATGTAAAATTTCACTCACATCTTATTATGGTTCAAAAGATCAAACAATACAAACATACCAATATGTATCGCTTGGCTTTTCAAGCATGAAAATAAAATCCATCCAAATCCCACTGATATTGCAGATATTAACTAAACTAATGGCTACTAATACAGGCAGACTTTTATGTTTGGAGTGCCATCAATATTAACTAATGAATACTACCACAAGTAGAGTTTTAGATTTGAGGTACCAAAAGTTGAAATTCTTAATCATTTCATTAAATGCTTAAAAGAATCTAATGTAATGTGAAAACAAGGTTTAGTAATGTGAAAACAAGGTTTAAAAATTGATCGATATAAATATAGATTACCATTTTGGATCAAATTTATAGTGGCAATATAAGACAAAACACTCGTTATTAGGACCACATGTTCCAATTTCATCGAGACAAACATGATAATATAGAAGTTTCTGTTCTAACACAAGGTTAGGATATTAAGATCTAAAATGAAAGCAAACTAAAGTTGAGCTAATTGATCCAGACAATTCCTTTATTGAATGTGAATTGTTAATGGAGTAGGTTACAGATGATAAGACTGCTGATAAGACCGTGTCACTTCTTGTAGAGATAATTTCATTGATAAATGAAAGAAATGCCAAGGATGAATCTTAATTTTCAACCAACACCCAGGCTAAGATAAAGTTACCCTACAGAGTCAGAGACGTCCAATACATATCATCAATACTTTTGATATATCTAACACTGATACTACAAACTACTAGCCGATACCAAGACAGATGCTAAGATTTCATACCTTTCATGACATATTAACACTTGAAGCTATATCATGTCATACATATATAAACAAACATGTGCATAGAGAGCTCCCAAAAACATGTGGAATCAAATCTTGACTACTACAATAAAATGATAAGGAGTTCGCTTTGAAGTTTTATAATAATGGAGGTCATCACATCATCCATATAACATCGAGTAGCCACAAAACGGAAACTAGCGGATTAAAAGAACTCTTTACTATCGATATCCATTTAAATGCCACTTGTTGCACATGTTATAAACCACAAGTACATTTAATTTTTCATTTTCACATATTTTAAATAATTTATAAATATTAGTCATCCATGTGAGTTGCAACTGTATAACCTTTGATGGATGGGATATATAGTAAATTCATATTGATCGGATCCCAGAGAATCTCTTTAAATCTGTAGAAAAATTGGAGGCCAATAATCCTTTCTCAACCTTTTGTAAATTCAAATTCCTATTGATCAGATCCTAGAGACTCTCTCTAAATCTGTGTAGAAAAATTGGAGGCCAATAATCATTTCTCCACCTTTTGGTTAAAAAATGCACCATTCATGTCAATCTCCATGTCCTAAAAGATGGACACAACAAAAAGATTGTCATTTGCATACGAATTACCCTTGCCTAATGGGGTAAGAAATATTATGTTTAATCTTTACATTTGCAACAACCAAAGGCAATGGAAAATAGTATGCAAGTGACGATTTTGTGTGTCTGTGTGTGTGTGTGTATAACATGAAAACAAATGCACAATGATGGTCGTCCAATTTCTTATAGCATGGCCATAAGAGGAACATGTCATATGGCAACAAATAACCAATTTGCTAATTAAGACACACACACACACACAAAATCATCTACTCCTACCTTGAATTAATAATATTTGCTCTACCTGTAGATCTTGACTCTAGATTAACTAATCAACATATCATTTAATTTATACATATACCCATGGTATGGTCTGATCCAATTTGACCATTGTAAAGGCGGACAATGAAACCTCAAAAACTTGTGCCATCCAATCAATAGATAGTGTTAAAAACGGGATAAAGAAGTTCCGCAAATGTGAAGAACCAATCAAAATCCAACGGTTGGAATAACTTTCACCAAGAACTCATGTGAAGTATGTATAAATGCAGCCTTAGGTGTATCTAGAAGCTCAAGTATAATAAAGAAGGAATATTTGGATAAATAATGTAAAACAACAAATGGAAAAAAGAAAAGCTTTACTAATCACACACATTAATAGGTAAAACTCAAATCTATTTATAACAGCAACAACTTTGTTGAAACAATTATTTAACCAGCAACTTTACTATGGTAACATAATTTCATGACGAAATTATATTATGCATTTGAGATGATGCGGATCCAATAGACATCTACCTGAACAGCAAACAAACTCAAAATTATTAGGATAAAATGCACTATAATACTATAATGTTTAAAGGTATTTTCACAGAAATACATATGATTTTAAGTCATACAACTTGCTACCCTAATGTTACAAAAATTTACATTTTGCTACCTTCTATAAAATTATATCCAATCCGTTATCTGATCCGATGATCACATGTTTGACATGTGATCATTTACAAACCAATATACCCTTAAGTCCAGCACCTTCCTTTCTATATTCTATCTTTTCCTAATTTGTATCTTTAATATCGGAAAACTATCTCATACTTTCGCTGAATTCCAAAAAATACCTCTTATTTTGATATAATCGCAAAACTACCTCATAATTTTCAGGTTTTGATAAACTCCCTCATACTTTGGTTTCGTAGAACTACTACATACTTTGCTTAATTTCGTAGAACTACCTCATACTTTGGTTTAATTTCGTAGAACTACCTCATACTTTAATATATGTGGGATGGTGGAGGAGGGAGGAGGGCGACGGTGGGAGGAAGTGGTGGACGAGTGCGACGGTGGGGAAGGGGGGCTACGTCGGAGGGAGGGGGAGGGGGCGACGATTGGGGGGTAGGGGGAGGAGGATGGCGGTGGATGGAAGGGGGATGGACAGCGATAGATGGAGGGTGAAGGGTGGCGGTGGGGAAAGTGGTGAGGACGGTGGGTGGAGTGGGTGGAGGGCGGCGGCGGGTGGAATGGAGATGTGCGACGATGGATAGAGAGCGAAGGACATCGGTGGGAAAGAGGGATATAGGGATGAGGGTGTTTATCGAAACCTGAAAAGTATGAGTTAGTTTTGTGATTATATCAAAATGTGATGTATTTTTTGGAATTCAGCGAAAATATGAGTTAGTTTTCTGAAATTAAGCCATGATTTTTTCCAAAATGTTGGGTTTTCTCATGGGTTTCCTGGTGTGGTTATGATGGGGCTTATGGAAAAAAGAATTTGTTTCTTGAATTTTCCGATGAGGTTTACGGTGATGGTTGTCAAGGAGAGTTTCTTGAAGGTGATTTTGATGGTGGATTAAGGAGAGAAGTGGTATGTGAAGGAAGTAATGAATAGTTGTTCTGGTTATGAATGAGGTGAGGGGTTTCTTGGTGATTGGTTATAGTGGTGATTATGGAGGGTGTTAGGATTTCCATTGTGAATGAGATGGGTTTCTTGGTGGTGGTTATGAAGGTGATTGTGAATGAAGAGAGGCTATAAAGGAAAAGAGGAGTTGTGATGGTGGCATGGATGAGGAGGGTGGTCTTCTAGACGATAATTGTGATGATTTTCATGAAGGAGGGAAGCGGTTTCTTGATGGTGGTTGTAATGGTGATTGTGGAGAAGAGGCCACCTGTGATAAGAGCAATCTCACTAGGGGAAAAATCATTTCAAACTAATGGGTATAGACATTGTCTACTAAAACTTGAAAAAATAGCAATTTGTCCGACTTAAAATCATAGGTAATTTACATGAAAATACCCCCAAATAATGGCGTATTTAAGTGCATTTTGCCCAAAACATTAACGCTAAGGTGCTGGTTGATTGCCAACATTATGAATAATGACAAAGAAAAGCAAGATAGAAGTCACAATCATTGTGACATCGTATGCATCAGGGAATGACATAATGAATAAGCAAGCTAGACGGAAGAATGTACAAAACCATACGATACATGGTGGAAGAAATGCACAGCACAAAACTCATTTGAAGTAGGAAGCAATAGGTTACTGAGGAACATTGTCGGAAAACAAAATAGAAACTTGATACGCATTGTTGTTGCATGACCCTATCTGATATCTCTAACTGAAGAATCTTCAGAAAGCCATTCACTACTAATAGCAACCCATAGGCAAGCTCGGATCTTGGTTTCAATTAAGATAGAATCACTCAATAAGGTGCAAGAAAAAGACAAAGAAAAAGAAAAAGAAAAAGAAATGTACGAAGTCTACACATAAATAATTTCTATAAACCTCTTACAACCAAAACAATTAACAATCATTGCAACTGAGCCCACCGCCTAAATTATACGATTGCTTACGCATCATCAAGCTACACTCCATTATCCCCAAAACTGAACAAGAACGTATCTTATACATGCTAATCAGATTCCATCATCTCAAAAATTGAACAACAAGAATATATCTATAGAGAAATTCCTCGAATCTGACCTGATTCCAAACAGATCCGAGCGCGTTATTGGGCTGAGATTGCTTAGAGACGTCCTCCGCCGTTAGCTTCTTGGGGACCGGCAGAGGAGCCGCATCCTCTCTCGTTTCCCTCACCCAGTACGTGTACGACGACTGCTTCTCCACAACCTCGCCCTCGGCTGCCATTGCTTTATAAAATCAGACGATGAATCAAGGGAAATGAAACCCTAGCAGCAAGATTACAAGAAGAGCGACGGTGGGATCGGAGAGGTTAGGGGAGTTTTGAGGGAGGATTGGATTCCGAGAGGAAGAAGGCGACAATGGAGGCCTCCTGCAAGTTTGGGAGAACAACACGAGAAATGTGGTCTTTTTTGGGCGGCTGTTGACTGTCGGGGAGACGAGAAGTAAAGGGTGGGTGGGTGCAATCGGGACTCGTCTCGAAACTTCTCCCGCTTTCGACTCCGTCCCTTTGTTGGGCTTCTAGATGGGCCAACGTTAATGTAAACCAAAACATCACGAAGGAATCATGAAATGGGCCTCCAGTGGAGGGCCTACAGCAGGGTAGCACCTGGCTTCCGTTCATGTGTCCCGGTGGCTTCGAACCTGGGCCGTCAAGGATAAAAATGACCAGCTCCGGCCTGCCCTTGCAAAAGGTGGGCTGCGTTTGGCCTTTTTTTAAAGTCCCGACTTTTTTGGACCTGAATTAGGACAAAGATTGGGCTGCTCGGCCCCTGTTCTAGCCCTAATAAATTTTAAAAACCATTGTTGGCTCAAGGTTTTTTTGCACACAAGTCACAACCTGCTATTCCAGACTTCCAGTGCCGACCCCATGACGCTGTCCAGATTTGGCCCGATTTCGTCATTAGCTATCATTAATGTAGGTTATGATTTCGTCCTTAGTGATTGCTCGGTTGGCATTCTCTATCCCTCTCTCTATTGGGAGGCGCGGGATCGAGGCCCAGCTCGCGCTCTAAATCATGCACAAAATAACTCTAGTTAGGGGATGAAAACATACAATTTTCACATCCAATCATAAGGCTGGGGCCCACCCCCTAGCGGTCTGCCGTAAGGATGGGGGCCACTTCCCCAGCAGTTCGACCCATCGGTCTGCCGTAAGGATGGAGGTCACTCCCTCTGCGGGCAGACCAAAAACTTCAATCTGTCGTAAGGCTAGAGGGGCCACTCCCCCAGCGGGCCGACCCATCGATTCACCACAAAGCTTAGGGTTACCCCTGAGAAGACCGACCGACCCGTGCTTACGCGACGAACATAATTTCCAACATCTCAAGTTTCCCGCCTTCTATGGCAAACCCGAGCCGTGGAGGGGGCCAGAAGGGCGCTCGGCTTTTAAATTAATTCATCCTATTACAACTCAAGTTAAAATGTAGTTCAAAATGTGCATATGCTCATTCCAAAAAAGAGCCAAAATGAGTACAAGATATGATCTAGGGGATGAGACTATGGGGGCCGAAACTGGGCCGAAACTTCAGAGGGAGGCTCCTCTGCTACCCTCGGCTCAGTAAGGGTTTCGACGTATTCATCCTCATCAGGGACCATCTCGAGATGCTCAAAGATGACCCCAAGTGGGGGAACTTACGTTCAATTTCCCTTCGACGGTGGAGGAAACCAGCTTCGAATACCTAAGACATTTGTGGAGCGATGAAATCCTCGGAGCATTTTTTTTCACGGCTTCCTGGCTATCTGGTCTGGATCCACCTTCCCCGACCCATCAATCTGAGCTTGGAGAACGACGATCCGACCATAAAGATTAGCCCTCTCTATGTTGCCCTTCCTCGTCTCTTCGGCTAGCCAGGCTTGAAGATCGGCCTCCCTTCCCTTTAATGCCACCAACTGCTCCTCAACATTCATGTCATTCGATTGCGAGGGGGTGGCCCCTTCAACTTACGACCGACGACGATGGCATTGTTCGGTTGCGAGGGGTATGGCCCCTTTGTATTACGACCGATGACAATGGTCATTCGGTTGTGAGGGGCATGGCTCTTTCGTCGTATGGCCAACGAAGATGGTGTCGTTCAGTTGCGAGAGGTATGGCCTCTTCGTTTTACGGCTGACGACAAGGGTCATACTGTAGCGATGGGCGTGGTCCCTTTGACTTACAGCCGACGACAAGTGTCGTTCGGTAGCGAGGGGATGTCCCCTTCGACTTACGGCCTACGACAATGGCGTCGTTCGGTAGCAATGGGATGGCCCCTTCGACTTATGGCCTACGAAAATGGCATCGTTTGGTAGCAAGGGGGTGGCTCCTTCAACTGACGGCCGACGACGAGGGTCATTCGGTAGCAAAGGAGTGTCCCCTTCGACTTACGACTGATGAGGATGGCGTCGTTTGGTTGCGAGGGGTATGGCCCCTTCGTCTTACGACCGACGACGATGGCGTCGTTCAGTTGCAATGGGTATGGCCACTTTGTCTTACGGTTGACGACAAGTGTTGTTTGGTAGCGATGTGCGTGGCCTCTTCGTCTTACGGCCGAGGACAAGGGTTGTTCGGTTGCGAGGGGTCGTTCTTTCGACTTACGGATGAAGACAATGGTGTCGTTCGGTGGCAAGAGGGTGGCCCCTTCGACTTACGACCGACGATGATGATGTCGTTCGGTTGCGAGGGGTATGGCCCCTTCGCCTTATGGCCGATGACAAGGGTCGCTGGGTAGCGATAGGCATAGCCCCTTCGTCTTACGACCGACCACAAGGGTCGTTTGGTTGCGAGGGTGTGGTCCCTTCGTCTTACGACCGATGACAATGGCGTCATTCGGTAATGAGGGGGGTGGCGACTTATGGTCGACAACGAGGGTCATTCGGTAGCGAGGGGCGTGGTCTCTTCGACTTATGGCCGAAGACGATTAGTGTTTTTATCTATAGTTTTCATGTATTCCCCCATGATTCACGCCATTTTGCCACGTTTTTTCCACGCCATTTTCCCCGGTTTTTTGTTCCTTTTACGTTTTTGGTCTCTCTGATGTATTTCAGGTGAATTCGTGGATTTTTGGAGCAAAATAGCAAAAAATTTGGCTTTTGGAGCGATTGAAGACACAATATCATTCAATTCAAGGAAATAGAGGCAGTTGGTTATCTTCGACATCTCATGTGAGATGTCTTATATGGTCGTGTGATAAGCCACGGCCTGAAGCTGATTGGAGCCCCCAACAAAGCCACATACGAACAGTCGTGTGGTCTATCTGCCAAGAGGAGAAATCGCCACGACATGGCCGTGTGAATCCTCACACGACCGTGTTGTCCCCAATTCAAGCGAAGGTTAGCGGTAGCGAGTAGCAACGATGCAGCCGTTTGAAAATTCCAAACGACTGAGTCATACAAAGATTTCTGAAGCCCGCAGCATGTGTAACTTGGCTCAAACGACGCGATCGTATCGTTTGGCTCAATCGGCCGTTTCGGGTCGGATCTGGAGCGTACCCAATAGAGTTTTGGGGTACTATTTAAGCATCTGGGCACTACTAGTGAGATGGGATCATGCACTAGCTCCGTTTTCTTCCCCCTTTTGGTGTTTTCTTTTAGTTTTAGGAGTCGGGTTAGTCTAGATAAGGATTTTGATGCTTTCTCTTGGATTATAAATGAGAATTGACGACTCTTGTGGATTCAATGAGATAAGTATGCATTGCTCTCTTTTATTGTGTCTTTGTTATTATTCACTATTAATTGTTGCTTTCTATCATGTTCTTTGTGCTTTTGATTGTTGATCTTTGAGATTTTATTCGTTATATATGTTTTCATATCGTAATCCTTTGTTAAATCCCCATAGATTCATTCCTCGTATAATTGATCTACCTAGCTAACAATGACCAGGGATCGAGTTAGTAATCGATCAATCAACCTTCCTGCGGATGACCCGTATAGTGCTACGACGACACCGTGCGCTTGTGGTTTACAAATGATACAAAAACTCTCAACAAGTTTTTGCGATATTACCGGGGAGGTTGCCTTGATTAGTATTAGTTAGATTCATAGTTAGCTAGACTACATGCTTGTCAAAAAAAATTATAAAAATCATAATAAACAAAATTTTTCCTTACCACCGGCTTAAATTTTTGCTATTCTTTTGTACCATTGATGCACTTCTCTTAGCTATATCTTTATTTTTCAAGTGCTTTTAAAATATTATGTGGATGTCCAATGGATTGCACGTTGGAAATTTCGATGCTTCATTATCACGAGATGCTCAGATGGGATGCTATAATAATTTTTCCCAGGTTGCAGCCGTTTGTAAATTTTGTGGAATGCATGGGTATCTATTTACCCAATGCCAGCATTATATCTACATATTATGGCCAAAAATGACCGAGACAGTTGTCAAGATGACGTAAGCCCTTCACACTGAGTTGGAGCCTCGTCAGCGTATGAGATGGGACCCTAGGTTGGATGAACCGGGGTCGGATGATGTATGTTGGTTAGGATACAGTGCTCGATCGACCCTCGGATAGCTCGTGCATCGATCAGTTGAGGCTGGGAAGCTCGAAAACGACCCTCGTGGAAGATGAAGACGCGTCGATCTACACCACAGAAACACGTTAGGGGGGTCGGATCTGTGTCTCGACCCAAATCCCCTCCGATTCTTAAGTTAGTGTGAGAACTTAAGGGAGAGAATGAGCTTGAAGCAGCTGAGATCGACCCACGGAGGTTCTCTTAGATCTGACGTCGCACGCTCTATAATGTAAGAAATATCAGCTGAAAGAGTAGGGTCGCGTACATTTAGAATTGGAGCCTTTTGGTATTTATAGACCTCTTGGGTCTCTCTAGTGACGTCGGGGGAGATAACAGTCACACATTATAGTGCCACGATCTCCCCCTTTAATATGAGTGAATATTGCCCACATTCCTGCTAATTACGAGCTCGTCTTTAATTACTTTTTCGAGTAAGGGGAATTCAACAGTCGACTGGCCAATGGGCTTTGACCGAGTCAATTCGGGCTTCTCTCGTAGGCCCCGTGGGCCTTAGTCATCCGTCGGTCTAGTCATCTCGAGTGCCGACCCAATGATTCAACAATGGCCCTCATCGCACGAACTCAAAGGGTCTACCTGTTGAAGTCAAGAGACGTTACATCGCATTGATGGGGACGTCAGTCGAGAAAATAGCACTCAAGTTCCGGGTGACAAAACGCATGCCTCACCGATTCAGATGATTTACTGGCTTGAAATCCAAGACGCTCAAGGCCTTTGGATCTTCGACATGTGTTTCATCATGCGGTTATCGCCTTGCTTATATAGGATGGTTCCAGTGACAAAATGCAAAGGTATCTTCTTCATTCGCAATGATTTAAATTTTTCTTCCCTCAAAAGAAATGGCTTTGTCTTCCGTCACCGGCTCTGCGAGGAGCTTGGTCACCATCATGCAGAAGAACAAGGAAGGGATTGTAGAGCCGGGTTTGCTCGTGAATCTGAAGTCCAAAGTCGGAGTTGACCAGATCCCCGAGCTTCAGAGGAATTACGTCCGCCTTGATTACCAAATACAGGTGCCTGGCAGGGACGAGAGGGTCCATCGCCTTGGCGACCGGGAAGTGGGGGTATATGTCAAAGCCTTCCAACGAGGCCTTCGATTTCCCATGCACCCCTTCATGCGGTACTTCTTGTGTACCCTGAACATTTCTCTCTGCCAGTTGATGCTGAACGACATCGGCATGCTGACGGGCTTTATAGCTCTGTGTATGATGAAAGGAATTGAACCGTCTTTGAGAATGTTCAATTAATTCTTCTCAATCCCTCCCCTCATGGCCCCAGGCTGATACCCGATAATGGCCCATCGTGGCAGGAAGCTGTTCGATGACCTTCCCTCATCTAATCCCAAATGAAAAGACGAGTTTGTATTTGTGGTCTTCCAAGGAGAGGCAAGCTTCTGCACCCTGACTTGGGCCCTGTCGAGGATAAGCCTCTGACTAGCGAGGAGAAATAAGCTGTCGACACATTAAGAATCTGCCAGAGAATATGAGAAAGACAAAGTGGTTGTGGTCTGACGACGTGTAGCGTCGAACCATGTGGAAGAAAGGTTGGATCGACCGTGCCTGCCAACTGTTCAACCCTCATTCTTGGGCTTAAATCTTTTGTTCCTTTTGCATGCATGGCTGTTGTGAATTATCAGGTGGATCCTGCGTTGAGGGAGGCAGTTGAGGCTTCCATCAGAGAGGCCGAGATAAGCATGTTATCTCCTTGGGTGCCGTCATTAGGGGAAAGGATGGCCCAACTATCGGAGGGTCAACCTGTTGTTGTTGAGAGGACCGCTCAGGTGGGACCTATTCGAAAGAGGAAGGAGAAGCCCGCTTCCGAATTTGAAGTGGTTGCACTTGAGGGGAATAAGAGGAGGCGACGACTTCTTTTCAGCGACTTTGAGCCGTCTGGGTCGAATGAAGCTGCGGAGCAGGTCTCCCAGCATGATGGGGTATTCCTCCAAAAGTAGATTCGAGGAAGACCCAAATCCCTTTGGAGCTCCTTTTGCACGAAGATTCTTGGCCTTGGGGAGGCAAGTTCCCTCATGTACAGCTGTTTAAAGACATCCTTGATGAATTCAAGCCGATTTTGCTGGAGAATCGATCTTCCCAGACTCCATTTGACGACGCCACGGAGGAGCTCGTTCAAGCGGAGTTCCCAATGAGGCGAGAAGATTCCGCCCTTCTTGACTGCGGGACTATCTCCCACATTGCTGAAAATACGACCCTTCCACTGGACAGGGCTGTCGTGGAGAGTGTCGATTACGAGCGACTTGCGTCGGTAGCCGTCTATGCCAATGTTCAGGTAATTTTGCATTATCCTCAACCGTAACTGAGACGAGCATGGATGTGGACTTTTTTGCATTGTTTACAGGCTCTCGTGGCCACCGTTGTGTTGTGTCGTTGTGCGCCAGTGGTGGCTAATCACGAAGTTACCCTGGAGGTCGTAAAGTTGGTCGTGGAGAAGTCTCAGGCTAAGCTGGCTAATGTTGGTCTTCTGTGCAAATTGAGACTGGATCACATTAAACGGCTCATGCACGAATTACGAGAGTGCCGTGAGAGAGAGGCCGAGCAATCTGCCTTGAGGGGGTGGGCAGAGAAGGTTCTGCTGGAGGACAGGGCCAGCGCTGAGGCCGTAACGGATAGGGTTGTTCAAGAGTTCAAGGATTCATTTTCTGACTTCGACGAGCAATACAAGGAAGGCTACGAGCGATGTCGATTGGAGATGAAAACCCGATTTACTGCCCTCTTTGATGAGATCGACCATGTCTCGGAGATATTTCCAAATCTTGGTGATGACGAATCGAGCCAAGGCACGGAGGGGGCTGCTCCCATTTACAAAGTTTTCATCGTGACTGGTGATAATGCGAGAGCAGATGCTTCGGGGGACCCGGAGTCTGTGGCCATGCTTGAGGGGGATCAACAGCCTAGTTAGCCTTTGTAGAATCTCGTTGCTCCTTTCACTTCCGCTTTAGCAATTTTTAATGTATTTTTGAATGTATAGGGGGTGATGTAGATGTAAACGAAAACAATTTTTGAAATAGAAGTACCAGAAGAGTTGGCTTGTATATCTTTGTTTGTCGTTGCATCTCTTTGTTTGTAGCCCGCTTACGCTGTGTGGTGGTCGGAACACCTGATGGCCCCTCGATGGGTTAGAGCTACTTTAGGATGATTGAAGGTAAGCCATCGAACCATGTTAGGAATAGACCACTACGTTCTGTGGTGAGGGAGTGATTTTCTCGAATCGCGGTTGACGGTACATTAGGAGAGTCGTTCAGTGGCAGAGGGGTGGCTCCTTTGACTTACAACTGACGACGCTCTAGGATAGTCGTCCAATGGCGAAGGGGAGGGACCTTTGTCTTACGACCGATGACATTTTAGTGAGAGTTGTTCAGTGGCAAAGGGATGGACCTTCGAATTACGGCTAACCATGCTTTAGGATAGTCGTTCAGTGGTGAAGGGGGTGGTCCCTTCGTCTTACGACTGAAGACACGTCAGTGTGAGTCGTCTAGTGGCGAATGTGTGTCCCTTCGACTTACAGCTGATGATGCATTATGAGGGTTGTTCAGCAACGAAGGGGTGGCCCTTCGACTTATGGCTGACGATGTTTTAGGATAGTTGTTCAGTGGCAAAGGGTTGGCCCCTTCGACTTATAGCAGACGACACACTAGGATAGCCTTTCAATGGTAACGGGGTGGCCCCTTCGACTTACGGCTGACTACATGTCAGTGTGAGTCGTTCAGTGGTAAAGGGGTGGTCCTTCGACTTACGGCTGACGACACTAGTGAGTCATTCAGTGGCGAAGGGGTGGCCCTTCGACTTACGGCTGACGACACTAGTGAGTCGTTCAGTGGCGAAGGGGTGGCCCTTTGACTTATGGCTGACAACGTTTGAAGAGTCGTTTAGTGGCGAAGGGGTGGCCCCTTCGACTTACGACTGACGACATGTCAGTATAAGTCGTTCAGTGGCGAAGGGGTTGCCCTTCGACTTTGTCACGCCCCGCTTCCCAAAACGACAGAGGCGAAGCGTGACTAAGGCCCGCTTGGGCCGGAACTGTGAAACCCGGGCCCAATAATCGTCTGTAAGGGTACCATTTTAAAATTTTCAGGTTCTTGCATTTATAAAGTTAGAAACAACAGAAAGTACATAAAGAAAGTTGCATTCATTAATATATAGAGTTAATATCCAGCGAGTACAAAAGTCTAAAAAGAGAGAGGCCTAAGCATGGCAACAACTACCGAAGGAGAGAAGCTAAAAGTAGTAACCTCTGAACGTCCGCGTTAGAGGAGACCTCTAAGTCTGGTCCTCGTCAGGTACGTCCCCCGGGTCAACGTCCTCGGGCTGCACGTACTCCGGTAAGTCTGCCTCGTCCACGAACTCTGGCTCGACACCTGACGTATAGCACCCAAAAGAAAGGAACTGTCGTCAGGTAAAGTCTACAAAAGAGGTTAGACTCTACTGCAAGTGTACCAAACTATTAAACAACAGTTTACTGGTTGATTAGCATGCTGGGGTTATAACAGAGTATCAAAAAGGAAGTAAACGCAACAGGAAAGTAAAGCGTAGCAAGCAGTAGTCGTAGCGTGTGCTACCGACTACGGGACTAACCTAAACGGGTCGTGACAAGACGTGACAAGACCAGCAAGACAGGATAGGACAGGATAAGATAAGACATGTGTGACTCGAAGGGTTCACGCCTTACGGTTCGAGGGGGATCAGACCCTCTCCCCGTGCGTACGCTTAACCCTACCCCAACCCAAGTGCACAAGACAAGTCCGTACAAGGGATCACTCACTCTACCTTGGTGAGTGCCCTATTGCCCGCAGGTTGTGTATCAGTACAAGGGATCACCCACTCACTGGTGAGTGCCCTATTGCCCGCAGGCTGTGTAAAACAAGACACGATCTGACATACAGTTTGGGTTGCTACGAGTAAGAGGGCTAACCTGGTGCGACGAACGCGCACGAGTCTGTCGTCACGTCTGGAAACGGTGGTGGTGCTCGTGTCCTCGACTGCGGTTAGCGCAGTAAGGGTCATCTTGGATTCGTATCGGGATCGTCTCGACTGCGGGTAGCGCAGTGAAACGGCACGGCAATGGGAACGGCGTCGGAACCCCCTTGGTTGCGAGTAGTGCAACGAAGCGGCAACGGAATCGCCTCGGTTGCGAGTAGCGCAACGAGACGGCATGTGAATGGTAGCGGTTACGGCCACGATGTCTGGAGAGTGTTCAGCTTGGGGATCAAGTGAGGGGAACGTAGAAACGTCGGGAGCTGACAGATCTGGATTGTGCGCTGCGTGGGTGAAGAGGACAGATCGGGGTTGAGATGGCCGGAACTGCTGTGGTCTAGGGGGTAAAGGCCGTCAAGTGGGCGTGGCGAGGAGAAGGAGAGGAGGATGTCGTCAAAGAGAGAGACCCGTAGATCTGCGAGAGTCATGAGTAGGCTCATATGGGCACAAAGAAATAGCCGTCGGCTACGGAGGGTGGCCGGCAGCGAGATCGCAAGGGAGAGGGGCTGCCGGGATGAGTTTGTCTTGGCCGGAGAAGGATCTGAGCAGGGAGTTCGCAGGCGTGGCCGGAGACAGTCGGATGCGCGCGTGGTAGGGCAGCCTGCGGCAGCTGCTGTGCTCAAAGAGCAAAGCTTTGCGCGCGCGGGGAGACCATGGCCGGAGGAGGGGCTGGAGTGCGACGGGAGAGAGGGGAAGGCGAAGTCGAGGTAGCCTGGTGTTGCAGCATGCGGCGCTTAGGAGGAAGAAATTTGCACGCAAAAACGTTTGAGGCGGCGGCTCGTTTCTGGTGTTGGGAGAAAAAGACTAGACCTATGCTATTAACAGAGGAGGGTGGGGTTAAATAAGACTAGGGTTTGTATAAAAATAGAGTTGCTGTGTCACGTGGGTTAGGGCTTAGACCAAGTTGTTTGTTTCCCTTTTTTTGTTATTCTATAGGGTGGCTGTGTGTGCGTGACCATGGGTAGGGTTAGGCTGGGTTAAACTAGGAAATAGGATTAATAAGAGAGTTTGAAATATTAATAATGGAATTAATGCAATAGAATGTGAAATATTGAGAAATTGGGTCAACGGAGCCCGAAAATCGTGAGATAAATACTGGGGCAACCGTGCCGACGAGAGAAATAGGACTAAGGAGACTGGTCATCAAGTCTGGCGACGAGGGACGAAACTAAAATAAAACCGTCTCACGACAAAAGTGAAAATCACGACGCCTCTTCAAACAAAGTCAAATCGTGGGTGAACGGCCCGCGAAATGACGTTCCAAATCAATTCCACAATTTAATACTCTCCGAGAAGGTCACAACGACATATCACGCTATAGGGTTCGGATACAGACAAAGTCTAAAATAAATACGTGCACGAACAAGACTACGTGCACGTAAAGCGTACAAAGGATACGGGATCCAAAGGCGACAGTAATTCCAAGTTGGGCACACGTCGGGGGGTCGGCTTGCTAAGGATGCAACCAAGGTGCCTACGGCCCTATCGACTCAACGACACGACTCACACACAAAGCAATAAAATCAATCAGGTACCCGAAATTGCTATACGCACAGCCGTATTTCGAATAGTGAGTACAGGCCGTGACATCCTACCTACCTTAGAATAAAGTCCGTCCTCGGACTTTCTAACTGTAAATATAACTCTAGCCAGACTAGTAGCTATCCCAATCACATCCCACTATAATTCAACCAGGTATAGTCATTACAAGTGGTTATATATACACTAGGTAGTCAAACAATAACTCTACTAACATGTATATATTCACGCACATTACACACTTACACCTATCATAGCCAGTCAAATTCATACACATATTTCAATCATTCATATAGTCACGTACATTCCTATATAACTATTAAACACTTATTACATACCATGGTGCATATACTCACAAACAATTAAATAGTTCACACCAGCAAATACAGTCGTAGTACTTCACGTGTAGATAACTGCCTATGCACAAAACAACTATGGGTATACTACTCCCTAATATCTCCTAGTGTACATCCAAAGCCAACACATCAACACAAGTAATCACACCACTCAATATTAAATCATGTTATTATATCTAAGATATACTTATCACTACTATAATTTCACAATTATATAGTCATTCAAATGCATGCAAATATTTCACCATATATTCACATCACCTACGGTCCCATAACTATATTCACGACACGCCACACATACAATAGTTACCAATACCTACAACTAAGCACATACTTACCCGTGCATGGTGCACACCCACACACGCTAATCATTTCCTTCATACAAACCAATCATACCACTATATACTCAGCACATCTACACACCTAGTTTAGCTAGCACACATACGTTCACACAGGCAAGTCCTTAGTAATTAACTATACCACATGATCAACACCTATAACTATATACTGGTATAGCGACCCACAATCATGTGCGTATCACAACCAGGTACCAACAATCCTATCACTATATATACATCACCATCGCTATATTCATGGTACTACACGCAATCCATAGACATATGTATCTATATACGTAGAGTATACCCACTCAAGCTTGAGTGAGACTCAAAACACATATCAAAATACTCTATATACTCAACACGGTATCTATACCTATACCAATACCACTCCAATGTATACACATCTACCAACATAACCATATACATTCCATAATGTCAAACACACTTAATATTTTAGTCAGGTAACACCACATAGTTCAATCACTTTATATACCATAATAATATTACAGACATCAGCATACGTTTAATTATAATATACTCTCTAATACATGCATTCATCGTATAGTCACACACATGTAACATATATATTCACACCATATTCATCTACCTACCGTTAGTATCCAACATATCTACTTATCCATACATAATTAAGATATGCAATAATCGTGTATACCTCATGGTATACACCCACACAACATCCCGTAAAAGCAAGCAATACCAATCAAAATGATACTCCTACTACCATACGTATATCACATATATACTCATGCAGCAATTACATAACTACTTACGTATAAGCACAATATATATCTACGTACGAGCACGTACTCACACGTACTAACATATAGGTCATATAATAGGCTTACTCATTTAACTATAGTTACACCTATTATCATTACACCTAATATACACACGACTTACTAATATATTATATACCAAGCATCTCCAAGTATCTTCAAGCTACTTACACTACTAGTATATATGGCCCAATACTATTTCCAATATCTATACAGACATCCCTAAAGTGTCATAGCTACCCACACATATATAATTAATATCATCCCTACAACTTCGCACATATATCACGAATAACACTGATCATACATACATAATACAAGAGTCAATTATTAATACCCTAAGAGTAGCACGTTCATACGGGTCCACACCCTCTACCTATATTCATGCACCACGACTACATCCCAACCCCAATGGGCCCACTACTAAACTAGAGACGACACAAACAACTACAAGCACCATTATCTACATGAAAGAAAGGAACCAAAAGCAAAACGAAACAAGATAGGAAAGAACGAGTTTGGATAAAGCGAGGATAAGGGGATAACTGGTTGGATGGGACTAAGATATTGCTCAAAATATTGAAATAGATGAAAAAAGATTACGTGTAAAATATGGTATCGTATATTCTCATACATATAAAAAAATTATGTAGAAAAGTGAGCAGATGACAGAAAATTTCAACTCGGAAAAAGAGTTAGATGGGGAAATGAAGAGTAGGGTAAGGTAGTAATTTGTTTTGTGAATAAAAATAAGTTTATACGAAGATGTTTTTTTTTTTGAAATATGAGCATGATAAACATAGAACTGATATATATATATATATATATATATATATATATATATATATATAGGAAAATTTTCAAATGAGAACATTTCGCACCGTGCGAAAATGTTTTTATCTTTTTTTTGAAATTTTTTTTTTCAAAAATTCTTTTTTCCACCATCATTATATGTTGTTATACCCCCCTCAAAAAATAATGGTTGAGAAATAATGTCATTTGGCCTTCGATCAAGCCATTTCATCAAATTCGCACGTTTTGAGACCGTTAAATTTGTAACGGGTGGATGGGTGCTCTAATGCCCAACGGGTTCACCCATTATTTTCCCTGGGGTATATAATTGTATGGATTAAACATCAAAAAAAGAATTTTTGAAAAAAAAAATTTCAAAAAAATAAAAAAAAGTTTTCGCACGGGCTTTCGCACGGGATTTTTCGCAACCGAAGATCACTATATATATATATATATATATATATATATATATATATATATATATATATATATATATAAATTAAAGTTCTCTTTAGTTTAGAAAATATTCTAAAAGTACGTACGGTAGGGAGTTAAAAATAAATTTCATAGTTTAGAAAAATGATGTATTGAATTTTCAAAATGGTAAGAAAGTTTTAAAACTAAAATACGATGGATACCGATTCGAAAATAAGTACGAGACCGTAACTTAAAATTTACGACCAAGAATGTTTCAAAATTTGCCAAAGAATTTTAACTCAACCGAAAGTAAGAAATTTTAAATATTTAATAAGAGTTTTCAAAGAAGTTAAACTGAGCGAAGAATTTAATAATGAATTTCAAAAATACTTTTAAAGGAAGCAGGATTTGCAATGGGAAAGATTCGAAGGATCAACGATAATCGTCAGGAAGCGATCACGTGAATCGGGGGAAAGGAAAATGATCACATGATAACTACGCCTAGGAGATGGTTCATGAAAGCTACGATGGAACTCTATGGCCGATAACACAAAAGTGTAATGATCAGGAAGATGCTAGAAATCCGAGATTCCTAATTATTGGGCCGTCTAAAGATCAGGGGAAACTCAACACTAAGACTTCCAAACGTACCAGAAAGTATTAAGGATCTCAAGGTAGAGTCCTAAGCGAATCAAGATTATGTTCTGCTGGTCCGAAGTCGATGGACCCGAGAGAACGACTGAAAGAAGGGCTCTAGAAATCTAACACGGTTGGAGTCAAGTGAGGGCAACTAAGGTATCCTAAAACGGATATGACCAAACCTTAACCAAGGCGTCTAACTATCAAACTGGAACGTCTACCTAAGTCTTCCTACCGTCTAAGACTGGGAAAATCAAATTTAGACTTGTATATGGATATTAAACGAATGCGGTACTCTTATTGTTCCGAACTTTTTGCGAGACCTGCATGGGCCACCACTAAAACCTATCACGCCCCGCTTCCCAAAACGACGGAGGCGAAGCGTGACTAAGGCCCGCTTGGGTCGGAGCTGTGAAACCCGGGCCCAATAAGCGTCTGTAGGGGTACCATTTTAAAATTTTCAGGTTCTTGCATTTATAAAGTTAGAAACAACAGAAAGCACAGAAAGAAAGTTGCATTCATTAATATAAAGAGTTAATATACAGCGCGTACAAAAGTCTAAAAAGAGAGAAGCCTAAGCATGGCAACAACTACCAAAGGAGAGAAGCTAAAAGTAGTAACCTCTGAACGTCCGCGTTAGAGGAGACCTCTAAGTCTGGTCCTCGTCAGGTACGTCCCCCGGGTCAACGTCCTCGGGCTTCACGTACTCCGGTAAGTCTGCCTCGTCCACGAACTCTGGCTCGACACCTGACGTACATCACCTAAAAGAAAGGAACTGTACGTCAGGTAAAGTCTACAAAAGAGGTTAGACTCTACTGCAGTGTACCGAACTATTAAACAACAGTTTACTGGTTGATTAGCATGCTGGGGATATAACAGAGTATCAAAAAGGAAGTAAACGCAGCAGGAAAGTAAAGCGTAGCAAGCAGTAGTCGTAGCATGTGCTACCGACTACGGGACTAACCTAAACGGGTCGTGACAAGACGTGACAATACCAGCAAGACAGGACAGGACACGACAAGATAAGACACGTGTGACTCGAAGGGTTCACGCCTTACGGTTTGAGGGGGATCAGACCCTCTCTCTGTGCGCACGCTCAACCCTATCCCAACCCAAGTGCACAAGACAAGTCCGTACAAGGGATCACTCACTCTAGCTTGGTGAGTGCCCTATTGCCCGCAGGCTATGTATCAGTACAAGGGATCACCCACTCACTGGTGAGTGCCCTATTGTCCGCAGGCTGTGTAAAACAAGACACGACGTGCCATGACATGGATGGTTCTTCTAGGGGGTCCACACGCACGCACACACAAGATAACCCTAAGGTGTCAAAAGTTGTTGTTGAGCTTAGACTTCGTCGTCAAGTCTAAGCCGTCAAGGGGTGTCCCGGACGCTATCATTTCACGTCTGGTTCTCTTTGTTCACAGTTTAATAGTTCTACCAGTCTAAGGCCTAGGCACGGCCAAAAGTGCAAGTGAGTACACTTGCCTACGATGGCGAGAGCGTCGTCTGTCCGGAGCGTCCCGTCGAAGTGGTACGTCGGTAAGGAGTCGTCTGAAACGAGTCAAGTGACGGTGTCAGCTCACGATCATCATTAATCCTATTAGGGTTTATTTCTAGGTTAAACGTGGCTACCCTAAGAGTCACATGTCAAGATGTCAATTCAGCCTAACCGACAATTCTATCCTATGTGCACCGTCAAAAAGTCAGATCGTCGATCTACGGTTCCACATCGTTTTAAAAGTGCCGAAAGTAAATTTTGTTACTTTAGTTAACGATTTTTTAGTTAGGTTTTGATGACTTACAGTTTGGGTTGCTACGAGTAAGAGGGCTAACTTGGTGCGACGAACGCGCACGAGTCTGTCGTCACGTCTGGAAACGGTGGTGGTGCTCGCGTCCTCGACTGCGGTTAGCGTAGTAAGGGTCATCTTGGATTCGTATCGGGATCGTCTCGACTGTGGGTAGCATAGTGAAACGGCACGGCAACGGGAACAGCGTCGGAACCCCCTTGGTTGCGAGTAGTGCAACGAAGCGGCAACGGAATCGCCTCGGTTGCGAGTAGCGCAACGAGACGGCATGTGAACGGTAGCGGTAACGGCCACGATGTCTGGAGAGTGTTCAGCTTGGGGATCAAGTGAGGGGAACGTAGCAACGTCGGGAGCCGACAGATCTGGATTGTGCGCTGCGTGGGTGAAGAGGACAGATCGGGGTTGAGATGGCCGGATCTGCTGTGGTCTAGGGGGTAAAGGCCGTCAAGTGGGCGTGGCGAGGAGAAGGAGAGGAGGATGTCGTCAAAGAGAGAGACCCGTAGATCTGCGAGAGTCATGAGTAGGCTCATATGGGCACAAAGAAACAGCCGTCGGCTACGGAGGGTGGCCGGCAGCGAGATCGCAAGGGAGAGGGGCTGCCGGGATGAGTTTGTATTGGCCGGAGAAGGATCTGAGCAGGGAGTTCACATGGAGGCCTGCTGGGTGTTGGGGTCGTGGAGGAGCCGGCGGCAACGACGGTTAGGGGGCAACAGTGCTGCGGTATAGGGGCCGGCGACGGCAATGAGGAGGGTGGCTGAACTGTCTTTGAGAGGGGAGGAGAAGCTGCTCGACCGTTGGGAGGTGATAGGGCCGAACGGCGGCCTGCTGGGTGGCACAGAGGTGCAGGGGTGGCCGGAGACAGTCGGATGCGCGCGCGGTAGGGCAGCCTGCGGCAGCTGCTGCGCTCAAAGAGCAAAGCTTTGCGCGCGCGGGGAGACCTTGGCCGGAGGAGGGGCTGGAGTGCGACGTGAGAGATGGGAAGGCGAAGTCGAGGTAGCCTGGTGTTGCAGCGTGCGGCGCTTGGGAGGAAGAAATTAGCACGCAAAAACGTTTGAGGCGGCGGCTCGTTTCTTGTGTTGGGAGAAAAAGACTAGACCTAGGCTATTAACAGAGGAGGGTGGGGTTAAATAAGACTAGGGTTTGTATAAAAATAGAGTTGCTGTGTCACGTGGGTTAGGGCTTAGACCAAGTTGTTTGTTTCCCTTTTTTTGTTATTCTATAGGGTGGCTGTGTGTGCGTGACCATGGGTAGGGTTAGGCTGGGTTAAACTAGGAAATAGGATTAATAAGAGAGTTTGAAATATTAATAATGGAATTAATGCAATAGAATGTGAAATATTGAGAAATTGGATCAACGGAGCCCGAAAATCGTGAGATAAATACTGGGGCAACCGTGTCGACGAGAGAAACAAGACTAAGGAGACTGGTCATCAAGTCTGGCGATGAGGGACGAAACTAAAATAAAACCGTCTCACGACAAAAGTGAAAATCACGACGCCTCTTCAAACAAAGTCAAATCGTGGGTGAACGGCCCGCGAAATGACGTTCCAAATAAATTCCACAATTTAATACTCTCCGAGAAGGTCACAACGACATATCACGCTATAGGGTTCAGATACAGACAAAGTCTAAAATAAATACGTGCACGAACAAGACTACGTGCACGTAAAGCGTATAAAGGATACGGGATCCAAAGGCGACAATAATTCCAAGTTGGGCACACGTCGGGGGGTCGGCTTGCTAAGGATGCAACCAAGGTGCCTACGGCCCTATCGACTCAACGACACGACTCACACACAAAGCAATAAAATCAATCAGGTACCCGAAATTGCTATACGCACAGCCGTATTACGAATATTGAGTACAGGCCGTGACAGACTTACGGCTGACGATGCTAGTGAGTCATTCAGTGGCGAAGGGATGGCCCTTCGACTTACGGCTGACGACGCTAGTGAGTCGTTCAGTGGCAAAGGGGTGGCCCTTCGACTTACGGCTAATGATGTTTGCAGAGTTGTTCAGTGGCAAAGGGGTGGCCCCTTCGACTTACGGCTGACGATACACTAGGATAGCTGTTCAATGGCGAAGGGGTGGCCCCTTAGACTTACGGCTGATGACAAGTCATGTGTGAGTCGCTCAATGGAGAAGTGGTGGCCCTTCGACTTACGGCTGACGACGCCAGTGGCAAAGGGTTGGCCCTTTGACTTACAGCTGACGACGCAATAGGAGCGTCATTCAGCAGCGAAGTGGTGGCCCTTTGACTTACGACCAACGACGTTTGTGAGTCGTTCAGTGGCGAAGGGTGGCCCTTCGACTTACGGCTGACAACGCTAGTGAGTCGTTTAGTGGCGAAGGGTTGGCCCTTCAACTTACGGCTGACGACGCATTAGGAGGGTCGTTCAGCAGTGAACGGGTGGCCCTTCGACTTACGGCCGAAAACGTTTTAGAATAGTCCTTCAGTGGAGAAGGGGTGGCCCTTTTGACTTACAGCTGACAACACACTAGGATGCCGTTCAGTAGCGAAGAGGTGGCCCCTTTGACTTACGGCTGACGACATGTTAGTGTGAGTCGTTAAGTAGCGAAGGGGTGGCCCTTCGACTTACGGCTGGCGACATGTCAGTGTGAGTCGTTAAGTGGCGAAGGGGTGGCCCTTCGACTTATGGCTGACGACGTTAGTGAGTCATTCAGTGGCAAAGGGGTGGCCCTTCGACTTATGGCTGACGACGTTTTGGGATAACTTGAATGGGTTTCACGAATTCATCTTATCCAGGTTTCCCAAGGATCAGATCCCTTTAGTGAAGAGCTTGAGGGGATAGATTTTGAAAAATTCATGAAGGCTTAAGTTTGATAAAGGAAACAAAACTTTATTTGATGAATAGACATGCTTTATTGAAGGGAATAACAGAAATAAAAGGCGTATATGTGTCCCGAAATTCATCGAAGTTGCTTTCGCCATTTTTAGTTGACCCTGAGCTCAGATGGCTCGTTAGTCAACCACCTTGGTAACAAGTGACCATGTCATCTTGCCCCTCTGCTTCGAGGATTCCTCCTTGCTAGGTTGCTCGTTAGCTGGGTGTTTAGGGTGTTCACGCTTGACCAGTGCATCGATCTCTTTTTTGAGAGTCCAACAGTCGTTGGTATCATGCCCGTAGTCGTAGTGGTACTTACAGAACTTGAGGTTGTCTCTCTTCTCATATTTTTCCTTCTTGGCTAATTCTTAGATCAGCTCCTCTCACAGGGCGTAAGCGAGGACCTCCGTCTTGGGAGTGCTTGGCTTTGTGTAGGTAGGGCACTCCTTGTTTCGAGGGCTCCTCTCCCTGTGTCTCTTGTCTCGAGACTCCTGGCGAGGGGTTCCCTGAGTTGGTTTCTCTCATTGGAATCTCCACGGCGGTCGAAAACACTTTTACTATTAGCTCCAGCTGGCTCCTCTGCTTCTTTGAAGATGGTGATGTTTGGTTTTGGCGGACCCTCAGAGCTCGGATCTGTGTCCGTCCTAAGTCAAATGGACCACAGGGGCATAAAAAGGCACATCAGAAAATCAAAAACAAAACTTTTAAGCTAGCTAAACAATTTAGCGAGGCTCTGAGGGAGCCAGAACCTAGCCCGATCTATGCCAACTTGGGGTGGATCTGACCACCCCAAGAGGGATCTATTCTATAGCGACAAAATTAAATCTACACTAATAATTGCTTAAGCACATACCTGGAATCTTGGCCCTGGAGCAGGCAAGATGTATCGCACCGTCTTCTGATGCTCCTCGTAGCCGAGCCGCCTTGACTAGATCCGCCTGAGCCGCCTCGCACCCTCGAACCGATCCGCCCGAGCCGACTTTCGCCTCCAAGCCGATCACACGCGGTAGAAAGTTTCACTTGAGTAGACCCGCGTCTTAGACGTCTGGATCCGAATCCAAACCCCCTTCGTAGTCTTGCTAGGACTACTCTGGAGAACAGGAAGGGGAGAGAGAGAGAATAGTTAAGTCACCGATCGAGCTTGCTCTAAAATTCTGGAGCTACTCGATTGAGGACTTGGTACATTTTTAAACGAAGGGAGTGCACCCCTATTTATATAGGGAGCCGGCACTCCTCTTCTCATTGTGAGCAATGTGGGACTATTGCTAATTTGAAGAAAATTCAATTAAGCTAATTTAGCTTAATTTGTAGTTTATTGAGTTTTTCATAAAAGCAAACTTTAACTAATTAATTCTCTTCGCTCATTAAACTTTAGACACCAAACAAGCTATCAATCCGAAGGGCTTCGAATGGTGAACGCGTAGGAACCAACGGTGACGAATTTCGACTTCGTTTGATCCCTCAAACAATTGCCCAAAGTTGGGCAAATAATCAATTTTCGTAGCCGTCATTTGGGTTTTCAAAAACCCTAAAATAACTTAAGTTGCGGGCGTGCCCGCTAGGCTTAGCGGGCGCGCTCGCCCAAGGCAAGGAAGGTGGGCCGCCCGCCCGCTGGGCAGCGGGTGCTGGCCCGCTGCAGCCAGCAGTCTGTGCCCGTTTGCCTTTATGGATGGGCTTGTTAGCCCAGTGGGTCTAACCCACTTTGCCTTGAACTGTTATTGTGTTTCTGGGCTCATTTGAGCTCCGATTTGGACGCGGTTTGAACCTGTGTTTAAACAGGGACGATCCCGTCATCCAGGTAATCTTTTTCAATATATTTGTTCCTACTAAATTTGTCGTAACCAACTTACGACACGTTTAATCTTTGTTTTGCATCAAATGCAACATTGTCCCTATTGCATTTACGACTTATTTTCACAACTAGCTTTGTGAATATTAACTATTCAATATCATCAAATGAATCTCTCTTAATTGATCTTCCTATTACTAAGACTCGAACGCTACTCGGTGTGAGACCCTACAGGTGACCTTACTACAGGTTGGGGCTCGGAACCCCAAGACGACGGTCACCACGAGCAGTAGCTGTCGTCCCTATTTCAGAATCATCATAACGTGATCGACCCTTTGACAAAAGTGTCGTTGGGTTTACATTGGCTGTGTCAGTGATGAATACCGTTAGCTATAGTCCATTCGTCAAGACTGTGTAAGTGTTGGCCTAGGGTATGGTTTACTGTCAACCCTATTAGATAACATTGGTCAGTTTGCGACGGTCTTTGCTGTATTCACGTTGTACTTCTTACAATGTACCCCGGTCGAGGATTAACACAAAGATCGTACTGAGCCTGTGACAACTAACTTCCCTTTAACGGAAGTGACGAATCACATCTTAGTCATCTACTTGTCTCGAGAGCTTTGGGAGCAACCCAACGTAAGATCTTTCAGCATGCCTAGCCTCGAAGCTAGATCATAGGTCTAAGCTACACTGTTAACTCACAGGTTTTGTACAGATGACTTCAGGTCTTAATGACAAGCTTACCTATCATCACCCTAGAGTTATTAAAGACAGTTTAGTTAAAGTTAACCATTTAATAACTGTAAGTTGGTCGTTCAGTGAACTCATTCTCCAATGAGCACCTGTGTCTCGTCTCCGACTTCACCAAGTCGAATGACTATGAGATCATCGTTACCCTAAGGTAAGACTAAGACACAGTGGTCTATCCGATGTGTCGATATCCAGTTCTCGACATATCTATGACCACGAACCATTTAAGACTTACGTTTCTATTCGGCCGCTTACTACTCATAATCGAGAACTTACCTAGATACGTAAGGAGCTAACTATAAGTCTATGGACATTATCTAAGTATATTAATACAAATGATTTTATACTTAGGATAATGGATACCATATATAGTATGAACAAGACGTATACTTTGGGATAAATCGCCTTATGGGCATATATCCTCCTACATGTGAACCGATTTGTTATATTGAACATTTCTGCGAGGTTGTTCGAGGGGAACTGATGGAGTGCTCTTCGCAGGTGTTTGTTCCGAACTGACTGAGTGAGCACCGCTATAACAGTTCCGTCAGGCATTTCTTCTACATCGAGCCTCTCGTCGTTGAATCTTTGGACGAAGACTCGAATCGACTCATTCTCGTTCTATTTGAGTTAGAAGAGGTAGGAGGACTTCTTCTTAAGGCGTTAGCTTGTGACGAATTGCTTGCAAAACATATCCACTAATTCGTCGAATAACCCGATACATCGGTCGGGTAATCCTTTGTACCAGCCTTCTGCCCTCATAAATAAGGTGGCATGGAAGGTTCGGCACAGGTATGGCTCGTCAACCCCAGGAAGCAGCATCACGTTCAAGTATTTGCGGATGTGTGACCATGGGTCGCCTTTCCCATCATACACCGGCAGAGCAGGGAGCTTGAATTTCAGGAGATCAGAAGGTGAGAATATGATATTTTCCTTCAATGGGTTCTGTCGAAGTGCGGATTGGGAGCTCGAATTCCGACAATTTTACCTTTCTTGTTGTCACCAAATGTCACGGTTCCGCCATCATACATTTTTAGATTGCTAAGTAATTTTGTGTTCCATGTCATGTGTGCGGAGCATCCACTATCCATTATCCAAATGTCCTGAAATAAAATAATCTCTACACGTTTGGTACCCACTTCTAATTGGGTCCGATATGTTAGAAAGAAGAGAAAAAAAACAGAAATTTATTTACATATCTTTTTAAGCGTTTGGGTATCAGAATAATATACATGAAGCATGTGGATACCCTAATGTTTGAAAAGAAAATAGAGTTACTTATTTGGAACCCAAATTCGATGTGAATTTGATTTCCTATGAACAAATGAATCTTTATAGAATCCATGCATACTTTTGGTCAAATTTTGAACATAAATTTTTGTATCATGCACGCCTAAGTGTTTAGGCACCCATATCATGTTATTTCTAGCATTGTGTACTTTGTGTACAAAGTGTGATCTTTGATGTGCATTGTGTACAACATTTTTGTGTGCCGTGTTATGGGATGTAACATGAGGTTTATTGTGTACATTATCGTGTCTAGCATCTTTACCATACATAAAGGCGTACTTTTTAACATTAACATGCGCGACATTTACATTTCTACTCATTTCTTTAGAAGTAGAAGCTTGAGCATGAATATATCTATTAACAACATTTTTAGGAGAGGGAATAGGATTATTTTTGATGCAATCAAATTTTGCAGTTAATTCTTCATGCTTTTTACGACTAGAAGCCATAATATTTGCAAGTGATTCTATTTTATCATTTAAACAAGAGACATACAACGCATGTTCATTTTTCAATAAATAGTGATCACTCAATAAAGAATCAAACTTGTCCTTCAAGCACTTATGATCATGTAGTGAAACGTTTGAACTAGTAAGGTTATTTTTCAAATCATCATAATCATTCAATAAGTTATCATGTTTGCTAGATAAATTATCATGGTTATTAAGCAAGACTTTATACTTATTATTTAAACTTTTGAATCTCTTTGTCAATTTTCCGTATTCTATGTACAAATTCTCATAAGCACTAGCAATGTCAAAATCATTTTCATCGTCAGAACTGGATTCACATACCTTATCCTTATTATCTTGACAAGCCATCATGCACATATTATTTGCGGGTTGCTCTTTCGTTCCTTCATCACTTGAGTCATCCGAATTTGAATCGTTCTCTTCTTCGTTAAGTTTGCTCTCTTCTCTTTTGGTGATCGTGGTGTCAAAAATCCATTTTTCAATAGTCTCCTTTCCATACTTGACTTTAAGCAAGTTCCATATTTGAAATGCCGTAGTGGTCTCTGAAACGTACTCAAAGACAGAATCGTCAATATTAAATAATAATAGACTCATTACCTCAGAGTGAAGAACGGCTTTTTCCATGTCTTGGTTTGTCCATTGGGATGGAGGAGTGGTAGGTTTGATGTACGGGAACTCGATGAAACTCCATGCCATATGTCCAAGGGATTCAATGTCTTTCAACATCCTCTTTCTCCAATCCGCATAATTTGTTCCATCAAATCGTTGGAGGACGGATGCTACCATTGTTGATGCCATCTCGATACCTTTCTCTGATACCAAGTGTTGGACCCTGTGGATGGCAAACAACACTAGAAGGGGGGTTGAATAGTGTTGTGTATATAGTAAACTTTTTCGCTTAACGATATTAACACAAATAAATTCCTTTTAATGTTGCCTAAGAAACCAAGTAGAGTGATCTACGCTTGGTTCTTAATCAACAATATAATCTTTAAAATGCACAGAGTAATTTCACAGCAGGTAGTCGACTCCCTATGAGCAGTAGTCGACTCCCAGAGTATATAGAAGAAGGAAAAATAAATGTAAAGATAATCAAGCACAGATCAACAATCGCAAACAAAAGGATTTTTACCCTGGTTCCCCGCAACCCGGGTACGTCCAGTCCCCGACCAATCTGGTACGAGATTTCCACTATCTGCCTTGGCAAATACAATCACCTAACTTCACTCGTTAGGATTTCCAACGACCTAGCCTTGACCAGGATTTCCGATCACAACACCTAGACTTGTCTAGGGTTTTACCCTTGCCTCACAAACCGAGGGCTTTCCAACTGGCAACAACTAGACTTGTCTAGTGTTCCAAAAATCAACACAATAAGAGATTTGTCCAATACTCTACAATAAGTGATAGAGATTGGTTTATACACCCGACTCTATAGCCAATCAAAAGATAGACAATTTGTGTAGTGGCTTAATAGAATGATAGTCTAGATCACACAAAGATACGAGATAAGTTCTTTGTGATCTAGAGCTTTTTCAAAAATCCTTTCAAATAAAATTAAAGAGAATAATAGTAAGGATTTTGAAAAACAATTTAGCCAATAAAAAAAATAATAGTATGATCTTCAAAAAGAATGAGAAAATATTGCAAGATCAAAACAGAAATTAAATTGGCTAGAGAGAAAATTAGAGAGCTTTAATTCAAGAGAGCTTTCACAAATTTGATTTTCAATGTTGTGTTTTTCACAAAAGAATTTAGCTCTATTTAAAGGGAAAAACTGAGATTTGAATTTCAAATTTCGTTTGACTTTTGTCCCAAAAATTTCGGAGTAAATTGCTCAAAGGATTTCAAAATTTGAATTTCAAAACGTCTGAAATTTACAGCTGGTAGTCGACTCCCTCATATAGGTAGTCGACTCCCAGAGGGATCTAGGAGATTTTGATCCCTGACAGGTAGTCGACTCCCTACTAGTGGTAGTCGACTCCCAGATGAATTTTTCCTGCTGTTCGTCTAGTCAAACAAGTAGTTAGCTCCAGGGTGCGTGGAGTTTCACTACGAAAATTATGAAGTGACTAGAAAAGCTCTTGAAAACTATTTTGAAGATAGTTAAAATTATTTTCGAAATCATTTGTGTGTGTGTTGTCTATTTGATATGGCTTTAACAAATACCCTAAAAGACACGACACACTCACACTAGACTCTGAACATGTCTTCGGAAGTTTTGGTCAACTTGATGAAGTGAAGGCGAGCTTCTCTTTGTGCTTCTCGAGCTTGAACTTCATCACTTGAGTTTAGCCATGTTCGTCTTTGTCGTGGAGCGTTGATGCGTGCTTCTTGGAGTATAAGTAGAGCTTCACGAAATCTGCACACTTTAAATGTAGTGTAGTTAGTACACTAAGCATTCATTTGGTGTGCTCATCATCAAAATAAATTGGGTGGAATTCAATTTCCATCACTCTCCCCCTTTTTGATGATGACACCCAAACATGAGAAAAAAGGTGAAGTAAGTAAAAGATAAAATATATGGTATACTTACTCCCACTGCTTTGATGCGGTTCTCCCCTACATCGAAGCAATACACAAAACAGTATACATATGATTTTATTTTGCATTTCATGTCACATGAATTTTCTCCCCCCCTGTCATCAACAAAAACAAAAAAATTATAACTGAGCATTATTCAATTCCTTTTCTCCAACAATACCCAATTCTCGTCGAAGTCTAGAGAATGTATCTTTTTGTAAGGGTTTTGTTAGAATATCTGCAACTTGAAACTCAGAGGAGACAAATTTAAGTTCAACATCCTTTTTGGCACAATGATCATCAATAAATCTGTGTCTAATATCAATATGTTTTGTTTTAGGATGAAGAACTGAGTTTTTAGTGAGATTTATGGTGATTTTATTATCACAATAAATTACACATGTAGATGTATTAACACCATAATCGACGAGGACTTGTTTCATCCAAAGTATTTGAGCACAGGCAAGTCCGGCAGCTATATACTCTGCCTCAGTGGTGGATAGTGAGACGGAACTTTGCTTTTTGCTAAACCACGAGACAAGGGAATGTCCAAGGAAATGACATGTTCCACTTGTGCTTTTTCTTGTGGCTTTACAACCAGCATAGTCTGCGTCACTAAATGAAGTTAAATCAAATGTGCTTCCTTTGGGATAGAAAAGTCCAAAGTCAGATGTGGTTTTAAGATATCTAAATATGTATTTTATTGTTTTAAGGTGTGATTCCCTAGGATCACATTGAAATCTAGCACATGCACAAACACTAAACATGATGTCAGGTCTGCTGGCGGTTAAGTAGAGTAAGGAACCGACCATACCTCGATATGTTTTCTGATCAACCTTTTTACCTGCTTCGTCTTTGTCTAAGGATGTGGATGTTGCCATTGGTATGTTCTTTCCGGATGCAGTTTCCATTCCGAACCTTTTGATCAAGTCTCTTGCATACTTTGTTTGATGAATGAAGGTTCCTTCTTTTCCTTGTTTGATTTGCAATCCGAGAAAATATATTAGCTCCCCCATATGGCTCATTTCGAATTCTTCCTGCATTAACTTGGCAAACTATTGGCAAAGATCCTCATTAGTAGATCCAAAAATGATGTCATCTACGTATATTTGGATAAGAATGATATCATTATGAACTTTCTTAATAAATAAGGTTGTATCTATTTTTCCAACAGTGTAACTTGAGTCACTTAAGTATTTTCTTAGTCGTTCATACCAAGCTCTTGGAGCTTGCTTTAGCCCATATAAGGCTTTGTTTAACTTGTAAACAAATCCTGTTTTCTTATCATGTTCAAATCCTGGAGGTTGTTCAACGTAGACTTCCTCCTTTATGAATCCGTTTAGGAAAGCGCTTTTTACATCCATCTGATAAAGTTTAAAATTTTTATATGATGCAAATGCGAGTAACATCCTAATAGATTCTAGTCTAGCAACAGGAGCAAAGGTTTTATCAAAGTCTATACCTTCCTCTTGAGAGTAACCCTGTGCTACTAACCTTGCTTTATTCCTTATCACATTTCCATCTTCATCAAGTTTGTTCCGGTATACCCATTTGGTACTGATAACGGGACGATCTTCCGGTCTAGGCACTAACTCCCATACTTGATTGCGTTCAAATTGTAGAAGTTCTTCTTGCATAGCCTCGATCCATGCTTCATCTGCAAAAGCTTCTTCTACCTTTTTCGGCTCAATGTTAGAAACAAATGCAACATGTGTTAAGTGTTCTATTTGAGATCTCATTCTAATTCCTGCATCAATGTCACCTAAGACTTGTGTGTGCGTGATGTGTAACTTCAGGAAATGATTTAGGCAAAGAGCTAGGGATATCATTGATTGATTCATTATTAGGAGTGGGTGCAAAGAGCATGCTTTCATCATCATCATTATGAGTAATGTTATGAGGTACATATTCATCAAATGTTACATGTAGAGTTTCAACAATAGTTTCGGAACTTTTATTGTAAATTCTATATGCCTTACTACGTAAAGAATAACCGATAAATATGCCTTCATCCGCTTTGGAGTCAAACTTATCTAAGTTATTTTTAGTGTTCAGAATGTAGCATTTACAACCAAAAACTCTGAAGTAAGATACTTTTGGAATTCGTTGGAGCAATAACTCATAAGGGGTCTTTTCAAAAGGTTTTCTAATTAAAACTTTATTTTGAATATAGCATGCGGTTGCTACAGCTTCCGCCCAAAAATTCTTTGGAAGGTTGCTTTCACACAACATTGTTCGTGCACACTCTTGGAGTGTTCTGTTTTTCCTTTCGACTACCCCATTTTGAGGAGCAGCTCTGGGAAAAGCAAAAGTATGAGAAATGCCGCGTTCTTCACAAAAAGATTTAAAATGTTAATTTTCAAATTCACCTCCGTGGTCACTTCTTAGAGAAATAATTTTCATGGAATATAAACGTTCAATCCTTTTGAAAAATATTTTGAATTCACGGAAGGCATCATTCTTATGAGTTAAGAATAATACCCACGTATATCGAGTAAAATCATCGATTATGACAAATACGTTTCTAGAGTTGCATAATGATGGAGTTCTAGTTGGGCCAAACAAGTCCATATGAAGTAGTTCAAGTGGTCCATTAGAACTAAGTGCTCCAATATTTTTAAATGAACTCTTATGCATTTTGCCAAATTGACATGAGTCACATATTTTATCTAATTTAAAACTAATCTTAGGAAGTCCTTGCACCAACTCTTTCCTAGAAATCTTATCCATGTTTTTGATGTTCACATGGCCAAAGCGTCTATGCCAAAGCCGTGGGTCATTTGTTGAAACAATTAAACATACATTTGATTCATACTCATTTAGTCTAAGTACATAGATATTTTCTATTCGCTTACCTTTAACAAGGATATTTTTCATATCTTTGTCATATACTAAGCATGAGTCAAGAGTAAATATAACTTTCATACCTTTGTCGCATAGTTGACTTATGCTTAATAGATTATGCTTTAATCCTTTCACTAAGCGTACATCTTTGATGAGCAATTTTGAGTGACTGCCGATATTGCCAATTCCGACAATTTTACCTTTCTTGTTGTCACCAAATGTCACTGTTCCGCCATCATACATTTTTAGATTGCTAAGTAATTTTGTGTTCCATGTCATGTGTGCGGAGCATCCACTATCCATTATCCAAATGTCCTGAAATAAAATAATCTCTACACGTTTGGTACCCACTTCTAATTGGGTCCGATATGTTAGAAAGAAGAGAAAAAAACAAAATTTTATTTACATATCTTTTAAGCGTTTGGGTATCAGAATAATATACATGAAGCATGTGGATACCCTAATGTTTGAAAAGAAAATAGAGTTACTTATTTGGAACCCAAATTCGATGTGAATTTGATTTCCTATGAACAAATGAATCTTTATAGAATCCATGCATACTTTTGGTCAAATTTTGAACATAAATATTTTTATCATGCACGCCTAAGTGTTTAGGCACCCATATCATGTTATTTCTAGCATTGTGTACTTTGTGTGCAAAGTGTGATCTTTGATGTGCATTGTGTACAACATTTTTGTGTGCCGTGTTATGGGATGTAACATGAGGTTTATTGTGTACATTATCGTGTCTAGCATCTTTACCATACATAAAGGCGTACTTTTTAACATTAACATGCGCGACATTTACATTTCTACTCATTTCTTTAGAAGTAGAAGCTTGAGCATGAATATATCTATTAACAACATTTTTAGGAGAGGGAATAGGATTATTTTTGATGCAATCAAATTTTGCAGTTAATTCTTCATGCTTTTTACGACTAGAAGCCATAATATTTGCAAGTGATTCTATTTTATCATTTAAACAAGAGACATACAACGCATGTTCATTTTTCAATAAATAGTGATCACTCAATAAAGAATCAAACTTGTCCTTCAAGCACTTATGATCATGTAGTGAAACGTTTGAACTAGTAAGGTTATTTTCCAAATCATCATAATCATTCAATAAGTTATCATGTTTGCTAGATAAATTATCATGGTTATTAAGCAAGACTTTATACTTATTATTTAAACTTTTGAATCTCTTTGTCAATTTTCCGTATTCTATGTACAAATTCTCATAAGCACTAACAATGTCAAAATCATTTTCATCGTCAGAACTGGATTCACATACCTTATCCTTATTATCTTGACAAGCCATCATGCACATATTATTTGCGGGTTGCTCTTTCGTTCCTTCATCACTTGAGTCATCCGAATTTGAATCGTTCTCTTCTTCGTTAAGTTTTCTCTCTTCTCTTTTGGTGATCGTGGTGTCAAAAATCCATTTTTCAATAGTCTCCTTTCCATACTTGACTTTAAGCAAGTTCCATATTTGAAATGTCGTAGTGGTCTCTGAAACGTACTCAAAGACAGAATCGTCAATATTAAATAATAATAGACTCATTACCTCAGAGTGAAGAACGGCTTTTTCCATGTCTTGGTTTGTCCATTGGGATGGAGGAGTGGTAGGTTTGATGTACGGGAACTCGATGAAACTCCATGCCATATGTCCAAGGGATTCAATGTCTTTCAACATCCTCTTTCTCCAATCCGCATAATTTGTTCCATCAAATCGTTGGAGGACGGATGCTACCATTGTTGATGCCATCTCGATACCTTTCTCTGATACCAAGTGTTGGATCCTGTGGATGGCAAACAACACTAGAAGGGGGGTTGAATAGTGTTGTGTATATAGTAAACTTTTTCGCTTAACGATATTAACACAAATAAATTCCTTCTAATGTTGCCTAAGAAACCAAGTAGAGTGATCTACGCTTGGTTCTTAATCAAAAAAATAATCTTTAAAATGCACAGAGTAATTTCACAGCAGGTAGTCGACTCCCTATGAGCAGTAGTCGACTCCCAGAGTATATGTGAGAACAAATAAAATCACAAGTATGAATTTCAGTGAATAGAGATAAATTGATCTTTGCTGTAGATAGAAGAAGGAAAAATAAATGTAAAGATAATCAAGCACAGATCAACAATCGCAAACAAAAGGATTTTTATCCTGGTTCCCCGCAACCCGGGTACGTCCAGTCCCCGACCAATCCGGTACGAGATTTCCACTATCTGCCTTGGCAAATACAATCACCTAACTTCACTCGTTAGGATTTCCAACGACCTATCCTTGACCAGGATTTCCGATCACAACACCTAGACTTGTCTAGGGTTTTACCCTTGCCTCACAAACCGAGGGCTTTCCAACTGGCAACAACTAGACTTGTCTAGTGTTCCAACAATCAACACAATAAGAGATTTGTCCAATACTCTACAATAAGTGATAGAGATTGGTTTATACACCCGATTCTATAGCCAATCAAAAGATAGACAATTTGTGTAGTGGCTTAATAGATTGATAGTCTAGATCACACAAAGATACGAGATAAGTTCTTTGTGATCTAGAGCTTTTTCAAAAATCCTTTCAAATAAAATTAAAGAGAATAATAGTAAGGATTTTGAAAAACAATTTAGCCAATAAAAAAATAATAGTATGATCTTCAAAAAGAATGAGAAAATATTGCAAGATCAAAACAGAAATTAAATTGGCTAGAGAGAAAATTAGAGAGCTTTAATTCAAGAGAGCTTTCACAAATTTGATTTTCAATGTTGTGTTTTTCACAAAAGAATTTAGCTCTATTTAAAGGGAAAAACTGAGGTTTGAATTTCAAATTTCGTTTCACTTTTGTCCTAAAAATTTCGGAGTAAATTGCTCAAAGGATTTAAAAATTTGAATTTCAAAACGTCTGAAAGTTACAGCTGGTAGTCGACTCCCTCATATAGGTAGTCGACTCCCAGAGGGATCTAGGAGATTTTGATTCCTGACAGGTAGTCGACTCCCTACTAGTGGTAGTCGACTCTCAGAGGAGTTTTTCCTGCTGTTCGTCTAGTCAAACAAGTAGTTAGCTCCAGGGTGCGTGGAGTTTCACTACGAAAATTATGAAGTGACTAGAAAAGCTCTTGAAAACTATTTTGGAGATAGTTAAAATTATTTTCGAAATCATTTGTGTGTGTGTGTTGTCTATTTGATATGGCTTTAACAAATACCCTAAAAGACACGACACACTCACACTAGACTCTGAACATGTCTTCGGAAGTTTTGTTCAACTTGATGAAATGAAGGCGAGCTTCTCGTTGTGCTTCTCGAGCTTGAACTTCATCACTTGAGTTTAGCCATGTTCGTCTTTGTCGTGGAGCGTTGATGCGTGCTTCTTGGAGTATAAGTAGAGCTTCACGAAATCTGCACACTTTAAGTGTAGTGTAGTTAGTACACTAAGCATTCATTTGGTGTGCTCATCATCAAAATAAATTGGGTGGAATTCAATTTCCATCAATCTCTCCTCCCCTAACCACCTGCAAGATTGAGAAGGTTATTTTCTTGGGGAGCCCCGTATATTACCTGGTCTAGGATATGGCAGGTCGCTTCCTTGTAGTTTGAGGGATCTGGCTCTCCATGGGTACCAAAAGAACGGTAATCAATCCCTCCATCGTCGTTAAGGTGAGTTAGGGGGTCACAAAGTGTGGGCTGATCTCTTGCTGATCCGCTCTCGGATCTCCTTGATCTCTCAGTGTGGATACACCTCTAGTTGGTGTCAGGGCTGGAGGCAATTTTTGCCCACTCACTGGTGGTGGGAGCTCCCATGCTTTGGCATATCAGGGTCGCTAAAACACCGAGACTTTTGTCGACCCATTCCAAAAATTGGTCGAACTGCTTTTGGGTCACCTTAGGCTCTTTAGGGGCCTTCCCAGATCGCTTTGATGGCAAGGTAGAATCCGTGGAGTCCTCCACCTGGACGCTATTTGCCTTTTGCTTCTCCTTTGGACCTTTGATCGGTCCGGTATTGACGGGTCCAGTCTACATAGCTTTTCGTTAGCCTCGGGATGTCAAGCTGGTTAACTTTTCCACAGACGGCACCAAACTGTTAAGGCCAAATAATGACCGAGACAGTTGTCAAGCTGACGTAAGACATTCGCGCTGAGTTGGAGCCTCGTCGACGATGGCTGTCATTCAGGCCGCGGCCTGCAACGTCCATGCGAACTTCGCGGCCTTCACCAAGCTAATGGAAAAATGGGTCGCCGCTAGACCCATGGGCCCCTATGATCGAAGGCCCCCTAGGCCCCTGAATGTGAGGTGAAACCTCCTCCTATAGTTCGAAGAGGAAGCGATCGCTCGATAAAGGCAGCTCGACGAGGAATCGACCGCTCGAAAACGACGGCTGATCATCGCCACGAGGGAGAGGATCTGAGAGGGGAGCCGAGGAGTCCCCCATGAGGCTGCCCAGGGAGTACAGAATTTCCCTAGGTCGAATCTCGCTGTAGAAAGTCATCAGCACAGGAGGCCACGAAGCCCGAGACAAGAAGAGCACCTGCATCGGAGCAGAAGCCCCCGTCGGTCAGGACACCGTTCTCCTAGGCATAATGATCGACGGCGACGAAGCCGCAATCGGAGTATGACCCCCAAAGAGCGAGAGATGGACATCCCTGAGCATCGAGATGGCTCATCCGATGGTTCCAATCAGTGGCGGGAGGCCAGTGCGACTGAGACGTCCCCCGGACCCCAACCTCGAAGAGACCAACCCACTGACCAAGAGGGTGATCTCAACCCCGGTATCTCATAAGTTTAAAATCCTTCAGATCAAACTATATGATGGTTCAGGCGATCACCTAGAGCATGTACAGCGATATCAGGGAGTCATGGAGATTCAAGGAGCGGATGACACGCACCTTTGCCGAGTTTTCCAGACGACATTGAAGAAGTCGGCTGTGGAGTGGTACAATGGCTTGCCCGACCGATCCGTCGACTCGTTCGGTGATCTTTTCCACAATTTCTGTCAACAATTCTTGGCTGGGCGAATGATTCGGGGTATAAATTGCTTATTTTCCACCATTTCTGGGTATTTTATGTGTATATCATGTTTATTTTGGCGTTGATACGCGTATTTTCGTGATATCATGGATTATTAACGCCTAATCTCTTTTTATACATAAAATACGATTTCTAATGACTAATATTAGCTCCGCTTATTTTTCAGGTACTCCTGGAAATTTTCCAGATTTTTTGAAATTTTTCCAGGATTTTTTTGGTGCTTGGGGCTATTTTTGGTGAATTATTGGAGCCAAGGGGGAGTTTTTGGAATTTTAAAACAGAAAAAGAAAAAAATAAAAAAATATAAAAGCTCACACATTGTGGCCCGCTCTTGGAGCGGGCCGCTGCAATCTTTGTTTAAAAAAATTAAAAAAATATATACAGATGCCCAGCGGGCCGGCCCGCCTGGCCGGCCCGCCAAGCTGGGAACGGGGCTAAAGGCCCCCGCTCTTGCGAGCGGGGGAAGCTGGAACGGGGGGCACCCCCGCGTTGCAGTAGCGCTCAAAGCGGGCGCCGGGGGGGCCCACCCCCCGGAAAAATTGCAGCCCGCCCCCCGGTTTGCGAAACAATTTTCGCTGGGCCCGTTTTTCTTGGGCGAATGGAAAAAAGCCGAAAATGAGTAGGGGCTGTTTTAAATTGTGTTCTGTTTTTTTACAGGTTTTGGGGGGCTTTGAGGCTGGCTTGCTCTTGGATTGCTTGTTCTTGTTTTTTGGTTGCTCTCAAAAATGAATTACTAGGGCTTGGGAGATCAAGGGAGAAAGGGTGAAGCTCAAGAGAGAAGATCAAAGAGGAAGCTTGGGATCTTCTCACAAGGGGGTTTCTTTGTTTTCAAGCTTATATTTTCCTTTCTCTTGTTGAATTTTGTTACTAGTAAGAACTATTGGATGTTGATTTTGAAATCTAAAATGGTGTCTTTGTTTATCATGAGTGGCTAATCATATTGTGTGTGTTTATGGTGGATGGATGTATGTGGGGCTTATATATTTCATTTCTAGCTTGATTTTAACATCTTCTATGTGGATGAAACATTGAGTTAGGGTTGTCTATTGGAACCCTAGTGGGAAATCCAAAGAGAGGCTCATCCTAGTGGACCCTCTCTATTGTGCTAATTGTTGATTTTTTCCCATATGTTTCATTCATTACTTTTCGCACTCAATGTGTTCGATGAAATGCCAAATTATCCGATCGCTCTATCCTTAGTCGGATGAGTGATAATAGTGATTTGAAATGAATTTATAAGCCCGACTACACCATGAAACCATGAACACTCACACTTCTCATCTTTGCTTTCTTTCTCACATTTTTCTTTGTTTGCATGCTTAACGGTAGGTTGTTCTAAAAATTTCCTCAACCAATCCTCACCCCCAAAGGGTGGTATTTCTCACACCGCTTAAGCTAATTGTGACCGTTGTTGATTGTAAGCAAGTTTTCCCCGTGTTTGACCCTAGGCTCACTAGGATTATTACTACTTGGCGACCTCCTACACTTGGGAGTTAGCACGTGCAATCTTTTGTTCACGCCAAGTTTTTGGCGCCGTTGCCGGGGACAACGGTTTTACCATCGACAATTACATTACTTTTAGCTTTGCTTTATGACTATATCATCTTTTCGTACATATTCGTATATAATTTTTACTTTGTTTGTTTTCGTTTTCTTTGCATACCATCGATTGCTTGGTTAGTTTATGTGGCTTCGAACACCTCGAACACATAGATTAACACGCACACATGACATGGAGGAAGACAACATGAACAATGATAATACTCGTAACCATGACACTAATTCTCAAGTCGAAGTCCCTATGTCTTTGAGGGATCTTTTGAGACCCACGAGGTCTAGCTCGGCTTCATGCTTTGTGTTACCTACGGATGCGAACTCCTTTAATTTTAAACCTGGGGTAATTCAACTCCTACCCAGTTTCCATGGGTTAAAGAGGGAAAACACATATCTTCACATAAAGGAATTTGAAGATGTATGTTCCACATGTTTTGATGGGAAAACAAGCGCCGACATGATATACTTGAAGTTATTTCCGTTTTCTCTCAAAGATAAAGCCAAGAATTGGCTTAATGCTTTACCACCACACTCAATTACTTCATGGTTTCAATTTCAAGCCGAGTTTCTAAAGAATTTTTTTCCCTTGCACAGGACACAGGGATTGAAGAAGCAAATCATGAGCTTTGCCCAATGCAACAATGAGACATTCTACCAAACTTGGGAGAGGCTAAAGGAACTTCTAGTTTCATGTCCACACCACGGATTCGAGAAATGCCGTGTCATTGGATTCTTCTATGAAGGACTCTTACCGACATCAAAGCAATTTTTGGAGACAATGTGCAATGGGGAATTTTTTGATAAGGAGCCGGATGATGCTTGAGATTATTTGGAGATGGTGGTGGAGAATGCACAAACCTGGGACACAACTTCGGAGTTTGATAGAGGCGACTCCTCTTCGGTACAAACAAACTCGTGGTGGCTTACATACTTTGAGGACCGATGATGCTATGGAAGCCCGGTTAGAAGCTATGCAAAATAAGATCCAAGCCATGGAGTTGAGGGCGTGAAGAGTGTAGCCATGGAGAAAAGTTGTGCTATTTGCGAGACTACGGGGCATGATACTTCCAATTGCCCCACCATTCCTACATTGAAGGAGGTTTTGAGAGAACCTAATGCGGAGGTGAATCAAGTGTTTGGACAAAACTTCAACTCCAACACATATAACCAAAGTTGGAAGAATCATCCCAACTTGAGTTGGAGGCCACAACAACCGTAACATCAAGGGCCACCACAACAAACTCATCAACCGTACAAGGCTCCTCCTTTCAATAACAATTACCAAGGAGGTGGTTTTCAAAGGAAGAGAGAGGAAGGAAGTGAGACCCAAATGAACTCCATGAATGAGACGTTGCAACAACTCATCCAACTGCAACAAGCCCAAATCCAACAATTCCAACAATTTTAACAACTCCAACAAACTCAAAATCAACACATGGCGGAGCATTTGGCGAAGTTGACCGCAAGTCTAGAGAAGGGGAAGCTTCCATCCTAACCATTGCCCAACCCCAATATGAACACTTCTTCATCGGCGGGGGGTTCAATGAAGCAATGCCAAGCGGTGACGACGTTGAGAAGTGGAAATTTTTTTGAAAATTTGGAGCCACCTAAAGATCCATAAGTGGAGGAAGTGGGAGAGAAGGAACAAATACCCGACTTGGTGCTAGAGGAGGAGCAAAGTGAAGGCACAATAATGAAAAATCCATCCAATGAGTCCGAGCCTTATTCCACTCCGGTACCTTTCCCTCAAAGGCTCTTCGCACCATCCAAGGACAAGTATCAAGCGGAAATCAGGGAGATTTTTCAATGATGTCAAATTAATATTCCCTTACTTGATGCTATTAATCAAATTCCCACATATGCTAAGTTTCTTAAGGATTTGTGCACGGTGAAGAGGAATTTGAATGTGAAGAAAAAAGCTTTCTTAACGGAGCAAGTGAGCTCCATTGTGCAACACAACACTCCCCAAAAATGTAGAGACCCGGGATCCCCTACAATTGAATGCACCATATGCACAAAGACGATAGGTCAAGCACTTTTGGATTTGGGGTTGAGTGTTAACATATTGCCTTACCCGGTCTTTCTTCAACTAGGATTGGGTGAACTAAAAAGCACGCCGGTTGTGTTACAACTAGAGGATAGGAGTGTGAAGATTCCACGGGGCTGTGTTGAGGATGTGCTTGTCCAAATGGACAAATTTTATTATCCCGTTGACTTCATTGTCCTTGACATTCAAGGACCCACATCGGGAAATCCCACCCCGATAATCTTAGGAAGACCATTTTTGGCCACTTGCAATGCATTGATTAATTGTAGGAGTGGCCAATTAAAAATCTCTTTTGGAAACATGACACTTGAACATAATATTTTCAATGCATGCAAATTGCCACCACGAGAGGGGGAATACGATGAAGTTAACATGGTTGACTTTTTGGCTTCGGAACCTATAGACTCATGTGTTGAAGATCATTTTGGTTCCGAATTTGATAATGCTTTAGATTTTCTTAACTCTTTTTGTGAGCATATTGATGAATCTTTTCTTGTGCAGGAGACACATTTGGGACCAAGCACCAAATGGGTTCCGAGATTCGGGACATTGCCTACGGACTCACCACCTCAAGTGCCATCATCTTCGGAGCATCCCAAATTGGATCTAAAGCCACTTCCAGAATATTTGAAGTATGCATACCTTGGAGAGGGTGAGACATTCCCGGTGGTAATAAATTCTAACCTCACACATAAACAAGAACACAAATTATTGGAGGTGTTGAGAACACACAAAAAGGCTATAGGTTGGACACTAGCGGATATCACATGGATTAGCCCTTTAGTGTGCTCACATCACATTTATTTGGAAGAGGATTCAAAACCCTCGAGAGAGTTGCAACGTCGGCTTAACCCGATGTTGAATGAGGTTGTAAAAAATGAGCTTGTAAAATTGTTGGATGCGGGTATCATTTACCCGATTTCGGATAGTAAATGGGTGAGTCCCATCCAAATTGTGCCCAAAAAGTCCGGAATCACCGTCATTAGGGACAAGAATGATGAGTTGATTCCTATGCGAACCACCACCGGTTGGCGTATGTGTGTAGATTATCGGAAGCTTAATGCCATGACCCGCAAGGACCATTTTCCTTTGCCATTCCTTGACCAAATTGTAGAAAGGGTTGCGGGACATGAATTTTATTGCTTTTGGACAGGTATTCGGGCTATTACCAAGTAGAAATTGCCCCGGATGACCAAGAGAAAACCACTTTCACTTGTCTCTTCGACACATTTGCGTTTCGTAGGATGCCCTTCGGTTTGTGCAATGCATCCGCCACATTTCAACGATGTGTTCTAAGTATTTTTAGTGATATGGTTGAAATTGTGGAGATTTTCATGGATGACTTTTCGGTTTTTGGAATCTCATTTGAAAGTTGTTTGTCTAACCTTTTTTTTGGTTTTGAGTAGATGCATTGAGAAGAACCTCCTTCTAAATTGGGAGAAATGCCACTTCATGGCTCCGGAGGGGATGGTTCTTGGACATAAAGTCTCAAAGCAAGGAATGGAGGTAGACCGAGCTAAAGTGGAGATAATTGAAAAGCTATCGGCTCCAAAAACCGTGAAGGATGTGCAATCATTTCTTGGGCATGCGGGGTTCTATCGTCGTTTCATCAAGGACTTTAGTGCAATCTCCCGACCCCTTTGCCATTTACTAACTCTTGATGTCGAATTTATTTGGACACGTGAGTGTCAATCTTCATTTGAATTATTGAAATGTTCATTGACTACTTCTCCCATTTTGCAGGTGCCGGATTGGAGCCTCCCATTCGAGATTATGTGTGATGCAAGCGATTTTGCCATAGGAGCGGTGCTTGGTCAAAAGAGGGAGAAAGTACCATGTGTAATTTACTACGCGAGCAAAACCCTCAATGAAGCCCAAAAGAACTACACAACAACGGAGAAAGAATTGCTTGTCGTAGTGTTTGCCTTGGAGAAATTTAGGAGCTATATTTTAGGGTCACCCATTCTCATTTTTACGGATCATGCGGCCCTAAAGTATTTGCTTTCAAAGAAAGATGCTAAACCAAGGCTTATTATATGGATATTGCTTTTGCAGGAGTTCCACGTCGTGATTAAGGATAAGAAGGGCGTGGAAAACTTGGTGGCGGATCATTTGTCACGGCTTACTTTCGGGAACGAGCCCGCCACCGCACCAATTCATGATACATTTCCGGATGAGCAACTTTTTGCCGTGTCTTCCTTGCCGTGGTACGCCGATATTGCAAACTACTTGGTTTCCGGTAAGGGTCCTCACTTTTGGTCGATTCGGGACATAAGGAGATTCAAACATGAGGGTAAAATCATTCTTTTTCGATGATCCTTATTTGTATAAATACTGTTCCGACCAAATTGTTAGAAGGTGTGTGCCAAATGACGAGTTTGATGTGCAGCTTGTGTGGGACACTTTTTCGCACATAAAACGGTGGCCAAAATTTTACAATGTGGATTTTATTGGCCCATCATATTTAAGGACACATACACATATTGTAAATCTTGTGTGCCATGTCAAAAGTTGCGGGGAATAACAAAAAGAAACATGATGCCCTTAAACCCGATCTTAGAAATTGAAATTTTTGATTGTTGGGGCATATATTTTATGGGGACATTCCCCATTTCATTTGGGTACACATATATCTTGGTGGCCGTTGAGTATGTATCCAAATGGGTGGAGACCATTGCATGTAGGAACAATGAGGGTGCGACCGTGCTAAAATTTCTCAAAGAAAATATTTTTGCACGTTTTGGAGTTCCTAAAGCTATTATTAGCGATGGTGGCTCTCATTTTTGTAACAAACCATTCTCTAACTTGATGAAGAGGTTTGGGTTCACACACAAAATTTCCACACCTTACCACCCCCAAACCAATGGCCAAGCGGAATTGGCTAATAAAGAAATCAAAAACATCCTACAAAAAACGGTGAATCCTACACGCAAGGATTGGAGTGTCCGATTACCGGAAACACTTTGGGCATATCGGACCGCTTACAAAACAATTTTAGAAATGTCGCCGTATAGGATTGTTTATGGAAAACATTGCCATTTGCCCGTGGAATTAGAGCACAAATTATTGTGGGCAATTAAACAATTTAATTCCATTTGTGACTCATCCAACAATTTTCGTAAATTGCAGATTTGTGAATTGGAGGAGTTGCGACGGGATGCATATGATAATGCCAAAATAGCCAAGGAGTGCATGAAATTTGAGCATGACAAGATGATTTTGAGGAGGGAATTTTTTCCGGGCCAAAGCGTGCTATTATACAACTCCTGGCTTCATCTCTTTCCGAGAAAGTTGAGATCTAGATGGTCCGAGCCGTTCGTGGTGAAACATGTCTACAACATAGAGCGGTGACCTTGGTGAACAAAAAAGATAGGAGCGAGTTCAAGGTCAATGGACAACGTTTGAAGCCTTATTTTGATTCGTGGGCTAATGAGCAGAACACCGAGGAACTTGCGGACCCGCCTTCGGGCGGTGACTAAATAGGTGCATTTGTTCCAACTTTTGCTCCTACTACCCTTTCATCCATTGAGGACAATGCATATATTTAGTTGGGGGGAGGGTTGTAGGTTGTTTTAGGATGTTTAGTTAGTTGTTTTGTACAAATTTTTTTGTGTGGAGACATCCCTTTTGTCATCTCCAATATCTTGCGAGCTTAGCATCGACTATCCTTGCTCATTTGCTAGCTTTGTGCTTGATCCCTTACATGCTACATCTTCATGCATACATTTGGATTTAAATTCTATTTTGGTATCAACTTATGGATATTTGATTGGCGTGTTTTAACTTCTTTTCTAATTTGGATTCAAATGCTAATATAGCATGAATGAGACTATTTCATATGTCGTGATGCTCTATTTGAAACAATTTGGGAAAAGTTTGTGTAAGAAATTTCATGTTGGGATGAATGATGTAGTTTTTGATTGGATAGGAGATGGCCAATTTGTTATGCTTTGTTTTCTTCTAAGGAATGGGTGGATGAATTGCTTGTTTGTGTTGGAATGAGAGAAAGAGAGCTATAATATAAGTGAATTGTCTTTCTAATCAAGTTTAGTAGCCGGTGCCCCACGAAACATTAGGGAGGATGCCACAGACGAGATTTAGAAATCATTCCATATTTTTGCCTATATTGCGTTATCTCGTGTATGCAACAAAAATAGAAAATGTGCATCGTTCCTCTAGTCTTGTCAAGTAGTTGGTGCCCCACGAAACATTGGGAAGGACACGAAAGAGAAGATTTAGGGGAGTGCACAAAAACACAGAAAAAAGTAGAAAAGAAAAGAAAAAGAAAAAGAGTATGAATAATTGAGTGAATAAGCAACATGAATATTGCAATCTCATCCCCCACAACTTAGAGGAAATTTCTTTTGTATTGGCCATTTTCTTGAAGATTGGTATTCATGACATCGTGATATTTCCCGACATATGTGATATGGTGCATATTGCCTTACTTTTCTTTGAATTGCATTGAGGAGAGTGTCATTTATTATTTACTTTCATACATTGGTTATATTGGCTTTGAATTCAATTGGAAATAACATTTGGGGTATGCCATGAGAATATTGTGAGTTTGATGCACGTTTTTATTTTAATCCGAATGTATTGCTTGATTTGCTAGGGACTAGCAAATAGCTAGTTGGGGGGTATGATTCGGGGTATAAATTGCTTATCCCCCCCCATTTCTGGGTATTTTATGTGTAATCATGTTTATTTTGGCGTTGATACGTGTATTTTCGTGATATCATGGATTATTAACGCCTAATCTCTTTTTATACATAAAATACGATTTATAATGACTAATATTAGCTCCGCTTATTTTTCAGGTACTCCTGGAAATTTTCCAGATTTTTCTGAAATTTTTCCAGGATTTTTTTGGTGCTTGGGGCTATTTTGGTGAATTATTGGAGCCAAGGGGGAGTTTCTGGAATTTTAAAACAGAAAAATATAAAAATATAAAAATATAAAAGCCCACACATTATGGCTCGCTCTTGGAGCGGGCCGCTGCAATCTTTGTTTAAAAAAATTTAAAAAATATAAACAGATGCCCAGCGGGCCGGCCCGCCTGGCCGGCCCGCCAAGCGGGGAACGGGGCTGAAGGCCCCCGCTCTTGCGAGCGGGGGAAGCTGGAACGGGGGGGCACCCCCGCGTTGCAGTAGCGCTCAAAGCGGGCGCCGGGGGGGGGGGGGGGGGGGGGGGGGCACCCCCCGGAAAAATTGCAGCCCGCCCCCCGGTTTGCGAAACAATTTTCGCTGGGCCCGTTTTTCTTGGGCGAATGGAAAAAAGCCGAAAATGAGTAGGGGCTGTTTTAAATTGTGTTCTGTTTTTTTACAGGTTTTGGGGGGCTTTGAGGCTGGCTTGCTCTTGGATTGCTTGTTCTTGTTTTTTGGTTGCTCTCAAAAACGAATTACTAGGGCTTGGGAGATCAAGGGAGAAAGGGTGAAACTCAAGAGAGAAGATCAAAGAGGAAGCTTGGGATCTTCTCACAAGGGGGTTTCTTTGTTTTCAAGCTTATATTTTCCTTTCTCTTGTTGAATTTTGTTACTAGTAAGAACTATTGGATGTTGGTTTTGAAATCTAAAATGGTGTCTTTGTTTATCACGAGTGGCTAATCATATTGTGTGTGTTTATGGTGGATGGATGTATGTGGGGCTTATATATTTCATTTCTAGCTTGATTTTAACATCTTCTATGTGGATGAAACATTGAGTTAGGGTTGTCTATTGGAACCCTAGTGGGAAATCCAAAGAGAGGCTCATCCGAGTGGACCCTCTATATTGTGCTAATTGTTGATTTTTTCTCATATGTTTCATTCATTACTTTTCGCACTCAATGTGTTCGATGAAATGCCAAATTATCTGATCACTCTCTCCTTAGTCGGATGAGTGATCGTAGTGATTTGAAATGAATTTATAAGCCCGACTACACCATGAAACCATGAACACTCACACTTCTCATCTTTGCTTGCTTTCTCACATTTTTCTTTGTTTGCATGCTTATCGGTAGTTTGTTCTAAAAATTTCCTCAACCAATCCTCACCCCCAAAGGGTGGTATTTCTCACACAGCTTAAGCTAATTATGACCGTTGTTGATTGTAAGCAAGTTGTCCCCGTGTTCGACCCTAGCCTCACTAGGATTATTACTACTTGGCGACCTCCTACACTTGGGAGTTAGCACGTGCAATCTTTTGTTCATGCCAAGTTTTTGGGCGTCCTCCCCAAACGGCGCCAATTGGTTGACACAGAAGGATGCGCATGGGGCATGCCTTCCACTCCCAAGCGTAGGAGTGTCAATGCAATATATTTATAAATAACCGGTGAGTACCGGGTCGGATCACAGGGACAAGTCGTTCTATATTCACAAAATTTGATCGATAAAGAAAGATAAAGTGTGGTATAACTACCTTGCTAACTATGGAAAAGTGTGGGAAAAAACGTGTGATGAAATCTAAAATCCTAGCCTACACACTAAGGGTGGAGAGCCGAATCGGCAAGCAACGAGGAGGACTCATGTGGTGTGTGTGAATGAGGTCGTGGGCGTGGGAATTCATCCCAAATATAACTCAATTGATCTCCTGACTATGGAAGCTCAATCGAAAAATACGGCATTTCATCGAACAAATGGGGTACAATAAGTAACGAATGAAACTCAAGAGTAATCGACAATGAGTACATTAGAGAGGGTCCGCTAGGATGATCCTTTCTTTGGATTTCCCCTTAGGGTTCCAATAAACAAAGTTCTAGGGTTTCATCCACCAATTTAGAAAATGGAAATGTACTAGAGATGCAATTCTCAACCCAACAACAACAATCAAACAACATAACCACACAAGCAATCACACTACTCCATCATACTAAATAAGATGAGATTTATAGACAAATTCATCTAGAATTCAATACAACAAGAGAGATGCAAAAATACAAAAGTAGAGAGGGAAGAGATCACCAAATCTCTCAAGAAATGAGGCTTCCCTCTCACTTGGGCACCTCCTTCAAGCTTCTCCACCATCCAATGGCCTCCAAGCTCCACCCCTAGCCTTGGGGAAGAAGAAACCCCCCCAAACCCTAAAAATCTGTCAAAAAAACGAAAACACAATTTAAAACAGCCCCCTACTCATTTTCAGCTTTTTTCCATTCGCCCAAGAAAAACGGGCCCAGCGAAAATTGTTTCGCAAACCGGGGGGTGGGCTGTAATTTTTCCAGGGGTGGCCCCACTGCCAAGAGCCCGCTTTGAGCATTGCTGCAACGCAGGGGTGGGCCCCCCGTGTTCCAGCTTTCCCCGATCGTAAGAGTGGGGGCCTTCAGCCACGTTCCCGCTTGGCAGGCCGGCCCGCTGGGCATCTGTATTTTTTTAAAAAAAATTTTTTAAACAAAGATTGCAGTGTTCCGCTCCAAGAGCGGGCCGCAGTGCGTGGGCTTTTATATATTTTTATTTTTTTCTTTTCCTGTTTTAAAATTCCAGAAACTCCCCCTTGGCTCCAATAATTCACCAAAAATATCCCCAAGCACCAAAAAATCCTGAAAAAATTCCAGAAAATCTGGAAAATTTCCATGAGTACCTGAAAAATAAGAGGAGCTAATATTAGTCATTAGAAATCGTATTTTATGTATAAAAAGAGATTAGACGTTAATAATCCATGATATCACGAAAATACGCGTATCAACGCCAAAATAAACATGATATACACATAAAATACCCAGAAATGGGGGGGGGGCATAAGCAATTTATACCCCGAATCAGCGAAGAAAGAGGAAAGCCTTAGACTATCTATTCACGGTTGTCCAGAAGGAGGGGGAAACTATCCGGAAGTTCTTGAAGTTCTTCAATGAAGAAAGGCTCGGTGTGATGAGCTGCGGAGATGAGCTCATCATAGAGGCCTTCAAGAAGGGGCTGGCCAATTAGAGTCTACTCAAATCTCTACTTCACGATCCGTCGGTCAACCTCGATGCTCTCTTCTTTGGACGGAGAAGTTCATGCTTAGTGAGGAGGCTTTGGGGGCTATGAAGGAGGTTGTACCAGCCGAAGTACCCCATGTTGAAGCACAACTGAAGGATGGGCCGATGAAGGAGGCAGCCCCCAAAGGCATGATCAAGACCACCCCCGAGGGCACGACCAAGGAGGCGACCAAGGACGCGGCCAAGGAGGCCCTCGGGAGCAGGCCCGCCCTGGCCCGCTGAGGGGGTTCCCCTGCCCCAGGAACCTCGCTCTAAAGAACAAGCTCGAGAGAGCTCCAGAGGCTCACTACATGAGGCTTAACACCCCCTTGGTGGCAGTGATGACGATGGCTATGGCGGCCGGGCTTCTCAGAGATGTACCCTCAGAGATGAGGACAAAACCCGCCATGAGAAATCAACAGAAGTATCGTCGATATCATCGAGACCATAGACATGATACCGACGAGTGCTACACCTTGAAGAGGGACATTGAGCGGCTGATTCAAGACGGGCATCTCAGAAGATTCGTCGGCAAAAGAAAGCTGGGGCACGAGGGAGAAGCACCCCACGGGAGTTGTTCGGCCGAGCCCGACCCAGAACACCAAGCAAGTTTCCCATCAAATAACCAAGTCGGTCATGTGCGTGAGTGTAATATGTGGCAGACCGGCCTCGGGTGGCACATCAGCATCGACTCGGAAGACCTATGCTCGACAGTTTATGGCAGTGGACACTGGTGCAGGGACAAAGCGAAAGAGGGTAGCCCGTCCCCCATCTCCTTCTCTGACGATGACCTGCAGGGGGTCGAGCTACCATATGAAGATGCCATCGTCATCGAGACTTTCATTGGGCCGGCCATCGAAAGCAGACTCTTGATCGACACCGGGAGTCTGTGTGACATCTTATTATTGTCCACGATTGAGAAGATGGGACCGAAGGATGCAGAGCTGAAGCCATGCTCGGGCCCAATTGTCGACTTCACCGGCCATTCGGTGCCCATTGTTGGAGTGTTAACCTTGCCTGTGACCCTGGGAAAGAAACCAAAGGTCATCACTCGGATGACGCAGTTCCTTGTCGTCGACATTAGTTCGCCGTACAACGGCATTATTGGGCGGCCCTACATGATCGCCATTGAAGCTCTCCCCTCGCTGATGCATCAGATGGTGACGTTCCAGACTCTACATGGAGTTGAACAGGTGCGAGGCTGCCAGAAGCTCTCTCAAAGCTGCTACATCGGCTCCACAAAACACAAAAGGACCAAGCAAGCCATGCCGATCGATCTCTTTGACGATCGAGAGGATTTTGTTGATTGACGGCTAGCTCCAGTGGAGGAGGTGCCAGTGGCAGAGGAAGATGACAAGATCGTGTATATAGGTACAAAGCTGCCCGTCGAGCTGAGGGATGGGTTTGTAGACCTCCTTATGGCGAACACAGATATCTTTGCATGGTCACCCGCAGACATGCCCGGATTCGACCCAACGGTGATTGCCCACGAGCTACATGTAGATCCATATGCTCACCCCATCAGGCAGAAGAAGCAGAGCATGGGAGGAGAAAAGATGCGGGCAGCATGATAGGAGGCAAATCGGCTCCTTGAGGCAGGATTCGTCCGAGAAGCAAATTACCCAGACTGGCTCGCTAATGTGGTGATGGTGAAGAAGCGCAGCGGGAAATGGTGTATGTGCGTGGACTTCACCAATATCAACAAGGCATGCTAGAAGGACAGCTTCCTTCTGCCGAGAATCGACTGATCGACGCCCCGGTGTGCGCATGCACATGGGACGAGCGACTCGTAGTCTTACCGCAAGCGCATGGCGAAGTGGCGAGCGGGTATCGAACTCAGGGAGGGACAATGACAGTGTCTCGTTCTAATCACCTAGCTATCAAAATGGTTTGGGGTAAAATTGTCACAATCGTTCGTATATCTATAGAAATATCAATGAAATAAAGCGCCTTGGGATAGGGAATCCCCGCTACGAACCGTATCTCATCGTTGTGATTCGTAGGTTACATCATTGCTAGACTTGAATTTTAGATGAACTAGTCGCAACTAAATGTGGAACCAAGCTCACGCTCTCTCGCTATTGCCGGTCTATAGCAAACCTAGGTTAGGGCCCAATCTCTTGCAAACCCTAACCTAAGCCGCCAGCATTAGGATCAACATCATCGTTCAATCGCATCTCGAGCCCACTCTCGTGCAAACTCGAGCTACGACCTAGGTTGAGATAGTTCCTACCCGCCCAATCTCTTGCAAACGGGTATTTGCATAGAATTACGATTGAAACCCCTAGCCTTGGTCCAATATCTTGCAAACCAATTCTAGAAAAGTCCAATCGGAAATCTAAATCGAATTTCTAGGGCTTCCTATCAATTAGGACCCAATCTCTTGCAAATCCCAATCAATATGAATCCCTAGCTATCCGTAATTTATCAATCCCAACCTAACCCTAATCAATTCTAGCAACAATTTCACCAATTTATCACAATTTAGAAATAGGGTTCATAGGGTTCATCCCTATGCCCTAGGACAATAAAACTACTCACTATTCATCATGCAATTCATAAGAAATTCAATAGAAAATTCAGCACAAATCATTGCAATAGAGAAATCAATAACAAAAATGGAGTTTTTAATGAGAAAAGAGACAAACCAATGAGAATCCAATAGATCCAACAAAAATCCCCTTTCTAATCTCTCAAAAGCCCTAAATCTAATTCCCTAAAAAGCTCTCTAAAAAGGCTGCAAAAAGTATCAAAAAGTTCTCCAAAACTAGGGCAAAACTGGGTTTAAATACCCCTCAAAATCGCCCAAAAAATCGTGACAAAAATGCCCCTGCGCAGCTCAAAAATCGCAGTTTACGCAGCAGGCGAGGCGGCCCACTCGGCCGAGTGACAAACCCTGTACAATAACAGTAAGTTCGGGATTTTTGGGGTCTGTCTTCGGAAGGTGACTCGGCCGAGTGACTTTACTCACTCGGCCGAGGGTCTTTTCTTGCTCGGCCGAGTCGGAATCGTCAAAAGCCTGTACATTTACAGTAAGTCGGCCTCTTTTGACGGTGGATTTTCCCACGCCACTCGGGCGAGTGGATTTCCTTGCTCGGCCGAGTGGACTATCGTCACTCAGCCGAGTACACGCCTATTTTCTTCTGTTGATGTGTGTCCGATCTGGTCGGCCGAGTGGTCTTCTGGCTCGGCCGAATGGGTGGTTCACTCGGCCGAGTGAGATGCTGTAAATGCCCAATCTTCGTCTTTTCGCTTCCTCGTCGCTCCTACGACGTTCCTTCTTCCTCCACTTGTCTCCTATCACCGAATAGTCTTCAAAAGAGCCTCAGGTGACACTCCGGAGTTGGTGCAAATCCTCTTGATCTCAAAATCACTCCGAATCGCTCCATATCTCTTGAAATATGACAAAAACAAGAAATCGTGAAAAGCATCGCAATGTCGTCGAATAATCGTGAAAAAAAACGATATGAGCGATCAAAGTGGCATGCAAACATGCAGAAAAAGGGTGTAAAATACGGAGTGATCATCGACCATTTGGTAGATAATGCCTCCGGGTACGAACTACTAACCTTCATGGACGCCTTTTCTGGCTACAATCAGATCCAAATGGTGCCGCACGACGAGGAGAAAATGTCGTTCATCACAGACCGGGGGATATTCTGCTACGCAAAGAGGCCGTTCGGACTAAAGAACGCCGGGGCGACCTATCAACGGATGGTGAAAAAGATCTTCCATCCCCAGGTCAGAAGGAATCTCGAAGTATACATTGATGACATGCTATTCAAATTGAAGAAGGTCGAGGATCACCTCACTGACCTTGAGAAGACCATCCAAAAGGTGCGACGCTACAACCTGCGGCTCAACCCGGCCAAGTGCATATTCGATGTCCAGTCCAGGAAGTTCCTCGGCTTTATAATCACGAAGAGAGGGATTGAGGCAAACCCCAATAAGATATCTGCTCTCATCAACTTGAGCAAGCTGAGGACGATCAGAGACTTAAAAAGGTTGAATGTGCAGATCACCGCACTGGGAAGATTCCAGTCAAAGTCCACCGAGAGGTCCCTCCCGTTCTTTAAGGTCTTGCGGAATGCCCTCAGTATGAAGAAAGGTACGAGGAAGGAGGTCGAGTGGGACAACTCTTGTGCCCAAGCCTTTGGCGAGCTGAAAGCTTATCTACAAAGCCTGCCACTGCTCACAAATCCGGAGGAAGGATAGCGGCTCAGCCCCTATCTCGCCACCACCGATGAAACTGTCAGCTCAGGAAATCAAAGAAGACATAGGCATCCAGATCCCGGTCTACTATAACAGCTGGGTGCTCTGGGAGGCGGAGACCCTATACAGTCCTATAGAGAAGTTCGCATACTGTCTCACCCTGACGGCGAGGAAGCTCCGACCCTGATTCCAGGCGCATACCATCTTGGTCTACACCAACTCGCCACTCGAGAAGAATCTAAAGAGGCTGGAGGAACGGGCCGAATGATGAATTGAAGCATCGAACTTAGCGAGTTCGACATCGTCTACAGGCCCAGGTCGACGATCAAGCGTTAAGCGCTGGCAGACTTCGTGGCAAAATGCACTGTCAAAGAGCTTGCTGGAGCTTCGCTGGATGCTCGGTCGGGCACGGAACAACAGACGCCCACCGTCGAGGACACCCCCTCAACAGCCACCCGATCCGAAGGTGACCTATGGATTATCCATGGTGATGGATCAGTGACGTGCCCCTAAACCTACACCTAAATTCCACCTGGCGGTGTCACAATCGCCAGGCGTGGTATGGCCCCTAGGCTACAATTTCGGGCTCAATCCACAAGCGGACGGTGTCAAGTTATAGTATATAAGATGTCGAATCCCACAAGGACGGTGATAGTGTCAATTGGTTCTCAGTTTATTTCTAAGTTTTGAAGTGAGATAGCTATCGGGGTAAAAGATTTGGTTGGGGTGATGTTGTTGTTTTTACTAATAAAAAGGGACTATGGCTTTAGAGATCACCACTAGGATCGTTGAGGGTCAACGTTGGAATAGGATCCTTGCATTGAATTAGGGCTAGGGAATTAACCCTCAAATCCATACCACTCTCGTGGGTTAGAATTGCAGGGTATTTCGGTGGCTCGCATTGATGCAATGGTGGTAGCCGTCAACATATCGGTATAGTTCGTCGATGGATCCCCTCAAGGCACGAGCCGGGCATGGTCACGAGCCTTGGTTGGATCCGCTGATTCCCCTATTCGAATCCCTAGATACCCCTTAAGTACATCAATTCCACAGACCGTGGGTATGATCTCAGTACGGGTTATCTACGGATTCGGTGGGATCTATCGAAATACTACTCTAGGTCCCCAATTCAATGTAAGGATCCAGATCTACGTTTTCCCCATAGGATTCTAGGGCTAACCCATCAACCCTAGAATAATCTACTCACTCATGGAAATAGTGATGAACAAAAACATCCTTCTCAGATACAAAGACATAATAACAATCAAAGAAATATGGATATGAAAGCTTACAGTGAGAAACGAAGACAATCACAATTTATAGATCTAGAAAATAACTCCAGGTTCCCAAGCACAAAGATAATCCAGAATAAGAACAATAATCTCCAAAAACTCATTCCAGAATTCCTTACAAAATAATCTAAAATTCTCGCTCACAATCGCTCGGCTCTGTATCAAAAACTATTCAAAAATTCCTAATGAAAGTCCTCTCCTCAGTGCTTGCACAGCTCCCAGCTTCAGTCGCCTTGATCGCGCGCATCGCTGCATATCAAAACATTCTAAAAATGACCCCGAAAATGCCGACTGAGTAGGTGACTCGGTCGAGCCATAGGTATCTCGATCAGTCGCTCGGGCCGAGCAGCTGTGTTGCTCGGCTGAGCACGAGAGAATTTGAAATTGACCTACCCGGACCGAGTCATCTCTGCTCGGTCCGAATCGGGGCCGACTCGGCCGGATACTCGGGCACGTCGCTGCGGTGGAATTTGAGGCTACTTCGACCGAGCAGATGAGCTGCTCGGTCCGAGTCAGCCCATATCAGCTCTCCTCTCAATTTGGAGTTACTCGGTCGAGCAGCTGAGCTGCTCGGCTCGAGTATTTTCTGGGAAAATGCTGCAGAGGGCTCTCTCTCTCTCTCTCTCTCTCTCTCTCTCTCTCTCTCTCTCTCTCTCTCCCCAATGGCTCCAAAAGTGCGGCAAACTCCTCCAGAGCCCCGCCAACGAGCTCACGAGCACGTCGGATGTGTCCATACCCAAGTGGGAGCCCAAATCGCTCCAAAATCCCTGAAAACTCACAAAACACTACGAAACTCAAAAATATCGTCAGAAATGTAATATCGTAGTGAAATGAGGGATTTTGGATGCGAAAATGTTATGAGATGCAATAAAATAATGATATGAAAATAGTAGAAAATATGGACACATCAAAATCCCCCAAGCTTACCTCTTACTCATTCTCGAGGAAGACAAATAATCGGTACGCCGGGAAAAAACAAAAAGAAAATAAGAAAATGAAAATAGAAAGTAATGAAAAGCAAAAAGAGAAGTAAGAGGATAGAGCTAAGGATGATCGGTCAGATCTCAGGCCTAAATAGTACATCACAAATCTCTGAATGATAAACATACATGCTATTGGCAATTTCTAGCTTTACAAATCATATGACTAGCATGCAGTGCAGACAAAGAATAGGGATCTACTGAAATAACACCATCAAATCATATCAATCTCATGCAATCCCTAGAGTCTAGTATAAAGAAGTTGGCAACGCCCTTTTCAATCACAGATACACAAGGAGCATAAAGGAATCACACAACATGCAATAGAGAATAGAAAAATCGTGCCTTTCAGATATTCATTGCGATCTATGAAAAATCTCCAAAAACTAAAGCAATTCGTAAAGTTTAGGCTTTATTAAATCTACTTGATGTGCACCGTCTCCACTCTGATGTCATGCTCACTCATGTAATCGGTTGGTTTACCCCCCAAGCTTAGCTTGAGGCGTCGCATCAAGAAAAATGATATGGAATTTTTTATTTCTCTTCCCAAAATAAATGATAGCTTCTAATGAAATGATGTAAGACAGTATTTATTCATTTTTTCTTTTCTTTTTCAAATATGAATATATACACTTTTTTTCATTTAGAAGCTATACTTTTTCTTTTTGGGTTTGGGAAGTGAGATGCTGTAAAGATAGCTATGGGGGTGTAACCAATCGACATGTAGAGATATAAATAGATATGTGGAGAAGGAAAAATAGGACTCTCGGTTCACTCATAAGAGGGTGCACAATAGTTTGATAAAATAAAACCCTAACTAAACTCATATATAGCATAGATATTTTCACTTCTCTAAATGAATACTGAAAAGGCATGCAGCAATAATCACAATATCAACATGCATGCAAACAGAAGTGACTGAGATAAGAAAACAGATGCTCCAAGTGTTCTAGTGATGCGTGAACCTAGGTGCATTTCCCAACATAGATCATACTAGATACTAATTCATGCATTTGATTTTCAATTCATTTCAAGCATTAAATCAGATAGATCATCAATAGAAATGCATGCATATAGATAGTAAAGCTGAAATTTACCCTAATAGCATGTCATCGAAAAATGGGCATCGTAAAAGACTAATAAGGCCACGAGAGATATCATGCGGACCATCCTTAGCAAATAAAGAAAAAGAGGCGGGAAAAAAGGGAAAATAAAGAAAGAGGGATGCATGCATGGGGAAAATAGAAAATATGATGCGAAATGGGAAAAAAAGAAAACGAGTGAAAAACAGTGGAAAAGTGGAATAAAAACTGAAATAAGGAAAGAAAATGTAAAAGAAAAAATCAAAAATAAAGCGGTAGTGCTCATCCCCAAGCTAAAACCTAGCAATGTCTTCACTGCTAAGAAAATGCTCGTGAGCGGGAGATGATGCTAAAGGGGTGGAGTGGGTGTGGGAATAAAATAAAGACTATGCAATAAAAGAAAAAGGAAATAAAACTAAAAATATGAGATGATGCAAAGCAGTATGAGATATGATGCATGGGTGGCTCCTCCCCCAAGCTATGTAAAAGAAGGGCCCCGAAAAGATAGATGGGCACAAAATAAATGGGGAAGGCAAAAGCTGGTACGGACTACATCAAGCAGAGGTGCCACCCTCTGGGGGTGGTGATGGGTCCCTCTGCTGTGGACCAGGAGTGGTGGGGGTGGAAGGTCTGGCTGAAACTCGTGGGGTGGGTCGGTTCGCCAGTGACGAACGAGGCTTTGGAGGAAGGGTAGGTCACGCTCGACCGACTGTTGAGTCAACGCACCACCACATCCTACTAGTAGGATCATGGCGGAGAACCGATCGGCTTGGTCATCGTCACGAAATGTAACCTCGTATTCGGCGTCACCTATGTAAAGGGGGTCAAAGGCGTGTGGGGCGGTGGGTGGTACAGGGGTAGTGGTGGATGACTCGACGATGATGTTGGCTCGAGTGGGTGAGCGTGTGCGACGTGTACGCCGGGTAGGCCTAGGGTTGGATGTGTCGATATTGGCGGGTCTAGCACGGCGTGGAGGCATTGTGTAAGTGGAGGAGAATGGTAATGTACTATGTAAAGCAAATAGGGGAACGAATTTACCGACTGGAATGATATTGCGTTGTGTTTGGTGTCGTGATTGCCTCCGATCCGGATTATCCCCGAGCTTTTCAAAGAAGTATCCTCTGACATTGGCAATTCAAACCTGAAATATGAACAAGGAGGATGTCAGTGTATTCAAACCTGAAATATGAACAAGGAGGATGTCAGTGTATTTTCAAAGAAGTATTGCCTCGGACCTCCGGGACGGCGGCCCCTTTGCAAAGGGGTGAGTCAGTGAGGTATGTCAGCGGATCTGGGCGGGAGTCGGACTCTTACGATCTTTAGGTCGTAACAATTGCCCCCGGCCTTCGAGCTGGAGGCGGGAGCCCGGCTCGGCTCGGAGGGCGAGCTATCTCCGACGTTCCAAGCCGTCGACAAGGATCCTGGCCCATGCCCGGGGGTGGCGGCGTTAGCTTCGGGACTCCCGCCCTACTGGTCATTATTACGATTCGAAAGGATGGTAGAAAAACGAAGCGTCTCCGTGATTGGGTTGGCGACGCGTGGATGAGGTGACCCCCGCGTCAGTCGAGGCGTTAAGGACATCCCGATGGGTGCCACGTGGCGAGGGACCGATGGTCGTGATGACCAGGTGGCCCACTTTATAAATAAAAAGGGGTGGAAGGCAGCCGGCGGAAGTTTTCTTCCATCTTCGATTCTTCTCCGGTGGTCAATACTTCCGCCTATCGCTTGTTGGCTTGGTTGCGACTTCCACCGCCGGTCATCTTCTTCCGAAAGTCTTTTCGATTTGACGGATCAGCTAGGTAATAATAACAATAATTTCTTCATTTTTCGACCGATGGCTTCTCGTTTCGAGGTCGGAGGCGGTAGTCGAGAGGGGGAGGAGGAGCTGGTGGGAGAGGGGGCGTTGCCGCGGGGGGTGCGGTGGTCTAGGGACAGTGGGTCATGGCGCACCGTCGTTCCGAGAGTGATTGGATCCCTCCAATGCAGGTTGGACAAGATTAACATCAGGGAGATACACGTGCGGTTCGTGCGGCTGCCCTGTGAGGTACGGGTCCCCGGGTCAGAGGAAACAGTGTGCTCGCCTGGAGATAATGAGGTCGGGGTTTATGTCCTGTCATTCGAGCTGGGGCTCCGTTTCTCGATCCACCCGTATTTTCTTTATCTATTGAACTTCCTGGAGTTGCCGATATTTGCCCTAGCGCCCCGTTCCTGGGGCTTGTTGGTGGGGTTTGTCGTCTTGTGTCTTGCCTGCTCCTTGAGTCCCTCACTGGCGCTATTCCAGCATTTCTTTGTAATCCAGAAGATGGGAATGTCCACTGTGTTTGTGCTAGGAGAGGACGAGAACTTATCCGTGGGGTGCCCGACGATGTCGGCGAATGGATGAGGGAGTTCACCTTCGTGATGATGCCCAGCGACGTGGTGTTGATGTCGAACTGGGGGGGCGCGGAACCCTTTAGTGAATGAAAGGGTGGAGCTGACTGGGGAAGATCTGGCAAAAGCTCAGATTCTGATGGAACTGCCCAAGGCGTACCGTCAGCTAGCAAGTTTGACGCGGAGCAGTCGGCTCGCACAGGACTTTTGGTCCCTATGTATCTTTGATATTTGGTAAACCTTGAGCTAGGCTTACCCTGATCTCTTTTTCCTTCATAGGTGGAGACGTGATGCGAGGGCCGGAGGAGGTGTCGGGATCGGCCAGAGTCCCCGTCGCGGAGGACACTGGTCCCTGCAAGAAAGGCAAGGGGGTGGCGCGCGAAGTAGGATCCCGGGAACGGGGAGGCGGGGTCTCCCGTGGAGAGAGAGCGCATCCGGGACAGAGGGCGGCCGAATCAAGTATCCCTGCCGATGGGACCGGCGGTGGTCTTCCTGCGGGCTCGTCTGCGCGGGAGGCAGGTCCCTCCGTCCCGCCGGGGGTATCGGAGGTGGTCGAGCCTCGCAAGGCGTGTTTGGTTCAGAAGTGGCCATACGGTATCCCTTCGTGGGATATGGGGAGGTCGATGAGCCCGAGTTGTGAGGGTGCCCTCATTCATTTCAAGAGGACTCGAGAGGAAGTCGAGACGTATCCAGATGACCGTCTCCATAAGTTCCCTTTTCGAGTGGGTTGCGATGAGTCGGTATTCGAGGACGTAGGGGTGGTAGCGCGCCTCACCGAGTATTGCGTGTTACCGTGAGATCGTGAATCCTTGACTCGCGTGGGGGCAGAACGGTTGTGCGGCTCTGCCGTATGGCACGTCGTGCAGGTAAGCCGGTTCCCCCACCTCGCCCTTAGGCTTTCTTTATTCGTGCCCCGCTAATTCGGGTCTTTTGTAGATTGTTACGGACCTGGTAGCCCTGCGGGGTCGCACTCCTATGGCCGCCACCAGAGCGTCTCTTGAGGTAGCGAGGGCGAACCTCGACGAGGCCAAGGTGAAGCTGAGGGACACAGAAGCGGAGCTGGAGAAGGTTAGGAAGGCCTGTGAGGTAGAAAAGGGGCGGGCCGTATACTTTGATTCGTCAAAAGCAACGGTCGAGCGTCAACTCCTAGAAGTGACGTGGGAGATGGATGACATCCGGTCGTCGCACGCCGCAGAGTTGGCTAGCAAGGAGGAGGTGATCGCGTTACAGAGGCGGTAAATAGCCGGCCTAAAGGAGGCCCTTGAGGCGGAGAAGAGGGAGAAGGGTAGGGTGATACGGCGGCTGGAGGAAAAGCGGGAAGTTGAAGGCGAAGTGATCGAGGCCACTATCCGCCGCTACCATGACGAGCATGTTGTGCCGATGTTGCAAGAGGAAAGGGATGCGTGAGTTTGCCAGGTGGCGAGAGATGTGAGGGCTCGGTCGGCCGAGAGGCGGTGTCGCTGAGAAAGTGGGTATGGGGAATCATGTACCTTCTTGTGTGAGGGTTATAACCAGTGTCTTGTTGTAGTGTGCGGAAGGTTCAATGTACAGCCTTGCTATTTGGATAAATGCATTGTATTGGTCTTGTGTCGGACTGTCTTCTTCCTTGTTGTGTCAGTAGACCCTTAGTTTTGTAAGGGACGTCCCTGCCCCCAACTTCGCTATGCCGAGGATATTCGGGTCGTCGGGAGAGGGAAGTTGAGATGTACCGCGTTTACTCGGGGTTTGTTGGGAAACTAAGTGTGATTCCTGGTGGATCGCAGAGGAGGGGAGAGGTGGAACTATCCGTACGTTCGTTTGCGAAGCGTTGAAACCGAAATCCGAAATTGGTTAAGCGGCGCATTCTTGCTTCGGCCGCCCCGACGGAGGCCGGACTCATCCTTGGTACAAGCGGTGGATAGAAAGAAGAAGCTAAGGGTAGAGTAATTTTGAATGGGGGTAAGAATTTCGCCGGGATTTGGGTGGGAATCGAAGGGGCCTGTTGGCGGTCGCGTGACTAGACGTCATCCTGGTGATTCGACGGCGGGCGGGAATCGAAGCGACCCGACCACTTCGAGGTTGACTCATGGCAAGAGTGGCGGCTGCCATTACGTGAAGCGTCAGACCACGTGGGTTGACGCGGGAGAGAGAACGGATTGGTGACATGTGTCGTGAGGTCGACGGTCACGATGCTTTGCGCAGTCGCGTAAAAAAGATCTCTGGGAGGGGAGCAGAGCAAAGCTGATTGTTGGGCGAAGGTTTTGCTTGCGGCTGGAGTTTGTCGGAGATTTCATTGTCCTTGCCAGAGTCATCCTCGCGGAAGCGGCAGTCGACGGAGCGTAGCCGTCCGAGTCGTCGGAGCACTTTAGGTAAGAGGTCCGTTTTATAGATGTATTCCTCGACGTCTTCGTTTTGTGGTCAAGGGTCGAGGGCGGTTGGGGAAGGGAGCACCGCCGCGGAAACTGGGGAGGTGCCCCTGGAGATTGCGGGCGTGAAGTCAGTGCTGAAGAGGTCCGTCACGGAGATCTTCGGGATGTATGTTAGGCCACCGTATTCTGTTCGCCAACCAGACACGCAGGAGAGGGTATGTTTCGCGGGCGACCGTGAGGTGGGAGTGTATGTGTCCTCATTCGAGCAAGGGTTGCGCTTCCCCCCATCTGTTCGTGTTAGATGTGTTGAATTTCCTGGGGCTGCCCTTGTATCGTCTGATGCCCACTGCCATTGGTGTTGTTGTGGGTTTCCTTGTGCTGTGCGTAAGCAATCAGGTTCGCCCCTCGCTGTCTTTATTTCGCTATTTCTTCACGGTGAAAAGGTTAGGGTCCTGCTATTATCTCTCCGTGAAGAGGAGCCATCCGCTCATTAGGGGGTTGCCTGAGAAGATTAAGGGGTGGCGCCAGTAGTATGTGTTTGTCAGCGTGCCGGAGGATGTGCTGATGAGATCTGATTGGGCGGAGCTGAATCCCGAGGCGAGGGAGGGGGTTGAATTGGGGGACGAGGAGAAACAGGTGGCACATCTTCTAATGGCGATACCGGTGGAGGGCCGAGATTACCAGATGCTCGCCCGGGCTGAGATGATAGCGTTGAACATCTGGCTGGAAGGTACAATGGATTTTGGTATTAGTGCATCTGAAGTGCTTACCCTGAACTTTCTTTCTTTGGCAGGTCGCACAATGAGTTTGTCCCTTGAGGAAATGATGAAACGAGCTGCGGAACAGGCGGGGCGAACGTCGAAGAGGACGGTCCCCAAGAGGTTGCGAGAGGAAGGCGTGGCGGGGAGTTTGACGAGGGGGCAGGCGTCCATGAAAAGGAGGAAGCTGCCTGCGAGCTCGTCTGTCCCCGATGCTCCGGGGAGGGGAAAAATCGGTCAGCAGGGGGGCGGGTCCGGGGAGGGGATCGCAACCCCCCGTCATCGATCTGGAGGGAGGGGACGAAGGGTCGACTGGGGGAGGGGTGGAGGCCCCCGAGACATGGTCATCTAGCCCCCGGGTTCCTGCTGATGTGGAGGGGGTAGCCGTTACCGATCCGCAGGGGAGGGCCGAGACATCGGGCGGGCCGGCCAAGTCAGCCGGCTGGGACAGTTGGCCCTACGGCTGTCCGTTGTTCGGGTTGGAGAGGGCCGCCGAACCCAACTGTGAGGCCTTGCTTGTCTGTTTCAAGGCGACGAGGACCGAAGTCGAGGGTTATCCTGACGAGGCTCTTCATCGGGCGCCGTTCAAGGTGAGGGATGATGAGTCTGTGTTCGGGGATGGTGGCGTGGCGGCGAGGCTGGCGGAGAATATTTTCTTGCCCCGCGATAAGGTGGCGCTGGAGACGGTGGAGCCTGAGGGTCTGTACGGATCCGCGGTGTGGCACGGCGTCCAGGTAGGTTATGTAAGCCGGGTGATGTTTGCCCGTGGATTTTATTGAACACCCTAAATCGGTTCTCTTTTGTTGTGCATGCCATCAATTTGATGCTTGGAGCGATGAGGCACGTGCCAGCCATACATAAGGCCGAGGGTGCCATAGCTAGAGTGGCGGCCGAGTTTGATGCCTTTCGTAAGAGTGCTGGTGAGGAAATGGCGAAGGAGAGGGAGCGGTCTGGCATGTACGAGGCGGTGGTAGAGCGCCTGAAGGCGGTCCTGGCCGATCATGAGGTGCAGGCGACCGCGGATAGAGATAGGTCGAAGGACCTGGAGGAGGCCCTTGGGAGGGAGGAAGAGTGTGCGGTAGGTCTGGCGGGTCGTGCGAAGGCCGCCGAGGAAGAGTTGGCACGGAAGGTCGAGGAATTTCGCTCATACCAGGACATGACCGTCATACCCGCCCTCGTAGATGCGATGTCCCGGGGCATGGAGACAGGCCGGGCGGAGGGGTGGGAGGCTTGCTTGGTCTGGATAAAGGAGAGGGTGGCGGGCCTGTCCCCGCCAATTGAGCTCGACCTCGACAAACTTGCAGCTTGCAGCGACGAGGAGGAAGGGGACGGCGAGCGGGTGATCGGCGAGGGGGGCGGGGACGTTGATGCGGAGACCGACAGTGCGGGGGGGGGCATTCCCCCGAAGGGGACGGGAAGGATGTCGTGACTGGCGGATGCGCCGTCGGTGTGGGGAATGTAACAGAGTAGTTTTGTATAGGTGTTAAGAAAGAAAGAAAGAAAGAAAGTAAAGTTTTATGGGGTTGATACCCGTACTTTTTGCAGTCTTCAGACTCTGAGTGTGTGGAGGTTCCCTTTCTTGGTTATGCTTTGGTATTGCTGTCTCTAGCCCGACGTAGGTTGAGCTACGTTTATTCCCTTTATTTAGGGAAGAGCGCCTGAGAATGTTTTCGGCCGGTTAGACTGTCTTTTTTTTCACGCCCGGACCAGGGTGGCGGGGGGCGATGGGGCGCGTGGCGTAGAGCTCGTCCCCCCTTTTTTCGGGGGTTATTCCAGTGCATGAGTGCGCCTAAGTTATTTCTAATGGTCTACTGGGAGTAGTCTTTTCATTAGCTTTTATCAAAATTTAATAAACAGGACAGGCACATGACATGGTGTGTAGGTCATCCCGTAGGCGAACTGTCGAGCCGTTCTAGCTAGGTGGACGTCATTGCTTCATTTGGCGCGTCCCTCTCCGTCGTCGTGCCCCTGAAGGGGTGCGGGGTCACTTCAGAGGGTCCATGCTCGGGAGAGGTGAGGAGCGACGTGTCGACGTCGGGGGCGGTTGCAGCTGCTTTATCCCTCGTTCTAGAATTGGGGGGAGAGGGAGTCCTTGGTGGTTGCTCTATCCCTCGGGGCTTTGTCCCTCCCGTCGGTGGGAGTCGCCGTAGGACAGGTGTGGGACGGGGTGGTCTGCCACCGATCCGTACCTCTCCCTGGCGTGTGTGGTCCAGGAGGAGTCGAGGGGTGGAAGACGTGGCGCTACTGATGTAAGAGGAATAGCCTATCGGCGTGCTCTGGCGCGGCGGGGGGGGCGAGTCCGCTGAGACTGGTGCGACTTTGGCGAGCGCTGGAGTGCCCGATGGGGTGATTTGGTAGGTCTGCCCCGTCCATCGGGTTGTCGGCCAGCCGGACCCGCGCCCGCGGGGCGTCCGTGGAGGGGCACAGTATGCTATTGGAGCTCCAGTTTCCGTGCCTTAAGTTGTCTAAGGGAAGGCGGGGAGCTACGGGCCGGGTGCCCCTCGTGTAAGAGGAGTAACCTATCGGGGGTCATCGTGTCGGAGGGGACTGCCCGCCAGAGCGGTTGGGGTCCCTCGCAATTTTCGCATCATCTTAGGGGAGAGTGGGGCTGAGGGATTGGCCTTCCCTTAACTTATCTCTTTCGTTTCCTCCCTTTGAAGGGGTTGAGGGGGGTATTTATAATGGTATATCTTTAGCCTCCCCCTTCACTTAACGCGATGAGCTGGAGCCAGCTTGGGATCGCACCCCTTGGAAACTGCTCCTGATAGGTGGTGCCTGATGTGACTTAGCAACTCCTGTTTTTCAGCGGGCGCGTTGTCATTAGTGGCGCTTGCCCCGAGCGTCTTTTCAGATTGATTGGTCATTTCGGTCGTCGGCTTTATTGGTGTCAGGTGTTGCTCATCAGTGTTGGCCCTGCGCGAGGGTTGCCTCAATCCGCAAGCCCTGATTTGTTTCCCGAGGTTTCAGATGAAGGATCGCAGGCCCGCTTTGGGAGGGTGAGTAGCTAGGCCCTTGCCACCTTTATAGTCGGACGGGTTTTGGGCCGTTGTCTACCCCGCATACGGCGCTCCGGTTTGGGTGGCAAAGCGCCGTAAGCTTGCCCCGGAGGTCTTCGTTGGCGGGGGGAGCGAGGGCGTAGCTCGGCCCGTGCCCCTCTCCGGTATGGGGGGCAAGGATTGGTCCTGCCCCGGAGTCTTTGAGAGGGCGGGTATTGGGCCGTCGCCTCCCCGCAGCCTCTATAGTCGGACGGGTATTGGGCCGTCGCCTACCCCGCATATGGCGCTCCGGTTTGGGTGGCGAAGCTCTGTGAGCTTGCCCCGGAGGTCTTCTTTGGTGGGGGGGAGCGAGCGCGTAGCTCGGCCCGTGCCCCTCTCCGGTTTAGGTGCCGAGGATTGGTCCTGCCCCAGAGTCTTTGAGAGGGCGGGTATTGGGCCGTCGCCTCCCCGCAGCCTCTATAGTCGGACGGGTGTTGGGCCGTCGCCTACCCCGCATATGGCGCTCCGGTTTGGGTGGCTAAGCTCCGTGAGCTCTCCCCGGAGGTATTCTTTGGTGGGGGAGTGAGCGCGTAGCTCGGCCCGTACCCCTCTCTGGTTTGGGTGGCGAGGATTGGTCCTGCCCCGGAGTCTTTGAGAGGGCGGGTATTGGGCCGTCTCCTCCCCGCAGCCTCTATAGTCGGACGGGTATTGGGCCGTCGCCTACCCCGCATATGGCATTCCGGTTTGGGTGGCTAAGCTCCGTGAGCTTGCCCCGGAGGTCTTCTTTGGTGGGGGGAGCGAGCGCGTAGCTCGGCCTGTGCCCCTCTCCGGTTTGGGTGGCGAGGATTGGTCCTACCCTGGAGTCTTTGATAGGGCGGGTATTGGGTCGTCGCCTCCCACCAGCCTCTATAGTCGGACGGGTATTGGGCCGTCGCCTACCCCGCATATGGCGCTCCGGTTTGGGTGGCTAAGCTCCGTGAGCTTGCCCCCGGAGGTCTTCTTTGGTGGGGGGAGCGAGCGCGTAGCTCGGCCAGTGCGCCTCTCTGGTTTGGGTGGCGAGGATTGGTACTGCCCCGGAGTCTTTGAGAGGGCAGGTATTGGGCCGTCGCCTCCCCGCAGCCTCTATAGTCGGACGGGTATTGGGCCGTCGCCTACCCCGTATATGGCGCTCCGGTTTGGGTGGCTAAGATCCGTGAGCTTGCCCCAGAGGTCTTCTTTGGTGGGGGAGAGCGAGCACGTAGCTCGGCCCGTGCCCCTCTCCGATTTGGGTGGCGAGGATTGGTCCTGCCCCGGATTCTTTGAGAGGGTGGGTATTGGGCCGTCGCCTCCCCGCAGCCTCTATAGTCGGACGAGTATTGGGCTGTCGCCTACCCCGCATATGGCGCTCCGATTTGGGTGGCTAAGCTCTGTGAGCTTGCTCCGGAGGTCTTCTTTGGTGGGGGGAGCTAGCGCGTAGCTCGGCCCGTGCCCCTCTCCGGTTTGGGTGGCAAGGATTGGTCCTGCCTGGAGTCTTTGAGAGGGCGGGTATTGGGCCGTCGCCTCCCCGCAGCCTCTATAATCGGATGGGTATTGGGTCGTCGCCTACCCCGCATATGGCGCTCCGGTTTGGGTGGCTAAGCTCCGTGAGCTTGCCCCGGAGGTCTTCTTTGGTGGGGGGGAGTGAGCGCGTAGCTCGGCCCGTGCCCCTCTCCGGTTTGGGTGGCGAGGATTGGTCCTGCCCCGGAGTCTTTGAGAGGGCGGGTATTGGGCCGTCGCGTCCCAGCAGCCTCTATAGTCGGACGGGTATTGGGCCGTCGCCTACCCTGCATATGGCGCTCCGGTTTGGGTGGCTAAGCTCCGTGAGCTTGCCCCGGAGGTCTTCTTTGGTGGGGGGAGCGAGCGCGTAGCTCGGCCTGTACCCCTCTCTGGTTTGGGTGGCGAGGATTGGTCCTGCCCCGGAGTCTTTGAGAGGGCGGGTATTGGGCCGTCGCCTCCCCGCAGCCTCTATAGTCGGACGGGTATTGGGCCGTCGCCTACCCCGCATATGGCTCTCCGGTTTGGGTGGCTAAGCTCTCTGAGCTTGCCCCGGAGGTCTTCTTTGGTGGGGGGAGCGAGCGCGTAGCTCGGCCCATGCCCCTCTCTGGTTTGGGTGGCGAGGATTGGTCCTGCCCCGGAGTCTTTGAGAGGGCGGGTATTGGGCCGTCGCCTCCCCACAGCCTCTATAGTCGGACGGGTATTGGGCCGTCGCCTACCCCGCATATGGCGTTGGTCCTGCCCCGGAGTCTTTGAGAGGGCGGGTATTGGGCCGTCGCCTCCCCGCATTCTCTATAGTCGGACGGGTATTGGGTCGTCGCCTACCCCGCATATGGCGCTCCGGTTTGGGTGGCTAAGCTCCGTGAGCTTGCCCCGGAAGTCTTCTTTGGCGGGGGGAGCGAGCGCGTAGCTCGGCCCGTGCCCCTCTTCGGTTTGGGTGGCGAGGATTGGTCCTGCCCCGGAGTCTTTGAGAGGGCGGGTATTGGGCCGTCGCCTCCCCGCAGCCTCTATAGTCGGACGGGTATTGGGCCGTCGCCTACCCCGCATATGGCGCTCCGGTTTGGGTGGCTAAGCTCCGTGAGCTTGCCCCAGAGGTCTTCTTTGGTGGGGGGAGCGAGCGCGTAGCTCGGCCCGTGCCCCTCTCTGGTTTGGGTGGCGAGGATTGGTCTTGCCCCGGAGTCTTGCGTTTTTGGGCTGAAATTTTCAGGTGGAAATGGCGAAATTTCGAAGATGCAATAGGGAAAATGATATTTCATTCAAGACTTACAGTTTCCGACTATATCATGACTGGCGTTCCGCGTTCTTCCGAGGGATTAGCCCGCCCTCGTCAAGGGGGGCTGGGACGGGCACGGCAGGTCTGGTCCTCTTCCGCGGTGCCGTCAACAGGAGCCGGCTTTTGATGGTAGGATTCGTCCCTCCTCCCAGGTAGGTCGACCATCAGGTTTCCCTCTGGATCCTTGTGTTTGGTCGATCCCACTTAGCAGCTCCTGGACAGCTTCTGGCTTCCCCGCACTGATCCAACCCCTCGGGGGGTTTGGAACTTGACCATCTGGTGGAGCAGGCTGGGGAGCGCTCCGATGGCCGCCATGTAGGGTCGTCCTATGATCCCGTTGTACGCCGACGCAATGTTGACCACAACGAACAGAGTCATTCGGGTGACGACCTGCGGTTCTTCTCCGAGAGTTATTGGCAAGGTGATCACTCCTACAATAGGGGTCGAGTGACCGGTGAAGCCGACGAGGGGTCCGGTGCAGGGTCTCAGGTCCGTCGGCCTTAACCCCATCTTTTCGATGGTGGACATAAACAGAATGTCGCAAGAGCTCCCTGTGTCGATCAGGAGGCGGCTGACGATGACCGTCCCTATTTGGGCCTCGATGACGATGGTGTCGTCGTGGGGGCAGCTCTACTCCCTCTAGATCCTTGTCGCTGAAAGTAATGGGAGGATGTTGGATATGGAAGACGTTTGTACACCCTTGTGGGGGATGTACGAGGGAATACGGACCTCGAACGTCGCGCACACGAAGTCATGTGCAAAGGGAATCTGTTCCCTTGCGGAGAGGATCTCTGTATGAGCGGGAAAGTCGCATTATATATGCATAAGTGCATGCGACATATGGCTAATAAAGGGGGAATATCTTAAGCTTATGTTGTACCATGCATATGGTACAACTTAAGCTTATAATGTGCCATGTATCATGGTACACCTTAATTAAGTTGTTCCAAAGGAACAACTTACCCTAAAATAACTACCTTGGGGGCTATAAATAAGACCCAAGGGTAGCCATTTTCCTTACACATTTTGCATGAAATTTATGCATGCATCTTCTTCATAGCGAAGCTCTGCAGAAATATTTCCTCTCCCTCCTTCCAAGTTCTTAATCTAAAATAGAGATTTAGATTGTGGATTAGTAGCCTTACTCCGTTCGTGAGAAGACTCGATCCGTCGTGGCGAATCCGAAGGCAAAGTTCCGAGACTATCGTTCCGCATACGCAAGCGTAAGTCTCCACTTTAATTATCGATCCTAACTTTGTTTTGGACAGGATCCTACATTGGTATCAGAGCCATATGGGTTCGCCCCGGTCAATCCACCGCCCCGTCGAAACTACGAACGAGTCGTTGTCTTTTTCACGAATGGGTCTCCTACTATTACGGATATAGTAGGAACGCTTCGTGACGGAGAGAACGCAGCGGTTGTTCTTTTCACGTTAGGGTCTCCTATCATTACGGATATGGTAGGAACTCTCCGTGACGGGAAGAACCGACCGTTCACGTAGTACGTTATTCATTTTTGGCACACGGCCATTAAGAGATAACTAATTTCTTCGACCAACGGGTGCTTCATCGAGGAAGGTGATGGAAGTTATTTCCATCGGGTAAGAGGAAAATTTGGTGCATGTGCACCATGGCCAAATGGGCCATGAAGGCCATGCACCCCCTCTCCTCATGCGGAGGGGGTTGGCTACGGCCAATAACCACCGGCGACCACCCCATCAAGGGGGAGGAATGAGTGCGGTAACCCCATTCAAAGGGGGTTGGCCGGCCATGGCCAAAGGGGCCATGGCCGGCCAACGCCGAATGGCCTTGGCCATGGCCGGCCATGGCCAAGCCATGACCGACCATGGCCAGGCCGGCAGTGGCCGGCCAAGGCCAGGCCGGCAGTGGCCGGCCTTGGCCAGGCCGGCAGTGGCCGGCCTTGGCCAGGCCGGCAGTGGCCGGCCTTGGCCAAGGGCCTGCCGGCCAGGCCGGCCTGCCAGCCCTGGCAGAGGCCAGGGCCGGCGCCCTGGCCACTGCCAGGGCCAGGCCGGCCCTGGCAGAGGCCAGGGCCGGTGCCCTGGCCTCAGGCCAGGGCCTGGCCGAGGCCAGGGCAGGAGCCCTGGCCCCGGCCAGCGGCCTGCCGGCCCTGGCAGAGGCCAGGGCCGGCGCCCTGGCCTCAGGCCAGGGCCTGGCCGAGGCCAGGGCAGGAGCCCTGGCCCCGGCAAGTGGCCTGGCCGGCAGGCCCTGGCAGTGGCCAGGGCCTGGCCGGCCGGCCCTGGCAGAGGCCAGGGCCTGGCCGGCCCTGGCCGAGGGGGGCCAGGCCCCCTGGCCGGCCAGGGCAGAGGCCCTGGCCGGCCTTTGGCCAAGCCCGGGTCATGGCAGAGGCCATGACCGGGAGAGGTTGCAGTTCAAATATTGGTCGACCAATTTTATGTTTTTGGTCGACCAATCTGGCAGAAGGTCTGGGTCGACTGCAAATTTGTCAACTAACCCATACGGGGTGACAAAGGGCATTGGTCAAACTCGAATGTGTCGATTAGCCCATACGGGGCTAACCACAGTGCCGACTAGTTCATACGGAACTAACGTTTTAATGAAGTTTTCATTGGGCTCTACTCCTTGAAGATTAGCCATAGTGCTCTACTTCATGCGAGATTAGCCATGTCATTGTGCTCTACTCTACGGAGATTAGCCAATGTACTTGTGACGTTGTGCTCTACTCTACGGAGACTAGCCAACGTGCTTTCAAATTTTTGAAAAAGATGTTTTTCAAATAGGTTATGTCCCGTCCTTAAATCGGGATAGCGCAATTTAGAATTCCAAGTCCTACCACGATCCGGCCATGGTTATCTAACCCATGTCTCGTGGCTTGGCAATTGTTGCGTTAAAAATTCTTTGCGCTAATTCTCACCTATTCTATTTTGAAAGATAAGTTTTTCAAAGTGATTTTCCGCTGCTAATACCATACGGGTATTATTTCTGATTTCTTTTTACTTAAGATAAGTAAGAGGGATACTTTGAAAGTTACTTCTAGATGGTAGTTGGGAACTTAGTGAACTTCTCGATTCTAGAGTAACATTTCAACGCATCCAAGGAACTTATCAAGTGTTTAAAGAATCGAAACTTTATGCATGGAATTTTGATCGTGTTTTTCATTCTCTTTGCAGTTTTTTGAATCGAAAATGTCTACCGCTTCTAAGAATATTGTCGCAGAGCTTAACAAAGGTGAAAAGCTCAACGGCGACAATTATAAACTTTGGTCAATAAAGATCCAATATGTTTTGGAGGAGCAAGATGTGCTCGAAACACTCCAAAACATAATGGTAGAACCTGAGTTGGGCAATACGGCCCAACACAAGAGGGACCGGGAAGCTTATGACACTTGGACTCGAAAGAACAAAATAGCACGTAGTACGTTACTGTCCGCGATGGACAATGACATAATGCGCCTATTTCGGGAATTCGACCTAGCTAAAGACATATGGTCTGAGCTAGAGATAAAGTTTGGTGGAACTTCGGTTACCAAACTCCGCTCCTTGAATATTCAATTTGATTCGTACAAGATGCGGCGAGATCATTCTATGAAAAAGCATCTCCGCCACATGGCGAATCTTATATCTGAATTAAAGGATGCGGGTGTTACGCTGACTGACGAACAGCAGATCCAAGCGGTCATTCGTTCACTCCCAGATAGCTGGGATAACATGAAAATGCATCTCACTCATAATGAGTGCATTAAAACTTTAAGCGATGTTTCGAAACACCTCGAACTCGAGGAAGAGCGGATTCAAGCCGCAAAACCAAGTGCAGAAGTGCACGTGGCCGCTAGTTCCTCACATGGGGGAAATAAGCGGAAGAATAAACGCTTAAGGTTTGTGAACGAACGTAAGCAAGAACCGGAGACCTCAAAGAAGACAAAGAACAAAAAGTGGCAAAAGAATGTGCACTCAAAGAAGAAAAACTTGAAGAAGATCAAGTGCTTTAAGTGCAACAAGTACGGTCACTTCGCCCGTACATGTACGGATGGAAGTGATAAGGTAACTTGTAGGACTAGTTACATATGTGTTTCTAGTTCCATGTTTCTTGCTGAATCTAACTATTTTTGGTTGATTGATTCAGGGGCCACAGACCACGTAGCGAAGGACAGAAGGTTCTTCGTAGAGTATCGAAAGATAACTCAAGGAACAAAGTGGATATACGTCGGCAACAACACACGTGTTGAAGTCAAAGGCGTCGGAACATGCAAGCTAGTTCTCGACAACGGCCGGACTTTGTTATTGCACGACGTCCTCTTTGCTCCAGATATTAGAAGGAATATCGTTTCCGTGGTCATGTTAATGTCTTTAGATTATGAGTGGAGGTTCTATAAACAATATGTTGACCTTGTTTGTAATAATTCTTTGATTGGTTCTGGTAATGTTTGTAATGGATTAATTGTTTTAAATACAATGAATGATGTTGCTTCTTCCATTAATGAAAGTTTTCATTTGACAAATGCTTCTAACTCTGAGTCTGAAATCATTTGTTGGCATGCAAGACTTGGTCATATTGGACCAACTAGAATGGATAGACTTGTCAAAAGTGGCTTGCTATCTAATGTTTCAAAAGTTGAAATGTCAACTTGCGAACATTGTCTTGTAGGGAAAACTTGTCGCAAGCCGTTTGGAACTGGCACAAGGGCCGAAGTTCCATTACAGCTTATCCATTCGGACATTTGCGGTCCAATGAATGTTAAGACAAGACACGGGAAGTCCTATTTCATCACATTCATTGATGACTTCACCCGTTTCGGACATATCTATTTGATATCCCACAAAAGTGAAGCTTTGGCTTGCTTTAAAAACTATATGAGTTTAGTGGAGAATCAATTAGATCGCAAGATTAAGGTTTTGCGAACCGATAGGGGCGGTGAATATCAATCAATAAGTTTTAAGGAACTTTGTGATGAAAAAGGCATAGTACATCAGGTAACTATGCCTTACACTCCGCAACAAAACGGTGTTGCGGAAAGAAGAAATAGGACATTGATGGAAATGGTCCGTTCAATGATGTCTCAGGCAAATTTGCCTATCACCTTTTGGGGTGACGCATTATTAACGGCGGCATTCATCTTAAAACGTGTACCCTCGAAGTCGGTAAGTTCTACTCCTTATGAGTTGTGGAACAATAGAACTCCAGACTTAAGCATTCTAAAACCTTGGGGTTGTGCATCTTACGCACATTTATCCTCTCACAAATATGGCAAACTTGGGCCACGTGGGAGGAAGTGTATCTTCATCCGATACGCTGAAAACTCCAAAGGATATGTTTTCGTCGGTCAAGAGGACAATGGAGGTCTTATAGAATTCGAATCGAGGGATGTTGTCTTCTTGGAAAATGAGTTTCCAAGACAGGGTGAGATAAGTCAAGACTTATCCTTGTTTGAGACTTGGGATCAAAAAGGATCGGAACGTTCGAGTGGGAGAATTCTTGGTGAAGAAGAAAATACGTTTCAAACTTCACCAATGAATGATACGAACGATACCAATCCTATTCCGAGTGGGAGTGATGTTATTCCAAGTGGGAGTGATGTCATTCCAAGTGGGAGTGATCAAACTCAAACAAGACGTAGTAATCGGACGAGGCTAACACCTCTGAGATTTGAGGATGAATTTCCTCAAACATTCATGACATTACTACAAGATGATGACGAACCTGCAAATTTCAAACAGGCCGTCACATGCCCTGCTAAAGATAAATGGATAGCGGCAATGGAAGAAGAACTTCAATCCATGAAAACAAACCAAGTCTGGGACTTGGTTAATTTACCTAAGGGACGTAGAGCCATTGGGAACAAGTGGGTTCTCAAAATCAAGCATAAGGCTGATGGCTCCATCGAGAAATATAAAGCTCGCCTTGTTGCGAAAGGTTTCACGCAACAGGAAGGAATAGACTACGAAGAGACTTTCTCTCCTGTCGTGCGTTTTACCTCGATTCGCTTAATTCTGGCAATGGTGGCTTGTTTGGACCTCGAATTACATCAGATGGATGTAAAAACTGCCTTTCTTAACGGAGAACTAGATGAGGAGATCTACATGGAACAACCAAACGGGTTCGTACAAGAAGAAAACAAACATAAGGTTTGTAAACTTCGTAAATCCATATATGGTCTTAAACAATCCTCAAGGCAGTGGTATATGCGCTTTCAAGAAGTTGTTTTGTCGTATGGATTCTCCATGCTCGACGAAGACAATTGCGTATATATTAAGAGGATTAAAAACAAGTATATAATTATGTCTCTTTATGTAGATGACATACTTATAGCCGGAAATGATAAGCGTCTTATATTGGATATCAAAGCTTGGCTTTCATCCGTCTTTGAGATGAAAGACATGGGTGAAGCTGCATATATCCTTGGGGTTAAGATCTCAAGGAATCGTTCCAAGAAACTTCTTTCTCTCTCTCAAGAGACGTATATAAAGAAAGTTTTAGAACGGTTTAATATGCAGGACTGCAAGCCAATTGATACTCCAATAAGCAAAGGCGAGGGTCTATGTTTGGAGATGTGTCCCAAAGATCCAAAAGAAAAGAAAGCTATGGAAAAAGTTCCATACTCCAGTGCTGTCGGGAGTCTGATGTACGCCATGATGTGTACTAGACCCGACATTTGCTATGCTGTTGGTATGGTAAGCCGTTACCAATCCAACCCAGGGCAGGCACACTGGAAAGCGGTGAAGAGGATATTAAGATACCTCAAAGGGACTGCGGACTATGCGTTATGCTATCAAGGCAATACCTTGAGACTCGAAGGCTATACCGATGCTGATTGGGCGGGTGATCTCGACGAGCGAAGATCTACCTCGGGCTTTGTTTTCTTACTCGGGAATGGTGCAATATCCTGGAGCAGCAAGAAACAAACCTGCATCGCTCTATCAACCATGGAAGCCGAGTTCGTAGCATTCAGCATGGCGGTCCAAGAAGCTGTTTGGCTTAGGAAATTCTTAGACAGGCTGACGAATGCCTCTGACTCGAGCACTGTTCCTATATACAGTGATAGTCAAGCTTCGATTGCCTATGTCAAAGATCCTAAATTTCATTGTAAGACCAAACACATTGACATTCGATTCAAGTTTGCGAAGGATTATGATAAACGAAAGGAAGTAGACATAGGATACATATCCACGCATGAGATGATAGCGGATCCCCTTACTAAGGTGATCCCCAGAGATGTGTTTTTTAAACACTTATCATCTATGGGAATGCGTAGGTGCTGAGCTGTATCATGTAATATTTCCCATGTCTATAGAAGATCAAAATTTAATTTGCATACAAGTTTCTTACAAATGATTTTATATACATTTGTGTTTAAGTCTCAGCTATTTTTGTGTGTATGTCGGACAGATTAAGGTTGGCTCTCTCACATGAGCAACCGCCTTATCTTATCAGATGGATAAGATAGAGATGAGACTAGTTTAAAGTCAAAATCATTAGACAAATGATTTAGAGTCATGACTTAAACAAGATAGTCGAATAAAAGATCTGCATCATACGGATGCTTACAAAAGATCTGAGATCTGTATCACAAGGATATAAAGATCTCATTGGATTTTTTAATCCTGTCTGTCTTATGCAGGATGAGAGTCCGTAAATATTTCACGAGTAGTAAGGGGACTCAAAAAGATAGGCATTGTGGTGTCTGATCTTTTCATCCGTACAACATCATTAAGACATACTCTCCCTGGGAAAGGAGTGATGTTGTAATACGTGTTCATACCACGTATGCATTTCGACCAATGAGTTAGTAGCAATAGTGTTTGCTATTATGTGAGACTCAAAGGCCATACGGGTCTTAACTCTTACCCTCAAGGACTCCAATTGGTTCCTTTAGATTTGACGAGATGATCGCTATCTTAGCGTGTTACTAATGGGCTATGGTAATTCGGCTCGGCGGGGCACGTTAGAAAAGCGAATCAAGTCAAGATCAGAAGGTTCACAAGAAGAGGAAGATTGATTTCATATTCACATTTGGACTTTAATGATTCAAAGCTGGCCAGCCAATTGTAATCCAGATGGGATTCAATTGTTGAATATAAAGTATAAGAAATGTGAAGAAATAATCTAGGGTAAAGCATGCGTTGAACTACTCAACTTTGCACCTTCGAGGTCGTTGTGTATCTCTAACAAGTGCACAACAACAGACTCTACGCGCATGACGGTCGCACGGTCTATTTCTCGGTATGATAGATGAAAGAACTAAGGGAAAGACGTTCTCTTACAATCCCCTCAAGTGTGAGTGGGAGATGTTGGATATGGAAGACGTTTGTACACCCTTGTGGGGGATGTACGAGGGAATACGGACCTCGAACGTCGCGCACACGAAGTCATGTGCAAAGGGAATCTGTTCCCTTGCGGAGAGGATCTCTGTATGAGCGGGAAAGTCGCATTATATATGCATAAGTGCATGCGACATATGGCTAATAAAGGGGGAATATCTTAAGCTTATGTTGTACCATGCATATGGTACAACTTAAGCTTATAATGTGCCATGTATCATGGTACACCTTAATTAAGTTGTTCCAAAGGAACAACTTACCCTAAAATAACTACCTTGGGGGCTATAAATAAGACCCAAGGGTAGCCATTTTCCTTACACATTTTGCATGAAATTTATGCATGCATCTTCTTCATAGCGAAGCTCTGCAGAAATATTTCCTCTCCCTCCTTCCAAGTTCTTAATCTAAAATAGAGATTTAGATTGTGGATTAGTAGCCTTACTCCGTTCGTGAGAAGACTCGATCCATCGTGGCGAATCCGAAGGCAAAGTTCCGAGACTATCGTTCCGCATACGCAAGCGTAAGTCTCCACTTTAATTATCGATCCTAACTTTGTTTTGGACAGGATCCTACAGGTAGGTTATCCTTCTCCCCCTCGGATCCCCTCTGAAACCCGCCGTCATCACTTGCCTCGCGTACGCCTTTTTGCTTGACGATGACGCTCCTCCGGAGGATGGCCCGCCACATATCGTGTTTATGCGCATGACCGGTTTCGGGGGGAGAGGCTCTTCCCGCTCACCATGCGTTGGAGGGTCTGCTCTTCGTGCCCTCCGGTGGTTCCCCTCCTCTCGATCTGGTCTCCTGCCTCTGACGAAGCCCCCGAGGTGGCCCGCCTGGATCAGCCGCTCGATTTCCCTTTTGAGGGTGAAGCAGTCATCGGTGTCATGGCCGTGGTCCTGGTGGTATCGGCAATATTTCTGGAAATCTCTCCGGGCCGGATCGGACTTCATTTCCCGGGGTAGCTCCGGCAGCAGTCCGGCTCTCATTGCCGCGGCCATTACCTCTATCAGGGGGGCATTGAGCTGCGTGTAATGCGCCCGTAGGGGGCCTTCTTGTCTCGGGATGACTCGGGTGGGCCCTTGGGCCGGGGCGAACTCTCGGGCCGGGCCAGGGCGATCTTGCGGGCGTTGCCCCGCCGGTTCGCGCCTTGGTTGGGCCAGCTGGTCACGCTCTCGATGCCCCTCTTCTTACCTTGGCCTAGGGTGTGATCGGGGCTCGCCTTGGAGCGGCTTCGCCGGGGGAAATAGGGCCTTTGTGCCGAGAGTCTCTTCGGCCAATGCATGCCTCTCCGCCATAGCAACTAGCGCCTCGTAGTCGGCCGGCGGATCTTGGAGCAGGGATTTGTGGAGGCTCCGAGTCCGTAATCCCGTCTTGAAGGCCAGCATGAGGACCTCGTCACCGCAGGTCACCACCGCCCGTCTCTCATCCTGAAAGCGGCACATGTATCTACCCGTCGTCTCCCCTTCTCCTTGGACTATCATGCTGAGATAGTCCAGGGGCTTCTTCTTCATCCGCCCGGCCCGAAACTCTTGGCAGAACTTGTGGGACAGCTCACCAAAGCTCCCAATGGATCTCGCGGGTAGGCCGAAGTACCAATCCAATGCAGTGTCCCTCAGACTTTGTGAGAAATGCCGGCACAGGAATGCCTCATCCACATCATGCGCCTCCATCGCCCCCGGTATTGTTGCACGTGCGTGAGGGGGTCGCCTCTTCCGTTGTAGGTGGCGAGGTGGGGGGGTTTGAACCTTACTGGCCTAGGGGCGGACGTGATCCACCGCACCAGCGGCGTGGCCTCCTCCGGATAGGTAGGGCGCTCGAGCGCTCGGGCGCATCCCCCCTTCGCCATTCGGTGGTCTGGCTCCGGTCGCGCCTCGGCTGCCGACGGTCCTCCCGCCCCGGGGAGTAGCGTGACGGTCGCCTGGGGGGACTCCTTCCCCGGGTTGAGGATTCGACGGGTTGAGGGCTACGGTTCTCCCAGTACCATCGCCCTCCGGCCGCCTCTCCCTGGATCTCCATCCGCTCCTGATTCTCCCGCAGAAGCCTTTCGCGCTCGACGGTGAGGAAGCGTAGTTGTCGACATACGGCTTCCCTGTGCAGGCGATCCGGGGAGTGGCGCTGGCGAGGCGAACTCCCTCCTCCTGGTGGGGATCTGGCCAACAGCGGGCCGCGCCCGTCCCAGGGCCGCCGGCCCATCGCCGTCACCTCCGGGATTTCCCGGTTGCTTTCGTTCTCCTTCCGCAGCCTTTCACGTTCCGTGACGAGGAGGCGGAGCTGGTGGCGGGCGGTTTCTTCGTCCTGGCAGGCCCACCGGACGGTCTCGGCCGCTTCGACCAAATGCCTTTGCGCGGCCGCCTCCTCCTCCCGGCGTCTCCACAGCCGCGCGACCTCCATTTCCTCTTCCAAGAGCTTCTGCTGGGCCGCAATCTCCTTGGCGAGCCCCCTGTCTCCCCCCTCCTCCTCGAACTGGGGGTGAAGATTCCGTCTCACGTTCGGGGGCTCCGAGGGGCCGGGCGGTGGCTCCGCTCCCGCCGCTGCGTAGTCTCCCATCGCCTGAGTGGCGACCTCGAGGCTCTTATGGATTGCGCAGACCGAAGTTTGGACTGTCTCGGCGCCTATCCTCGGAGGGGGTCAGTCACCGGGGTGATTGGTAGAGAGAGTGGCTCCTGACCCACAGGATCCTTGCCGTGGTCAGGGTTCCGAGTGATCGGCATGGAGTCTAACATGGGTGTGACCCTTCGTTCCCACAGACGGCGTCAATTGTTGCGGGGTGGAACTTGCGTACAATGAATTTGTATTATGGGGAACCAAGGGAACGGTGGTTATGTTGACAAGAGGATCTAGATGGGCTATTTAACAAGTGATTAGTGGGATGCAGAGGCTAAGCTTGCGGCCGGGGGAGGCCACGGAGTCAAATCTCGCCAGGCGCGACGGTGGAGGATCGGGCGGCGGGAGCCGAAGGCGGATGTCGACCCAGGGGCGAGCTACCCTGCACAGTGAGCAACTCGTCAGAAGGGCCGGGTTGGGGTCCAACCCTTAGCCCCTCCGATGCCTAAGTCAGTAACTGGACTTAAAGCGGGGGCTAGGCACGCAGGTCGGACTGAGGGTGTGTCGACCGTATGTGACGAGCTATCAGTGGGAGAACAAAGATATGGATGACCTTTGCCCTCGTGTGTGAGTAAGGGGATTCAGAGGGAATTTGCCAACCTCTTCACCGTAAGAAGTGAGGGGGTATTTATACCTGATGGGAGATGATTAGGTGGGGCTGACCTGGCATGCTGACTCGACGTGCTGAGCTGGCCCTGCTGTCAGCGGAAGCTTCGGACGAGGATGTCAGGAACAGGAGTAGCCGCCTTGCTTTTGTCAGATGGCGCAACGGCTAGGGGCACCTTTGTCAGGGTGTCAGGGCCGAAAGCATTAAGTGTCAGGGGGCTCAGCGGCCAGGGGGTGCTTTGTCAGATGGTCGGGCGGCGCTAGGGTCAGTCGTGTCCTTACACTAGGTTGTTTTTCGTGCGTGATGAACTAAAGGCCCGGCAATGCCATCCCCAGCGGCGGGGTTCGTGGGGACCCGCCGGGTCGACCTGTTCGTGGGTTGTCCGGCCCGGCCGCGCACTTTTTCGGTCGCGGGTCGTGGACCGCTGGCAGGGAAGGATATACACGTGCCTCTGTCAGCATCCCAGTCTGCACTGTCTGGGTGCTCCCCAGACGTACGGCCCCTGGCGGGCCGAGCGAATGTGGTTGTACGCCTCGGCCGGGAGCGGGGGGGGGGCGCTGCGAGGTGCGCCCATTCCCATGTAGCCTCAGACCTCCGGGACGGCAGCCCCTTTGCAAAGGGGTGAGTCAGTGAGGTATGTCAGCGGATCTGGGCGGGAGTCGGACTCCCACGATCTTTAGGTCGTAACAGTCCTAATGACGGAACGAGATTTGGCGGTCGATTCAAATTAAGGCCACCGATCGGTCCTCGGGCAATGAGGATGTGACACGTCATCTGAGCTGAGCCGGGCTTCCCGGTTTGAGCTCGAATGACAGGGGCAATTGTTACGGCCTGATGGCCGGCTGAGAAAATAAAGGCCAAATAGTTGAAGCCCAAGCGAATATCTCATCGGCCAACCGGAACAAGAGCGAGCCTAAATAAGAAGCTTGCACCGCTAGCAAGAAGCTCGCCCAGCCGAGCGGGAAGCTCGTCCAACAAATGGAGAGAGAGGCTCGCCGAAATAGTTAAGCAGAAAGCTAGCTAGCTAAGCATAGAGATCGTCCAGCAACGACGAAGCTCGCTCTACCGACCGAAACAAGAAGGTCGGTTGAAGGAAGCTTGGGACGCCGAGCTTGACTCTCTCCAAGGGCGACACTCGGCGACCTGGCAGCCCATAAATATCTCTGACCGAAGACGTAGGGCCACCTACGTCTCCAATTAATGCCGAAGGTTAAAAACGAGAACTGATGGTCGCTCGTCGCGTCCCCATTAATGTCCAATTAAGGCTGCGCGAGAATATCCCTGACATTCTTGTCGACCCATCGGGTCCCTATTAATGCCCGATTAAGGCAGTGTGAGAATATCTCTGACATTCTCGTCGACCCGTCGCATCCTTATTAATGCGACAGCTAAGCGCCAGCCGGGCTCCAGCTAAGCAGAAGCGACAACTGATTAGACGACAATCAATCGACTCTTCCCACTATAAATACCCACTTCCAGCCATCAATGGGGGGGGGGGGTTTGTTGGTAGAAATCTTAACTCTCATTCATATACAAGTTTGGATATCGTCCATATATCTGTGCCTTCCACATAAGCTCGCTACGTTAGGTCGCGTACACTAAGATCTGCCAGCGTGTCCAGCCTTTTTCTAAAAAGTCGCCTACTAACTTTACTATCGGAGAGGCCACGGGTTGACAGCCAACCCAGCCTTTCTGACGAGCTGCTTGTTGTGCAGGAAGCTCGGCTCTTCTCTCAAGCGGTCGGTGACCTTTGAGCGACCTTGGATTCTGCGTCTATAGATCGAGTTCCAAGACGTTTTAGCCTCTACTAAAACCCAATTAACACGTAATCACCGTACCATTGATTCCCTGTTATATAAATCTCATTGACAGACGGATTTGACCCGCAACAATAGGCATAACCGTTGTCCACTCCTTCCATCAATTATGAGCCCATTATCAACCGCCTCCACAAGCTACGGAAGCTCAACGGGCAAATGATGTGCGGGCTTTGACCAGGTTAATAGTTAGCCCTCATTATAGGCTTCATGGGCATTGTGGGCCTGGATGTTATTTCTGTAGGCTTCTTGGTAACAGTATTTGTCCACTCCTTGAGTGCCGACCCAAGGATTCAACAGTCGGCATCTCCAAAGGTCGGCTTCGTCTGTCCCGTCAGCCCTGTCCTCCGGACTTTCCGTCATCAATACCGGCTGTGAGCCTGAAACATTTTATACGGACGCTGTAGACGCATGGATAACACAGATGGAAAACATAACAAAAGAGGAAGACTAAATACACCCCTATGTTTAGGGGTGTATGTTATGATTAATGGCCAAAAGAAGGAAAAAAACAAGGGGGAGGCTATGAAAAGAAACATGGATGTGATAGAATTTCCTGTATAGTCCTCCTCTAACAAAATGTCTGGGCCAATTAATATCCGCATCATAAAAAACGTAAAATCATCCCAGTTGCCCAAGAACGCGTATGCGATCAAATTGAAAAGTATGACGTCGCTATGCGCAGTAACACGAACGCGGACCCAGTTCAAAGAATCCGAACCCGCTTGCATGCCTAGTTGTCTTCTGCACGACGGACTACTGAGATGCTACCACTTTCATCCGTGCTTAGAACATCACACAAGATTTAGTATAAGCCCATAAAATTGCACAAACAAAGCTCACACCTCGTCGCTTCTTGTGCTTTTTGTTTTTGGTTTTTTTCCCGTATTCTTGTTCCTTTTTTCTTCGTGGAGAGTCAGTCGGCTCGCAATTTCTTGCTCACGAAATCAAGAAACGCATCGACGGAGTCCGACGAGCTTTTCGGAAACCCACCCTCAAAAATAGACCTCAACGCCGCCGCTCGCGCCTTAAGCCCCTCGTCATTCATCAACCTCTCGATCCCTCTCACCACGTCCCGTCTCTTCACCGCCACGTCGGCGTCCCCCTTCACCGGCGTCCCGACCCTCAGCAGGTCCGTCACCATCCTCCCGTTGTGGTGCTGGTCCCCCCTCACCGGCCACGTCAGCATGGGGACCCCGCAACCCACCGCCTCCACCGTCGAGTTCCACCCGCAGTGGCACACGTACCCGCCCGTCGACGCGTGGTTTAAAATCGACAGCTGCGGGGCCCACCCGCGGATGACCAGCCCCCTGGGGCCCACCCTTTCCGCCATCTCATCGGGGAAGTAGCCTCCGCCTCCGCCGGCTTCGCCTTCGATGGGCCGGCCGGTCGAGTCGTGCCGCCTCGCGTTGGGTTGGATTACCCAGATGAAAGGCCGGCCCGATTCTTCTAGACCGGCGGCCAGCTCGGCCAGCTCCTCATCGGTCGGGTTCACGAGGCTGCCGAACGACACGTAGATGACCGACCCCCGCTGCTTCGAATCCAGCCACTCGATCACCTCTCTCTCGCTGAAGTTCGACTCGCGCTTCGACCGGACCTCCCCGTCCTTGAACCGGGCCGGCAGCAGCGGCCCGACTCCCCAGACCGGACGGCCGACCGCCCTCGCCAGGTAATCGAGAAACGGACGCTCCAGATCGCCGCAGGTGTTGAACAGCAGCGCGACCGCGCCGTCCGATGCCGCCAGGCCCCGCCGCGGCCGAACCCGCCCCGTCGCAGGAGGGCGGTGGGGACCACCACCACAACCCGGCGGGCCAAGAGGCGGGCCGCGGCGGGCGGCGAGGCTGGCAGACGTCAGCGCCATCTCCTCCGGCAGGCCGGGGACGGGCAGGATCTTGCCGGGTGTCAGCAGCTCGTCCGGCGAGATCTTGTCCATTGCGTGGCCGAGCGCCGACGAGCAAGCGCTCGACGTGAAGAAACCGACGACCGGAACATTCCGTTCCAGAAACGGTTCGATTGCCCAACTAATCATTTCATCGATAATCGCACAAATTGGGAAGCCGGACCGATCTCTGCCGTCGAAATAACCGATAATGAGATGCAAGAGAGTTTGATCAAGCACGTGAGGCTGGAACTGGACGGAGTCGGAGAGCGGGAGCTCGACGATCCGGACGAAAGGGTGGAGCGAGATGGAGGAAGAGGAGGAGGAAGAAGGGTAGAACAGGGTAATTTGGTAATTTCGGGCGGCGAGCCGGTTGCAGAGCTCGGTGGCGGGAAAAAGATGGCCAGGGTGTGGGAACGGGACCACTACAATCTCAGGAAAAGCCATGGTTTATAGCTGCTTGGGTTGATGAGCGTTATATGGTAGCAGAGCAATGGGCTTTATTAAGGGGGAAAAATGAAGATGTCCCTTGGAGAGCAAGAAAAATTTGACTCTGATGAAATAGAGTCAAACAGTTTTGGGCTCGCTGCCTTGTTCTCCAGTGGCTAGTTGATAGTGACGTGGCGTGATACACGGGATGGGCGGGGTTTATTTTGGGAAAGGAACGAGGGAATGAGATGGGGATGCGGACGTCAGAGGTGAGGGCAGCAGGAATGCGACTTGGGCGTGTTGACTTGTTTGGACCACGCGTTGAAAGGAAAAGTTGGCACGGAGGAGGAAACCCCCGCGGTCCGCGCTCTACGGGATGTGGAGTCAAAAACCCATCCAAAGCATATTGTGCACGCACGCAACAAACAAAAGAAGGAGAATAATGGTTGTTTGTAGGCATAGTTGGAAGGAGACAAGATTGGCACGTGACTGAAAAGGAGAGAGAAACGTGGGTGTGTGTGGATCGTCTGGTGGTAAGAAGGGAGAAAATCATATGTTAAAGTGCAAAAAACACTGGGGGTCAAACCGAAAAAAAGGCCGATGGTAAAACCGTAAATACGGGGACGAGAAAATGACATTTGGATTTTATGAAAAAGCAATGGCAAAATTGCAAATAAGTTTGGAATGTTGCAAAGGCAAATTACGTGGACTTGGGGGATTTTTTTGTTTGAGGGGTGAGGTGGCATCCCATGTGGCATCCACCTCCTCTTGCCACATGAGACAAATGTGCCACATGGGGACGATGGCACCTTTGTAATTCCCTAGTTTAGAGAAGAGATTATTAATTTCCCATTAAATCTTATTTTTCCCTTTTAATATAGATCATTTTATAAAATATAAAAACCGTATATCCTTGATCCTCTCTGTTGTGGGTCAAATCCGCCTAACAATGAGATTTATTTAGGGGGGAATCAAGGGTACGATGATTACAGGTTAAAAGGGGTTTCCGTAGAGGCTAAAACGCCTTGGGACTCGATCAGTGGACGAACGATCCAAGGTCGCTTGAAGGTCGCCGAATGCTAGGGAGTAGCGCCGATCCCCCTGCACAACGAGCAGCTCGTCAGAAAGGCTGTGTTGGCTGTCAACCCGTGGCCTCTCCGATGGTAAAGTCAGCAAGCGACTAGTTAGAGGGAGGCGGTACACACTGGCCGATCTAAGTGTAGAGCGACCTAACGTGGCGAGCTTGAGTGGAAGGCACGGATATGTGTATGATATCCAACCTTGTGTATAAATGAGAGTTTTAGATTTCTACTAACCAACCCCCTTCTCGATGGCTGGAGGGGGGTGTTTATAGTGGAGAGAGTCGGTTGAGCGAGATCTAATCAGCCGTGTGTCTGCTTAGTTGGAGCTCGGCTGGAGCATTAATGGGGATGCGATCGGTCGGCGAGAATGTCAGAGATGTTCTCGCACCGCCTTAACCTAGCATTAATTGAATGTCAGAGAATGTCAGAGATATTTGTGTATTAATGGAGACGCGATGGGCGGCCATCAGTTCTCATCTTTAACCTCTGGCATTAATTAGAGGCATGGGTGGCCCTACGCCATCATGTCAGTAGGCGAGCTTCGTTGTTTGCCGGATGATCTCTAAGTTTGGCGGTGAGCTCCCCACTAGACTAGTTTAGCAAGTCTCTCTCTCGATTTGTCGAACCAGCTCCCCGCTCGGTTGGGCGAGCTTCTTGCTAGTGGGTCAGGCTCCTCGTCTGGGCTTGCTCTTGTCCAGGCTGGTCGGTGGGCTTATTTGCTTGGGCTTCAACTATTTCGGCCTTTATTTTCTGAGTCGGTCTCAGGCCGTAACAATTGCCCTCGTCATTCGAGTTCAAACCGGGAATCCTGGCTCCACTCGGATGACTTGTCACATCCTCATTGGCCGGGGCCAATCGACGGCATTAATTTGAATCGACCGCCAAATCTTCTTCGGTCATCATGATGATTCGGGGACGGGGGAGAATCAAGGCATCGGCTCGTCTTGAGCGCGACACGTGGCCGATGTGATCTAGGGGGATTTCGAGGGGCCAGACACGCTCGGATCGTGCCACATGGCCCCCCTTCAACGGCTCAGATTGGCTTCTGCACCGTATAAAAAGAGATAGATGGGGGCTTGCGAGAGGGACTTTCCTTCACTCTCTTCGAACCCTCATCTCCTTCATTCATGCTTAGAGCTTTTGCTACTGCCATCGCCGCCGTCGCTATACTGTCTCCGTTGAAGCTTCGATCGCTTTTCTTCTTCTAGGTACCCCTTCGATCTTTTCAATGGCCTCACCCCCTTCCTCTATTTCTGATTCTGCCGCTGAGCAGTTGTTCGGCGTGTTGGAGAGTGGTCGCCACGTAGATTCGGAGGAGCCGGAGGTATCTTGGCTGGAGGAGCACCCACGCTCTGAGGGTGACCCGGTCGTCGAGTCCGCCATTGCCTTGTCAGTGGCGGCCCATAGGGGCCCTAAGAAAGGGAAAGGACCTAGGTCGGCCCCGACGACTGACGAAGATTCTGTGGAGGTCCCGGCAGAGGTCTTAGCCATAGTAGCCCACACATCGACCTCATCCTTCCCTCTTATCTGCTCCAAGTATATCAGACCACCATATTCTGTTCGCCTTTCCGAGTACTCTGAGTGGGTATGCTCCCCAAGGGATAACGAGGTCGGGGTCTATGCCTATACCTTTGCCCTCAGGCTCCGGTTCCCTCTCCACCACTTTCTTCTCCTCGTCATACACTTCCTCGAACTCCCCCTCTTTCGACTGATGTTGAACTCCATCAGCTCTATGGTCAGCTTCCTCGTCCTTTACTCGGGCAGTGGCATAAGTCCGACCTTGCCGTTGTTTCAATATCTCTTCGAGGAAAAGCGCAAGGGGGCGTACTACTACGTCTGTGCGAGGAGGGGTCGGCCTCTCGTTTTCTTGAAGGAGAAGTTCATTTTTGTCTTGACGCCCGAGGACCTAGCTTTGAGGTCAAACTGGGGGATGTTGAATCCCTCAGTTAACAATGAAGTGGTTCTCGGGGCGGCTGACCAAGAGAACGCTAGGATCTTGGAGGAAATCCCCAAGGAAAGTAGGGACTTTCATGGCATGGTCATAGACGAGCAGATAGTCAATCACGTCTAGCTTGAAGGTAACCCGAGCTTCGTGATCCACCCCCTGATTTTCTCACCCTGGTCTGTCGTCTTTTTGTAGGTGCGACTATGAGACTCTCGAGGGAGGAGATGAAGAATATGGCCAAGGGGCAGGCGGCCAAGGGTTTGGCCAAGGTCGGCCAGAAGCGAATCAAGGAGGGGGCGAGCACCGCCCGGGCCGAGAAGAAAGTGCAGAGCAAGAAGACAAGGGTGGAGACTATGCCTTCCGCTCTTCTTTCCCAGTCGACTATGGTGGCATCGGCCCTTCCATCGACCATGACCCGCCCAAGGAGCAGCTGGTCGCCGTAATGGCTACGGCATCCCAGGGCCCATCGGTCTCTATGACTGTCGTGACCCCTACCAGCTCTATAGCACCCGTGGTCACGCCTCTGGGTTATTCAGCCGGGTCGTCCCAGATTAGCTGGGTGGTGGTAGTTGATCACTGGTCCTATGGATGCATGCCGACGGGGTAAGGGAAGCCGGCCCACCCGAGCTATGAGGCAGCGCTCGCCATATTTAATTCGAAGAAGGCTGAGCACCTCGCTCTTTCGGCAGGGGAGACCACTGCTCCACTCTACCGGGTGGGCGCCCATGAATCGGTGTTTAACGAGGCCGGGGTGGCGGCCCGCCTCGTCGAGAATAACGTGCTGCCCAAGGACCGAGAGTCTCTGGCAAATGTTGATGTGGAGAGGCTCTGCAATACGTCCGTCTAGCTCAATAAGCAGGTTCGTCGCCTTTCTTACTTAAGGTACCGCTTTTATTAGAAGATGCACGCTCACGTCCTTTACTCCTTTTGTGGAGATGGCTGCCATGCTATTATCCCTCCAATGTCACTCTTCGGTGGCAAGCAGGGCCGAGCGTGCCCTTGTGTAACGGTCGCTTTCCGACCTTATGAATTTTCTACGTGCACGTGCTTTTCGTGCACGTATTTTATTTGACTCTTCCTTGGTTTCAGTATATACGATGTGATATGCCGTTGTGACCGTATGGAAGTGTAGAATTTTATAGTAATTTTCGGGAATGTCATTTCACGGCTTGTTTTCTCGCAAAATGAATTTGAATGGGAGGGGCGTTTTGGTCTTTTGGTACCAATACGCGGATCCCGATTTTACGTTAATTTCTGGTAGGTGTAGCACACGATCGGACCCTGTAGCGCCGTAATTCTCGTCTCCACGATCGTCCCGGTATTTTTGGATTATTTTTCCGATTCCCGTGGTGGAAGATATCCCCTAATTAATTTCAACCGTTGATTAGCCCCCCATTTGAATTTTGAATTAAAACAAATCTTAATCAAATCCATCATTCAATCCCACGTATCATGGGATTTTATTTCAGCCACTATTCACACATTTACTTTCCCCTATCTCCACTCTCCCTATCTCTATCTCTCTCCCATTTAACCAAAAACCCAAAGACAACTATCAAAAAACCCTTCTTCATTTTAAGGAAACTAGGGCAGCCGCAATACATCACGCAAAAACCCATATCCAGCCGCCACCCCTCTCTTCTCTGGCCACCCAAGACCATCAGCGACCTTCCCTGACCTCCTGCCACCCTACCACCTCCGGCCCCTTTTCTCTCTCCTCCCTTTTCTCTCTCTAAAACCCCCCATAGCCGCAAGTGTCACAGATCTGGCCGCCGGCCATCTAACTCATGGCCAGCCACCGCCGACCGCCGCCTCCGGCCACCACCCCCGCCACTTTGTTCCCCTTTGACCCCTCTCAGCTCTGCAACTTCCCTCACGCTCATAGCCCACCTGTAGCTCCTGGAATCCTCGTTGGAACACGCCGTATCGGTTGTTTTTCACAGATCTGGAAGCTGAACTTCAACGACGGCTCATGCCCACATCCGACCACCCCAGACGACAACTCCACTGTCGTTGGCTTCGTCTTGAAGTCCTTTACCCACTGCAACTTCCCGTTTCCGATGTTCGTCGCTGAAATTTCACTGAGACTCGCGACAACGGACGTTGCGCGAATCTGTCCTCTCCGGCTTCTCACGACTACCCACCGTCGTGCGCTCATGCCATCGGCCACCCGTCGGGCCTAGCATCTTCCTCTGGTCTCACTTCATCTACCGACAACCCCCTTGGACTCTCGGAGTTCAGATGCGTTGCCGCACGCACGTACTTTTAGCCGGCGTCACCGTTATCGTGAAGAACCGTTGCGCTACTCGCAACGGGAGGAGGATCGTTGATTAGCTCGCTGATTTCACGCCACCACCCCACTGTCCAGAGGTGAAGAGGTTGGACTTGCCGCCGGGGGTGGCCATGGAGTCAAATCCCTCCGGACGCGGCGGAGGAAGATTGGATGGCGGGAGGCTGAAGTTGATGTCGACCAAGGGGCGAGTTTTCCTGCAGCACGAGCAACTCGTCAGAAGGGAGGGGTTGGGGTCCAACCCTTAGCCCCTCTGATGCCTAAGTCAGTAATAGGACTTAAAACGGGGGCTAGGCACGCCGGTCGGACTCAGGGTGTGTCGACCGTACGTGGCGAGCCATAAGTGGGAGAACAAAGATATGGACGACCTTTGCCCTCGTGTGTGAATAATAGATTGAGAGAGAATTTTCCAACCCCCCTCCTCGTAAGAAGTAAGGGGGTATTTATACCTGATGGGAGATGATTAGATGGGGCTGACCTGGCATGCTGACTCGACGTGCTGAGTTGGCTTGGTTGTCGGCGGAAGCTTCGAGGAGGTCAGGAATAGGAGTGCCTGACCTGCTTTTGTCAGACGGTGCAACGGCTTGAGGCGCTTTTGTCGGGGTGTCAGGGCCGAAAGCATCAATTGTCAGGGGGCTTAGCTGCCAGGGGGTGCTTTGTCAGATGGTCGGGCGGCGTTAGTGTCAGTCGTGTCCTTATCCTAGGTTGTTTGTCGTTGGTGACAAACTATAAGTCGGGCTATGCCATCCCTGGCACCGCGGTTCATGGGGGCCGGCCGGGTCGACTGACTCAGTGGTTGTCCGGCCCGGCCGCGCCCTCTTTTCCGTCGTGGGTTGTGGGCCGCTGGCGCGGAAGGACACACACATGCCTATGTCAGCACCTCCGGCGGTACTGTCCGGGCGCTCCCCAAGCGCCCTGCCCCCGGCGGGCCGTGCAACCGCGGTTGTGTGCCTCGGCCGGGTGGGGGGAGTGCTGCGAGGTGCGCCCGTTCCCGTGTAGCTTCGGTCTTCCGGGGAGGCGACCCTTTCGTGAAGGGGAGAGTTAGTGGGGTATGTCAGCGGATCCGGGCGGGAGTCAGATTCTTACGATCTTTAGGTCGTAACAAGATGGATTTAGAGGACGTCCTACCTGGTGCGGTTCTTTCATTCATGAATTTACAGATTCAGTCCACGGTCGTGGATCGAATCAAACAGTACATGCAGGAGATCCGAAGCTGCAGAGAATCAGGAGGCAGGTTGAAGCTGGACTACGGACGGAGTTCTTGATTCATGAGAATGGTTCGCTGCGGTACAGAAGCAGGCTCTGCGTACCTGCAGGTGATGTTCATGAGGAGCTTTTGAGCGAGGCTCATAGCTCGCCATGAGGTAGGCCATGTACGTGCAGGAGATTGTACGCTTACATGGTGTTCCCATGAGCATCGTGTCTGATAGAGACTCGAGGTACACATCTCAGTTTTGCAAGAGTTTGCAGGAGAATTTGGTTACCATCTTTGGCCACGTCAGTGGCGAGGTGCGTGGCCTCGCCGCTGGGAAGCTATTTTTGACTTAGCCGCACTTGGCAAGTGCGTTTTTTTTGGCCGCACTTGCCAATTGCGGCCAATGTGGGGTATACTCCAATCGGCCGCATTCTGACGTTCGTCTGTTTAACGCCGGAGAACTGGCGATAAGATCTCATAGGCCTTGAAGTAGGAGCAACTTCTGTATGCTAATCGCAGTGATGTGTGCTTGTGTTCCTTTTGGTGTCGGCAGCTATGTTCGGTGGTGCCTGTTACAGGCCTACTGGTATGCATACGAAGTGCTGCAAAGATCACGCAGAAGGCACAGGTGATCACCGAGCACGACACAAATTGGCATGTGTGCGCCACAATCGAGTCCTTCAGCCCAGACCCCGAGACTCCCCCCGAAGGCAATGTTGCTGCCAACCGCGTTTTCCCAGTTGAAGACGGTGAGAATGAAACACGACGATGAGGCTGAGTATACCTCACATTGGCCGCACTTGGCAAGTGCGGCTAAGTCAAAAATAACCTCCCAGCGGCGATGCCACGTGCCTCGCCGCTGAAGTGGCCAAAGATGGTCGATTTTTGTAATAATTTTTTTAAGAAAATTAAGATTATTTATAATTTTTATCCTAAATCTAAAAATTACACATTACACCTATCTCTCGTTAGAGGAGAGAGAATTTCCCGACCCAAATTTGTTTCATTGTCCCCCCCCCCGCGTTAGAGGAGAGAGAATTTCCCGACCCAAATTTGTTTCATTGTCCCCCCCCCCCCCCCCCCCCCCCCCCCCCCCCCCCCCCGCGCGCGCTGATAGTAGTCTGTTAGATTGGAGATGAGGGTTCATCACCATCGTATACGGCGGATAATGCGCTTAGGTTGATGTGGTTTGGTAAATTCCAAGCCCTCGCCCTCGCTTACTCAGGAATCGGCTACGCTGCCGAAGCCATGGATGTGATGCTGCTTCCTTCATCGGAGCGGCCGTCCAGTCTGAATGGAAACCTTCTTCCGGCCAGGAGAGTCTCATCACCAGCGTCGTCTCCGCCGGCACGTTGTTGTGTGCCTATTCATGGGGCATTGTTTCTGATAACTGCGAAAGGAGGTCAGCTTAATTCAATAAACATCATCTTTATTTATTTCAAGCAATTTTATTTTTAAATTCTGTCTATCATAGCAGCATGTTGGAATTCAATCAATTGCTTTCCCAGGAATTGTAAATTTTAATGCATTTTTAATATATAAATAGGATAAATTGCAAAACCTAAAGAACACTAGTCTCTGTTAACTGTTAGGGATGGCTTCTGCTAATTTCTTAGATTAGGGATGTTAGTTCTATTATGCCAATAGATCATGGGTACTTTCTGCAATTCATCCTTATAAATAACTGGTTTATATTAGAAATGGTCAAGAGATTTACCAGTTATTAGTCATTGTAAGAGCATCTACAACCCATCCCTCCAAATTTGGAGGGATGTGGTGGAATATTCCACAAATGGAGGGTGGGAAATGGAGGGAGCTCCAACCCAACCCTCCATTTTTCTTATTCATCGTATCATTAATATTATGATAAATTAAACATTCCGTTATTATTAATATTATCTTAATATATTTTAATTTAATAAATTTATAATTAGAAAGGCCTCGTTGAGAGCTTTAAAATAAGCCTAATATTTACTATTTTTATTATATTATTAAAATAATAATTTAGTAAATTGAAGTTAAAAATATAAATTAGAATAATGAAACATATGTGGATCTATTTAACTTACCACGAAGGAAACTACATTCAAAAATAACATTCTAAAAAATGTTATCTGGTAGTAATCATTTTGGCTGTTTTGAATATGTTCATATGTTCAAATCTACTATTTAATTCAGGAAAAATCAATACATACAGTACTAAATTTACATGCAACTTTGAGAATATTCAAATTATGTACATAATATAAATTATTAAAAACATAGTTAGTAACCAATATTTTAGGGAGTTAATTAGATAAAATTTATTCTAAAAATAGATAAAATATAATTAAAAATATTCCATATTCAACTCCTCATTTAAATTTAATTAAATTAAGTAATTTTTTTCTACATTTATATAGGAAATAATAAATTTGTCTAAATCTAATTAAATTAATTTCAACTTTCCTAAAACTACAAAACCTTCCCCTTTCAACTTTTTTCTTTCCATTTTCCTCCTACCTCACCACCCGCCATTTCCTCTCCCTCACGCCAAAAATGGCGTGACACTGTTCCCGAACGCCAAAAAAAGCGTCTGTTTGCCGGGCGGTTGGAGCAAACCGCACGCCAAATCTGTAGATTTGGCGTGCGGTTGGAGATGCTCTAAAAAGCAACTCAAGATAGGTAGTCCATGACATATTAAATTGAAATTCTAGGGTTAGAGATGTCAACCATGCTCGTTGCTGTCTGAAATTCACAAGAAATATAATATTACATCCAATCGCTATCAGTCGCATGTGGAGACACTCTAAGCTATGGAATGAGAAGCACCATTGGTGATTCTAATATATAATGGTTCACATATGAGTGTCTGATTCCAAAGGAATTCATGGACCATATGATTGATTCAACTGCTTGTTAATGACCCAATTCACCATGCACTTCAAGGTGCAAATGACAATGCACTTGTTACCACATATGGAAGCCATTTTAAAAGGCCAAGTAGGAAAGCATGCAGTTCAGCCTCCGAGTCACAAGTGACATGTATCTCGGCTCCATTTCAATTGATGAATGTTGAGTGATTTGTAGCTATATTTGCAACACAAAAATGTTGCTCTACCCTCCGCATCTAGACTTTAATTTTGAGCTCTTTAAACTTGGGTGCAGAGTACCACATATTCCCAGTTGTTGTGAGGAGTTCTCTTCAGCCTAAAGTCAAGCAGCAGATGGCCTTGCAATACATTGAGACAGGATGGATGCCACATTCAGTGATACAGTTGTTCTCTCACTCCTTCATTTAGGGGTGGCAAACGGGTCAGGTGGGTTTGGGTTCGGGTCGGGTCAGATTTGACCCGACCCGGATAGGGGTAAACCCTAACCCGACCTAGATTGAATCCGGTTCGGGTTCGGGTGACCAGAAAAATTTCCGGATTGGGTTCGGGTTAACCTGTCGGGTTACTATTTGACTTATACACTACTGCTCCTTTTTCGATATCCAGCTATTTATTAAAAGCCACCGATAATTTATTAAGTGTTGCATAATTTTCAATAGCTTGTCGCTTAAACCGCACTGATGACAGCAAGGAAGTATAATTAACGTTACCATTTTATTAACGAAAGTAATAAAATTAACAAAAGTTGTATGTAAAGGGAATTGAATCCAAGACCTCTTAAATAAGAGGACAACAATTCAAATCGTATAAGTACAACTCCCATTGCAACTGTGTATTGAAGTTATCATATAAATTTATATATATATAGATAAAGTAAACCGGGTCGAATTCGGGTCATCCGGGTTGACATGCCAAACCCATAACCGACCTGGATTTTATCCGGGTCGGGTCAACCCGTTTTTTACTTGACCCGGATTGGCCCCCTACTCATACCCGGTTAAGGATGCCGGGTACGGGTCGGGTCGGGCTCATTTTGCCACCCCTACCTTCATACATCTACCTCTAAATACACCACATTATAAGGGAGTAGACTCCATGAATCCGAGAGTCTCAGATTCGTTTCTATCAAGGGTAAGTCATTCAATCTCGACAGCCTCTTGCACTAGACATCATAGTTTCACGTGGGACTTCGTGGGTGCAACATCAACAAGTTTGCTTATGATGAAGTTACAATCTAGGATCTAAGATCATATTATGTTAACTGCTTGTATTTCATTCACTATCCTTATTTACCCCCTCCTTCATTACTGTATGAGTGGTATCATAGTCATCAATATTTGGTGATTGAGTTTAAATTTAGTCCATACTTCACTAACAACTTTGCAACAAAGAAGGTGGGATGCCGACTGAGGTGCCGGGAGCTAGGTGCACATGCTCCACTAATGGATAGAAGGGTCAAGCTCGATGCTCGTTGGGCATAAGAGCGTCATTGAAGCACCTCCATAAGAAGAGATTCAAAAGCTCACTCAACAAATTTTGCATTAATAAGAATGAGGGTCTAATGTGGCAAGCAAGATGCGAAGATTCCATGTTATTAGATCATTGAAATTGGTTTGTCCTGGCCTGATAAATACAACCGATTTATGGAAGTAATGAACATAGCTTCAACGTTACCATAATCAAAGATAGAATTAGCATCCTCCAATATCCCAGTTGTCCGATTCATCTTCACTGAGTTGATAACAATTGGAGATCAACGGCGACGTTTTCGGGCCTTTGAATTGGCCATAGGAGTTGCAGTAATATCAGTTCTCGGGTATGTGGATGGAGGCTACATTCATAACTGACAAGCTAAGCTTTTCTTCCATGAGTTGGCTTTTGCAAGTTTTAATTCTTCTCAAAGAGCTAAACACTGGGGTTAGTTGATGAGGTGGGAGAGCTCAGGGTAGCATTTAGCTTTGATCACTTTGACACACCATGCATGCAAACATTTAAGGATTTACAACCTGATCTTGAGAAAGAAACTTCTTAAAATAGTCCAAGCCTTTTATAAGCAATTCCAGTTGTCTGGCTTTTGACCTTGGCAGAAATTCCTCATAATGCCTTCTGTGTCCTCACATGTGGGAAATTCTGACACACATTTAGAAAACAGGACCGATGTAAGGATGGCTTATGAGGATTTCGCTTTCTCAGCATGTGATAACAAAGATCTGTTCCATTCTTTCAATTTGTTGTGCATTTTTTCAATAAGAAAGTTGGGACAAAAGTTGGCTCCGTAGCGTAGTCTCAAATATCACCTTCTCATTGCTTGAGAGGTACATCAAAAGCTCCTGCAAGTTCTCTCTGTGTATCTATTGATATATTTTTGACAAAAAATATGAATGACTTGGAGAAATCTATCACCTGACTTTACCACTTTGATTGTAGACAAGGAGTATTTCTACTGATTCGATGTTTGGGTGAAGGCGTCACCAGAAGTTAGCTAGTCCCTCTGCAAACATGAGATGGACCAGAGTTGATCTTTCATCCTCTTGACATCTCCCTCGTTTTGCATCCTACAGGAGAGTAGACGACTTCCAAAGTTAGTATGAAGTGACTGGCTTATGACTGGTGTCATGACATAATTGTATGAACTTAATTCCAAGGATTAGATAGTTGATAAATGCTTGATAAAGGTTGGTTGGAATATAGCAATTTGTATTTTTTTGTGTGGGCATTATCATCCCCCAGCTAAACGATAGCCATTTTGAGCCAGGGTTTGAGGTATCGGCCGATACCATTAGGTATCGGCAGTATCGTATCGGTATCGACAGTTGACGATACCGAAACCAAGGCAGTATCGGCCGATACTGAACGGTATCTGTCAGTTTTGGTCGATACCAGCCACCGGCCGAAACTGACCGATACCGTTCAGTATCGGTCGAAAACGGAGGAAGAAGAATGTGTAATTAAATAAAAATTCTCTTAAAAAACCCAAAAAAATTCGTGAATCAATAGGTTGCATAGAAAACTCGGTTAAAAGAGAGGAGAAAACCCTAGGGTTTCGGCTTGAAAATGATGAAGAATTAGACGAAGAATATGCAGAACCAAGAAAAATTGCTGAAAAAAGAAGAAAAAGGACAAAAGGAAGATGATGAAAAAATTGAACTCACCTCATCGCGTCGCCTCCTCACCGAACTCGCCTCGACCATCTAGCATGAGAGTGAGAGAGAGCAAAGAGAGAGAGAGAGAAAGAGGCCCGAGTCGCCTTTCAGGAGATGTTGCGTTCTTTAAAAAGGCAAACTTGTAAATAAGTGATATGTGCGTAAAGTTAAACAGTCGGTGCACATATCAAGCTGATATTTTGTGGCAACCCTGTAAATAAGTGGTATGTGCGCAAAGCAAAATGGTGGGTGCGCAAAGCAACACCCAGCGATTTTTTGGCAAACTTGTAAATAAGTGATATGTGTGCAAGGTAAAACGGTGTGTGCGCAAGGCAAGCTTTAGGATATATTCATTTATCTAATATTTAGTATTTAAGTATCAAATTTTAGGTAATTAGTATTTGATATGATTACGAACTCAAATTTAATTTATCTATTTAGTATTTAGTACTTGATATTATATGATTAATATTTTAGTTTGTTAAGTATTTAATAATATTTGGTAGGTTTAGATTTAAGAACCTCCGAAACTATCACTGTGTGTATATAGTATATACATATTTAAAGTATCTCCGAAACCGAAATCGAAACCCGAAACGAAACTATCGAAACTAGCGATACGAACGAAACCGAAACTTACTTCCGAAACCGTCGAAACGGGCGATACCGATACTGAAACCTAAATTTAGGGCAGAACGATACCCAGACCGAAACCGAGACCTAAAACCTTGTTTTGAGCAACCTTGCACCATAAAGATGATAAACCATTAGAAATTTTACTGAATCTTGGATATGGGCTGAAGATGAATCTTCCTAAAATACCCTCACATTGCTAGGTGATTGACCAGGTACGATCAACTTATACATGAAATCTTCTGGAGTACAAATGACTTAGGCAAGTCACTTTGCACTACTAACTTCGAAATGTGGACATAATTTCTAATGGCATACTCCCTGAAACAATTACAAGGGAATGATTTGCTATGATATAGGGCATCAGCTCAATTTATCCATCAAATTAAATGAGAAAAATAAAAGTATATTATATTAAAGTTCTTTTTAAGCTTGGGATAATATGATGTATTTGACTATCCTTTTATTGATAATATTCACTTGAATATTCAATCTTGCAGGCTAAACAACGGTAATGTACTGTACAACAAGTTTCATGTAGTAGTTTCTGTAAACTAAACTAATCCATTTTGGTTACTTTACTGATAGATATCACTATAGTTAGAGCATCTTGTTTAGGATGTACTGGTGAAAATTTTGAGATGCACTGGCTGGTTGTTTGCGGAAGGGTTGGGGGGGGGGGGGGGGGGTTCCTTTGGGGGGGGGGGATGGGATTTCGACATTATATAAACATGAAACTACGGATAACACTCATATACTACATTGGATAACACTCATATACTACATTGGCGATGTTGGATAACACCTTCTATGAAAGATTCGTTTTTTTGTTACATTTGTTCTATCACAAATGGTTGCGTTTTTCAAAGAAACTGTTAAATCTGTTCACATGCATGTGGCTTCTTGGAGCTTTATTATTTTCCACACAAAAAATCCTTCCATAGGGTCTGAACATGATTTGTCAACGAAATGCTTATAAGAACGCTTAAAAAGGGGTTAAGATGCATGGCCTATAACCAAAATTTGATGGTCTTGAAATATCCTAACCCACGCAATAAACAAGGATATCTTGATACATTTTAAAAATTGCCATTAAATAGGAGAAGGGTATTGTCCGATGCTCACATATACGTTTGGAAGCGGTGCCCTGAACTGACTTAGGATCGCTTGATTCCACCCTTTAGCAAGAAATTGCCCCAATACATACACAAAATATGTCACAGGCAGTACTTGATTAGTTGATATAGAATGTTGTTAGAATTAGAAATAGCAATGAGACCCCATGTTTATTTTATATTGGAGAAACAAAATTTAGTGGTTGAAACAATATCTAAACCAAACGCTTAAACCAATGGTAGCGGCCCAAATATTAATTTATAGACATTATCTTTGTCTATTTTATTTAATATTTTATTTAACATGGAACTATTATTCTTGATTAAGGTTTAAAATCTCGGTTTTGATCTCGTTATTGGATGGCAATTTATAGTATCAGCATCTGCTGTATTGTTATCATCAGATGATTCGTATCGAAAGTATTAGCCTGCATGTATCGATCGCCTTCACTCAACATAGCTGTTTGTTATATGTAGACATTCAACTTCAATAAGTGCTTCATATGTTCATAAACTATCTCTATTATCCATAACTTTATCTTTCCTTTTCTAACCCACGCGATCAACATGCCAACGTTCAAATTTTGACTGATAAAGGAGATTTTCTGAATAATATATGAAATAATATAGAATTTCAAAGTTTGGTAACTCAAACCTTGAAGCTCTTATATTAGTTATTAGAATATCGATGGTATTGACCAATTTCAGATTAAAATCATATCAACATGCTTGCAATCCGATACAACGATACATATCGCTATCGGTTGAGAGTTAAGATCTTATTCTTAACACTCACATCAAACTCAATGCCGATTCACCTTTGAGTTTAGAAGCTAGATTAAAGAACATCTAACTAGATCAGAGAAATACTTGGAGCTTTGGTAGCATATTAGAATTAAAAAATGTAACAAGGGGCACATTATTAATTTATATTGACGAAATCATAAACTAGTAGTTGAAACTATATCTAACCTAAAAGCTTAAGCCAATGAGTAGAGGCTCAACAACTAATTTATGACATCATTTTTTTCAATTTTATCTAATGTGGGATCATTTTTAAAAGATGTAATTGCCAATGTACAAGCAACACCCGAGTTTTCTTGTTTAATACTCAGATGGCAACTCTAGACCGATTTCTTATATATACGTAAACTTTTGTTGTAACCGTCTGTCATTTCAAATTAATATTGATTCCTGAAATTGTTTCCCTTGCCCTTGATCCATAAATACATAGTGTAAATTGCTCTTTTGAGATTGCTTTATATTTAAAATATAGACATTATTAGAAAGTTACGAATTCAGTGGAAGTTAATTTTATGACAAAATTTTCCTTTTTTTATTTTTTGTATTTTATTTCGCTATATTGTAGCTAGATTTTCTCCACTATTTTAATGCAACAGTAGGTGTGTTTAACTTGGCACCAATTTGAGCGTCACCTGTATATTACAAACAGGATGGGTCGAAGTCGCAAAACTCCAGCTCACGATAAAGCGCAGAACTGGTGGGTGGCAAGCAGAGGAGCTCCTATGACGGTTTGATTTCTTTAAAAATATTTATAATTATAAATAATTATTTCTATGCATTTTGCTGATTTTTGTGTAATTTTTCTATATTTTGAGTTGTTTTAAGCCCAAACTCATTAACTCGGTAACACCCAAACCCAAAACCTAATTCTGACCCACTTGCTTTTATAATATATCACTTTCTCTCTTCCCCCTCGTTATTCTCCTTTCTTTTCTTTTCTTTTTTGTTATTCTCGAGCAGCGACGGTTCCTTTTTTCCTCACATTTTCGTGCGATCCACCGTGCTCGTGGGGGCGTTGGGCGTAACTGACGATGGCTCCCCATGATTCTCTCCTCAGCACTCTCCCGTAACCTCCATCTCTCTCACTCTCTCTATTTCTATAAATCCATAGCTTTAACCCTAAAAAACATGATCTGATCTTCTCTCTTTTGATCTCACCAATCTCCTTCCATCCGATCATACTCTTCCTCCTGTTGGATCCTGTGGATGGCAAACAACACTAGAAGGGGGGGGTTGAATATTGTTGTATAAATAATAAATCTTTTTCGTTCTTTAATCAATCAACACAATAATAAATCCTTCTAATGTTGCCTAAGAAACCAAGTAGAGCGATCTACGCTTGGTTCTTAATCAACAATATAATTTAGAGTGCACAACGAAAATTCACAGCAGGTAGTCGACTCCTTATGAGCAGTAGTCGACTCCCAGAGTATAAGTTAGAGCAAATAAAATTACAGATGCAAATTTCAGCGTATAGAAATAGGATTGATATTTGCTGAAGATAGAATAAATGCAAAGATAATCAAACACAGAAAATGCAAGCGCAAAGACAAGGATTTTTATCCTGGTTCCCCACAACCCTGGGTACGTCCAGTCCCCGACCAATCCGGTACGAGATTTCCACTATCTGCCTTGGCAAATACAAGCACCTAACTTCACTCGTTAGGATTTCCAACGACCTAGCCTTGACCAGGATTTCCGAACACAACGCCTAGACTTGTCTAGGGTTATACCCTTGCCTCACAAACCGAGGACTTTCCAAATGGCAACAACTAGACTTGTCTAGTGTTCCAACAAATAGCACAATGAGAAATTTGTCCAATACTCTACAACAAGTGATAGAGATTGGAAATACACCCGATTCTACAGCCAATCAAAATATAGACAATTGTGTAGTGGCTCAATAGAATAATAGTCTAGATCACACAAAGATACGAGATAAGTTCTTTGTGATCTAGAGCTTTTTCAAAAATCCTTCAAATAGAATTCAAAGAGAAATAATAGAGAGGATTTTGAAAAACAACTTAGCCAATAAAAATAATAATATGATCTTCAAAAGAATTGGAAAAAATATTGCAAGATCAAAAACTGAAATTAAAATTGGCTAGAGAAGAAATGAGAGAGCTTTGATTCACGAGAGCTTTTGCAAATTTTGATTTTCAATAATCTTGTATTTTTCACAAAAGAATTAAGCTCTATTTATAGGGAAAAACTGGGATTTGAAATTTGAATTTCGTTTGACTTTTGTCCCAAAAATTTCGGAGTAAATCACTCAAAAGAATTTAAAATTTAAATTCAAAACGTTTGAAAATTTCCAGCAGGTAGTCGACTCCCTCTATAGGTAGTCAACTCCCAGAGGAGTCTAGGAAATTTTCATCCCTGACTGGTAGTCGACTCCCTACTTTTGGTAGTCGACTCCCAGAGGAGTTTTTCCTGTTGTTCTAGTCAAAAGGGTAGTTAACTCCAGGGTGCGTGGAGTTTCACTACGAGATTTATGAATTGACTAAAAAAGCTCTTGAAAATTATTTTGTAGTAAAAAAATATTTCGAAATCTTTTGTGTGTGTGTGTGTTGTCTATTTGATATGGCTTTGACAGATATCCTAAAAGACACGACACACTCACACTAGACTCAGAACATGTCTTCGGCAGTATAGTCAACTTGATGAAGTGAAGATGAGCTTCTTCTTTGAGCTTCTTGCTTTGTTTGAGCTTGAGCTTCATCACTTGAGTTTAGCCATGTTCGTCTTTGTCGTGGAGCGTTGTTGCGTGCTTCTTGGAGTATTAGTAGAGCTTCACGAAATCTGTATACTTAAAGTGTAGTGTAGTTAGTATACTAAGCATTCATTTGGTGTGCTCATCATCAAAATTACTTAGGGGTGGAATTCAATTTCCATCACTCTCCCCCTTTTTGATGATGACACCCAAATGAAAATTTTTGAAGGAATACATGAATATGAATAAAATTTCAAGTATACTTACTCCCCCTGCTTTGATGCGGTTCTCCCCCTGCATCGAAGCTATTTCACATATTCACATTTTTGCATTATAACATTTTTCTCCCCCTTGTCATCAACAAAAACAAAAAAATAAAATAAAACAGTAATTTCTATGGATCAATAAGAGGAATTCAATTCCATATGCCTGCAATGAAGATGTTAGTTTATAGACCAACTAAGTTTAGCATAGCATATAGCTTCATAGAAGCTAGCATCACACAATAAGAGTTATTACAAACCATAGTTTAAGAGAACATTGTTTTTGAAACGAAAGAAACCATTGTTTTTGAAGTAGAAGTGCATAAAACTAAGGGTGACCGCTGTTCCTTTTCAGTTCCTTGATTTCTTCAAGGATCATAACAAGCGTTTCCTCAGTCATCTTCTTGCTTTGCACTACGATTTCCTTGAGGTCATCCACCTTTTGGTTGAGATCTTCAAATCCTTTCTCCTGTGAGATCTTCAATTTTCCAATCTTTTTCAGGAGCATCTCTTGAAGTTCAAGAATGTAAGCAGGAACTTCTTCTTCTTCCTCGTCGCTTCCTTTTTCTTCTTCTTCACTTTCTTCATCAGAATCTGCAATTACAATCTTCTTACCTCGCCTTGAGGATGATGATCCTCCTTCGGTAGCGATTTGCTCTTCAGGGACGTTCTCATCAAGGTCATGATGGAGATTCATTCTCCCAAGAGCATGAACATCAAAAACACGAGCAGGTTCTAGAATGGTTGTTTCATGATCCAAAGGCACGTTAAAGCTAATGAATAGAATGGTCAGATAGTGCCCATGAGAAAGTGTGGAGGAAGGTCTGTCAGATGAAGCTGAAAGTAGGATGGAATCCATGATGACTTTAGCCCAATTCACACGAATGTTACCAAGAATGGCATAGATGCATTTAGCTTGTTTTTCAGAAAGGATAGCATGACTTCCAGATTTTTGAGTAATGTTATATGACAGAATATTAGCTAAGATTCTCGCCGGATAGCGAAGATGGCTACACGGAAGTTTGGTCTGAAAGTGTTTACCAGGCAGATACATTCTCTCTAGGATATTTTCGTCAGTCATCTCAATTTTCTCGAGGATCATACCGGAGTATGGAATTCCTAAGGCTTCACCTAGGGATTTTACAGTTATTGCAAGTTTGGTATCGAGAACTTTAGTAATGAAACGACTTTTTACGAGATCATAATCCATGTTTGCATAAAAGAGATGAATAAGCCTAGGATAACACATATACACATTTTCTGAGGAGAACAAATTTGCTAAGTTCTGGAAATCTAGCAGACTGTCAATACCGTAATTGATAACATCATTGAGTTTGACAAATCTTTCATGCAAGATAGGTTTCTTAGACACTTTAACAAAATGTTCATAGGTAGTTGATTTGAAGAGATATGGTAGAATGATTTCTTTTTCAGAATCAACATTAGGAGTAGCAATCTTTCTCTTCTTAGGAAAAGCTCCTTTGAAAGGCATCTAGATAGAGTAAAATAACAACAAAAAGTATTTTACACTACTAGATAACAAAAAAATGAAGTAGCAAAGTTCATGAAAGTAAAAAATTTTTACCTTGGGTAAATTTGAAGGAAGATGAAAAAGAAATTATTCCAAAAATCCAAGCTTCAAGATGAAAACCCAAGAGAGGAGAGGGGAAAAGGAGGTAGTCGGCTACCTCTAGGGTTTTCTTGGGGTTTTGATTGAAGAGATGAAGAGATGAGGAGAATTAGGAGCCATTAGATCTAGATTTGGATGGCTAGGATGGGTTTTAGACTTTAGTGGGTAAATTGTCTTAACGGATCTTGACCCAACCACTCAAATAGAACCCAATAGGAGTTAGTCAAAAAAAAATGCAACCCAGAAATTTACGCGCTGGTAGTCGACTCCCTCCTGTAGGTAGTCGACTCCCTCCTGGGTAGAGTCGTTTTCTCATCCCGGAAAAAAATTTGGTCCAGGTTGAGCGAGCTCTTTTAACAAAAAAATATTTTAAGCAATAAAACACAATCATGCATACAATTTTAACTTATTTCAACTCATTTTAAATAATTATATAAATATATAAAAAAAATTTATTCCGATTCAGCCGTTTGACTTCCTGAATTTTCTTCATTGTCTTCCTCCTTTTTAGAGCACCTGAAAGATAAGCGTTTAATGGTACTCTTTTGATTTTGAGTCCGAGGAGTTAGTCTTTAGGAAACCAAACCCAATATGGTTTAGTTCCTTCATGAACAATATACTTATAATTTCTATTAAAATGAATCTGTTGAACAAAGTTAGTAGAGTACCTTTCTTTTTGCTGATCAGATAATTTTCTTGGTACCCAGATGCTTAAAACATTATCATTAGCATGATGCATCCTAGTGTGCTTAACCCGTTTCTTGGTATGATGAGAGTCATAGCCAAGTCCGGTTTTGCTAGATGATAATTTTTGATTATCTATTATATTATCTAGCTTCCCTTTTCCTTTATTGAAGTTCTCAATAATTTTCATCGTAGCGTCGTATTTATTTTTGACGGTTACGAGAAGATTATTTAGACTTTCAACCTTTTCATTTACTAGCAGAATATCCTTTTGTAAAAGATCATTTTTCTCTTTAAGAAGACTATTTTCTTTAACAACTTCTTCCTTTTCTTTAGTCTCTCTTTTAGCAATTCTAAGTGTTTTTCTATGTTCTTTAATGAGCTTTTCATGCATTTTGCATAGCTCTTTATATGCTCCCCTATAGTCCAAGTCTTCATCATCGCTTGATGATGACTCATTGTCGCTAGATGAATCATGATGCGAGCTTACCTTGGAGGATGTAGATGCCATGAAACACATGTGTGCTGTCTCTCTTCTTTCATCATTATCTTCGTCTGAGGATTCGTCGGATGAGGAATCGTCGCTTTGATCGAAGGCTGCATAGGCTTCTTTCTTTGGTCGTCTAAACTTGCTTCTTGTATTGTTTCGTCTTTCATTATTCTCTTTGTTCTTCCCACGATCTCTGGAATCACGGTTGTTTCTTTCCAATGGACAATCTCTCTTGACATGTCCTGGTTTATTACAACCAAAACAGATAATACCGTTAGTGGGTCTAAAAGATCGTTTTCCATACTTACTTGTGATGAACTCTTTAAAGTTCTTTGAGATGAACGCGATGTGATCTTCTTTGTCCGTATAATCGGAATCTTCTTCTTGAGCTTTGAAGGCAAGATTTTTCTTCTTTGGTTTTTCTTCGATCTTCTTGTCTTCTTCAAGCTCGATCTCATATGCCATGAAATTTCCCATCAGTTCTTCGATGGTGAGATCCTTCACATTGTGAGCTTCTCGAATGGCCGTGGTCTTTCCTTTCCATTCGGGACGGAGTGATCTTAGTATCTTCATTACCTGTTCATACTCGGAAAGTTTCTTTCCTAGTCCTGCAAGCTCATTTGTAATGTTAGTAAAACGAGTATTCACATCGGTGATACTCTCTCCTTCTTCCATTTTAAAAGTTTCGAATTTTGAATGTAATACATTTATACGAGATTCTTTTACCTTTTCTGTACCTTCGTGACTTACCTGAAGAGTGCCAAATTTGATGTGCTGTCTCACATTGGGAGACTCGATTGAACTCATTTCCTGTAACAGCGCAAAACAAGGCATTCATTGCTTTTGCATTGAGATTAGCTTTCTTCTTATCATCGATGGACCATTTTCCAAACTCAACGTCGGTGGGTGCGATGTACGGGACTTTGGTGATAGTCCATGCTTCTATGTCTAATGACTCTAGGTGAGTCTTCATTCGGATCTTCCAGCTGGCGTAGTTGGTTCCGTTGAATAGAGGTGGTCGCATAGTGTTCAGTCCTTCGGAGTGAAAAGAGGTTGACGCCATCACTATTTGTAGCCTTGCTCTGATACCAAGTGTTGGATCCTGTGGATGGCAAACAACATTAGAAGGGGGGGTTGAATAGTGTTGTATAAATAATAAATCTTTTTCGTTCTTTAATCAATCAACACAATAATAAATCCTTCTAATGTTGCCTAAGAAACCAAGTAGAGCGATCTACGCTTGGTTCTTAATCAACAATATAATTTAGAGTGCACAGCGAAAATTCACAGCAGGTAGTCGACTCCTTATGAGCAGTAGTCGACTCCCAGAGTATAAGTTAGAGCAAATAAAATTACAGATGCAAATTTCAGCGTATAGAAATATGATTGATATTTGCTGAAGATAGAATAAATGCAAAGATAATCAAACACAGAAAATGCAAGCGCAAAGACAAGGATTTTTATCCTGGTTCCCCACAACCCTGGGTACGTCCAGTCCCCGACCAATCCGGTACGAGATTTCCACTATCTGCCTTGGCAAATACAAGCACCTAACTTCACTCGTTAGGATTTCCAACGACTTAGCCTTGACCAGGATTTCCGAACACAACGCCTAGACTTGTCTAGGGTTATACCCTTGCCTCACAAACCGAGGACTTTCCAAATGGCAACAACTAGACTTGTCTAGTGTTCCAACAAATAGCACAATGAGAAATTTGTCCAATACTCTACAACAAGTGATAGAGATTGGAAATACACCCGATTCTATAGCCAATCAAAATATAGACAATTGTGTAGTGGCTCAATAGAATAATAGTCTAGATCACACAAAGATACGAGATAAGTTCTTTGTGATCTAGAGCTTTTTCAAAAATCCTTCAAATAGAATTCAAAGAGAAATAATAGAGAGGATTTTGAAAAACAACTTAGCCAATAAAAATAATAATATGATCTTCAAAAGAATTGGAAAAAATATTGCAAGATCAAAAACTGAAATTAAAATTGGCTAGAGAAGAAATGAGAGAGCTTTGATTCACGAGAGCTTTTGCAAATTTTGATTTTCAATAATCTTGTATTTTTCACAAAAGAATTAAGCTCTATTTATAGGGAAAAACTGGGATTTGAAATTTGAATTTCGTTTGACTTTTGTCCCAAAAATTTCGGAGTAAATCACTCAAAAGAATTTAAAATTTAAATTCAAAACGTTTGAAAATTTCCAGCAGGTAGTCGACTCCCTCTATAGGTAGTCGACTCCCAGAGGAGTCTAGGAAATTTTCATCCCTGACTGGTAGTCGATTCCCTACTTTTGGTAGTCGACTCCCAGAGGAGTTTTTCCTGTTGTTCTAGTCAAAAGGATAGTTAACTCCAGGGTGCGTGGAGTTTCACTACGAGATTTATGAATTGACTAAAAAAGCTCTTGAAAATTATTTTGTAGTAAAAAAATATTTCGAAATCTTTTGTGTGTGTGTGTTGTCTATTTGATATGGCTTTGACAAATATCCTAAAAGACACGACACACTCACACTAGACTCAGAACATGTCTTCGGCAGTATAGTCAACTTGATGAAGTGAAGATGAGCTTCTTCTTTGAGCTTCTTGCTTTGTTTGAGCTTGAGCTTCATCACTTGAGTTTAGCCATGTTCGTCTTTGTCGTGGAGCGTTGTTGCGTGCTTCTTGGAGTATTAGTAGAGCTTCACGAAATCTGTATACTTAAAGTGTAGTGTAGTTAGTATACTAAGCATTCATTTGGTGTGCTCATCATCAAAATTACTTAGGGGTGGAATTCAATTTCCATCACCTCCTTCCGACGCTAGCAAGCATAAGTTGCAGCTGTTATTTGATTTGCGTATACCTTAGATGTTTTAAGGGAATGCATCATCGAATTCTTAACTTTAGGTTTCTTTAGTTTTGCCTACATTGCGGTTGTTATTGCTTCATTCGGTTTGACCCGAAATTGGATCAGCCTAAGTGATCTGCTTCCACTTACAAACTTGAACACAAATGGTCGGGCATTTAGAACACTATCTGAAGAGGGAAAAGCTCTCAGCTACATAACACTGCATGATATAAATGATAACTGCTGGAGGGTTACACCACGTCATTGTTCTTGTTGACACTCCAACTCTTATGTGAAATGATTGATAGAGAAAGAATAAGTTGATATAGATAAGTAATATAGAATGCAATGTGAAGCATCCAAAGTACAGATAAGATATATCTCAAGAGAAACATGTCGATGATGAAATAAATGAATCAAGAAACCAAGTCATGAAATATTCTTTAAATTATCGATAAAGGATATAAGTGTAAAAGAGAGTTTCAGGCTACAAGTAAAGGATTGAAAAGATTGGAATCCAATGGTGGAATCAAGAAGAAATTAGGAATTCAAGGGGAAAGAAGTATTAAAGATTAAGTCAATGATATCAATGATTTGGAATATAATATTATCTATGTAGCTCTTAAAGTGTTCTAGTATGGACTTTCATGATTCACCATCAAAAACATGTCAAGGGGAAAGAAGAAATTAGGAATTCAAGGGGTGGTGGAATCAAGAAGAAATTAGGAATTCAAGGGGAAAGAAGTATTAAAGATTAAGTCAATGATATCAATGATTTGGAATATAATATTATCTATGTAGCTCTTAAAGTGTTCTAGTATGGACTTTCATGATTCACCATCAAAAACATGTCACGTTATGCTTCCCATTATACTTGAAAATATGACGAAAGGCATGCGGCATACTTACTTTCAAAAGTAGATGTGTATATAATTGCATGTAATTTTTTTCTTCTTCACACATGGTGTGCAATAAATAATCACTATTTAGGTTCTTCATACACATTTCTTTAACAAGCAACAAATAAAAATTTAAATCTAAAATTGTTACATCTAAGTTTGAAATAAAGAAATTAAACCATAGAATGGAGTTTACTTATTCCAACCAAATCAAAACGTAGTAATAAGAAAAATAAAAGATCTTATGACCCGTTCATGACATGGTCCGTATATTATTGGTAACATCTAACTAAGAAAATAAATAATAAACTAAATAATAAACTAAATCTAATTTTCAAAAAACAACCGATCCTATTCGGTAACCCACAAAAGGATCAGCTTTTGTGTATTCGCCCTCTTGACATGTCGGATATTTAAAAAAAGAGTGTCATCAACGATGATTACTCGATAGGTTTCTCAAGAACAAGTAATTTACTTTTTAAAATTATTTAAATATCTAACCTTTCAAAAAATATTATATTTGTTTCAGGGTGTTTTTTCACCACGGGTTGGTTGACTGGAGGTCAACGCGATCACGTGGGGCACGTGTGGCCTTCTGGAGCGGGATGCAACTCGTTCGGCTTGGCGAAGAGCGTGCGGATCCGAGCGTCGGCATGCCGAAGGAAGTCCTCGGTAAGGCGACAGCCTCCATAGGGGTGGAGATGAACGGGCTCGGGGGCGAGCGCGTTCGGCTCCGGGTTGATTGGGTGCCGAAGGGTAGCCTCGGTGTAGCTGGATCTCCTTGACCTGAACAGACGAGAAAGCTCGTCAGGGGGAACCTTGGTTCCGACCCAGTCCCTTCCGATGCCTAAGTCAGAATGGATCTGAAGGATGCTCCGTGAGATCGGTATGGCTCGCGGGGAGGCCGATATGCCAGTCCTCCGGCCGAGCTGTGGAAGAGAATTATGAGGTGGGAGATAAGGTCGCTCAAGAAGAATACCTCGGAGTTTTGGGTATCCAGAAAGTGGTCCCTTTCACGTTGTTCTTTGAGTTGCTTTATATGAGTCTTCCCCGACCACGTCTCCTCGACGTCCCCCTATTTCGCCCCGATGATCCGCCACTTTTATGACGCCTTCATGGGTCATGAAGGTGGGCATAATGGGGATCCTTAATGGTGATTAAGGGGACGTGTTTTAAGGGGAGTGGTTTGATGGAAATTGAATTCCACCCCTAAGTAATTTTGATGATGAGCACACCAAATGAATGCTTAGTATACTAACTACACTACACTTTAAGTATACAGATTTCGTGAAGCTCTACTAATACTCCAAGAAGCACACATCAACGCTCCACGACAAAGACGAACATGGCTAAACTCAAGTGATGAAGCTCAAGCTCAAACAAAGCAAGAAGCTCAAAGAAGAAGCTCATCTTCACTTCGTCAAGTTGACTATACTGCCGAAGACATGTTCTGAGTCTAGTGTGAGTGTGTCGTGTCTTTTAGGATATTTGTCAAAGCCATATCAAATAGACAACACACACACACAAAAGATTTCGAAATATTTTTTTACTACAAAATAATTTTCAAGAGCTTTTTTAGTCAATTCATAAATCTCATAGTGAAACTCCACGCACCCTGAAGTTAACTACCCTTTTGACTAGAACAACAGGAAAAACTCCTCTGGGAGTCGACTACCAAAAGTAGGGAGTCGACTACCAGTCAGGGATGAAAATTTCCTAGACTCCTCTGGGAGTCGAATACCTATAGAGGGAGTCGACTACCTGCTGGAAATTTTCAAACGTTTTGAATTTGAATTTTAAATTCTTTTGAGTGATTTACTCCGAAATTTTTGGGACAAAAGTCAAACGAAATTCAAATTTCAAATCCCAGTTTTTCCCTATAAATAGAGCTTAATTCTTTTGTGAAAAATACAAGATTATTGAAAATCAAAATTTGCAAAAGCTCTCGTGAATCAAAGCTCTCTCATTTCTTCTCTAGCCAATTTTAATTTCAGTTTTTGATCTTGCAATATTTTTTCCAATTCTTTTGAAGATCATATTATTATTTTTATTGGCTAAGTTGTTTTTCAAAATCCTCTCTATTATTTCTCTTTGAATTCTATTTGAAGGATTTTTGAAAAAGCTCTAGATCACAAAGAACTTATCTCGTATCTTTGTGTGATCTAGACTATCATTCTATTAAGCCACTGCACTATTGTCTATATTTTGATTGGCTATAGAATCGGGTGTATTTCCAATCTCTATCACTTGTTGTAGAGTATTGGACAAATTTCTCATTGTGCTATTTGTTGGAACACTAGACAAGTCTAGTTGTTGCCATTTGGAAAGTCCTCGGTTTGTGAGGCAAGGGTATAACCCTAGACAAGTCTAGGCGTTGTGTTCGGAAATCCTGGTCAAGGCTAGGTCGTTGGAAATCCTAACGAGTGAAGTTAGGTGCTTGTATTTGCCAAGGCAGATAGTGGAAATCTCGTACCGGATTGGTCGGGGACTGGACGTACCCAGGGTTGTGGGGAACCAGGATAAAAATCCTTGTCTTTGCGCTTGCATTTTCTGTGTTTGATTATCTTTGCATTTATTCTATCTTCAGCAAATATCAATCCTATTTCTATACGCTGAAATTTGCATCTGTAATTTTATTTGCTCTAACTTATACTCTGGGAGTCGACTACTGCTCATAAGGAGTCGACTACCTGCTGTGAATTTTCGCTGTGCACTCTAAATTATATTGTTGATTAAGAACCAAGCGTAGATCGCTCTACTTGGTTTCTTAGGCAACATTAGAAGGATTTAGTATTGTGTTGATTGATTAAAGAACGAAAAAGATTTATTATTTATACAACACTATTCAACCCCCCTTCTAGTGTTGTTTGCCATCCACAGGATCCAACACTTGGTATCAGAGCAAGGCAACAAATAGTGATGGCATCAACCTCTTTTCACTCCGAAGGACTGAACACTATGCGACCACCTCTATTCAACGGAACCAACTACGCCAGCTGGAAGATCCGAATGAAGACTCACCTAGAGTCATTAGACATAGAAGCATGGACTATCACCAAAGTCCCGTACATCGCACCCACCGACGTTGAGTTTGGAAAATGGTCCATCGATGATAAGAATAAAGCTAATCTCAATGCAAAAGCAATGAATGCCTTGTTTTGCGCTGTTACAGGAAATGAGTTCAATCGAGTCTCCCAATGTGAGACAGCACATCAAATTTGGCACTCTTCAGGTAAGTCACGAAGGTACAGAAAAGGTAAAAGAATCTCGTATAAATGTATTACATTCAAAATTCGAAACTTTTAAAATGGAAGAAGGAGAGAGTATCACCGATGTGAATACTCGTTTTACTAACATTACAAATGAGCTTGCAGGACTAGGAAAGAAACTTTCCGAGTATGAACAGGTAATGAAGATACTAAGATCACTCCGTCCCGAATGGAAAGGAAAGACCACGGCCATTCGAGAAGCTCACAATGTGAAGGATCTCACCATCGAAGAACTGATGGGAAATTTCATGGCATATGAGATCGAGCTTGAAGAAGACAAGAAGATCGAAGAAAAACCAAAGAAGAAAAATCTTGCCTTCAAAGCTCAAGAAGAAGATTCCGATTATACGGACAAAGAAGATCACATCGCGTTCATCTCAAAGAACTTTAAAGAGTTCATCACAAGTAAGTATGTAAAACGATCTTTTAGACCCACTAACGGTATTATCTGTTTTGGTTGTAATAAACCAGGACATGTCAAGAGAGATTGTCCATTGGAAAGAAACAACCGTGATTCCAGAGATCGTGGGAAGAACAAAGAGAATAATGAAAGACGAAACAATACAAGAAGCAAGTTTAGACGACCAAAGAAAGAAGCCTATGCAGCCTTCGATCAAAGCGACGATTCCTCATCCGACGAATCCTCAGACGAAGATAATGATGAAAGAAGAGAGACAGCACACATGTGTTTCATGGCATCTACATCCTCCAAGGTAAGCTCGCATCATGATTCATCTAGCGACAATGAGTCATCATCAAGCGATGATGAAGACTTGGACTATAGGGGAGCATATAAAGAGCTATGCAAAATGCATGAAAAGCTCATTAAAGAACATAGAAAAACACTTAGAATTGCTAAAAGAGAGACTAAAGAAAAGGAAGAAGTTGTTAAAGAAAATAGTCTTCTTAAAGAGAAAAATGATCTTTTACAAAAGGATATTCTGCTAGTAAATGAAAAGGTTGAAAGTCTAAATAATCTTCTCGTAACCGTCAAAAATAAATACGACGCTACGATGAAAATTATTGAGAACTTCAATAAAGGAAAAGGGAAGCTAGATAATATAATAGATAATCAAAAATTATCATCTAGCAAAACCGGACTTGGCTATGACTCTCATCATACCAAGAAACGGGTTAAGCACACTAGGATGCATCATGCTAATGATAATGTTTTAAGCATCTGGGTACCAAGAAAATTATCTGATCAGCAAAAAGAAAGGTACTCTACTAACTTTGTTCAACAGATTCATTTTAATAGAAATTATAAGTATATTGTTCATGAAGGAACTAAACCATATTGGATTTGGTTTCCTAAAGACTAACTCCTCGGACTCAAAATCAAAAGAGTACCATAAAACGCTTATCTTTCAGGTGCTCTAAAAAGGAGGAAGACAATGAAGAAAATTCAGGAAGTCAAACGGCTGAATCGGAATAAATTTTTATATATTTATATAATTATTTAAAATGAGTTGAAATAAGTTAAAATTGTATGCATGATTGTGTTTTATTGCTTAAAATATTTTTTGTTAAAAAAGCTCGCTCAACCTGGACCAAATTTTTTCCGGGATGAGAAAACGACTCTACCCAGGAGGGAGTCGACTACCTACAGGAGGGAGTCGACTACCAGCGCGTAAATTTCTGGGTTGCATTTTTTTTGACTAACTCCTATTGGGTTCTATTTGAGTGGTTGGGTCAAGATTCGTTAAGACAACTTACCCACTAAAGTCTAAAACCCATCCTAGCCATCCAAATCTAGATCTAATGGCTCCTAATTCTCCTCATCTCTTCATCTCTTCAATCAAAACCCCAAGAAAACCCTAGAGGTAGCCGACTACCTCCTTTTCCCCTCTCCTCTCTTGGGTTTTCATCTTGAAGCTTGGATTTTTGGAATAATTTCTTTTTCATCTTCCTTCAAATTTACCCAAGGTAAAATTTTTTTCTTTCATGAACTTTGCTACTTCATTTTTTTGTTATCTAGTAGTGTAAAATACTTTTTGTTGTTGTTTTACTCTATCTAGATGCCTTTCAAAGGAGCTTTTCCTAAGAAGAGAAAGATTGCTACTCCTAATGTTGATTCTGAAAAAGAAATCATTCTACCATATCTCTTCAAATCAACTACCTATGAACATTTTGTTAAAGTGTCTAAGAAACCTATCTTGCATGAAAGATTTGTCAAACTCAATGATGTTATCAATTACGGTATTGACAGTCTGCTAGATTTCCAGAACTTAGCAAATTTGTTCTCCTCAAAAAATGTGTATATGTGTTATCCTAGGCTTATTCATCTCTTTTATGCAAACATGGATTATGATCTCGTAAAAAGTCGTTTCATTACTAAAGTTCTCGATACCAAACTTGCAATAACTGTAAAATCCCTAGGTGAAGCCTTAGGAATTCCATACTCCGGTATGATCCTCGAGAAAATTGAGATGACTGACGAAAATATCCTAGAGAGAATGTATCTGCCTGGTAAACACTTTCAGACCAAACTTCCTTGTAGCCATCTTCGCTATCCGGCGAGAATCTTAGCTAATATTCTGTCATATAACATTACTCAAAAATCTGGAAGTCATGCTATCCTTTCTGAAAAACAAGCTAAATGCATCTATGCCATTCTTGGTAACATTCGTGTGAATTGGGCTAAAGTCATCATGGATTCCATCCTACTTTCAGCTTCATCTGACAGACATTCCTCCACACTTTCTCATGGGCACTATCTGACCATTCTATTCATTAGCTTTAACGTGCCTTTGGATCATGAAACAACCATTCTAGAACCTGCTCGTGTTTTTGATGTTCATGCTCTTGGGAGAATGAATCTCCATCATGACCTTGATGAGAACGTCCCTGAAGAGCAAATCGCTACCGAAGGAGGATCATCATCCTCAAGGCGAGGTAAGAAGGTTGTAATTGCAGATTCTGATGAAGAAAGTGAAGAAGAAGAAAAAGGAAGCGACGAGGAAGAAGAAGAAGTTCCTGCTTACATTCTTGAACTTCAGGAGATGCTCCTGAAAAAGATTGGAAAATTGAAGATCTCACAGGAGAAAGGATTTGAAGATCTCAACCAAAAGGTGGATGACCTCAAGGAAATCGTAGTGCAAAGCAAGAAGATGACTGAGGAAACGCTTGTTATGATCCTTGAAGAAATCAAGGAACTGAAAAGGAACAGCGGTCACCCTTAGTTTTATGCACTTCTACTTCAAAAACAATGGTTTCTTTCGTTTCAAAAACAACGTTCTCTTAAACTATGGTTTGTAATAACTCTTATTGTGTGATGCTAGCTTCTATGAAGCTATATGCTATGCTAAACTTAGTTGGTCTATGAACTAACATCTTCATTGCAGGCATATGGAATTGAATTCCTCTTATTGATCCATAGAAATTACTGTTTTATTTTATTTTTTTTGTTGATGACAAGGGGGAGAAAAATGTTATAATGCAAAAATGTGAATATGTGAAATAGCTTCGATGCAGGGGGAGAACCGCATCAAAGCAGGGGGAGTAAGTATACTTGAAATTTTACTCATATTCATGTATTCCTTCAAAATTTTGCATTTGGGTGTCATCATCAAAAAGGGGGAGAGTGATGGAAATTGAATTCCACCCCTAAGTAATTTTGATGATGAGCACACCAAATGAATGCTTAGTATACTAACTACACTACACTTTAAGTATACAGATTTCGTGAAGCTCTACTAATACTCCAAGAAGCACACATCAACGCTCCACGACAAAGACGAACATGGCTAAACTCAAGTGATGAAGCTCAAGCTCAAACAAAGCAAGAAGCTCAAAGAAGAAGCTCATCTTCACTTCGTCAAGTTGACTATACTGCCGAAGACATGTTCTGAGTCTAGTGTGAGTGTGTCGTGTCTTTTAGGATATTTGTCAAAGCCATATCAAATAGACAACACACACACACAAAAGATTTCGAAATATTTTTTTACTACAAAATAATTTTCAAGAGCTTTTTTAGTCAATTCATAAATCTCGTAGTGAAACTCCACGCACCCTGGAGTTAACTACCCTTTTGACTAGAACAACAGGAAAAACTCCTCTGGGAGTCGACTACCAAAAGTAGGGAGTCGACTACCAGTCAGGGATGAAAATTTCCTAGACTCCTCTGGGAGTCGACTACCTATAGAGGGAGTCGACTACCTGCTGGAAATTTTCAAACGTTTTGAATTTGAATTTTAAATTCTTTTGAGTGATTTACTCCGAAATTTTTGGGACAAAAGTCAAACGAAATTCAAATTTCAAATCCCAGTTTTTCCCTATAAATAGAGCTTAATTCTTTTGTGAAAAATACAAGATTATTGAAAATCAAAATTTGCAAAAGCTCTCGTGAATCAAAGCTCTCTCATTTCTTCTCTAGCCAATTTTAATTTCAGTTTTTGATCTTGCAATATTTTTTCCAATTCTTTTGAAGATCATATTATTATTTTTATTGGCTAAGTTGTTTTTCAAAATCCTCTCTATTATTTCTCTTTGAATTCTATTTGAAGGATTTTTGAAAAAGCTCTAGATCACAAAGAACTTATCTCGTATCTTTGTGTGATCTAGACTATCATTCTATTAAGCCACTGCACTATTGTCTATATTTTGATTGGCTATAGAATCGGGTGTATTTCCAATCTCTATCACTTGTTGTAGAGTATTGAACAAATTTCTCATTGTGCTATTTGTTGGAACACTAGACAAGTCTAGTTGTTGCCATTTGGAAAGTCCTCGGTTTGTGAGGCAAGGGTATAACCCTAGACAAGTCTAGGCGTTGTGTTCGGAAATCCTGGTCAAGGCTAGGTCGTTGGAAATCCTAACGAGTGAAGTTAGGTGCTTGTATTTGCCAAGGCAGATAGTGGAAATCTCGTACCGGATTGGTCGGGGACTGGACGTACCCAGGGTTGTGGGGAACCATGATAAAAATCCTTGTCTTTGCGCTTGCATTTTCTGTGTTTGATTATCTTTGCATTTATTCTATCTTCAGCAAATATCAATTCTATTTCTATACGCTGAAATTTGCATCTGTAATTTTATTTGCTCTAACTTATACTCTGGGAGTCGACTACTGCTCATAAGGAGTCGACTACCTGCTGTGAATTTTCGCTGTGCACTCTAAATTATATTGTTGATTAAGAACCAAGCGTAGATCGCTCTACTTGGTTTCTTAGGCAACATTAGAAGGATTTAGTATTGTGTTGATTGATTAAAGAACGAAAAAGATTTATTATTTATACAACAATATTCAACCCCCCCTTCTAGTGTTGTTTGCCATCCACAGGATCCAACATGGTTAACTCCCGCTGGCGTGGTCAGCGGTCGCGTCCACTTCGGTCTGAGGCCGGCCCGACTTCGAGTCTTCGTAGGGGCCTCATTTTTCCCAGGTAGGCTCGCGACACGGGCTTGGGCCGTTTGGTCTTGGCCCATCCTGGGAGGGTCGTATCAATTGCCCCCATCGCTCGGATCGTTCAAATTCTGACGGTTCGGTCTGAGGGATGTGATCCGTGTGGAGTTGACAGGTGCGACTCAGTCGAGACAGTGGCATTGAATGAGAGCCATCATGACGCTGCCAGGTTGAAATTCTCCCGCCTCTGGGAGCGGAATTTGAAGTGCTGCGCCTCGTGGGATGCTGACGTGTGTGCATAGGTGGACAGCTTGCGATGGAGCGAAGGGTTTCGGGGAGCGGTATAAAGGGAGGCGGTTATCTTGCGGATGAAGGTTCTGCCATTTCAACGTTGCCTTCTCCACCCTTATTCCCCCGTGTGCCTCGGATTTTCTCTGTGCTGCATTATGTGTCCCTCGTCTTTTTTCTCTTCTGCTTCTGGGGCAGGTCGGCCAGCCGCTGCCGCCACACCCGTCCAGCCCCCAGGGTCGGTTACGGAGATCCGCCGCCATGGTGGTGACCTTTTCGGGGTGCCTTTTGAGGTGATGGGGTGGCCGTCGGCGGTTTGCGCTACCTCGATCGGGCCGATGTGTTCCAGATACCTCCTTCCCTCATGTTACGCCCGAGCCCTTGAGAAGGATGAGAGGGTCTGCTTTCCAGGCAGTCACGAAGTCGGTGTATGAATAGAGCTTCAGGTTCGGGTTGCGATTCCCTCTCCATCCCTTCGTCGCCGTGCTCCTGAGGGCCTATGGGCTTGCCCTATGCCAGTTCCGCCCCAACGCCGTCAGGTCTTTGGTGGGGTTCATCGTGCTCTGTTTGCTCAACGGGATAGAGCCGACCCTTCGTCTTTTCGCCCAATTTTTCCGCATGTGCCATCATAAGTCGGGTGCCTTGCTTTACATCAGCGCCCGTCCGAAAAAGAGCTTGGTGTTAGGGCTGCCAACTTTCGTGAAGCATTGGAAGGGAAGTACGTCTTTGTGGGCTTTCCTACAGAGGTGGATTTTTCGGTCCGATGGGGGGAACGAGCTCGCTGACCCTTGAGTTATGGAGTCTCACCGATATAGAGGCCAATGCGGTCGACACCTTGTTGGCCGTCCCTGTTGCCGAGCGGAAGATTGACGTTCTCTTCTCGGACCACGTCCTGAGGAAGACCGTGTGGCCCATCGATGAGTCCTTTCGGAACCCTGGGGCGCAGCCGGGAGAGGTTATCGGACGGATCCCGTCCAAGTAAGATCGGCTCTTTAACTTGTCCCTTTTGCAGGCGGGTTCGGCCATGGCCCTTCTCAGTCTTCCATTCCGGTCTCTGTGCCAGATCTCAGACCGTGGAGGGGATCATATTTTAGACGTTCGAAGGAAGCCGCACGCTGGGTCTTCCGGAGGGGGTGTGAAGCGGATGAGGGAGCATGTGCCGCCAGTTCAGGGAGGGGGCGAGCGAAAGAAAATCCGGGTCCGCGTTGCTGTCGGGGACGCTCCCCTCCTTGACGCTCCCGCCCAGCCTCGCCAAACGAAGGATAAGTGGCCTTGGGGCGGCCACTCGCCTTCCCGCTCGGGCCGCTCCCGGAGGACTACGAGCGGTCCTTGGGCGCTTTTAGCTTGGTCGAGGCCGACCTACCGCGGTCGGGGGATGGGTTACTCAGTCCTCATTTTCCTGTGGGACTGAAGGAGTCCGTCTTCTCGGATTGCGGGGTCGCGGCTCGGCTGGCTGAGAACTGTAGCCTATCCCGGGATCAATCCGTGCTAGACCGGGTGAGAGGCGACAGACTTGCGGCCTTCGTGATACAGGCTGGCCAGCAGGTAAGGTCTTTTGTGGCAGCGCACTTCATCCATTGTAGGAGCCTCTAATTTGTGTTTTTCTTTGGCGCAGTTGTCCTCGGTCGGCCTTCCGATGAGGCGCCAATTCGTGGTGCTTTCGGATGCAAAGGCAGGTCTCGTCCAGAAGCCGACGGCGGGGGAGGATGTTGACGAGGCGGCCCTGGAGGTCGAGGCGCGCGTCAGGTCGTTGGAGACCCGAATTGCCGAGCTCTCGTCCGACTTGGAGAGGTCGGACATGGAGAGGACTTTAGCGCTAACCGCGAGATCAAAGGCCGAGGAGAGGGTCGCCGAGTTGGAGAAGGCCGCTGAAGTAAGAGAGTTTGGGGGTCCGGTGACCAAGGCCAAGGAGCTCGAAGAGCTGCTAGAGAATGTGGAGGAGAGGGAGCGCGTCCTCTTGGCAAAGCTTGACAAAGGCTCTCGGGAGAGCGAGAAGGAGAGGGCGGGGCACCTGCGCCAGATCACCGCTCTTGAGGCCCGGATCAAGGAGCTGGAGGCGGTGGACCCCGCACAAATCGCCAAAGAGGCTGTCAATGAGTATGCCACGACCTTCGTCGCCGCGGGGATGTACGAGGCATTTGAGAGGGGGTTTGCCCGTTGCCGGAGCGAGATCCAGCGGAGGTTCCCGCATTCAGGGATCTCGTTTGAGGAGCTTCAGATGGATTCTGAGGGCAAAGAGGATGTTGACGTCGACCGCCCTGAGGGTGTCGATCAGCCGGATGACGCTCCCGCGGATGCCCCGGCCATCCGAGAGGGAGTAGTGGCCTAGCCCATTAACTTTTCCTCTTTTTGTTTTGTCATTTTGTACATGACATTTGGCATTTCGTCGAGGTTTCTGTAATATACAGGTTTACGTATATAAGTTTGTTTTAAGCAACCCCCTTATTGCGGTGTGGTGATATGCCCCCTTCCGTAATCTCGGTCGGGATGTTTGAGCAGACGGGCTTGGGGGAATCGTGCCGACTGGTTGGATGATCGGTCTGCTGGTGAGCAGGGGGAGTTGCCCCTGGCTTCATGGTCGATTGGGTCGCTAGGTCGGTGCCAAGGAAAAGTCCACGGGCTTACGGTTAAACGGGTGTTCGACCCGCTGAGGGGTTGTCCTTAGCCTTACGGTCAAACGGGTGATCGACCTGCTGAGGGACTTGCCCCCAACCTTACGATCGATCGGGTGATCGGTCCGCTGGAGAAGTTGCCCCCAGCCTTATGGTCGAACGGATTGGTCGGCCAGCTAGGGGAGCTACCCCAGGCTTACAGTCGATCGACGGATCGGCCTGTTGGGGGAGTTGCCTTTAGCCTTATGGTCGAGCCGGTGATCGGCCTGTTGGAGGAGTTGCCCCCAATCTTACGGTTGATCGACGGTTGGGAGAGTTGCCTCCAGCCTTACGGCTGACCCAGTGATCGACCTGCTGGGGGAGTTGCTCCCAGCCTTACGTCGATCGGGTGATCGGCCCGCTGGGGGATTTGCCCCTAGCCTTACGGTCGATCGACGGATCAGCCCGCTGGGGGAGTTGCCCCTCAGCCTTACGGTCGATCGACGGATCGGCCCGCTGGGGGAGTTGTCCCAGCTTGACCTGAGGAACGACTAGATGCAGAGAGAGCTCTTCATTCACAATAGTTTTCTCCTTTCCGTACATTCACCTAGATTGGGGGAGGGGGAAGCGTTGTACATGTTCACTGATTGTACTTGTGGAGGCGCTCTGCATTCCAGGTGTGAGTTAGCGCCTTCCCTCCTAGAGTAGAGAGCCGGTATATGGCAGAGCCGAGGACCTCGGTGACCTTATAGGGCCCTTCCCATTTAGCAGCGAGCTTCCCTCTGCGGGCGACCTCTGGGTTAAAGATTGCTTTCCTGAGGACTAGATCTCCTTGGTGGAAACTTCTTCCTTTGACTCGGGAGTTGTAATAGCGGGCCACCCGTTGTTTTTGTCGGACGATCGAGGCCAGGGCTTGGCCTCGCCCTTCGTCCATGAGCTCTAAGTTGAGCTCCAAGCCTTTCGAGTTTCTCTCTTCGTCGAAATGTCTAAGGCGGGTGGACTCCTCTCCCATCTCAACGGGCATAACTGCTTCGGCGCCATAAGCGAGCATAAAGGAGGTCTCTCCCGTGGCCTCCTTATGGGTTGTCCGGTATGACCAGAGTATCCCTGGAAGTTTCTTTGGCTATTTTACCAGTGCTTCAGTCACTTTCTTGCGAAGTGGGTCGATGATGCATTTGTTAGCGGCTTCGGCTATCCCATTAGTTTGGGGGTGTGCTACAGAGGCAAACAAAAGCTTGATCTTCCACTATGCGTAGAAATCTTTGAACCCCGCGGAGTCGAACTGCTTCCCATTGTCAGTGACGATGGATCGAGGTATCCCGAATCTGGAGATGATGGAGTTCCATACGAAGCTCTTTGCATTCTTCCATGTGATGGTGGCCAGCGGCTCGGCCTCGATCCATTTGGTGAAGTGGTCCACCGCCACAATCAGGAATTTCCTCTGTCCTTTTTCGGAGGCGAAGAGACCGAGAATGTCCAGACCCCACTTGGTGAAGGGGACGGGGCTGATTATCGGGACGAGTTCCGATGGGGGAGACGAGCCGAGCTTGGCAAACCATTGGCATTCTGGACACTTCTGGACATACTTGGTCGAGTCGTTGACCAAGGTCGGCCAGTAGTATCCTTGCCTTAAGATCTTCATGGCGACTGTCTTGCACCGTGGTGATTTCCGCAGATCTCTTCGTGGACCTCCCGGATGACGTAGTCGGCTTCCTGCGGCTCGAGGCATTTGAGGTAGGGGAGGACATCGGTTTTCGTCCAGCACCTTCTGTATAGCACTCCCTCGTGGATCACGTACTGGAAGGCTTTTCGTTCCAGCGTTCGATGCTCGTCTTGGTCCGCGGGGACTTCTCCAGCGGATAGGTACCGCACGATTGGATCCATCCAGGTGGGCTCTGCATCGATGACCATCAGCTCCTTTATCTCCGTACTGGGGGTGCAGAGGCTCTCGACGTAGATGGTACGATTCAACTCCTTAAGAGAAGAGGAAGCCAGCTTCGACATGGCGTCTGCACGGGCGTTCTCCGATCACGGCAGGTGGAGGGTCTCAACGTGTTTGAACCTGGACAACTCGGTCTTGGCCGAGGCTAGGTAACGTTGCATCGACTCTTCTCGAGCCACATAATCTCCTTGCAGCTGGTTCATGATGAGTTTTGAATCGCTAAAGAGGCGTACGGAGTCCGTACCCAGTGCCCAGGCTAGCTTCAGGCCATTGATGGCGGCCTCGTACTCGGCCACGTTGGTGGTGGCCGGGAATTTGAATCGGAGTGCAACTCGATGGTGTTTCCATCGCGGGACCGGACGACGATGTCGACCCCGCTCCCAGCCTGGGTCGCTGAACCATCTACGTGGACCACCCATGCATCTTTGTCCCCTGATTGATCGACAAGAACGACGTTAGCCAAAAGGAAAGACGAAGGTTGAGGCGTTACCATGTTCGGGCTCGTCTCCTCGGGGGGGGGGGGGGGGGGGGGGGGGGGGGGGGGGGGGGGGGCGTTCCTCCGTCAACGGTGCATTCGGCGATGAAGTCCGCTAATGCCTGCCCCTTGATAGCTGTCCACGGCTTATATCGGAGGTTGAACTCGCTCAGCTATACTCTCCAATTCAACATCCTCCCCATCCGATCGGACCTCTTAAGGTTCTGCTCGAGCTGGGAGTCGGCTAGGAGTAGGATCTTGTGGGCTTGAAAGTAGGGGCAGAGTCGTCTTATCGAGAGCACAAGGGCGTAGGCTAGTTTCTCCATGGAGATGTATCGCCCCTCCGCATCCATTAGGATTCGGCTAGTATAGTACACCGATTTTTGCACTCCGTCGTCTTCCCTGATTAGCACCGAGCTCACCGCTTCTCCCGTACTGGCTAAGTAAAGGCTCAGCGGTTCCCCTTCCCTGGGTTTGGAGAGGAGTGGGGGACTGCGGAGGTATTCCTTCAGCTCGGCGAACGCTCGGGCGCAGCTCTCGTCCCATTCCACAGCCTTCCTCTTCTCAGCGGGTTCGGCGAGAGCCTTTCACAGGGTCCTGAAGAAGGGGAGAGATCTCTCCGCAGATTTGGACAGGAAGCGCCCTTAGGGTAGTGATCCGCCCATTCAGCCTCTGTAGTTCCTTGATCGTCGTCGGCTCCCTCATGTTGACCAGAGCCTCGATCTTGTTGGGGTTGGCTTCAATGCCACGGTTGGTGATCATGAAGCCCAGTAATTTTCCGGACCTCACTCCAAACGTGCATTTAGTGGGATTGAGTCTGATGTTGTGCCTTCGTAGTTGCTCGAAAGTCTCTCGAAGGTCCAGCAATATGGTCGGCGGGGTCCCTGGACTTGACCAGCATGTCGTCCATGTAGACCTCGAGGTTCCTTCCTATCTGGGAACCGAAAACCCTGTTGACCATCCTTTGGTAGGTCGCCCCCGCATTCTTCAGGCCGAAAGGCATCTTCTTGTAGCAGAAGGTCCCCCGGTCGGTGATAAATGACGTCTTCTCCTCGTTCTCCGGGTCCATTTGAACCTGGTTGTACCCAGAATAAGCGTCCATGAAGCTGAGCATCTCGTAGCCCGAGGCGTTGTCCACGAGATGGTTAATGCGGGTCAGCAGGTAGCTGTCTTTGGGGCAGGCCTTGTTGAGATCGGTGAAGTCCACGCACATTCGCCACTTGCTGCTAGACTTTTTCACCATCACGACGTTGGCCAGCCATTTTGGGTACCAGACTTCTCGGATGAAGCCTGCTTCGAGCAGGTGCTCTACTTCCTCGGATGTGGCCCTCATCTTCTCGCCACCCAAGTTTCTCTTCTTCTGCCTGACCGGCTTAAAATTGGGGTCGGTGCGTAACTGGTGGGTGATTACTTGGGGGTCCACGCCCGGCATGTGTCAGGTGACCAGGCGAAGATGTCCATGTTGGCTTCCAAGCATCCGATCAACTCGCCCCTCAGGATTGGGTCGAGTTCTGATCCGATGGAGATGAACCTACCGCCTATGTCCGTGATGGGAATGAGTTTCGGCTCTTCCACGGGAGCGGGTCTTGAGTCAGCCCGGGCCGTATCTCTGGTCGAGATGGTCCATCGGGTTGTAGCGCTTCACATCGTGCTCGGCACCGGTCAGCTGGTAGCAGATCTTAGGCTTCGTCGGGTCGCCTCTAATCTTTTCGATTCCTCTTGGGGTCCGAAACTTGACCATTTGGTGGAGGGTTGAGACCACGGCCCCGGCCGCGTTGAGGAGCGGTCGACCGATGATCCCGTTGTATGCTCAACCCGATCCTCAGAGCCACAAACTCTATCGTCAGAGTGGTCAAGTTGGGCGGCTCCCCGAGCGTGACGAGGAGGCGGACTATCCCTACGATGGGTGTGGAGTGGCCCGTGAAGCCTATCACGGGCCCGGAGCAAGGCTCCAGGTCTTCGGCTCACAGCCCCATCCTCTCCAAAGTTGACATGAATATGATGTGCATGAGCTTCCGGTGTCGACGAGCAGTCGTCGGACCAAGGCGGTGTCAATGATGGCCGAGACGACTAGTGCTTCATCGTGCGGCAGCTTTGCCTCCTTCAGGTCCTCTTCAGAGAAATAGATGGGCTGGGGGTAGCCCTCGGCTCCTTCACGATCTATCTTCATTGGTTCTGCCCGCGGTGCGCCTGGCCCCTCGGCTCGGGACGGGCGCTGGGTAGTCGCGGCTTTGCCTAGGCGATCGTTGGTTGGCCCCGACGTTGACGTTGCCGCTGCCGCACTCCTGTGCCTAGAGGTGCGTGGCCGCGCCATCTCAGGTGTGGTTGTTTGACGTGGGTGCTTCTTCGGTTCCCACAGACGGCGCCAAATGTTTCAGGGTGTTTTCTCACCACGGGTTGGTTGACTGGAGGGTTGGAGGTCAACGCGATCACGCGGGGCACGTGTGGCCTCCAGGATCGGGATGCAGCTCGTTCGGCTTGGCGAAGAGCGTGCGGGTCCGAGCGTCGACATGCCAAAGGGAGTCCTCAGCAAAGCGACGGCCTCTGTATGGGTGGAGATGAACGGGCTCGGGGGCAAGTGCATTCGGCTCCGGGCTGATTGGGCGCCAAAGGGTAGACTCGGCGCAGCTGATCTCCTTGACCTTGAACAGACGAGAAAGCTCGTCAGGGGGTCGGATCTTGGTTCCGACCAAGTTCCCTCTGATGCCTAAGTCAGAACAGATCTGAAGGATGCTCGGTGGGATCGGTATGGCTCGCGGGGAGGCCGATACGCGAGTCCTCGGGCCGAGCTGTGGAGGAGAATTATGAGGTGGGAGATAAGGTCGTTCAAGAAGAATACCTCAGAGTTTTGGGTATCCAGAAAGTGGTCCCTTTCACGTTGTTCTTCGAGTTGCTTTATAGGAGTCTTTCCTGACCACATCCCCTGGACGTCCCCATATTTCGCCCCGATGATCCGCCACTTTGATGGCGCCTTCATGGGTCATGAAGGTGGGCGTAATTGGGCTCCTTAATGGTGATTAAGGGGGCGTGTTTTAAGGGGAGTGGTTAACTCCCGCCGGCGTGGTCAGCGGTCATGTCCGCTTCGGTCCGAGGCCGGCCCGACTCCGAGTCTTCATGGGGGCCTCGTTCTCTCCAGGCCCGTAGGCTCGCGACACGGGCTTGGGCCGTTCGGTCTTGGCCCATCCTGGAAGGGTCGTATCAATATCAATATGAGATGTTTATTATATGCATTCAATAACAATCATGATGATAAATCAAGTATATCCCTAATCATGAACTATCAGTAATAAATAAGCAAAATGATAAATGATTACATTCTTATTTCTCTAATTACGATATCAGGATAATGTTAGTCTAACGAATAACTCATGCCTAAGGGTACAATGTGTGATTTGGGTGTTCCGTTCGCTCAGAACAACGATCAAGAACAACGATCAATAGTGTCAGTAATCTTTTCCAACGGTTACTATCTGAGCTACAACTGTGGATTATAGTTAATAATATTATGTCAATACCTTACCTTCCCACACCCATGATTGGATAAGGATAATAGAGAACACTCGTCTCCACTAAAAAAATGAATTTTCTATATCATGCGTGTCAATGTTTACATTTTCAAATCATTAAGGTCGCTTGGTTGTCAAATTTACGGTGGCTACTCAGTATGTATGTTCGATTTAAATTTCATTACAAAAGAATGTATTTTGTGATCACTTCTAACTTAGCTCAACATCAATTCCCGTTTTCTTTAACTAACAAGCATGTAAGTCTAGTGTTATTAATTCACTCCTTGGTATTACTTAATAACTAATCTCTTTTATTTTGGTATCAAAATATACAACCGGGTGCTTGTCTGCAAGTAATTAAGAAACTACTAGATCTACAATATCAAATTTAACATGCTATAGTAAAATCCTCAGCATGAGCAACTATAGTGTCAAAAGAAGCATTTTACAGATTCAACTAAAGATATAGTGTTAGAAATATTACAAGGCTACAGTAACCATTAACATGATACAATAATTCTGAAAATAATAAAGTTCTAAGATCACTGCAACCCTAAGTCATATCTCAAAATAATTATATTTTATTTCACTGCAATATCAAGCCAATTTTCAAAATAATAGACTTTTGTCATTGCAATATCAGGAAAAATTTTAAGATAGCAATCATCTTTTTCACCTGACAGTGTTCTGGAAATGTTTCAAAGAATACCACACAATAATATAGTAACTCTATGCATACCAAGTGATTCAATAACATGGTGTAATGTTACGTGCTTGCTACAACTACATGAAAATTGAAGTGTTGCACACAGAGCCCAAAACGAATCACTGTTTGAAATTTTGAATTAAATTTTAATAACTCTAAGCACTTAATAGAAATTAAGATGGTTTAAAGGAAGTCCAACATAATAAAATTTTGATAATCAATCCATTAATTTCTCACTATTGTTTAACATTAATCAACAAGTAATAATTCCAAAATTCTTGAACTACTGCACTGCTAAGTCTATAAAAATAACTAAAAACTTCACAAATCTCTCGTACTTTCACAGCTATTATCCTTTTGCTGAAGAGTTCTAAAATTTTATCAAATATCCAATAAAAGAGGTAATACGACCCAACTAGATTTAAATTTAAATTAATTAAAATTTTAGGGAATCTATTTCTTACGAAATCAACAACGGAAGACGGTGACGGTTTCTTCCAGGAGAAAACAGAGAAGAGGGGGAGGGAGATGTGTGTTTAGATTAGGTTTTATTATACATACATACATTAGAGTTAGGGTTTGGGTTAGTTAATTTGAATTAGATTTAGTTAGTTGAGATTTGATTTAATTTTTAAAACAAATCAAGTTTGCAATTCCAGTTTTAAGTAAATTTTAAGTTTTGAAAGATTTGAATGTTCAAAATTTAAATCGAAATTAAGATTAATTAGGATTAAATAATGGGTTATTGGGGTCTAAATACTGGGTTAACATGTTCAACTAAGAAATATAGAAATAAATTCAGAAATATATTAAAAATCATAAAAAATTCTAATTTTTTTAAAGAATTGTTTGAAACAAAAAATGTGTCTTAGTCTATTAAAATATCGAGAACATGCTAGGACCGTCACAGATAATATGGGCAGTATTTTCATGGCCAGATCATATCTGCAATTGAATTTAAAATGTGCTATGCACTGTTCACTATTTTTTTGATACATCGGAAAGCTGGTTAAAGGTGCGTGCATGTTCCCGCATCCACAAGGGATCGATCCCTGGTGGCCCCATTGGGAAGCAGAGGTAAATGCCGTTGGACCATAGTCCTTTGGTCATTGTTCACTATTTGAAGGCATATGACAGCGGCTCCAATATTATAATTATTCGATAGATAATCTTTGCAGATAGTTAACTTGTACACAGACAGATAATTTTTTTTGAAAAGTATAAATGTTAATGACAACATTTTAGTCAATAGATAGAACGCAATACATACTGATGAACAATTGGCACATGAATGAAAAACAGATAGATTTACTAGCCGGTGGAATCTGAACTGCATATAGTGGGCAACAAAGACATGGAATTAGGTAACGAGGATTTGGTTCTATCCATAATTGCAACATGGATTATGAATATGTCCTTTACTCTGTAACTATGCATTAAATATATAAGGTCCAGAAATTTGGAAGTTTAAAACAATGTGTTTTTGTGTAGTTATATGAATTGGAGGCATACAGCTTATATGCATACAACAATCTGGAGATCTCACACCAACACATGAGGACACGGTGTCAGATTAAAGTATTTTTACTATTTTATATTAGGCTATTAGCACGTCCTAATTAAGGGGGAAAATTATATTTGAATTTCCCAGCTACCCAATGCTCAGTTCCAGTCAGGATGTGAACTCATCTAATCCCGTCCTTGTCACATCCTTGTCACACCCTGCAATCTTGGGCCGCAACATGTTTTGCAAAGGAAGAGCAGGTCCTGCAGTTAACCAGTGAAAACAATCTAGACACAAGCGGAGATGGATCAAAATGCTCAACAAAAATTTCATTTATATATATGTACGAGTTTACAAAAAGAGTGTACATCGACCTATCCACATACTATCAAAAGTACATTTGACACTGTCATATGATTACATACACTACATCTAAGTCAAAAGTCAGTGGTCTCTATCGCAAAGTCTGAGTTCTCAAACACCAGTGCGTTCTCTGTCTCTGACTCAACACCTTGATACAACAACAATGAAGACCCACCAGGTAAATCACAATAATTCTATAATTTTGGAATTTAAATGTGACCATGGGTAAACACTAACTAGGAAGCAGGAACTGGGAACAGATAACAGATTAATCAATATTTCTTATCAGGAATGCATTGGAATTTAAGACAAACACACTACTCAGTTGATAATTAAAAGTGATATCAATATGGTCCTATCAATTTATACCAAAACCAGTCTGTGAATCATATTGGAGAGTAGAGTAAGTAACCAAGGAGTCCACTTCAATACCCGGGTTCTCACCCGGACCAGGCCCAAAGTAGAAACGGTACGGGTCATGAGTCCAAAAGTAACGGGATGAAACTCATTAATTAAGTCCAGTGGTACACTAGGGGTCATATTCTGATTCATGATGTGACCCTGGCTAGAACACCTAATGCGGTCAAGTCATTAGGAGCGTGGCTCCAGTCGCACCGGTACTCTCACTAATATGATTTACCTCAAAACCCAGTGAGTCTGATGTGCCAAGTGTATGTCAAGTGTACATCTCTCATGGTTTTAGTGATACAGTTCAGGTGTTGTTCTAAACTAGTATTTTAAGCATGATTTATAAAGTGAATTAAGTTTTAAAGCCACATTGAACTCAATTCGTTTATTAGTGTACTATATTATGAGAGATGTGTGGCGGAGCTGTCCAATGCTCCACACCCGCCAAGTGCATGTCAAAAAGTGTCCGTGGCGAAGCTGTCCGATGCTCCACGCCCGCAAAGCTGAGCATGTCAGACTGCTGAAGCTTCGTCATACCCATATATCAACCCTCTATCTGACAAAAGCGCACCTGCCGCTTTCGGCTCTGACACCCTGACAAAAGAATGACTGACACTGTAATGGTCTGTATTTTTAGTCGTGCTTGATTGTTGTGTGCCTGTATTTTTTTACTTCGATCATCCAGATGTTTTCGTACGAGTGATTTTCTTCCATGCGTCGATGCGAGCGTGTCTCTGTTTTTAGTTTTACCGTATCGTAACCATTTGCTTATTAACCTTAACTAATTACTGCTAACTAAATGGAATTATTAATTACTTTTCTTAATTACTTTACCCTATTATTATTACCCCTAACCCCACTTGGTTATTTTACCTAACCCCACCCATGGTTAATAGCTGATTTGGGCAGCTCAGATCCGAAATAATCTGACTCATTCATTAGAAACCCCCTTAATCAATTTCCACCCCACCTCCAGCTCTCCTTATCAACAGGCTGCCCCCTCCACTGTTCTTAAAACAACAGCAACATCATCATCATCACCACGTCCCTCCACCATCTGAAGCTTCATCGGAGCCTCCACCATCCTCCCGCAAGCTCGTGCCAAAACCCACGTGCCACCACCACCACCACAACATTAGCCTCCACAACAACCCAACCCAAAATCAGCCATCCTCCTCCCCCATTCAACCCAAAAACAAAATCAGAAATCATAGAAGGCTTCAGATCATCTTCTGTTTGACCCCTCCCTCAGCCTCAAAACCAAACCCTTACGGCAACATCGGAGATCCGTGCCTGAGAGGCCGCACCCCGCTGAGATCTGCCCCGATCCGCCGCCCCCTGACTGTGCTGCCGACCTCAGACCACCGCCGCGCCCCTTGATCTGCCGCCGCCGCCCCTCGACCGCCGCCGCCCCGCAGGCACGCACCGTTGCCGCTGTAGGCCGTCGCTGCTGCGCGCGCTGCCGCCCTCCTGCGCGCGCCACCGCACTCCAGAGCCGCCGCCCTTTGCCGCCCAGTCTGCCATCGATCACCCTCTGCAAGAGAAACAGAAAAAAGGAAAGGAGGGGAACGAAAGAAGAGACAGTGAGAAGAGATAGAGGAGAGGAGAGGAGAGGTTGAAAGTTTTATATAAAGTTAAAAGTATTAATTAAAGTTAATAGTAAAGTGAATAATTAAGTTAGTATAAGGTTAAGTTATTATAAATTAAGTTATATTAAGTTAAAGTTTATATTAGTGTAAAGTTATTATATTAATCATTGTTAGTTTAAGTTATAAATTAATTTCTGTTATAGTTTTAGTTTAAGTAATTAAGTTAATAATAGTTAACGTTAGTTTTTATGTTAATGTTATTTTATAGTAAGTTAGTTTAATATATTTTAACTGGTTAATAACTATTAGTCTAATACCACAAATCTAATGACATAGATAAAACGCGCCTCGCGTTACGATCCCCTGGACACCCAAACTCTCCCCAAGGCAAGTATTTTATCGTAAATGAAATGCAACCTGAATTGTGCAACATTAGTGCTAAAATCTCTTTTTGATGTGCGTGTCAACTTTAGAAGCTGAAATACATGCTTTCATTATATTAGATGCTTTCTGATTTAAATGGACATGTAATAATGTTGCTTATTTAGAACACATAATTATCTGCCAGCTGCTAGCAAAACGAACTTATTGGACAGAGGGTATGACATGACACTCGAAACATATATGTGAAACAATCGAATACAGATGGGATGAAACCATCAAATACAGATGGGATGGAACCTAGTCAGTGACTAGACAGACACTTTGGGTGGGGTTGGTTCATGTAGTAGAGTTTGTAAGTGTGTCTTGAGCACTATACGGCTACCTCCATAACCACACCAAGGGAGGCAAGCATCTTGGCCATTTTCCAGATTAGGGATGGCAAGAAGCGTCACGGTAAACCCCCGATGATAGGGTGTATCAAGAACATTTACCTACTCTGACATGGACTTATCACGTGCACGAACAATCAAATACTCAATATACAACTGCTTAACTTTTTGAACTGCAAATTCATACATGCTCGCACTTTACTTTTCTGCACTTATTTATTCATAAATGTGTACTAACGCTCTTTTGTCTTTTTCTAAGTTATTCTTTATTTCATTACTTTAAATATCTTGCCGAGCTTATCGCTGACATATATTTCAATGTATTTATGAAATATATGTTAGATTCAGAGACAGAGTACATCGAGGACCCTACTTTTGAGGATCCTATCTTAGAGGTGGACCCTGCTGATCAGAGCTACGAGGACGCTGAGATCCTCTCTGCGGAAGGCTAGAGCGAGCTGTTTCTATTTCAGTTTTATTAATTAACTTGTTGTTTTCAGGTGTGTTTATTTTCAGCAGATTGTACGACCATGCTAGGCCCTAATTACTTTGTGTACTTTATTTTAAAAACGCTGGTGTTTAAGGTGTAATGACTATTTATGCCGCTTCTAAGAAATTCGAGTGCAGGGATCTGCTTTGCTAAACAACGCTTATTGTGCTTAAGTCAAAGAAGAAAGGAAAAAAGTATCTCTTCTTTGCTTTAAGCATATACGGACCCGCTCGCGTCCTCGCTCCCAAGTATTATAGGAAGCGGGGCGTGACAGACACGCTTAGCTCTGCATCCTCGGTGAACCTTCAGCCGTCTAACATGCCAGCTCAGCACGCCAGCTCAGCCGAAGTTAACCGCCTTACTCGGCTATAAATACTCATTTACTTCCATCGAGAAAGAGGTTGGTTAATCGATATCATAAACACTCACCTCATACACAAGAGCAAATATCTTCCACATATTTGTTCTTCCACTCAAGCTCGCCCACGTAAGGTCGACCTACCTTAAGCTCGGCCTACATGTCCGATCCACATTCTAAGCCCAAATTCTGACTTAAGCATCGGAGAGGCTAAGGGTTGGCATCCAACGCCGCCTTTCGACGAGCCGCTCTTTGCGCAGGAAAGCTCGTCCATGCAGCGAGCAACCGGCAACCAACTCCAGGAGAGCGGCGTTCAAGAGGCGACCTTGTAGATTTTATCCCGAGATCATCATCTGATGAGCGCTCGGCCTCTACACCCCCTCACAACTTGTAAACATCCTCTCTAAACACCACTCACTTGTAAATCATCGTGCCCTTGATTCCCCCCTAAACAAATTACATTGTCGGGTGGATTTCCACCCGCAACAACACTAATAATATATAAACACCACAAATGGATACGCTGGGTCGTATCCATCCCTTCTTCAGCAGTTCATTCAACTAGACACCGACTTCTTCTAGCTCTGGTTGCGCCATATGATACGGTTTCTTAGACATCGACTGGGCGCCTGGTATTAGATTAATGGAAAATTCAATGGTGCGTTTTGGATGCAATCCTGTAAGATTGTTCGGAAACACATCCATGAATTCCCGCACTACCTCTTGTATCTCTGGTTCATCAACCTCCATTGCACTCACCACAGCTTTTGCTGATCGGGCTCTAAATCGTACCGGCCCCTTAGATCTGCTTCTGCTAATGAACTCGAACTTTAGATTATAAGGCATATCGAACACTACCATCCTTTGACGACAGTCAATCGTAGCATGAAATGTTACCAGCCAATCCATTCTAAAGACAACATCAAAACTTGGCATCTCAATCACCACGAAATCTGTGAATAGCTCTCGTCCACAAATCACAACAGGGTACTGATGGCACTCACCGATTGTCTTCAACATGCCACCACCAGTGCTAACATTCCAATGGGTAGTTAAGGGTTCAACAGAAATCGTGTGTGCGCTAACAAATTGAGTGGCTAGGAAACAGTGAGATGCTATTGAGTCGAATAATGAAAGGGTAGGTCTATCCGCGACTAGTATAATACCTATTGTCAAAGATAATATATCTAAGTAAACATGTAATGACATGAAAGTAATTACTGAAAGCATTAAATTCTTACCAATAATCGCTTCGCCAGTAGCATCGGCCACCACTACCGTTATAGTGAATGCCTGGCGCTTCGGAGGTGGTGGTTGTGGTCTGGCATGCTGAAAGGCCTTCTTCTGGGGGGAAGTGATGGTCTGCGTGGTGCATTGCCAGCTGGGGAAGGAACATAAGCAGGAGCATGTACATGAGCAAAAGGAGCTGGTGCGCTGGTCCTCTCTGCGGACAATCTCGGACACTGTGCTCCTTGGATCCACAAACCAGGCAAAGGCCTAAACGCCATTGACACTCCTTACGATGACCACTCTTGCCACAGTAAAGACATACGGGACGTGGCTACTAATGTAGTGCCGGCCTCTTGAACTGAACCTGTTGCACTGGCCGATGCACATGTCTTGCTGAGGCAGAGGTCTTCGACTCGTCCCTTTGGTGGCATCTGTAGGTAATGGTGGTCGCCTCAAAGGTACAGACATGAGACGCTCCGGCTCAGCTTCCCTCTGTATGTATTCGTACTCACGAGCTGTCGCAAGTACCTCTGCATGGGTCTTCAGGTTCAACCCAACCATCTTATCTCGGATCTTTATGTTCAAACCCTGCTGAAAACGTCAAGCTCGAGCTACGGGAGTGGATACCATCTCCTTCGTGAACTTGTTGAGCATAGAGAACTCGGCATCATACTCCTCAACAGTCCTGGTGACACTGGTAAATCACGCATCCAACTCCATCTGAGCCTCATGAGAGAAGTACTGGGCATTGAATTGCTCCTTGAATGTATCCCAATTGATAGGCTTCGCCAACCAATCATCTGCTGCATCCCACCAAATCCTGTCTCCCTCTACCAGTTGTAACTTTGCAATCTTTGCCCAGGATTCTGTGGGGACCCCTACTGTGGTTAGGTTTTTTCACTGTGCTACACAACCACCCATCTGCCTGCAAGGGGTCCTCTCGTCCAGTAAATGTAGCCGGACGTAGGGCCTGAAACGGTTGTATCCCTCCGGTAATTTTAGGCTCCTCGCGAATAGCCTGAACAAGCTCACACAGTGCCTGATCCGAAATCTGATGGACCGTCGGGTTACTCGAACCTAATACAGAAGCATTCGGTAACATCTTCCCGGTGCGCTTTAAGCAATTGTAAACTCGCATGCACCTGTATCATAGGGCAATGTCAATTCTAATTAAGCATTTTATCCCAACGCATCCTACTCTTTCTAAACTGTTTATGAAGTTGGTTGCAAGGACCGGTATACGCTAACAAGAAAAACATGTCACGCCTCGCAACCTGGAGCCGCAACATGTTTTGCAAAGGAAGAGCAGGTCCTGCAGTTAACCAGTGAAAACAATCTAGACACAAGTAGAGATGCATCAAAATGCTTAACAAAAATTTCATTTATATATATGTACGAGTTTACAAAAAGTGTGTACATCATACTATCCACATACTATCAAAAGTACATCTGACACGGTCATATGATTACATACACTACCTTTAAGTCAAAAGTCAGCGATCTCTATCACAAAGTCTGAGTCCTCAAACATCGGTGCCTTCTCTGTCTCTGACTCAACACCCGGCGGTACAACCATGAAGACCCACCAGATAAATCACAATAATTCTATAATTTTGGAATTTAAATATGTGACCATGGGTAAGCACTAATTAGGAAGCAGGAACTGGGAACATATAACAGATTAATCAATATTTTTTATCAGGAATGCATTGGAATTTACGACAAACACACTACTCAGTTGACAATTAAAAGTGATATCAACATGGTCCTATCAATTTATAACAAACCCAGGATGTGAATCATATTGGAGAGTACAGTAAGCAACCAAGGAATCCACCTCAATACCCGAGGTTCTCACCCGGGCCAGGCCCAGAGTAGAAATGGTAGGGGCCATGAGTCCAGAAGTAACGGGATGGAACCCATTAATTAAGTCCGACGGTACACTATGTGTCATATCCTGATTCATGATATGACCCTGGTCAGAACACCTGACACGGTCAAGTCATTAAGAGCGTGGCTCCAGTCGCTCATGCACTCACTAATATGATTTATCCCAAAACTCAGTGAGTCTGATGTGCCAAGTGTATGTCAAGTGTGCATCTCTTATGGTCTTAGTGATACAGTTTAGGTGTTGTTCTAAACTAGTATTTTAAAGCATGATTTATTAAGTGAATTAAGTTTTAAAGCCACATTGAACTCAATTTGTATATTGCTGTACTACATCGTTCATGTTTCAATCATATTTTTAACATTCTATTTTATCAGGTCTAAACATATATAAACCACTGACTTTCAATTGACTTTGGTTTTCATATCACACCCAACATATCAATTAGTCCAATGTCATGGACCACCAAGAAAGATTATAGCATATAGTGACTGGAAAATAATGTAACATTTAACATGCTAGATGTGTGCAATAATTCAAACATCTAAGCATGGAGCATATCTTTATGACAGATAATAAACATGATATTCTAACATGCTAGATAGACTAAATCTGAAAGATAAATAGATAATCCGAGCTAACCTGCTTGTCGAGGTAGCGATCCGTGTCGTACCTTTGGTAATATGGGGGAATGGACAATGTGGAAGGGACAATCTGGTGATCTCAGATAACTTTCATCATCGATCGTTTTCGGGACTTAACCATATATTCATGGTATGGTTTTATATGATCCTCCAGGCAATGATTTATGATCCCACAGGTTAAAAACTAAGATCCTTCAGACAGTAACCTGGTGTATGATCCAACAGGCAATGATTTTCATACTTTCCAATGGCCTTTAAGAGGCCAAACCCTCATCTTCAATCATTGGGTATTTCTAAACCAACTCCAACATGTAGGGCATGGCCCATGTATACCCCAAACCAACCTACGACCTCTACCAACCCTTAAGTCCAGTCAAAACATCTTCTACAGTCGTTATCCATAAACGGGTATCATTGAAAATCCCAAATAGTCATGGCAGGGGAAAAATCCCTTAGATTAGTCACAGATCACAGATTAGGGCATAGTGCCCACTTTCAATCATGGTCGGCCAAGCGAAGGCACTGCGAGGTCTAGGGAGAACCACAGGTCACGACATGGGGATAAGGGAAGTCCCACGATCTCGACAGTGGAATGGAAGGCCAGACAGTGACTAAGGCAGCCACGACAGGGACAGAAAAACCACGGAAGGGCCACAATAGTGGCATGGAGCGGCAACGGAACAATTACGGCACATCTGGGGGCGGCGGCGAGGGTCGTCGCCAAGCTCCGGGGCTCAGAAAACATTATAGCAGTAAAATGGAAACACAATCACAAATTTAAAAAAACCAAAAATTTGAGAATTAAAGTGATTTTACCGAAATCGTGGACTGTCAGAGAAATAAAAAAGGAAATCCCAACTCTAGAGCAAGATCCGAGCTTAAATCAAGAGAGAACCCGAAATTTCTTTGGAAAAATAATTTTCGCATGAAATTCCAAAACCCTAGCATTACCCGAGCTTAAATAGGGAAGAGAAGACCCGAGGAGCTTGGAGGGAAGCTGTGGCTTCGCCACGAAGGCGATCGGCCCCAGATCAAGGTGTTTACGCATCGAAACCCGAGGATTTAGGGCACGAGAAAGTCACGAGAAGACACATACTCTGTGACGTGGAGCGAGGAGAGGGGGGGCTCGCGTGGCTTCCATCTTGTCGAAGGAACGAATAGAGGGAAGAGAGTCAGCGATCGAAATTTTCGTCGCTGCCTTCGCGTACGCGAGAGAGACAGAGAGAGATCGCATGAGAGTGAATGAGAGAAAGGGAGAAGGAGAGAGAATAAGTGGGAGGGTGTGGGCCGCTGTATAGGCCGGGGTAAAGAAAAGGAGAAAAAAGGAAAAAGGAAAAGAGAAAGGGAAAAGAACTGGGCCATGCTTTTGTTACTACATTGGGCCGGCCCACGAAGCGGATAGGGATATTTCACCTATTAAGGAAAGCCTATTAAAGGAGAAAGGCTTTGGCCCAATGGCCTTCCGAAGAAAGCAAGACTCTGACCTAGTCAAAGCGCCAGTTCATCTGCATGTTGGGCCTTGATGATATCAATGGATTGGTTAATAATAGCAGAATAAATGGGCACCCGTTATTCCCATTCCCAGATATGATCACACCTCCATAAAGGTAAAACCGTTACCCATTAACATCTAAAGAGGAGAAATCTTCACCTATAAATAGGAGAAAGGACAACGAAGTAAGGGTTCAATCTCCAAAGGTACTAAGCACTAGGTACTCTGATAATTTATTCTCTTACTTTCCACTTATATTTCTTCCTCCATAACTTGGTGTGACAGTAGCAAGTTGACCTCCCAATAGGTCAGTCTTGACTACCCCAAGCCTTCTTAAGTCCATTACTGACTTAAGCATCAGAGGAGATTTGTGTCGGAATACATATCCGACTCCCTGATGATTTGTCTGTACTGCAGATAGCTCGCCGGTCTACTCAGCAAACAGCATAGAGCCACTCAGAGTTAGGTCGGGCTTAATCCAGATAGCTCGTGCTTAGCTCTCCCTGACCCGGATTCATCTATCCTTGGTTCCCACTTCTCAGCCGGCGAAGCGCCATGTGAACTGCAGCTTCCTCGTCAGCTCCATCTCACTGGTTGATGAATTCATTCGTCAACACCTTTAATTAAAAACATGGGCTTTACAGTCCTACATGCCTAGTTACGGGAAGGCCTCGAGCATGTTATCAATACTGGAGATTTTATGCTCTTCCTCCATGAATCGTTACAAGGGGGAGGGAAAACACCATCACTGTGTGTGAATGTCTGGGTTTTCATAATGAAGTAACATGCTGATGTGAAATTTCATCACTGATATTTGCTTTCAGAAGACTTACTAAAGCAACACACACTAAACCCAGAATGGAATTATAACTTCACTATTTGTTATCTTATTCACCACATTCATATGAATGTGGCCTATTTGCCCCTTCTCTTTTTGTGTGCTTTAAAATGGAGTAGTATTCCATTAGTAAACAATTTCATCCTTTCCCTTATTGTAGACTTTATTTCAAATTTTTTATTGCTTTGCTCTTGGTTGCATGGCCTTAAACTGTTCATTCTAGTACGGTAGGGTTTTCTATCTCTAGCTGACATTTAAGGATATATGACAAACACGATCATTTCATAATTTTCTTGGATGATGCCTTTTCAGAGGTTGGAGCTCATTATAAAATTTTGACATTTGTGATATTCAAACCTTTTTATCACCAAGCTGCACAACCAAGAAGTACTTCATGTCAATGTTGCAATGGGTTTTTTTCCGTTTTTTATCATTATCTTTTTGCCCCAACATTTTTTGGTGACAAGCAATTGCCAAAGCAATTGTGATGTGTAGAGCTTTCTGTAGGTGCATAGTATCTATGATGATGACAGTAGTTTCAACAGTAATTTTGATGAATAAGTTTTCAGCTGGTATTGGCAACCACAAATCCTGTCTTTCTTGGGATTTTGAGGCTACTTGGGGCTTCCGAGATTAATACACTAATCTTTAATGAACTTTATCTCAAAATTAATGTTTGCCATTTCAAGGTCTGTCACATATTCTTCTAAACACAAGGGTCTAATTTACCTTATATGTTCTTTCTTATCAGGTCTACCCAACTTCAGTCAGAACTACTGGCCTCAGAATAGCAAGTTCAGTGTGACGAACTGGAGGGATTGTATGCCCGCGTGTGGCTCTTGGTCTGGTGGAGGGCTGCCATCAGGCTGAAGCCGTACTTTTGTTTGAACTCGTAATCTTTCCTTCAAGATTGGCCGTCTTTTTCTTCCTGTTTGAAACCAAGGGCCAGGGACTCTGCGACTCTATACGAAGTGCATAGCAAAATGAGATACCTTTCTTCTCGCCCTCCGGTTCGATTCAGCAACTCAAGCTTGTAAATACTTGCTTATAAATGATTTCCTTGTGCCAGAATGATTGGCAAGCTATTTCAGAAGATTTTTGTCTCTTGATCATATTCTGTCACATGTATTTTTATACGAGGTGTGATGTTATTGTAAACTTAAAAGATTACGAGTCACAATTTATTGTATGCCAATGTCTAATATCCCTGTAAATTTTCACTTCCAGGTTGCTATTCAAGTAACAATGAATTGTCTTGATTGTATCCTCGAGCAGCAATTGCCCGGTGCCTGTTTCTTGACCTGTCAGCGGCCAACCGTCAGTGGCTGAACATTTGCCGTCTTTTCTTTTGTTTACTCCTTGTGTTGGCCTCTAACCAATATTGCTCCCATTGTCTGGTTGGTATGGATGGGCAGACATCATATTGTCATTGCTGTACAGCTACCGAAATCAAATTTGAAAACGCGAATAATCTATAAATCCTTGCAGATATCTGAAAGATGCTACAAGTAAGCCGAGCTCAGAGTTTATCAACATTATTATTATTATTTATTTTTTGCACATGGCCTTCATTATCAGAGTGCTAAAACTCTCCATCTCTATTGGGCCTGTTTGTTTGCGAGTTGGCTGGAGGAAGTCACTATCAGGTATCAGGAGAGTGTTATCCTCTGATTTCTGGCACATAATTAAAGAATATGCCAAGTGGAGTTTCTTGTCCAGACTAGACTCCTCTCCAGAACTCGAGGCATACCTGAATACTGATTTTCCTCTGTCCAAGATCTTTTATTATTTCCCCCAACGGCAGTCAGTCTGAAGGAAAACAAATCAGAGCCACAGGTTCTGATGCATCTTTCTTTCTTCTCTCTTCCCCCCCTCCTTGGCTCCATTCTTCCATGGCAATAAAATGCAGAATGTTCACCCAATCTCACCCTTTGCGTACTGCAATCTCCTCTGCTGCCTTCAGGTATGTGTTATCGTTTGATGTAGTTGCGAATTTTAGTGGTTTACAGTAAGAGATATCACAGTTGTTATGGGATTTCGATTTCAGGAGGCAATGGGAGGCAATGGCAGTGAGCATCAAGGGGGTAGAGAGTGGAGCCAGCAGTAAGAAAGCAAATCTGTTTGCGAAACGCAAGGAGAGGATCAAGCTCCCCCAGTATGGCGACGGCCGAGAGAAGGATTTCCCAATTAGTGAGTTCCTTGCACACCCATCAGGGGTTGAAGCTCTTTTGAATACAAGGGCCCTGCAAGGTTATGAACCTATAGACTCTTACACCTACAGGTCCAATTATTCCTTTCTAACTCACAGTGGAATTAACAGTATAAAAATTGCCAATTTCTCTGTTCATCTGTCTAATTGCCTGAAATGCATTCTGTAGGTATCACAGTGTGGCTTTTCTCCTCTTTTCGTTCTTGTTTTCTGCTTCTATTTTACCCCATTTTCCTTGCATGTTATAATTCTCCTCTTATGATATTGTTCAATCAGTATCTAACTAATATATATTGCGGCGTTGAGATTAACATGTATCGGGTGGTTCCTGGGGAAATTTTCTTTGATAGTGGCCGAAATGCCCCTATGTTACCTTGCTTACATTTGCATCCTAAAGATTAGATACACCCAACATGTAGTGATTTTCCTGCTAGTGGCCATGTCATCAAGTGATTGCAAATTTAAATGATTTCAATAATTGAAAGTTTTTACTCCTAGATAATAGGCAAATGGTTTACAAAGCACAAGATTTTTAGTGAACTTTTGTTTTAGGACATGCAAATTAGACTGGACAACAATGAAAATTTAAAAAGGGAGTTGCGAGTGGAATTTTCAGCTGCTATATGAAGAAAATTGATAGGTATTTCTAGGTTTTAGAGGGGTAAAATTTTGATTTTTATAGTGATAAAGAGATGCAAAGATAAGTTGGTCTCTTTTGAGAGGAGACCGCTCTTCTAGCATTTGATTCGAGAGAAAAGGCTAAACTCTCCACAATCTAAGGTTCTAAACTAGTTCTGGGGTTTTCTCACTTAGTTTCAACATGAAGAACAATACCTTAACCCCTATCCTATATATAATAGATTGATTTGTCCATAATTACAAAATTGCTCTAAACCCCAAAATTACAGAATTGCCACTAGGCTAGATTGACCTCCACGTTCAGTCCTGCATCGTCGCCAATGATAGGTCACGATCCCATCATTACTCCCTCCCAATAGCGCCACATTGTTCTCAAGGCGAAAGTCTGAAAACCTCTGCTCAATGACTCCGAAGAGCTTCAACTAGCTGACAGGAACCAAAATAAAGATCTGATTTTTATTAATAAAAACTAGTAGCTGATAGGAACCAAAATAAAGATCTGATTTTTATTAATAAAAACTGAAAATAAAAGATACATCGATCACAATTATAGTGGTGATCGCCCTCCCAAGACGCCAATTGAAGAGGACGTCCGCACTCTCTCGAAAATCGAGGGATAATCTCACCTCTAATAACAATTTTCTCTCAAATTTCTCATTATAAACCCATCAGCCCTTCTCACCTATAAATAGATTTCAGATCTATGGAAAATTACCGAAAACACCAAAAGACTAAAAATTTCTCAAAACGCTCCTAAAAATCCAAAAATTTCCAAAAAATCCACATAATGGGCCTAAAACACATAAAAGAGTACATATCTATCATTATTCCACCCTCGAAAACCACCTCATCCTCAAGGTGGTGCATGAAGTTCGCGACGGTCCTACTCCAAGTGGAGATGCTCATCTTCTCTGGGCTCTTCATCCTCCAGTATATCGTCCTCGTCTTCACCTATTAACAATAGCTGGAGCTTGCACACTCCACAATGGTGTCCTGGGGTGAACCTCTCGTCACATCTGAAGTACAGCCCCTTCTGCCTCCTCTCGTGCATCTCAACATCCATCATTTTCTTAATCTGCCCTCCTTGTGGCACTCTGCCCTTCTCCTGACTGGAGGAGTCTATCCCTGTCACGCCTTCTGCTATCCTCCAATTGCAGGCTGGCTGTGGGAAGAGGAGCCGCCTCCAATACCTCCAGATTTCTTCGTCTCCACCAGTTGATCCTCCACCATCTGGGCTAACTCTATGGCCTCCATCAAGTTCTAGGGCTTCTGTATGCGAACATCTGTACGAATGGTAGTCTTCAGCCCCTTCATGAAGATGCTCTCCAACATCTCATCAGAAACCACATGTACACGTCCTGACAGTGTCTTGAACCGGTTCATGTAATCCATCACCGTGTCATCCTGCCTAAGAGAAAGCAACTGCTCCCACAAGTTACCCACGTGAGTCTCACAGAATCTCTCCACCAAGCCATCCTTAATCTCCTCCCATGAGTGAAATGGCCGCCTCTGTTCTCTCCACTGGTACCATGCGAGGGCCTTCCCCATCTAAACACACCACCATCGCTGCCGCCTCCAGCTTTTACTCCTCAGTTATGTGGCACACCTTAAAAACCTTTCTGCTCTGTAAATCCACGCCACAGGATCCTCTCCCTCAAATACAGGCCTTTTCAGCCTTCGTATCCTGTTGTCCACCCAAAAGGTCCCCTGATCTGCTCGTCCGCCTGTATGCCTGGACTGGTAGGTCTGGTAGTGCTGCCACATCTCCTTGTGTCGCTCAAATCCCCTCTGCGGGCCATCTCGATCTCCATAGTTTCCCCAGTCATTGATGCCATCATAGAAGCCCTGAACATCCTGCTCCGTATCCCCTTCTCCGTCGTCGTCTTCTGGGTACTCTTTATAAATCGGGGGTGGACGTCGTCATCCCTGTGTAGCATATCAAGGGCCGTGGGGCTCTCGAAATTCATCACCTTCATCGCCTGGCTTTCACGTGTACACCGAAGGATCGTCGTCTTCATAACGCATCGTCGAGGGGTCTCGGGGCCCTTGTTGGACTTTAGGATTCACGCCGTAGCTGTTTCACTACCCCAGGATATCAAATTGTTGCTGTTTTAGGGCTAGAGGGGCTGGCGTCCCCTACAGGCTCCCTATGGGGGCTCTACTAGGGGCGACAACCCTTGCCATGGCCTCTGCAGGGGCTGGCGCCCCTGCAGACCTCCTGTAGGGGCTCTGCCATGAGCGGCAGCCCTTGCTGGGGCTTCTGTAGGCGCCAAAAACTTGGCGTGATGCAAATAGTACTTGTGCTAACTCTCAAGTATAGGATGTCGCCAAGTAATTTTTCCAGTGAGCCTAGAGTCGAACTCAGGGACATTGTTTACGATTAACAACGGTTACAAATAGCTTAAGCGATGCAAAGAACATGACCTTTTGAGGGTGAGGATTGATTGGAATTTTTATGATCTAGAATAAGTGTTGCAAATAAGAAAAGCATGCAAGAGTGTACTCAAAGATGAGAAGCGTGTGTGTTTATGGTTTCATGATGTAGTAAGGCTTATAAACATATCTCTATTACTACGACTTCTCATCTGGTTAAGGAGAGAGTGGTCAAATGATATGACATTTCATCGAATACATGGGATGCAAAAAATAGTGAATGAGAGAAATAATCAATTGGCAAAGTAGAGAGGGTCCTCTAGTATAGTAATCTCTATGAATTTCCCACTAGGGTTCTAATAAACACCCTAAACATCGAAGTTTCATCTACATACGAAAATTAAAATCATGCTAGAGATGAAATCTATAAGCCATACATACACAATCCACCAAAAAACACACACAAGGAGATTAGCTACTCGTAATAAACAAAGACGACATTTTGATTCCAAAAACATGATCCTATAGTTCTTACAAGTAGCAAAGATCATGGAGAAAAAGAAAAATATAAACTTCAATACAAAAGAACCCCCTTTTGAGATGATTCCCAAGCTTTTCTCCTTGAGCCCTCCTTATCCAAGTTTTCTTCTAAATCTTTTGAATGTTGAGGGAAGAGAAGTGATTGAGCCACTTCACTCTTTCATCCTTAAGTTAGGGCAGCCCCCATAGGTTGGTGGATCTCTACCCTTCATTATCTTGATCAGGGGCTGGGATTTTAGCAGCTTATTGAGTCCAAAATCAAGTGAGGGTGTAGCTGAACCCGCAATTAAAGGCACCCAAGAGCTCTCAGGTGACGCGGTCATTTGTAAAAGCCAAACGACTGCGTCGAAGTCATTTGCTTTGGCTATGGCTGGGCGTGGCGACGTGGTTGTGTTGATTTCGACGTGAACTCTTCGAAATTCGGTTGAGATTGGTCGAGAGTTGGGGGGTGCGACGCGGTCATGTGCCAGATCGACGCGACAGCGTGCCTCGACAGCGTTATGGAATCAAAACGGACATCTCATGCTCATCATGTCATAGTTTTGACGTGGTCGTGTGAAAGAACGATACGACCGTGTGGAAATCCCATCTTGGGCCTCTTCGACAGGCAGTTCCACACGGTCGTGTGGAATATCCCACACGGTTGTGTAAGTCTCAATGTGTTCCACGCCTTTCTTTTTTAGCACTTGGGTCTCCAATAGTTCATGAAAAATTGAAAAAAACTGAATCAAATGCAAAGTATGATTGAGCTATAGAAGTGTTAATTATGCATATAAAATTGTTTGGCTCACAAATAATCATAATTTACTTAAAATGAACACACCGGAGCTCAAACATCGATAAATCATGCATAAAATAACCCTAGTTAGGTGGTGTAAACATACAATTTTCATCTCAATCAGCTGGCGCCCCTTGCAGAGCCCCTGTGGGGGCTTTGCCAAGGGCGACAATCCATACGTTGTTGCTGGCCATGGGTTAGGCCCTTGATTTGGCCTCTTAGGGTTTCGGAGTTCGTCGTTTTGCATCGTTGGCTCATCCTCTTCCTCCTCAAATTCGTTATCGTCGTCGGAAAATAGACACTCTTCATATTCTTTCATCTTCTGATTTCCCTTCTCCAAAGTCGTCGCCTTTCGCCCAAAATTAGGGGTTTTGCCTTCTTTTGTTTGATTAGCTATCACGAGCCTCGAGATTTGTTGTAAGATCTGTGCTAAGGTTTTCTCCCCGCCATTAAATCTTTGTGTCGTCACCGCCCTATCTTTGTCCACCGAAACCCTAAGTTCCTCCACGACCTTTTTCAATTCCTTGATTTTGCCGTCGAACCTTTCCTCCAAAGACTCGATCTTTTCTTTGAATCTCGTCGTCGTCGCCATGGATCTTGATGTTTTGATACCAAATTGATAGGAACCAAAACAAAGATCTGATTTTTATTAATAAAAACTGAAAATAAAAGATACCTTGATCACAATTATAGGGGGTGATCGTCCTTCTAAAATGCCAATTGAAGAGGACGTCCGCACTCTCTCGAAGAACGATGGATAATCTCACCTCTAATAACAATTTTCTCGCAAATTTCACATAATCAACCCCTCAGTCCCTCCCACCTATAAATAGATTTCATATCTATGGAAAATTATCAAACACCCCAAAAAGACTGAAATTTTTCAAAACACCCCTAAAAATTCGAAAATTTGCAAAATTCCCCTAATGGAACATATAAAAGAGTGCAGATCTGTCAGTAGCTTCATGGTCGGGAAGGCCCTTCCACTGGATCAACACTTCTCGGGTCCCTGCATTCCTCAACGAACTCTCTTCAGCTCTGACGGCCCCAAGATCACCTTCATATCCTTAGTCAAATTCAGTGGTAGCGATAAAGAAGGGGTGTGGTCTCCAATGGCCTGACGAAGCTGTAATACATGGAAAACTGAATGTATAATGGACTTAGGTGGTAACTTCAGGCGATATGCAACCCGACCAAATCCTTAACTAAATCATAAGGCCCAAAGTAATATGGTGACAGCTTCTCATTTCTCTTGCGAGCCAAGAATAACTGACGGTATGGTTGCCGATTTAAGTAAACTCTATCGTCCACTGCAAACTGTACCTCCCTCCTATGCTCATCGGCTTGTGTCTTCATAATTTGCTAGGCCCTGACTAGGTGTCGCTTCAACTCCTCTAAAACCACATCTATCTCCTTTAGGTACTGGTCCACTTGAAAAATATGTGTAAAATTGTTGTCGTAGTATAGTAGATGTGGAGGATCACGCTAATATGGAATCTTAAAAGGCATGGTCTGAACGATAGTATGAAACGACGTGTTGTACTAGTATTCAACCCATAACATCCACTTTACCCATTGCTTCGGAGCCTCTGAAACAGAATAATGCAAATAGTCTCTATGCTCCTATTGACGATCTCAGTCTAGCCATCCGTCGGAGGATGATACGTTGTGCTTCTCTTCAAGACCGTCCCCTGCATCCCGAACATCTTCCTCCAAAAATGGCTTAGAAAAACTCGATCGTGATCTGACACAATGGACTTCGGAATTCCGTGCAACCTCACCACATCGTGTATGAATGTCCTGCAACTGTTACTGTGCTGTAGAAATATCGAAAAGTCACAAAGTGTGCATATTTGCTGAGGCAATCCACCACAACAAGGATGATCGAATACCCATCAGACCTCGACAATCCATTAATAAAATCCATTATCACCTCCTCTCAGACTCAATCTAGCAAGAATAGAGTCTGTAGCAGACCCCAGGAGCCATCGACATATATTCGTGCCAATGGCAAACGTCACACTTAGCCATCATCTCAGCATTATCCTTCCTCATTCCCTCTTAAAACAATTCTCTAGACATGCACAAACTTTAGAATCTCTACTAACTGTACTTCTATGAAACTCTTACAATATGCTCGTGATGTGTGTAGACATCCTAGGCAAGACCAGTCGGTATTGGTATAACAAAAAATGCCCCTCCAACGAATATCCGGAAAACTTTGTCGATCCATGTAACAATGCGAACCGAATCCTTGACAACTCCACACCTTCCTCAATCTCTCGTAGCAAGGGTTCCCAATCAAGAATCATCAATACAGGCAGCCAACTGTGAATCCTCTTCTCATTGTGATAGAGCGTTTGCTACCTTATTCTCTAGCCATGGCCTATACTGAATCTCAAAATCATATCCCAATAGGTTAGATAGCCACCTTTGCTGCTCCTCAATAACGACATGTTGCTCCAATAGATATTTGAGTCTTCTCTGATCTGTTCACAGTATGAAACGTCTTCCCAGTAAGTAGGGCATCTACTTCTATACTGTTAGCACAATCGCCATCAACTCACGTTCATAAACAGACTTAAGCCGAGCACTTGCTATTAACACTTGGCTGAAATTAGCCACTGGCCATTGATCATGCATCAACATGGCGTTCAACCCATAACCTGAAACATATGTCTTCACCACAAAAGGTCGACTGAATTATGGAAGAGCTAAAACTGGTACGCTAGTCATGGCCCTCTTCAAGGCCTTAAAAGCACAGATCACCTCCTCGTCCCATCAAAAGTTGTCTTTACTTAGTTGCTCCGTCAATAGACAGCCAATGGTGCTATATCTCTTGACATACTTTCTGTAGTAGCTAGTCAGTACCAAAAATCCTCTTATCTCCTGCAAAGTGGTATGGTGTGGTCAATCAATCATCGTCGTAATCTTCGATCTATCAGCTGTCACTCCCTTCGCTGAAACCACATGCCCCAAATACTCAACCCCCAGTTGCGCAAACATGCATTTCTTCTTATTGGTATACAATTGGTGGTTCTGTAGCTCCTTTAGCACAATTGCTAAATACTCCATATGCACCTTCATGGATTGACTGTATACCAAAATGTTATCAAAGAAGACCAACACAAATCTTTTCGAGCGGAATATATTGTTCATGAGGGCATGCAAAGTAGCATTTATGTTGGTCAAGCCAAATGCATGACCAGAAATTTGTAATGGCCCTCATGAGTTCTGAAGACAGTCTTGGCCACATCCTCAGATCACATTTTTATCTGTTGATACCCAGACTTCAAGTCAATCTTGGAGAAGACTATTGCTCCATGAAACTCATCTAAAAGCTCGTCGATCACAGGGATAAGGAATTTGTTTGGTACTGTCTCATTATTTAACACTTGTAGTCGACGCAGAACCTCCAACTCTCATTCTTCTTCTTCACTAGTAGGACCAGACTATAAAAGAGACTCACACTGGCTGTATTACTCCTTCCTGAATTATCTCCCCAGCCATCCAATTGATCTCGTCCTTCTGCACTTAGGGGTATCGATAGGGCTTCACACTAATGGGTGAGTCTCTCTCCCACAGGACTATAGAATGCTCATAGTCTCGTGGGGGGTGGGAGGCTATGAGGCGTCCGAAACACTCTCGTGAAGTAAATCAAAATCTATTGCACCACTGTGTGTGTCCTGCTCCTCCTCGTCATCTCCTGCCAGGCCATGCAGCTCCACCAAGAATCATCTGTCCTCATATGGTATTTTATTTGCTGTGGTTTTCAAAGAAAATATGGTTCAACATAAGATGGGATCTTCGTGAAGTGTGACTACTCTCCATCCCTCCTGTAATTACATATGTAAAAGCTTCCAGTTGATCTTCGTGTCTCCCAAGGACTACAGCCACCTCATCTCCAAAATAACATATGTGATGTGCATGTCAAGTTTCAAAAAGTCCTCTACGATCTAAACACCATATAGAGTCAAAATGAGCTCACAACACACTCCTATATTGCGCTCTAGTTTCTCAGTCCCTGTTATCGCCCCCAAAAACTCCATATATCCATCAGTTGCAGCTTCTGCTGATACATCACCCGGTTGGAGATGAAGTTGTGTGTGGCCTCATTGTCAATCAGCATTGTAACATCTTGATCTGAAATTTATTCCATCAACTTCATAGTATGATTCAGAGTGAATCCAACCACATAATTTAATGAGACCTCTACGTAGTCTAAGTGGGGATGCTTGTATTCTCCTGCCTCCTCCTCTTTTACCGCCACATCAACATCATCCTCATCCACTAACAGCACCTGGATGGTGCGATCTCTGCACCGATGTTTTGAGGTAAATTTCTCCTCGCATCCAAAGCATAGCCCCTTTGTCTTCTTGCTCTGCATCTCAATCTTCATCAGGTTCCTGAACTTTCCACTCAGTCGTGCATCACAGCCCTTCTCCTTACTCGGCCGGGCTCCTCCTGTCCATGGTTTCTGTATTCTGGTGATGCTTGGCTGCAAAAAGTGGAGTCGTCACAGGTCCCTTTGACCTGTCACTCTGCTATGTGTCTATCCTCAACTATCTAGGCTAGCTCTATAGTGTCCATCAACCCTCTTAGCCTCTGTATATAGAGCTCAGCTCGGATATTTGCCCTGAGCCTCTTCATGAAACTTTCCTCCAACGTCGCCTTTGGTATTCCCCTAACTCGGTCGGAGAATGCCTTGAATCTTTCCTTATAGTACATGACAGTGTCGTCCTATCGGAGTGCAATGAGCTGCTCGTGTAAATTTCTTTCATGAGTTCCTCGGAATCTGTTTAGTAAGCAGTCCTTGAACTCCCATGACCTCACAAGTTGCCTCTGTTCTCTTCTTCACTAAAATCCCGGTCAACGCCTTCCACCCCAAGCAAATGTCAGCCGCCTGTAACTTCTCCTCCATCGAGCGATTCATCGTAAAATATCTCTCAACACAGTAAACCCTCCAATAAAGATCATCTCTCTCAAAACTGGCATCTTCAGCTCTGTGACCATGCTTTTGGTGTTAAAAATCACTTGACGTGCACTTTCTCTAGTCTGGTCGAAGTGAATTACTGGTAGACATTTTGTTGTGCACCCAGATCTCTCGACAGACCTCCCTCTGCTTCACGGCCGTTCCTCCAGTCACTGTCAACCCAAAATGGATCTCATCCGTCACCAACAAAGCCATGGTAGTCTCCTCCCCGATCGTCGCCACTCCAAGAGTAGTTTTCATAGCCCGGAGTCTGTCGTTGGGCCCCAGGGCCCAGATGCCCTCTCGAAGACATCCCAGGGGCCTTGAGGCCCCTGGTCTTTAATCCATGACATGTGGCCCTTCTGCGCCCCAAGAAATAGGCCGCTACCCCTAGACCAGCTGCCCCTGGAAGTCAGCTGGGGGCCGCGGCCCTACTGCAGCTGAAAGGAAGGGCTGTTAAGCCCTAATCGGGGGCCACACGGCCTCTTGCGACTGTGCCCAGGGGCTACGAGCCCCTTGCGGCTCCGTTTAGAACTCGGGAACCCCTAGCGACTGCGCCCACGGGTCGCGGTTCCATAGTGGTTGCGCCCAGGGCCCGTGAGACCTTTGGGGGTTCCCAAGGGCTGCAGCCCCCAGGAAAATGCCTCTGGGGTGGCGCGCTCCTTCGTTGGCCGCCTCCCCATGAGTGTGGGAGAAGTTTTGCTCCTAGTCTCACGAATCATTGTCCTTTAGTGGTAGATCGTCTTCAAAGATGATGACTTGCCACTTCATTGTGTCCAAAACTTGCTCCTTTCGTCCTGGATCTAAGTGGTTGCCCTCAAAGTCATCAACTTTTTTTTGATTCCTCCTCACACCATGGGCAACAATTGATCTCCAAGAGCTCTTTCAACATAGAATTCACCGTAGAGAATCTTTCCTGAGGGTTTCCATCTTGTTCCTAAATTTTTGTTATTGATCCTTTGCGGTTTCCACCTCGCTTCCCAATTTTCTTCCAATGCATCAACTTTTCTTGTCGCCATTGAGATCGAATCGCTCTGATACTAATTTGATAGGTACTTCTAGGTTTTAGAGGGGTAAAAATCTAATTTTTTTGAGATAGAGAGAAATACAAAGATAGTTGGTATCTTTCAAGAGGAGATCCATTCCTAGCCTTTGTTTCGAGAGAAAGGTTTAACCCTCCACTATTTAGGGTTCTAAACTAGTTGTAGGGTTTTCTCACTTTAGTTTCAACATAAAGAACAATAGCTGAACCCCCCACCCCCATATACAATGGACTGATTTGTCCAGAATTACTAAATTGCCCCCCCCCCCCCCCCCCCCAAAAAAAAAAAAAAAAAAAACCCCCCCCCCCCAAAATTATAGAATTTCCACTACGCTAGTTTGCAGCTCCATGTTCAGTCATGTGTTGCCGCCGCTGGTAAGTCTCAATCCCTACAAAAAATTTCTCAGCTTCGATTTGATAGGCTTTAGACTCATCTTTTTTAACGTGGTACTATTTTAAACGATAATGAAGAGGAGATATAGCAGTGACATCTAACGAACTACTTAGATGTTCGAATGCAGTAAATCGCAATGGCCATTGTCACATGACAAGGCCTTCATGTTTCTTTAATTTATGTGATTTCAGGTTGATAACCTCAAGATTTATATCTATGATTGGAGGCGTTCTTTTTTTTGGTACCTAACTTACCTACCTAACTTATTCTAGATATGGCTGCCCCATATGCCAAGAAATAGGCAAGAAGATAATACCAGGCAACAGTGCTGCGATTCACAATACTTGACATCTACATAGTGTATTTGGAGTCAACTTTTTAATACTTTTAGTATGTGTCATTTTAAAATATTTGTTAAAATAATAATATTTAATATATTATGGTTGTTAGCATATCTGCTTGCATGCATAATATGAATCATATGTGACAGTTTTTGGGTTGAAGTGTTTCCTATATGCTTGGCTTTTTCTGTGCAGATGCACTTTGCACAAAATTCAGCTTTTGAAATTTGATGCAGTACCCGTGCTGGATTTGCGAGTGACTCCAACAAGTGAAGACTGTACGGTTGAAATGTTATCTTGCAAGGTGAGTACTCAGATAATTCGACTGAAAAGTTGCGAATTTTATCTTTTTTCTAGGAAATTTTATTTCTCTGTTTCTTATGTCTTTTGAATTTCAGAGTGAGAAACTAACTAAAAACCCAAGATAAATAATGGCATTTGGAAGTAAAATAAAATCATCCATTATATATTAAAACTTAAATTGTGCAAAGGCGATTGAAAGAACTAAGTAGAAACAATTACTTGTGGTTTATCACACATGCATATGAATAAAAAGACAGCATCTTGATTCTTCAGAATGAACTTTCATATCAATATAAGGTTTAGAATCAAACAAATTAATTTCATTGACACACAAATTGCCTGATGGTATGAACTACTAAAATGCCATATTTTACATATGAATGTAATAGTTTCTATATCTATATCTGGTACCCTATGATTGTTTATTTTTTTTCAAAAAGTGGTTGCATCTCTTGCATCTTTTAGCCTTTGGTTTCCTTAACATTCACAGTTTGAGGGTTCAAAAGCAATAGAGCAGCAAAACAAACTTTTTTCAGGTACAAGCTGCAAACTTGATTGCCGTCTTTAAATTTCCTCTTGTTATATTTTGATAAGTTTATTTTCATGCAAACCACTTGTTCTCACACTTTGAAGCTCTACAGCATCTTCAAAACCTTCAAACTGGTTGTATTGACCAGACATGATGTTTAGACATTATTGCTGCTTTAATTTATAGAATTTTATTCTTATCATGGAGTTTTGATGTCCATTCAGTTACCTTTGCAAGTGTCTAAACTGGGAATATTTTTTGCTTTGGGTTTGATGACCGTGAAACATCTGAATTTATAGATAGTAAAAAATTTCTTCTCTATTCAGCTGGATATAAATTAAGTTTAGAAAAGCTGTGTAATTTTGTAATAGTTCAATAATTTTGCATATATTATCATTATGCACATGCGGTTGCAAGTATCTGATCAACAAACATTGTATTATTTTGTTAAATTGTTAATGCAACAAGATTTATTGGTGTGCACATGATACAATGCTTTGTCACCTATGCATAAAGTTTTGCCCAAGCAATTTGCTGTATTTTTAGTAGAAAATTTGTCACCGCCCCAGCTCCTGGGAGAAAATGGTGCGGGACAAGCCACAATATATTTTGAACCTAAAGGAAAAAATGGTCACCATTTTTCCTTTAGGTTCAAAATAACAAATCATACGAAAATGCATGTCCTGCAAGTCACCTCAGAACGATAGAGATGCACAAAATATCAAAAATTGATATACTCAATTACACCTCTTTTAAAAGGAAACACATGATGTCCAAATACAGAGGAACTGGAAATACAAATTTTAGGCCATTTACCTTATAATTTATTTTAAACAGTCCTACTATAAAAATAAATTAAAACCTAACTACCGATACTTGGTATAAAGCTCCACATGTTTTGGATCTTCGAGATCTAGGCTTTCTTCGTAATCACATCTAGCACCTAATGGAAGCAAAACAACAACCATTAGATACTGTAGATCCCCAAAAACTAGAAGAGAATACATGTGATTTTCACATATAAAGCATAAAAATGGAGCACAACCGTAAGATTAATATCATGATAAATAAACACAGTAAATAGAGAAGTAGCACGTAAACAAATGGTATGACAATATGTGCCATGAAGATAATATGATGTGCTAACACTATCTATATGACTACGTAGGTAGATTCGTAATTATATACTAGTACTGTGACTCGTACTTAAGAGCACAATATGCAACATACAAACTCACACATCAATAGGGGCACTTATTAGGGCCAGATACCATCATATACATCAACATAAACAGTCAGATACAATAAAGGTAGCTCCAATCGCTCTTGCATCCTCAATAATATGTGTTATCACATCCCAGATATCTAGTGCAAACCTAGATAATCATGCATAATGTATGTGGAAAACAATGTACAGTGTTATGTACAATAATAGTGTCAGAGGCAGTATCAAAAGTAGTGTCACAAGTGTGTGTATAATAAATGGCGTGTAAATAATAATGTGTGATGTATGTACTCAAATCAAATATTCCATATCATTCATGTTCATGTCTTAAGTTAGATTGTAGTATGGGATTTACTTTGCACATATTATATAATAAGAGATTAAGTCTTTATGTGTAACCAGAAGACAATATTATGAGTGAATCTCTACAATCAAGAATATAACATATACAGTCAGTGACAATATATGTAAAAAAAATACTTTATATCAATCTAACATAGTGTAATATTCAATGAATAAGAGCAACTAATCCGATCATCAAATTCTCAACAACCTAATCATGGCATGGCCCATGTCTATAAGAATTAACTATGATCAAATCCAGTTTTATAATCATTTATGCATGCAAAAGTATATCCCACAATTAATAATGATTTGGATTTTTATTTCAATTTTAAGCCAACATTCTCTCACAACAAATTCATCATCGAAACAATATAAATTTCCAGTCAATTTAGGGACAATTTAGGGATAGCAAAACCAATGGCCAACGACCATATCCATCAGGAAAAAATGGTCTAAAAGTAGCATAAAAAGGCACAACCAAAGCACAAGGTAGCACATAAATAGAGGCCCCAAACTCGGCAAACAGAAACACCAAACTTAGCAAATAGAGACCCAGATCACAAGCTAGGGCAGTAGAAAATGGCTACAAACTAGAAGTACAAACCAGGGTTTGAGGTATCGGCCGATACCATTAGGTATCGGCCATATCGTATCGGTATCGACATTTGACGATACCGAAACCAATGGTTAGTTTCAGTATCGGCCGATACTGAATAGTATCGGTCAGTTTTGGCCGATATCTGTCGAAACTGACCGATATCTACCGATACTTGTCGAAACTGACCGATACCGACTGAAACTGACCAATACCGGCCGAAACTGACCGATAACGTTCAGTACCGGTCGAAGAAGGAGGAAGAAGAATGTGTAATTGAATAAAATTCTCTAAAAACCCAAAAAATTTCGTGAATCAATTGGTTGCATAGAAAGCTCGGTTAAAAGAGAGGAGAAAACCGTAGGGTTTCGACATGAAAATGATGAAGAATTAGACGAAGAAGAGGCAGAACCAAGAAAAAATTGCTTTAAAAGAAGAAAAAAGACAAACAAAATATGATGAAAAATTGAACTCGCCTCATCGTGTCGCCGCCTCGCCGAACCTGCCTCCTGCCTTGTCGAACCCGCCTCGATCATCTAGCATGAGAGAGAGAGAGCAGATAGAGATGCCCGAGTCGCCTTTAAGGAGATGTTGCATTCTTTAAAAAGGCAAACGTGTAATTAAGTGGTATGTGTGTAAATTAAACAATCGGTGCGCATATCAAACGGATATTTTGTGGCAACCCTGTAAATAAGTGGTATGTGTGCAAAGCAAAATGGTGGGTGCACAAAGCAACGCCCATCGATTTTTTTGGCAAACTTTTAAATAAGTGGTATATGTGCATGGTAAAACGGTGGGTGTGCAAGGCAAGCTTTAGGATCTATTCATTTATCTAATATTTAGTATTTAAATACCAAATTTTAGGTATTTAGTATTTGATATGATTACGAACTCAAATTTAGTTTATCTATTTAGTAATTAGTATTTGATAGTATATGATTAATATTTTAGTTTGTTAAGTATTTAATAGTATTTGATAGTTTAGATTTAAGAACCTCCGAAACCATCACAGTATGTATATAGTATATACATATTTAAAGTATCTCCGAAACCGAAACCGATACCCGAAACGAAACTGTCGAAACTAGCGATACGGACGAAACTGAAACTTGCTTTCGAAACGGACGATACCGAAACCGAAACCTAAATTTTGGGAAGAACGATACTCAGACCGAAACCAAGACCTAAAACATTAGTACAAACAATCGTCACAAATAGAAAATAGAGACATCAATCTCCTCAAGGTGACAAGTAGCATAAGGTGACGGCACGGTAGCACAAGGTGACATCACAAGCAAACAGAGGCAACATCACAAGAGGCGGCAACACAAGAAAACAGGACGGCCACAAGATAACAAGCAAAGGAAAACATATGCAGCAGCACAAGGGGCGACATCTCAGCAAGCAGAGGCAGCAGCCTCGCAAACAGATGTAGTAACATAATTAACCAGAGGCAACAACACAAACCAATATAGGCGGTCAGAAGAGGCAGCAGACAAAGACAAGTAGAGGTAGCTAAGAGAATAGCAAAAGGAGTAAAACGATGTGGCTAAGAGAGTCAGCATATGTTAGCTTGGTTGAGCAGCTCGGGCTGCAGATCAACTCGGGCTGAGTCTGCGCGGGGCCAGCCGAAAAGACCAACGGCCAGATCTTGATTTCTCAGTTTTTGGGGTTTCTACTGAAACCTAACTATTGTTTTAGATTAGGTTAAGCCTCTATTAGAGATCTGGAGTTCTTGGAGAGCCTTGAGCCTCCCCCTTGGAGATTCTTGATAGAGTTAGGGTTTAGGAGTTCTTAATTGAGAAGGTGTGTGTGATTCTTCTCATGTTCCTCCTTTTGATTTCTTCTTCCTTGAGTGAGATATTGATGGCTTGTGCGGGTTGCCAAGTTATTACTCATGTGAGTGGAAGCAAGATTGTAACCCTAGATTGGTGGATCTCTCTGGACAGTGGAATCGTCTCGGATTGCTGGATGTAAGTTGTTTACAACCGGACCAGTGTAAATTTCTTGTGTTTGCGTTTGATTTGTTGTTGCTATTATTCGTTTGCTACTTTCTATTGCAAGGTCAATTGGGTTTATTGTTGGGTGAATTGGGGTCATTTGCTAATCCTAGATTCCTGATCAGTTTATTAGGGTTGGTATTTCGCGTGGATCCCAAAGACGTTGTCTTTCACCGGTGATTTATTCCCAACACATATCGCCATGGATCACGCGATAACGACCACACTCAAGGATGAAGAACGACAAAAGAGAAAATGAATGAAAAGGAAAAAGAAGCAAAGAAAAAAAGAAAGTGTAAGTGAAAAAAAGCTGAGTTAATATGTAAGTGGGTCGGGTCAGTATTATTTAACGGTGTACGGGTTCAAACAGCTTTGAATTAAAAATAGGTAAAATAACATAAGAAAATTTTTAAAATTTTTCAAAAATTTATATTAACATAAGTTTAACATTAACATAAATTTTTAGGCCATCACATTTTTACGCTCCTTATAAAAATTCTGTCTTTAGAATTCGTTTGAGCTAAGATACATCAAACAGATGCGGGTAACGCTCATGCATCTCGTCCTTTTACTCCTATGTGGGTTTTTTAGGAGAGTCTCGATGCCACATTACATTTACTAGATTAACTACCTGGCTCTGACGGGTTTTATGTTGTCAATCGATGTTTCTCATTGGATACTGATCATAAGTCGGTCCAACTACACAAAAATTTCAAAATGATCTACAACATGATTTGGGTCTCACATGTATTTTCATCACTGCGAGATGTGAAATACGTCATACATTTTGTCTAAAGATGGAGGTAATGCAAGATGATACATCACCAACACGTCGAACAGCCCAATGTAGCATGGGGTGAGCTTTCCTCTTTGACCAAAATGGATAAGTTTATAGTTAGGCAAGATCTTCAAAAATACATTGTCTCCTGACTGAAGCTCAAGGTGTCGACGTGTCATATCCTCCTAGTACTTGTATCAATCTTGAGCAACTTAAACATTCTCTCAGATAATCCGCACCACATTCCTAGCCTCCACAATCATCTCTAGTCCCATCAGTTTTCAGATACCGATGTCATCCTAACACTTGAGAGAGCGACATTTTCTCCCCATACATGGCTGCAAACGACATCGAACCAATACTAGCATGCTACCTAGTGTTATATACAAACTCTATGATGTATAGGTTATTTTCCCAAGACCCCTTAAAGTCCAACATACATGCTTATGGTATATCCTTCAACACTTTATAGTATGCTCAGATTGGTCATCTATCTGACGGTGGTAAGTCGTACTAAAACTCAAGCTGGTACAAAGACTTTCTTGCACGCTCTTCTAGAAGTGAGAGGTGAAACATATATCCTTGTCAGAGACAATACTTACAGGTACCACATGCAACATCATGACCTCTATGTACTTCCTAGGGAGTTCCTCAGTCGACTGTCTGACTCGAAAAGTAACGAAATGCATCAGCTTGGTCGATCGATCCATGATCACACATATAGTGGCATTCTACTTCATGCTTCTAAGCAGTACAGTTACAAAATCCATTGTTATATGCTTCCGTTTCCACTCTGGAATGGGCTATGGATGTAATAACCCAACAATCTGATGATGTTCAGTCTTCATTTGCAGACACATCAAGCACTTGCTACAGTTATGGTCCTCTTCATCGCATGCCATCAATAATTTTACTAGAGATCTTTGTACATCGTGGTCTTGCCTACATCGTGGTCTTGCCTAGATGAATTGAGTATGAACAGTTGAAGGCTTTCCGATAATATTCTACAATATTCTTCTCAAGACCGGAACCTTTATAATTCAGTCGACCCAACCAAGTGTATTTAATACTTTCAGAAAGGTCAGAACTAAATTTGGCCAAATCATATTGCCAAATGTCTAGACCAATTTATTCGTCCATCCTCATGGTTGCATCCTCTCTAAAATCTTCACTTTCTTCAAGGTAGATCTTACATCATAGACACATACTTTGTAATGTTTTTTCATAAATGTGTTCTCTCTAAGATGCACCTTTTCGTTTGACTCTTCTTCTGTCCCCACAAAAACATAAAATTAAAACAGAAACTGAACATGAACATCCTATTAGTTCTCATATTGCATATTCATCAGATTTCTTCCTTAACTGTTGCTATCGTGCTTTGACTAATGAGATACTTAGATTGTCCATTTCAAATTCAATTATCTTGCATCAACTGGTATGAATTAAAGGTGCCTAGAAAAAACCATTCTGAGCACTCAGGAAGAAATTCTGATGAGCTTGGATGAGCACTTTCAACCACTGGAATAGCTTATCTTGAGTGGCAAATGATGATGTTTTTTGTTCTAGGTTTTAGGAATATGACGTATGTTTCTTGTTTATTTTTTATGCAAATTCAAAATCGTGTACTGAAGATATCTTGTTATATGAAATATTTTGTTCCTCAAATTTGAGTTTATTTTTGGTATCACTCCCTTTGTTGTAAATATAAAATGAAGAGAAAAAATACATGATATTGTGTCACATGTCTCTTATTATGACCCAATGTTATATTATGTGTGTTTATGATTGGATTATATGATATATTATATAACAATGTCATGATATGTTGTGATATGTTTCTCTTGTAACACAATATTATGATGAGAATAATGGTTATCATACGCCATATGCGAGCCTCTCTCATACGCCCTCTCACATAAAGCACCCAAGTGCCAGCCCATATGGGCTTGTACTTGGGTGCTTTATGTGAGAGGGCGTATCAGAGAGGCTTTTATATGGCGTATGATAGCCATTATTCTCTATTATGATAGTGATATATCCTTATAAATTATGATACTAATATGCATTGATGCAGGGGGACAAATTCTTCAAAAGAAAATATATTTTTTGTGACTAACTTGCATTAATACGGGGGAAGTAAAATTTTAATTTAATACTTTCTTAATATTTTTAATTATGTATTACATGTTTTTCATCATCAAAAAGGATCGAAGAATGTTAGATACTGGTTTACCCCCAATATTTGTTTTAATGATGAACAAATAAATTGCTTGTACTAATATAGTTTATTCAGATATAGGAAAAAGTTGATGGGGTTTCAAAGCTCAAAATGGATGTGATATCATATAACAAGAACATGGATGATTATCGATATCAATCAAACTAAAATTATTGTAATTAGTTTATATTGATGTATCTTTTATTTTATTATTTTAGATATGATTTTAAAACTTTGAAGGCACTCCCACACATCAAATCATATGTTTAAGAGATGAACTCAAACCGTATCAAAACTCTTTGAATCTAGATTTTTACTGCTTTCATATGTTAATTAGTCGACTAAAAGAGTATACTAGTCAACTGACGTATCTCAATATAATGAACCAAATTTCAATATCATAGTCAACTAACATGACAGTTAGTCAACCAATGCGGTGAGTATAATATTTCATTTGAACATCGACAACTAATTCCTACTAGTCGACTAATGCACCCATTACTCGACTAATAGACCTTTTAATAGACTAATATAGAATGTCATCTATAGTATGTATTGAACCACTAGTCGACTAATGTATCTTTTAATTGACTAACAGTAGAATCGTTGGTTGTGTTGACTTTTAGAATATAGTCATTTTTATCCATTAGATGAGCTATTTTGTACTCTTCTTAGAGATGATATTTTCTCTATAAATAGGGATCAACCCCCTAGATGTTCAATAAGATGTGACCAATACAAACCCTTGATTTCTCATCTCTATTTAAGCCAAAAGAAAAGCCAAAAAAATCAATCCATCTTCAAAGCTCTCATCTTATAGAACAGAATCATACTCCTGAGCTATTTTAGATCCACATGCATGTGATTTCAAGTCTATATAAGAGTTTCATTTTTCTTCAAAGGTGTCCCATCGGTAGTTGAGGGATGTGATTTTGCTCTTTAATCCGAGAGTGGTTCTAAACTCAGGTAATTGAGATTAGGATGTGCAATTGACAAGCGTGTTTGTCAAGTTGTTTGGTTTACTCTTGCGGGTTTACAAGGGGTTGATAGTGAAAATCTTAAGTGATGAGCTTGGATACTGGAGTATGTTAGGGAGACCAAATCAGGATAAAATCCTCGGTATTCATGATTACTTTTTTGTTTATGTTGTCTCTACTCTTTTATATAATTGCAGTCACTTATATTATTTTTTGCTGCATATCTAATGTGATCTGGATGTGCAATTAAGATAAAAATAGGGGTTTTATGGTGGATTTGGAAAAAAAGATATATAGATCCTCTAACCCTAGCCATCACCTAATAAAACAATATTTCTGTCCAAAATTCTAGAAATTACAAAACTGCCCCCTGAAGGCCAAAATTATGAAAACATCCCTAGTTCAGCCCATGCCACCTCCATTAAGCCTCTTTCACCTCCTTTGATACATCACAATCGCATCAATATCACTGTAATGTGGTTGTTAAAGATATAAATTGGTAACTCTTTTCATTCTTTCTTAGTTATTTTTAAAAGACACTATTTAAGCCCCCCCCCATGTTTCTTTATCCATCCCATGATCTAACATTCTTGACTTTTTGACTTTTTGAACAGAATTTCTTTTAGCTTTTTACTGAAGCACATGCACTAATCACTCGGCTTTAGGAGTTTGTAATTTCGATTCTCTACATTAGAATCTCCCTAGTATTGAAAGATTGGTTTGGTTCTCTCTTTGGTGTTTAAGAGAATGGTATTGATCACTCCGGTGATTAAGTAATCAGTTGTACAATTTGTAATATTTGGTAGTTAAGTTGTATTCCTCCAAGATTGTGATAGGATCCAAAGCAAAGCTGAAATTATATTAATAAAAACAGCGAATAAAAAGATAATTGGCTACAATTATAGGGGCAACTACCCTCCCAAGATGTCGATAAGTGAGGACGTCCGCACTCTTCTAAGATCCCTCGAAGAACTCTCAAAGAACTCTCAACAATATCAAAATAATAAGTATAAAAGATTAAGACGGCTAACCCTAGCTTAAGAATACCCCTCTAAACAATTACAAGTTTGCCATTAAAATAATAATCAAGAGAAAATAGTCGAAAACGCCCCGAAGGCGCTGCTGGGCTTGCGCATGCGGGATTCTTGCGGGTCCGACGTCGTTGATAGGTGCGGATCGCACCACTACTCTCCCCAATGAGCCACCTTGTTCTTAAGGTGGAAGTTTGGAAACTGTTGTGTCGTCACATCCATGGACTCCCACATGCTCTCGTGCTCCAGCAAATCCTTCCACTGTAGCAGAACCTCGTGCTCTCCCGTGATCACTCTACGGACCTCCTTCAGCTCTGTTGGCTCCAACCTCACCTCCATGTCAGCTGTCAATGTCTTCGGAAGGGTGGGTGAAGGGGTGTGATCTCCGATCGCCTAGCAAAGCTGTGACACATAGAACACCGGGTGAATAACAGATCCTGGGGGTAATCTCAGCCTGTAAGCAACTAGTCCCACTCTCACCTCGACCTTGAAAGGTCCAAAATAACGCGGTGCTAACTTCTCGTTCCTCTTGTGGGTCAAGGATCTCTGCCTGTAGGGTTTCAGCTTTAGGTACAACATTCTTCTACTGCGAACTGCACATCTCTGCGGTGTAGGTGTGCCCTCGTCTTCATAACCTGCTGAACCCTAGCCAGATGGAGCTTCAGCTCCTCCAAAATCTGATCTCTCTCTGCCAAATATAGCTCCACATCTGATACTGGTGTCAACTCTTGCCCATAATGCAGTAGATGTGGAGGGTCTCTGTCATACAGAATCCTGAACGGTGTCGTCCGAGCTACAGTGTGATAAGATGTGTTATACCGGTATTCCACACATGCCAGCCAACGAGCCCACTCCTTGGGATTTTCTGAAATAAAGCACCACAGATAAGTCCGCACACTCCTGTTGACCACCTCCGTCTGTCCATCTGTCTGTGGGTGGCAGGCTGTGCTACGTCTCAACATTGTCCCCTACAGCCTGAAAAGCTCCTGTCAGAACCTACTCAAGACCACATTGTCTCTGTCAGAGACGATGGACTTCGGGGGGCCATGCAAGCGAATGACAATACCTCCGCTATTGATATTGCGTTGTATGGATGCCGAAGTGATACAAAGTGGCATACTTGCTGAGGCAGTCGACCACAACAAATATGACTGTATATCCACCTGATTTCGACAGTCCATCAATGAAATCTATGAAGAGGTCCTCCCACACCTGATCGGGCAAAGACATCGGCTGTAGTAATCCCCTGGGGGACATCGCCTGGTACTTGTGATGCTGGCAAACGTCACACTCTACAACCATCTTCGCCACATCCTTCTTCATCCCTTTCCAGTAGACCTCCTTCGCCAGTCTCTGATAGGTCTTGAGAACCCCAGAATGTCCTCCTACGACGCTGCTGTGGAACTTCTGGAGTATGGCCTGTATATATGTCAAAGTCCTCGACAGAACAATCTCCCCCAATGTAGCAGCCGCCCATCCTGAATAGAATACCCCGTGTACTCGATAGATCCCTGTCGTAGTACCGCCCGCATGCCTGCCAACTCCTGATCCTGCTCCACCTCTTGCTGTAGGGGCTCCCAGTCATGGAGCACGGAAACTGCCAGCGCTGCCAACTCTGCATCCTCTCGCTGTGAAAGTGCGTAAGCCGCCTTGTTCTCCAGCCCCGGGCAATACTCAATCTCAAACATGTACCCCATTAGCTTTCGCAGCCACTTCTGATGCTCCTCTGCTACCATCCGCTGCTCTAATAAGTATTTAAGATTCCGCTGATTTGTGCACACCAGAAAACTCCTCCCCAACAAGTATGGCCTCCACTTCTGAATAGACAGAACTATGGCCATCAGCTCGCTCTCGTAGTCCGACTGTAGTCTGGCTCTAGCTGTCAACACCTGACTGAAGTACGCAATCGGTCGCTGCTCCTGCATCAATACAACTTCCAACCCATGTTCGATGTGTCCACCTCTACCACGAATGGCCTGGAAAAATCTGGCAATGCCAAAACTGGCACGGTGGTCATGGCCCTCTTCAGGGCCTCAAATGCTGTCGTCGCCTACTCTCCCAATGGAACTGGTCTTTCAATAGCTCGGTCAGATGCCAGGCGATCGTCTCATACCCCTACACAAATCTGTGATATTAACCTGTCAAGCCCAGGAAACCACGCAGACCCCTGAGTGTGGTGGGAGATGGTCAATCTAGCATCGCTGCTATCTTCGTTTTGTCTGCTGCCACCCCATCTGTTGACACCACATGTCCAAGATACTCCACACGTGGCTATTCGAATAAACACTTCTTCATGTTTGCAAACAGCTGGTGGTACTGCAGCTCCTGAAACACGACCTGTAGGTGGTCCAAATGCTCCTCCAATGTACGACTGTACACCAATATGTCATCGAAGAAAATAAGTACGAATCGCCTCAAGTAAGGGCAGGATACCTTATTTATTAGGGCCTGAAAGGTAGCTGGTGCGTTAGTCAAGCCGAAAGGCATGGCTAGAAATTCGTAGCGGCCCTCATGCATCCTAAACGCCGCCTTGGGCTCATCCTTCCGCCACATTCTGATCTGATGGTAGCCTGACTTGAGGTCTATCTTGCTGAATAGGGCTGTCCTATGTAACTCATCCAGGAGCTCATCTATAACTGGTATAGGGAACTTATCCGGCCCTGTCTCCTTGTTCAAAGCCATGTAGTCTACGCAGAAATGTCAGCTCACATCCTTCTTTTTCACCAAAAGCACTGGACTGGAAAAAGGGCTCTGTAAAGGCACGTTCTTTTAAAAAGGCCAGACCCATTTTAGCATTCCCCTTTTTTTAAATAAAACCCACAACCCTCTTATATCTCTCTCACCCAGCCACCTCAACTCACGCACCCGAGCCCAGCGAGAAACCCCTTGATGCTCCCCCCTTTCTCTCTCTCTCGGCGAACCCAAACCCCATTTTTCTCTCTCCCTCTCTCGTTCTCTTTTCGATCCGAGCCCAGGAGAGCCCGATCATTCTCCTTTTTCATCCGTTCGATTCTCTCTCGCACGAGAAGCAGCGGCGGCGAAACAAGGGTTTCGAAAACGTTAGCATATCATTCGACGCGTGATCTTCTCGTGAGGAGATCCCGACGGTTTCGGTATCCGATCTTCGTGCGATAAGCCCCCTCTCTCCTCTATTTTATATGGGATGTTTTCTAGGGTTTAATGACACGAAATTTATTTCCTCTCTCTAAAAGTTTTCGGCTTTAGTTTCTGGGTTTTGATTCTTGGTTCTGAGGTTCCGATCTTCCTCTGGGAGGCTTCGATTTTGCTCCTAGGGTCTGTTGGCTTTCGGATTGATCTAAGATTTTCGGGTTTGCTCTGATTGGATAAAGATATATTATTATACTTTCGCAACCTTCAATTTCAGGTAGATTCGACCTCTATTAAGCTTCTAATTAGTTATTTTCTGGATGAAAATGATGATTCATGTAGTTTGAGAGGATCTTTCCTCCAATGAATAAATTTGGCACCTAGTTAGATTCACGGCACTATGACCGTTGTCCCTAGTTTTTCGGTTAAGACCATTGCATCGATTCTTAGTTGTGGCTGGCCGCCGATGGGAAGGCGCGGCCATGGGTTGCTTACGATGTTGGTTTGCACCAGCGGGACTTGCTGCCAATGTGTTGGTTCCATATGAGTCTTGGAGGCTGCTTGTGGCCTCTTGGGATTGGCCGATCTGTTCTAGGCCGTCCTGTTTGTTGCTTGTTGTACCCTCCGCCTGCTGCTGTCATATTTGTTTTTTCTAGCTGTTACCTTGACTGCCGTGTTGATTCTACACACCTGCTGTGTTGATGTTCAGTATGCCTGTCGTGCTGATGTTCAGTTTTGCTTGCTTGATGCTGCATAATATGAATGTTGATTGATTTAGTATGCCGGTGGTGTTTCAGTTGCTTGTTTGCTTGCCATTGGTGATTCAGTTTGCTTGATGCATGCTTGTTGGAGGTTCAGTTTACTTTTTAATTGACCAGTGTACGTTGAAGTCTGTATGCTTCTTATTATAGAAGTAACTAAATTATTTTTGTCCCTAAATTGGTTAATTCATGTATGCAATCGTTAGTCCGAGCAACCCTTCTAGGCAGGTAGACCACAACTTAGAAAGGTGCCAACATGAATCTGATTCATTCTTATGTTTTTAATTAATTTTACTTTTGCTCTTTGAATGCTCTTATCACTTTCTTTTACCTTTTTGCCATTTATAGTAATTGTTCTTTTTTTATTACACGTTTTAAAAGTGCTCCTGGTAATTGTTGGACTGATTTGATAAATGGATGTCTATCCCTGAATGTTAATCGGACATGCGTATCTAATTGTCAATTCCACTAATTATATGGTTAGGAGTTATGCAATGAGATTATACGATAATATTGGTACGCCTGATTTTCTTGCACCAGACATTACAATCCCGAACATAGATTTGCATAACTATCTAATTATTTAATTTAGGGATTAGCTACATGAACACGATACTTGACACCCTAAAATTAGAACAACTACACATGACATCATGGGTATGAGGTAACTTATAATTCAGAGGGTGCGGAAGCGATTGAAGCCATGCTTATAGCCGTTATCTGGGAGGATTTTCTTTTATGGATCCCGAGTTCTCGATACAGTTTGACCGTATACTCGACCCGGGGTAGCACCCCGCGGTCCAAGGTGGACTTCTTATTGCACATCGTGCTCTCCTCTTATAAGTCACAACACAACAATTCTTTTGGTTAGTTGCTTAATTCTTATTGCCACTTAAATCATGCCAGATCAGTAACTTTTCTTTTACAGTTCCTTTCGTATTTTTTAATTTCCTGCAAAATAAATCAAGTAAATGTTTAATACGGTTTGCAATCTACTTTATTAATGGTGGTTCAATTCTATCAGGTGATACTCAGTTTGAAGAGGAGACTCCGCAGTACGAGGAGTCCAATTTTCCTGTTGAGGACGTTGATTTTTGAGTTTCTGTGTTATCAGGAGAGTTTATCTTTCTTTTAGTTGATTTTTCTTTCAGCATTATTTTAATTGAGTTGTAGTTTCGGTGTTGCCTAGACAATGTAATTCCTTTCAAAGTTGAATAAAATGATTATTTCTTTATGTTTGTCTTAATATTTTCTGTTTAAACTATATTGACTTCACTGGTACCTGCAAGACCTGTATAATTATCGTGAGTGTAACAACACCCGTTTCTGGGGCGTTACAAATGGTGGCCCATGCAGGTCCGTTTTGGTCGCAGAGGAAAACTTAGCCTAGGTATATTGGACCCTTCAACATACTCGAGCGTGTGGGTGAGGTGGTATACAAACTTGCACTGCCTCCATCTCTGGAAGGGGTGCATAATGTGTTCCACATATCTCATTTGCAAAAGTATATGGAAGACCCAAACCAGGTGGTTGATCATTCAGAGATCACTGTGAGGTCAGATTTGAGTTATGAACAGCAACCAGTGAAGATAATTGATCGTCGATAGTGGGCTCTCAGAAACAAAACAGTGGATTTGGTCAAAGTGATGTGGCATCGTACTCGCCATGAGAGGCTACCTGGGAGCGAGAAGAATAGATGAATGAGCGGTATTCGTGCCTTTTCACCGTTTAGTGTTTTCTTTGAATTTCGAGGACTGAATTTCTTTGAAGATGTATAAGGTGTAAAGGTCCGTTCTTTTAAAAAGCACAGGCCCATTTTTTAGCCTTCCCCCTTTTAATAAAACCCCCAACCCTCTCATATCTCTCTCACCCACTCACCTCAACTCACGCACCCGAGCCCAGCGAGAAACCCCCCGATGCTTCCTCTCTCTCTCGCGGCGAACTCAACCCCCATTTTCTCTCTCCCTCTCTCGTTCTCTTTTCGATCCGAGCCCAGGAGAGCCCGATCATTCTCCTTTTTCGTCCGTTCGATTCTCTCTCGCACGAGAAGCAGCGGCGGCGAAAACAAGGGTTTCGAAAACCCTAGCGTATCATTCGACGCGTGATCTTCTCGTGGGGAGATCCCGACGTTTTCGGCATCTGATCTTCGCGCGATAAGCCACCTCTCTCCTCTATTTTATATGGGATGTTTTCTAGGGATTAATGACGCGAAATTTATTTCCTCTCTCTAAAAGTTTTTGGCTTTAGTTTCTGTGTTTTGATTCTAGCTTCTGAGGTTCCGATCTTACTCTGGGAGGCTTCGATTTTACTCCTAGAGTTCGGAATTATCTCTGTTGGCTTTCGGATTGATCTAAGATTTTCGGGTTTGCTCTGATTGGCTTCGGATTTCTTATTATACTTCCGCAACCTTCGATTTCAGATAGTTCGACCCCTATTAAGCTTCTAATTATTTATTTTCTGAATGAAAATGATGATTCATGTAGTTTAAATGATCTTTCCTCCGATGAATAAATTTGACACCTAGTTAGATTCACGGCACTATGACCGTGGTCACTGGTTTTTCGTTAAGACCCTTGCATCGATTCTTAGTTGTGGTTGGTCGTCGAGGGGAAGGCGCAACCATGGGTTGCTTACGGTGTTGGTTTGCACCAGCGGGACTTGTCGCCAAGGTGTTGGTTCCATATGAGTCTTGGAGGCTGCTTGCGACCTCTTGGGATTGGCCGATCTGTTCTAGGTCGTCCTGTTTGTTGCTTGCTATACCCTTCGCCTGATGCTGTCATATTTGTTTTTTCTAGCTGTTACCTTGACTGCCGTGTTGATTCTGTACGCCTGCTGTGTTGATGTTCAATATGCCTAGTATGCCTGCTGTGCTGATGTTCAGTTTTTCTTGCTTGATGCTGAATAATATGAATGTTGATTGATTTAGTATGCCTGTGGTGTTTCAGTTACTTGTTTGCTTGCCCTTGGTGATTCAGTTTGCTTGATGCATGCTTGTTGGAGGTTTAGTTTACTTGTTAATTGACCAGTGTACGTTTAAGTCTGTATGCTTCTTATTTTAGAAGTAACTAAATTATTTTTGTCCCTAAATTGGTTAATTCGTGTATGCAATCGTTAGTCCGAGTAACCCTTCTAGGCAGGTAGACCACAACATAGAAAGGTGCCAACATGAACCTGATTCATTCCTATGTTTTTAATTAATTTTACGTTTGCTCTTTGAAGGCTCTTATCGCTTTCTTTTACCTTTTTGCCATTTATAGTAATTGTTCTCTTTTTATCACACGTTTTAACAGTGCTCTTGGTAATTGTTGGACTGATGTGATAAATGGATGTCTATCCCTGAATGTTAATCGGACATGCGTATCTAATTGTCAATTCCACTAAATTATATGGTTAAGAGTTATGCAATGAGATTATACAATAATATTGGTACGCCTCATTTTCTTGCACCAGACATGACAATCCCTAACCTAGATTTACATAACTATCTAATTATATAATTTAGGGATTTAGCTACATGAACACGATACTTGACACCCTAGAATTAGAACAACTACACATGACATCATGGGTATGGGGTATTGAGAGGGTGCCGGAGCGATTCAAGCCATGGCCCATGCTTATGGCCCCCTATCTGGGAGGATTTCCTTTTATGGATCCTGAGTTCTCGGTACAGTTTAACCTTATACTCGGCACAGGTAGCACCCCGCGGTCCAAGGTGGACTTCATGTTGCACATCGTGCTCTTCTCTTATAAGTCACAACCCAACAACAATTCTTTTGGTTAGTTGCTTAATTCTTATTGCCACTTAAATCATGCCAGATCAGACCACGAGGCTACTGGAAGACCTCCTCAAACTGCTCCATCAGACGATGCACCTCTCCTGGAATGGGCTGCTCATCACTGGCCTCACCGCATCCCTCTCCCGTCAATGAGTGTAACTCTACCAAGTATTCGTCGTCATCCGCTTGACTGGTCCTCACCATGGTCTTCAGAGAGACCAATACTCTGCAGAGGTTGGGGTCCCCCTGTAGTGTGACTGCTCTCCCTTCCTCCTGAAACTCCATCCTGAGTAGTTTCCAATTCACCGTCATCTCCCCCCCAACGTCTGCACCCACGGCATGTCCAAGATGACGTCGGTACTCCCCAGGTCTAACGGTAAGAAGTCTGTGATCACCTGTATCCAATGTAGTGTCAGTACTAGCCCTCTGCAAACTCTCCGACTACTCTCCTTCTTCCCCGTCCCCATCATGACACTGAAACTACTGCAGTCGGTCAGCTGGAGCTCCTGCTGGGCCACCACTCTCCTGGAAATGAAGTTGTGGGTTGCCCCACTATCGATAAGCACGATCAGCTCCTGGTCGCCGATCTCCCCCTCAACTTCATGGTATGGTTTGGTGTGAACCCAACCACGGAGTTAATGGACACCTCCGCCACGTCTAACTGCTGGCACTCAGGCTCCTCCTCTTCTGCCTCAGCGGTCTCGTCCTCGACGTCAGCCTCGTCATCGTCCTCGAGTAGCAGCACCTGGAGCTTATACCCCGCGCATCGGTGACCTGGTGTGAATCGCTCATCACATCTAAAACACAAGCCCTTCTGCTGCTTCTTCCTCATCTCCGTGTCTGTCATCCGCCTGAACTGTCCCCCAGCCTGCTGTGCACTACTCCCCTCCCCAGTCTTCTCCTTGGTGGCCGGATATGCTCCCGTAGGAGCTCTATGTTGTTCACCTGTCGCTGGCTGGCTACAGGCCGCTGGTCCACTCCGTCCACTCCATCTACACCTGGCCTTCCTCTCCTCCAACTGATAGTCCTCTGCCATCTGAGCGTACTCTATGGCCTCCATCAGACTTTGGGGCTTCTGCATGCGCACTACTGCTCGTATAGTGGCATTCAACCCCTTCATGAGGGTGCTCTCCATCGTCTCATCGGTCACCGCGTGCACATGTCCTGATAGGGCCTCAAACCTCTCTAGATAGTCTCTCACCGTGCCCTCCTGTCTGAGTGATAGCAGCTGCTCCCGCACGTTTCCCACGTGGGGGTCTATAAACCTCTCTACCATTTGATCCCTGATCTCCTCATATGAGCGAAAGGGACGCCTCGCATCCTTCCACTGAAACCACGTGAGGGCCTTCCCATCCAGACAGATGCACGCTGCCTCCAGCTTCTGCTCCTCAGTCATGCAGGAGACTCTAAAAAATCTCTCTGCTCTATAGATCCACGAGACCGGGTCCACCCCATCGAATATATGCATCTTCAACTTCCTTAGTTGGTCCATATTGAATCCCCTCTGATCCCCGCATCCTCCGCCGTGCCTAGGCTGGTGGTAGTGCTGTCATCTGTCCTGGTGTCGTTCATAAACCCTGTGGGGGTCCTCCCATGTGCACCATGGTTCCCCCGTGGGCCTCCTCCTCGGTCCTTATGTCCACCCCCTTCGTCTCATCCAAATCTGCCCCCTGGCCCCTCCTGGAAGTCTCTGTAACCTCCTCCCACGCCTCCGGTGCGTCCATCCTGTGGGTAGTGGAGGCTGCCACCTACCATCGTCAAATCGAGGGTCGAAAGGGTTCTGATACCCCTCGCCTTCGTCTCTGTACTCCTGGAAGTCCCAGGGGTCAAATTCCTCCTCGGAATCGCGCGTCGGGACCTCTCGATGGGGCTGGTCGTCACGAAACGACTGAAAACCCCTTTCACTGGCCTCGAAAACTCCTCATAGGAGCTCCATGTAGCCCATAGGGCCGCGGCGTGCCTGGGGCAGACCCGCCGGCCCCGCCTGTAATTCACGTGGGGCCCAGCGGCCTCCCCATTGGTCGGGGGTCGCCGGACCCCCGGGGGGCTTCGCTGCCCCTAGGCGAACCCGGGGAAGGCCGTCGCCAGGGCGGCGGTTGTCCTGCATGTCGGCGGGGCCCGGGAGCAGCTCCTGCTCCCTGTCGTAACCCATGGGGGCTGGCTAGGGCCGCCGCCCCCCCTTCGGTGATTCTGCTGCCTTCGTCGCACTTCCTTGTCGTAATCGATCTTCCACGGCTTCTCTTCTTCATCCTCGACGTATTCCTCCTCCACGTGGACGTTTCCGCATCAAAAATCTCAACTTTTTCCTTCCCCTTGCCTAAAGGTGGCGCCTTTCCTGCTGATTTAGGGTTCACATCGCCTTTTTCTGCATTGGCCGCCAACTGAAAAATTAGTTGCGCGAATTGCTAATCGTTCTTCTCGTGCTTGGCCGCAACCCTTTCAATGGAAGCCGTCAATTGGTCGACGGAAGCCGTTAACTTCTCCATTGATTCCTCGTGCCCCGCTAGTGTATTCTTCACCCCTTCGATCTCGTCATTGAATTTCTCCTCCAAAGCCTCGAACTTGTCATTTTGCCTTGTCGACGCTGTCATGGATCGTAACGTGCTCGGATATCAAATTGATAGGATACAAAGCAAAACTGAAATTATATTAATAAAAACAGCGAATAAAAAGATAATTCGCTACAATTATAGGGGCAACCACCCTCCCAAGACACCGATAAGCGAGGATGTTTGCACTCCTAAGATCCTCGAAGAACTCTTGAAGAACTCTCACCAATATCAAAATAATAATCATGAGAGATTAAAGACGGCTAGCCCTAGCTAAAGAATAATCCCCCCTAACCAATTACAAGTTTGCCATTAAAATAATAATCAAGAGAAAAGGGTCGAAAACGCCCCTAAGGCGCGGCTGGGCTTGCGCACGGGGGATGCTTGCGGGTCCGACATCGCTGATAGGTGCGGATCGCACCAGATTGCAAGAGGATATAGTGAAAAATCTCAAGCGAGACTGGTTTTGGGATTGAAGTGGGTCTAGAGGACTGAACTGGGATACTTCTACAATTTTCTAGTTTGCAATTTCTGAACTATTTGATATTGTAGTGTCTGCATTAATCAATGTTGATATGGCTTTTATAAGCAATTGTTTATATTCATATTTGTTAATTGTTTAATGCTATTTGTTATCATCTAGTGTTTTATTACTATGTATCTCAGGAGGTTCATTAACACTTGGCATATGGCAAAAGTGCATATTCTGTAGACTCTGATGAATTCCTACAATTGGTATTAGTGCATACACCCCCAGAATTTCCAACAGTTTTGATCAGCTGTCAGTTTAGACTCTTGATGATGCTGAGGAGCATTAGTTTCATTGCTTCAAATTTATTTCTTTTGCGAGTAAACAAGTTCTTTGGCCCCACTTGTTCCATTGTTAGTTCTATCAAGATAGATGGCTTTATAAAATCTAAGCCTGGGTCTTTATTAGTTAAAAAACACTAGGTTCCGTATTTATAAAAAAAATTAATCTGTCTGATATTGTGGGTTGAAAGACATAATTCGAATATTTAATGTGTATCCCCATGAAGATGAGTTTTAAAAAAGGTTTGAACTCAAAGGTGACATCCATGGTAACAAACATTTTTTTGGAAATGGGATCATAGCATTTGTATCCTTTTTGAGTTGAAGCATATCCTACAACACATTTCCTTGCTCTTTGATTTAAGTTGTTGCATTTATGATCATGAATGTGAAGAAAATTAATGCATTCAAATACTTTTTATGGCAAGTTAGAGAACAATATAGATATGAAAAAACTCTTTTGAAAAACACTTAAATGGTCTTGAATTTTAAGATTGTTACATGAATTCAATTTATAAGATATATAGCTGTAAGAATAGCTTCCCAAAAAAGATACTTAAGACCTTTATTTGTAAGCACTAGTACCCTAACAACTTCTAAAAAAGTGTTTGGTTTTCCTGATGGGGTATGTCATTGTAAAGACATTAATGTATCATATCATTTGTTGGAAAAATTTACACAAGACTTTATTAAAGTATTATTTCTCATTGTCCCTTTTTAAAAATTTTATTTTATTTGAAATGGTGTTTCCACCCAGGTGTAAAAAATTTGAAGACTTCTTCTATTTTTTATTTTTCCTCTAGCAAGTATACCCAATTTACTCTTATGTAATCATCAATAAAGCTAACAAAATATTTTCTTAAAATTGTTGAAACCCTAAATGGTCCACATATGTCGCTGTTAATTAATGTAAGGGGTTTTAATGCTTAATATGGTTTTGGAGGGAAAATGAACGGTGATGTTAAGGTAATTTACAAATCTCATACTGAAACAAAGATAAACTTTTAATTCTAAACAAACTTGGAATCATGTGGTTTAAATAATGAAAACTTAGATATTCCACTCTATAATGTCATAGCATAACATTATTGTTACTAGAAAGTGAAATAGATTTAAAATAGGTATTTTGAATTTGTTTACTCGAATCAGATCCATCTTTAAGGAAATAGATCTCAACTTTCTCTAGCATTCTCTAACATTGTCAATTATTCTAACCTAGGCTAGTTCCTAAAACTCACTTAGGTGGAATTCAACGCATCAAATGATGCATTCCATGCTTAAATATAGAGAGCAGTGTTAGGAACCAACAAAGATACGATTTTTAATAGATAAAACAATGGAAATAACAAGATATTTGAGCACAAAAGAGGTGTGCTCTCCTCCCAAGATGCCGGAGAGGACGTCCGCACTCGTTTAATCTAAGACCTAAACCTAAGGACGCTCAATAGAAAATATCAAAATATCAAGCATGAGAAAATAATAGACGGCTACCCCCATATATATAAGAATAACTAGGGCAAAGGGGGCATGCGGCCGGCCATGGGCTTGTGCCCATGGTGCGGCTGGGGTTAGACCCGCCTGGGTCTAACAATACTCCCCCTCCAAAGAGCCACCTTGTCCTCAAGGTGGTGCCTGCAAGTACCGGCGGCGCTAATCCGAGTGGGAGTCGTCCTCCCCTCTGATTCGTTCATCCTTCACGTCATCATCCTCGTCGGCTTCTGCTATCAACAGTTGCAGCTTTCGATCCACACAGTGGTGTCCGGGAGTGAAGCGCTCGTCGCATCTGAAACAAAGCCCCTTTTGCCTTTTCTCCATCATCTCTGCATCGGTCATCCTTTGGAATGGGCCGCCAGCTGGTGGGGGTTGTTTTGTTCTCCCGTCTTCTCCAGTCCCACCTGAATTGCCTCAGTATTGGCCCCCGCTCCGCCTGCTCCAGTCAAAGAGCCCCGCTGTAACTGCCCACTGTAGCTGCCCCCGCCTCTTCTATCCTCAGTCCGAGAGTCCTCCACCATCTGCGCCATCTCGATGACCTCTGAAAGCCCCTGAGGCTTGTAGGGCCTCACCGCAGCTCGAAGACTAGGTCGCAGTCCCTTCAAGAAGGTGCCCTCCAGCGACTCGTCCGACACCCCATGAACTCGTCCTGTCAGTGTCTCAAATCTCTCGATATACTCCCGCACCGGCCCCTCCTGCTTGAGGGCAAATAGCTGCTCGTGTAAGTTCCCCAAACGGGGGTCTCTAAACTTCTCCAGCACCAAGTCTTTCAGCTCCTCTCAACTCCGGATTTGCTGCCTCCTCTCTTTCCACTGGAACCACCCCAAAGATCTCCCCTCCATGCAAATGGCTGCTGCCTCCAGCTTCTGTGCCTCGGTCATGTGGTGCGCTGCGAAATATCTCTCCGCTGTGAACAACCAGGCGTGTGGATCCTCCCCAGAAAATATCGGCATCGTCAGCTTCCGGACCCTGCAATCTCCTCCAAAGTGCCCCTGCTCGGGTCTCTCATCTTCTCGGTGATGTGGCCGGTAGTGCTGCCTTCTCTCGTCCTGAGTCTCGTACTGCCTGGGTGGTCCTCCTCCGTGACCCCCATAGTCTACTCGGTAATCTCCCCGCCGGCCCTCAAAGTCGTTCTAACCTGCATCATCGCCGAACTCTGCCTCGTAGCCACCCCGCCATTATAATAATGGTCCCCACCGTGTCCGTCTCCGTAAAAGTGATCATCCGCTACTGGCCGCCGTCCCGAAGGGTCGTAAAACCCTCCCAAAAGCTGTCCGCGGGGGTCTTCCCCTCTGAAATCCGTTCTCCTGACCTCTCTCCACTCCCCAGGGGGCTCAAACCCCCCCCCCCGAGCCCTGGTCATGAACATCACCCCCGGCGGCTGCGAGGGGGTTTCCCGCCCCCTTTAGGGCTCGCCGGCCACATCCCCCCTGGGCAGCTGTCAAGGGGTTCCCGCCCCCTTTGGGGCTCGCCGAAAGACCTCCACCCCCTGGCGGTTGCCAAGGGGTTCCCGTCCCCTTTGGGGCTCGCCGGAAGACCCCCACCCCCCTGGCGGTTGCCAGGGGGTTCCCGCCCCTTTGGGGCTCGCTGGGAGGACCCCACCCCCTGGCAGGTGCCAGGGGGTTCCCGCCCTTGGCGGGACCCTGTAGGGGCCCTCCGGCCATGCCGGAGGGCCTGCAGGCCTTGCCGGGCCTCCGGCAGGGCCGGCCGGCCCTGCCGGGGGTCCGACGAGTTCGCCGGACCCCGCCGACCTCCACCGGGGCATGGCCCCCCTGCCGAAGGTCGCCTGAGGCGGGGAAGGGCTCCCCGCCTCCTTCCCGCGGCGACCGAACCCCCTGGCTGTTTTGGGGGTTCGGCCGTGGTTCGTTGATGGCGCCTTGCTCCCAATTGCGGCGGCTAGGGCCTCTGCCGCCCCTTTGGCTCTCCACTGCCTTCCGCCGTACCTCCTCGCGGTAGTCGACCCTCCATGGCTCATCGTCTTCATCCTCATCCAATTCCTCCACCAAAAAGGGTTGATTTTGGGCCAAAATCTCGTCTTTTTCCTTCAAAGATGTCGCCTTTGGTGTCGGATTAGGGTTTTCATCCTCTTTGTTGTTCGTCGCCAATTGATTTAGGGTTTCCATCAATTGCACGAATTGTTCGTCGTGCTTCGCTTGATTCGTCGCCAATTGGTTGATGGAAGCCGTCAACTTTACCATGGATTCATCGTTTGCCGCCAACGATTTCTTGATCCCGTCGATTTTGCTCGTGAACTTTGCCTCCAAAGCCTCAATTTTGTCGTGCGATCTTGTCGTGGCCGCCATGGATCGTCACGTGCTCTGATACCAAAATGTTAGGAACCAACAAAGATACGATTTTTAATAGATAAAATCAGTGTTCTAAAAATCGGCCTGGGCGGCCGCCTAGGCGGCGCCTAGGCGCTAGGCGGCCAGTAAACGCCCCGATTATGGCCTGGGCGCTCAATCTGGGCGTTTTTGGGATTAATCGGCCGCCTAAGCGTTCTGGGCGGTGTCTGGGCGCTCTGGGCGGTTCTTGGGCGGTTCCTCGGCGGTTTCTGGGCGGTTTCTGGGCGTTTTTGGTAAATGGCTTAATTGCACAAGAGTATCTTTTAAATTTTATTTTATTGCACACAAATACTCTAAAGTAGGTAAAGTGGATTTGATTTAGTATGTATTAAATATTTGATGTATTTTAAATAATATATATATATATATTTATATATAAACATAAATATATTATATAAAAAACTGCAAATCCGCCTAGGCCGATTAATCCCCGATTAATCCCCGATTAATGCTCTGGGCGCTAGGCGCTCGCAATCCGAACACCTAGCGCCTAGCGTTTTTTACAACCTTGGATAAAATAATGGAAATAACAAGATATTTGAGCACAAAAGAGGTGTGCTCTTCTCCCAAGATGCCGGAGAGGACGTTCGCACTCGTTTAATCTAAGACCTAAACCTAAGGACGCTCAATAGAAAATATCAAAATATCAAGCATGAGAAAATAATAGACGGCTACCCCCTATATATAAGAATAACTAGGGCAAAGGGGGCATGCGGCCGGCCATGGGCTTGGGCCCATGGTGCGGCTGGGGTTAGACCCGCCTGGGTCTAACAAGCAGCTTAATGATTTTGCAAGTGCAAACCTTCCACCTAGGCCAGACTATGAAATTAATGACTTTGAGTGGACAACTATTGGATGTCTTTATGAATTTTTTGAAGTTTTTTATACCAGTACAAATAAATTTTTCGGTGTGAATTACCCAACAACAGTTTTAGGTTAGAACAATTAGTTTTTGTTTCAGAAATTTTATCGAAATATAGAAACCTTGAGGACCCTACTCCTGCTCGTCTTCATATGATAGAAGCCATTGAAAAAACTAGAGAAATATTGGAATCTTGTTACTATACTTTACAATTTAGCTAAGGTTTTCGATCCATGTATAAAGAGGAAGGTATCGTTGATTTATTATAAACATATTATGAAAATATGAGATTTGACGTTGATGAACTTGTCACTGCATTTAAAACTAGCTTAAGAACCTTTTTTGGAACATATGAGGCTAAATTTGGTAAGTCTTCAAGTACTTCTTCTGTTCATTTTAGTACCCACCCAAGTAGGATCCGACAGATTTTAATAAAGAAAAACAAAAAACAATGAAGACAGATAGTGCTTTTACTAAACTATCTAAGTATTTAGCAAATCATTTTCCTTTTACTGATGAGGAGTTGGATGATGAGAAGTTTGATACTTTGGTCTTGTGGAAAAGAAATGAAACTAGTTATCCAATTCTTGCCATCATGGCTCGTGATTTGTTAGCAATCCCTATATTTACTGTTGCTTCGGAGTCTGCTTTTAGTGCATGTGATTGCGTTCTAAGCGACAAGAGATCAAAGTTGAAGACAGTTATAGTTGAAGTGAAGGTTTGTGCAAAGGATTGGTTTTAAGTTGAAAACCGGGCGCAAAATAATAAGGATCTTTCTGAATACTCGGACAAGAAGAGACACAAGTGGGTTGATTTTCATTTCTTCCTTGTATTAGCATTTTCTTACATGTATTTTTATTGCATTAGAGTTTTTTATTTTTATGACCATTGTAGAAGGTACAAGGCTGACTGACTTAAGTCATCCCTCAGAAAAAAATTTACTTAATAAAATTTAAAGTTTCACGTTGGGACCTTCAAGAAGTTTGGGATTACATAATTTTCTTTCAAATACTATATATTTCGAAATAAAAGAAGTTAATTTTTAATAATTTTTAAAAATACTTTCTACTTATAAAATGCTATCTATTTATAAATTTTTCTTAAAAGACTATCTTTTTTTAAATTATTTTAAAGTACTATCTTGTTTAGAACTCTATATTTTTAAAAAAGACTATCTATTTTTTAAATTCTTTTAAAATACTATCTTTTTTAATAAAATTTTTCCTATTTTTTCTTTTTTTAATTTTAAAGAATTTTTAAGTAAATATGGACTTGTCGGGCCGCCTGGGCGCGGCCCGGCCCGCTAGGCCCGGACCACCCGGGCATCGAGCCTAGGGCCGAGCCGGGCTTTGCCAGGCCAGGTTGGCCCGGCCCGGTCAAATTGTCCAACAGGCCAGGCCGGCCAGTGGCCCGGTCAAAGCCCGTTAAGGCTAGGGCCGAACCGGGCCGTTGGCCACCTTGGCTAACAGGGCATGGTCGTCTGTGGACAGAAAATCAATCACATGTTAATGTGTGTGTGTTGGTGTCAACCCCCTAACATGGAAGATTAAGAAGCATAGTGCAGGATATGAAGTGATAAATAAGAGTTGAAGATGCATAGGAAGTAGACAGGAGTTCCATTTTATATTTTTTTATTTCAAAGATCATATCTTATTTAGGAATCTAAAATCTATTATTTGGTTAATTTTTGCATTCTGATAAGTTTCCTCGCCAAGCAAACTAACATTCTAGGTGTTCTCCAAAATGTCCAAAAAACTTTTATATAGTTCAAATTTTCTAGAAGGGACTTACAGTAACTTTGGGCTCTTCTGAGCAAACAAACAGCCCCTAAGTGTGGCTTTTCTGAATTCTTAGCGACATTTATTTAAAAGAACTTTATGCATGCATTTTCGCTGGAAAGATGTGAAGGTTGCTAGTGATTTGGATGACATTTTCAAGGTCTTGCTGATTTAATAAATAATTACACAATGTGTACATGGTGACTTATTGTGATCTATATTGAAAAAGAGTGTAAGTGATTAGAGAGGAATAGGACCAATAATAAAACAATATACAGATCTGATCAATTTGACCCATTCCGAACTAATAAACTTTCAAAATCCATCTATCCATTAAAAATGACATGCTTCTGCTTCTCAACCAGATACATCCGACTGAAAAAAGATGCATTTGAGCTTTTTTTTTTAAAGAATAAAGTTGCCTTTGAAATAAGATCCATCCATATTTGTTGACAAAATAAATAACAGGTAGTGATTATGCCTGGTTCGATGTAACTTCTTAATTAAATTTCACAAAAGGCCAAGTATCGGTATCATGTAGTGGAACTAAGTGAGTGGTTTTTTTGATTCTTTGGCTCTTCTCTTGCAGCGGTCATGATAAATCATATAACTTGGGACGAGGATGGTCTTGAGCCATGTCTGGAAGTTGATGTTAACCTGAAGATAACTCTTGAGGTACACTATTTCGATCTATATCTTTATTCCCTATATATACCAACTTTCTTGGCAAGCATTATGTATTAATTCTTCATTTAAACCTATAGCAAAAGAAAATATTTTAAAAGCCTATTAACTTCCCTTAATTTTTTTAATAAAGTGACTTTTTAGTTATGGAATGCTCTCTTCGTACTTTCTTGCCAAAGTAGAATGAAAAAAACTAGCTAAGCTATATCTTATATATATTGATGCTTTTTATGGGTGGGTTGTTTTGGGGGGGGGGGGGGGGGGGGGGGGTGTGTGTGTGTGTGTGTGTGTGGAGCAGCTCATTTTTTTCATACACAGCAGTACCACCCACCCACATGTATGTGCACTCATGGCTGAGGTTGGTTGCTGAGTCTCCTGGTAAATTTTTGATTCAAAACAAAAATTTGTATGTGCACTCATGGCTTCATGCTTCTGTTCTTAAACCTCAATAATGGATTTCGGAATACCGTGAACACAAACTTACCTACTGTTTACATTTTCCAATCTACAATATTGCAGATCAATACAAAACCGTTCATCTTGCTGCCTGTCTCGGTGGTGGAAAAACCTGGAAATTTGTAAGTCCAGTAAACACTTTGCCATTCTCAGTAGCATCTCTAATGTATATGAAGAAAATGCTTAAAGCATAGAAAAGAATATACCATCAACTTCTACGAATATCGCATAGATACAACTATACTGAACCATGAGTGCATATGCGATACAACTATACTGAACCATGAGTGCATTCCAAAAATACGACAAAATATTCAAATTCTGCGCCATGTTCAGCTGTTTTATGCCTATGAATGCCTTTGCAAACTGCTCATTTTAACCTACTGATGCTCTGTTGGCTTGTACAGGGTGATGCAGGGCATTATCGACAGGCTTGTTCCCTTGCTCATTGAGCAGCTGCTCAGAGATTACAATTCATGGGTTAAGGAACAACTCCAGGCAGCACCTAAACATCCTCACGCCCAAAAGTTTGCTCAATAAGAATGTCAATTATTTTAAAGATGGGGCTTTGTTCAATCAACCACTGGCTCTTCCTCTATTTTGTAAATTTGTAGGTAGTAGGACTCAGAAAAACTTATTCATCCATCCGATCAGGGCACTGCAAGATGCCGTGTGGTATTATGACATTGTATGGTATTATAACATTGTACGACGCATCAAAGCACGTCTTAGTAAGATGGGAAGGCAATACGCATTATAGCAGTAAACACCTTTGATAGGAAGCTGACTTAAAAGAGAATCACATTTTGACATTGTCAGGAGAAAATTCCTAAGCCGCTATCACATAGTGAACTGGTATGACAATGTTAAGACTTCTGGTGGTGAAATAAGGCAAGTGCTGCCAAGCTCAGTTCCACAAACAAGAAGTAGTTCTGCCTATAAAAACCAAAACTGAAATTAGTCTTCGTCTTCTTGGTCGGTAATGCATGAACAGTGGGAATTACAGTCCGACCCAATAGGATCTGCCATTGCTGTTGTGGATAGGTGAGGGCGATGGAGCAGTTACACCCCACTCGTACCAAACCTGTGAAAGAATAACATTGTGTTACCAATGGCAGGCTCACACCGACGAAAAAAAGCTCCAAACATAGTGTGAAGTTCGGGTTGGGCATCGCCCACTAGTCTAGAATGAACTGCTGACCTTGGTAGCACCACAGCACCGCCAGAAATGGACTTCTAAGGGAGAGCCTGAAGATACAAGCTGAGGTGTGCGTAGTGGGAAGAAGATTGGAAACCTGATACAAGGGGTGCATATCAGTACACGTATCATGCGGCATAGCAATAACTATTAAGAAAGTTGACAGCCAATATAACATAGATAGTATTACCAGCTAAACATATTTGGTGTTGTCATCGATGGTTCAATACCAAGATGAACATCCTTGTATAGAACTGCATCAAAGTACCCAGCAAATCCTGCAGAAAACAAATACACAATGCATTAATATCATTAGTTCAAGAAGGAAGAGGTCTGCGACAAAACACAACTTTCAACATTCAGCATCTCTCACAGATGCAGAAGCTACGATAGATTGAGTATATTAGGAGATATATTGAAACAATGCGACATTTAGCAGCTCAAAGTCCATCTAGATATCAAGGTATAACGGTTGGATAACAAGCTTAGCAAGCATACCGTGCACCATGGCTGATCCTGTGTCTGCAGGTATTTCAAAATGCAATTTCTTGTATCTTTCGTTGCTCTTCTTATCAGAGTATTCTGGGTGGGTAAACGTGAAAACCTAATCAAGATTAATAGTAGCAAGATAGAGAAAGCACAAAGTCAATATGGAATCGGAATGATGTGAATTAAAGAAATCAAGACACAACACAACAAAGGAAGGAATAAATAATGCAGGCTCTCACAGGTTGCGAAGGGGCAAGCCTGGCTACCCTGTGCAATTTGACAACATAAGCTGTTTCGAAGTGTGCAAGGTCTTTATGTGATTTTACCTGTAATAGCAATCAAGTATCGTATCAGTGGGGACATTTATCATTCTAAAGCATAATTCATTTTAGGTATTGAAGGCATACATCGTTGTACAACTTTGAAGCTGTAATTGGTTGGATGAAACTGGTGTATCTGAAGAAATACAATGAAAAGTCGTCAATGTCATCAGGTGAATACCACCAAAAAGGACATTTTATAGAAAGGTAGGTCATACGATGATGGAATGGAGATGCCATCCGGTTTCAAAAATCTCTGTGCCCCATCAAGACACTCCGGAGATAGTTCATTGTCACCAAAAGAACCCAATAACTCACTCACCTGCAATATCATGCATAATCGGCATTAACACAGGCAAACCGAACAAGCTAATACTGGATACATTACTATAGAACTGGTGGCCAGCTTACCACTATATCAGCCTTTTCAGGGGCATCCCAGCAACGCATGTCACTAGAAATTACAGTCACTATGTTTTCCCAACCTTCCAGTTTGATCAAGCTCTGCAATAACAAATTTTAGAGCAAATGCAAATTCAGATGCCTCTTAATTTACGTGCAGGTTCATGATGTTAGAGGGGTTTTAAATAGACCCATTTACAGAAACTGTCATGCACTTTTTTAAATATTTGAACTGAGAGAACTCACATGAAGTGTCACTACGGCATTTGGATTTTTTTCAACAGCATAAACTTTCAATCTTCGACCTGTCTCTTCAGCTGCCTACAATATCAGCATAATAACTGAGAAAGATGGAAAAATAACCACAGCACACAAATTTAGCAAAGCAATTGCCCGCGTCCTCAATATGGCAAGCAGTTTACATTTAGCCCTATCAACATGCTACGCACGTCAAATATAAAATTAGATTATTATATTCAAAGAGTACATATATATATTTCTAAAAGTGTTGTCCATTAAGTCAACACAACTGCATACACAAACCTAAAGATGAAGAAATAAGCTAATTCAGAAGGATTAGAACCTGCAACGATGCCCTGACAAGTGGCCCTCGACCGGCTCCAACAACCATCAATACCTTTCTTGCAAATAAAGGAAATTTTCCTCAATTTATTGGGAATAAATAACTCAGTCTAACAGTAAAGTTTTTAATCTGTCAGTCACACTGCCCGTAATTAAGGAAACACTAAATGTATCTCTTACCGTCCTTGATGTGGAAGCTGCCTCGTCGGGAACCCTATCAAGCAAAGCTTTACAAACTGCCCGTTGATACTGCACAAGGATAACATATGATTTGGTTAAAAACTAGTTTCTTGAAGTAAAACAATCAAACAATAGAAAACATATTATAAAGCACCCTCATGCAAGAACATGTATTGATAGATGATACATATTATATGCTTAATGACAATGATGAGGTATATCACATCTTATAGTAGAAAGTTATAAGTTGACGATGAGCACCATATTGACCGAAACATTAAAAATAATTCCAGATTTGCATACATAACCTTCGCTGACAAAATAATGAAACATACCAATATTTTCATCGTGTCATCAATAGTCATCACTTATGGTTAAACATCTACTATAACTGCATTGGTTGTTTGTTTGCCTGTGTGCATGCATGTGGTGTTGTTATTATTATTTTTAAAAGCAGCCCCCCCCCCCCCCCCCCAAAAAAAAAAAAAAAGACGAAACAAAAAAAACTAAAGAAAAAAAGCAAGAAAAATAAAAAACGTGACCATCACCACCAAAAAACAAAGCAAGAAACAAAACATGCCCGCCCGCCCGCAAACATTTTTGTCTCCTCATTTACCTTGCCATTCGTGGGAATGAAAAGCAGATATAAGTAAAAGCGATCATAAAATGTAAGGCCATGCACAATTTACAGCTGATAGTAGTAAAGTCAGAAAAGAACCTGACTATATTTAATTGTGTCTTTCTCGAATGTCTCGTACGTTTGAGCCTCCAAATTATCCATGAGTGGCTATGAAAAGAACAATATGAAACCAAAATTACTAAATTGCTTTGAAAAGAGTCATGACAAGAAATGGAATAGGTTTAAGAGTATGTACAAATGGATTACAGTTATTAGCTCATACTAGAGGCTAAAAAAGAAAAATAACAAAGATATTTACCTGCAATGGGGACTGCAAAAAGTCCCTATAGCCAAGCTGCAATAATTGGCACAAACCAGAAAACAGATCACTATTCTGGGGAATAAAACAATAGTGAAATTACTAACCCACATCACACAAATTTCATATCTACCTCAAAACGTTCTTGCTCAGGAAGTGGATCCATCCTTCGGTATATATAAGCAACATACTCTAGGTAAGGCCTCAATGAATGTCTAATGGGAGAACCTATATAAACATGGACAACTAACACGTCAACTTATGGTGATTGATAGTAATCATATAGAGATCACAGCCAATGATGATAAAAATAAAAAGTTGCATAACTCCCTTCCCCAAAGCAGTAAACTAAACATGAAAATGCAACAGCAAAGGCATGTAATGATTAATACATAACATTTAAATAAACTAAGACCTTCAAAATGCTCGCCATCACTGTTGACTGGAAGAGCCTCCAAATTTTCTTGAGAAATATTATGAACCAAGGTGCCAGAAATCAGTGCCTGAGATGAGAACCAGAGACATGATTAGAAAGAGGATTTGAAGGAAACCAAGAAAATGGATATGGCTTCAGTTGTTATACTTAAAATAGAAAATGAAGTGTCATATACCAAAAGGGAAATGTGCAAGATTTCTCAGAGAGCAAAAAAAACTTCGATCATTTTTTCTTTCATGATGAATCACATGTTTGCAAAACAAATAAATGCAGGTATCCAGGATACAACAACAGATTTAATATGAACAGAGAAGTCATCCCAGCAAACTACATTGTTGACAAATCCAAAGGGCAGGAAAAAGAAGAGAGTGTGCATGCGGGCGGCTAGAAGAGGAGGGGGTTTACCTGAATAGAATGGTTGAAGAACCCTGTTATTAACTTCTGGTGCCGCTTGGACATACAAGGATACCCTCTTGCATTTGTCAGAAAAGACTATCGAATACGAACAGCAAACATATGTTAGCATCACGTATTGACAGGCTGAATTTTGTATTGAAAGGTCAAATTTTGAACATTCAATCTTGGGAAACACTAACATCTGTATGAATTATGGCTGCCCTAACTGGCTCTCCAAACCAGCGCCCAAGTGAGTTTCCAGATGGAAGTGCACTCCTAACAAAACAGCGAATTCACTTTCAACCCAATACCAACCCATGTTGCAATTAGTATGCAGAATTGACAAAGACAAGTTGTACATGGGTAACACATTTCACATACAGAATGTCAAGAGCTACAAACAGTTGACTATGGTGATCACATAGTAGCCGGAATGAATTCCACCATTCCCAAGAATCATGCATTTTTTCACTCTGCAGAATAAAGCGGTTTTTCTTGAAGAAAGCATGGCAGTGAATTTAAATAAAACATAATTGCAAATGGTAAAAGGACTAACAAGAGTGCAGCTTCTACAATGAATTTTAAACAGTAGCCAGTGGAATCCTAAATGTTTTAAGCCCACATAATACCAATGACTTACAAACTTGGTGTTAATTAAATGCACTAACCGAAGGGTCAGAGCTTGAATCCATAGTCTCTTCATCCATGGGGTCAGACTTCGTCAATGGCAACCTAAGCCACAGCTTTTATTGGAGAATTAAGACAGTAGCAATATACTGTCAGAACCCAATAGATGCAATAATTGTGCGACAGGCTTGAAAAAGGATGCAGGGAAATACCTGCAAATTGTTTATACCTTGCAAGATCTGATTAACGCATCTTGCATAATTACCAGTAGACCCTCCTCTTGGAGGAGGAAGAAGGCAGGCCTGCAATATATTTAGAAGAGTAACACATCAACTTACAGCATGATACAAAATACCAAAGACAATAGCAAAGGATACATAGAAAAGGATAAGGCAACTTATATTGTTATCACTATAGAAACTTTGCTAATTACTTTATTTTGCATGACCTTGACAAAGTTGAATATAGTAGAAAAATAATCATGACTATGAGAACAAACCTTTATAATAATTTTGTTTTTCAAATTTCTGTCAAAGAAACACAACAACCATATGTAACAGGTGCGTTGGCAGAAAGAAAGTGGAATGAAATCACAATTGGTTTGCAACAATCCTATGTCATAACGCATACACCTGTTTGATCACATTAATTTTATATTATATTATATTATCTGAGAATAATGCATATGTGACTTAGCCACATACGCGACCTTGAGGGTCCACAATTTTTTTGGAGGATCGGCACCGTTCATTTTGATCTACATATTCTAAACCCCAAATGTGAACACAGTTTTTACACATAAATCTCTTCGTTGAAAAATTAACAATTGTACCACAATAGAACTTGTCACCCCTAATTCGAAAAGCAAACCGAATGAATTTACCCAATATTTGGTGTTGCATGGTTGAACTTTTTAGCCTGTATGTGGCTAAGCCACATATGCCATGTTTCCTCGATACACATACATACTAGCAAATAACACGTGCGCACGTGCATGGGAACTGGAAAGACGGGAAAAGGAGGGGGGAAAGAAGAAAAGGTGTGGGTGCGTGTGGGGAGGGTCCATGGGATAAAATACAAGACCCGGGAAAAGGAGGGGAAATAAGGAAAAGTGTGGGTGTGTGGGTGGGGAGGGGTGTGTGGGCAAAATGCAAAAACTACGAAAATGAGGGGAGAAGAAGAAAAAGTATGTGCGTGAAGGGTCTAGGGGCAAATATACAAAAAACCGGGGTTGTATGTGCAAAATGCCCCACCTCCCTTATCTCTCAAAATCTCTTCATCTCTTATCCAATTTCCCTTATCCAAAAACCCATGTGAGCATCCTTCATTTGTATAAAATGTATAATAGATCATATACATATGATAACGTCCATCATTTGTATTATATCTATCTATCTATCTATCATTATACATTTGGTGACCTTTTTTGAATTCTAGGGCTGACTAGGATAAGTTGACTAAGACAAAAGGGTAGATAGAAAGAGGGCCAGGATTAAATCTTGGGGAATGAACGGTTTAGATGAAGCTTTGAGTTGAAGGATTTGTATTTTGGAAATAGCTTTGCTTGGAAAACAGCCCCCTAATGTATTAACTCAGTCTTTTGATTTGTGGGTCTCATTTGATTGTGAGCAAAAGTCCCCAATTGCTACTACTCTTTGTGTGACCTATGGCAGAGCAAGAGTCTGTGTTTGTATTGGGGGAAAGCAAGAAGCGTTTTTAACACTCCCTCATTTATTATTCATGATCTGGAGAGAAAACACGGGGGATAACCAAGCGATCTGGGGAAAACAGAACCCGCAGAAAAACATCGATCCACTGCAAACCATTTTGGCCAATCAGAACCCATCTCCTTCTCCTATTAAACTCTCCCAAAGCAATTTGATATCTCTGAATTTCAATCCCCACAGATGATTTCCTCCCACGGGTAGGAGTTCGTGATTTGATCCCGCAATTGGGGTTAAGTTTTTTGTTGCTAGGGTTTTAGGAATGGGGGAATCGGAGAAGGCTCGGGATGGGGTGAGGGATTTGAGTCTATTGGATGATCCGGACCATCTCCTCGAGAAGAAACTGATGGATTCATTGGAGGGGAGTTCAAACGAGATCATGTCGATGCCGGTGATGGAGGCTCCGCAGGGGGCGGTGACGACACCGATGCCGCCGCCAAGGGTTTTCACCATGACCAAGAGAGGCGCATATGCCGCCCTCTATTTCTTTCATGGTTTCCGGTCTGCTTCAAAAATTGATCTTTCCTTGAAAATTATCAAAACCAAGATTCTTGATGATAAATGCATAGTTTCATTAGATTTTGAGTAAGTTAGGTCTCCTAGAATTGGGATTTTGTTGCATACTGTAACCCCATTTTGACGGGGAAGATCACAAAATGATCGATGAGAGGATGATAAACATTCGTAAGAAGGTTCCTATATTTTATGAAATAAGGAATTCTTTTATCTTAAAAAATATCTTTGGAGTATTAGTCGGAGCTTTTAAATCTGTTCACTCTATCATCCTTAAAATCAAAGTGTGCATAGGACCACGTGATTTCGTAGTCGAAGGATGTGGCTAACTTGGCCAGTGTGAGGTTTCGTAGCACTACCATGGAGAATACGCAGCGTCATACTGTTGGGTGTGAACCACAATGTATAATTGTAGTTTGTAACTGGCCATCTGTAAAGCACTTTTAATACTATCTGAATAATGAAACATACTTACCATAACTTCAAAAAAATAAAAAAATAATGGGCTAGGGATAACAAAAAATTTAAAAAAAATTTAATGAAATAAAAGAAGAATCATACTCCATGTATTTAACTTTTCGTTATTTAACTTTTCGTTATGTACCGTAAATTAAATTTAAAGAAAATAAAAAGCAATTTGAAGAAGCTTAAAAGGCATATCAAGCATTATTAGTAAAGTTTGTTAAGAAATTACAGCTGTTAACAAAATATTTGCTCGACGATGAGAGAAGAACTTCGCAGAGACCGTACATTATTTAAGCATTATTAATAAAATATGAATTGAATTGTTACATAAGTATGACATAGCAAGCATTTTATATCTTCTGGTTATTTATGTTACTGAACCATCTTATATTGCCTAATGCAGTTTAATTCATAGACTCACATTTAGCATAGTATTACAAAACAATTTATTTAAATAAGCTGGGTGAGGGTCGTATGCCGGGAATATATTTGATGAGGGTCGTATGACGGGCTTTAGCACAGTGTGTGATAATTGATGAGGCCCAAAGTCATTGGGCTTTGAGTACTTGATAAATAGTACATCTATTTTTGAATTTTCGATTCCATTGACAACCAATAAGAGAGGTGCCGCTGCAAGATTCCAAACAGTGAAATTTTTTTATAAAGCTACGAGATTGGGTAAATTCGTTTTTGAGAATTTTGGGGAACCCCGCTAGGTCTGGAATGAACTTTTGGAGGAAACTAAATGGGGAGGGAACCAAGTTTGGGGTGAACTAAGTTCTCTTTGAAAACTAAATTTTGGAGAAACTAAAATTTTTGGAAAGTGAAAATTTAGGTGGAAAACCCCAAATATTTTGGCAAAATTAAATCTGGAGGGAACTAAATTTTGGGAGAAATTAAATTTTGGGGGGAAATTAAATTTCCTGGGATGAACTAAATTTGGACGCAACTAAAATCTTTGGAAAAATTTTAGGGGAAGAAATTCTGAAGGGGGGCTATATTTTGGGGGAACAAAATTTTTTGTTGACTTAAATAACAATTATTACACTTTAATTATTACTGTTCGTTTAAAATTGGATGATCCAATATTTTAAGGGGGATTATTTTAAATGAACCGTGTCCTTAGGGCACATGTTATGACTAGTGTGTGTGTGTGTGTGATCGTCATACATTTTCAATGTCAAAGGCCAGCTCCAGCTCTGGCAATCTGGGTGGCTCCGTGTGATTAAAGGGCGATGATGAATCTCAAGCAGTGGTTAATGGTGTGGATGTGCGTGTGGTTGCTAGTGATGATGAGTCCAGGCACTGGATTCTGGTGGCCCATTGTCAAAGGTCCGACAAGATGCCCCATATTCCCAACATTGTGAATCATGGGGCTAGTGCTGCTGATCGGAGGGTGCGACTGGCGATGGCGACAAGCTGGCCTCTTCTTCGCACTTGTTGGTTGATGTTGGGAAGTCCATGAAGCTCCCGACTCACTCTGGCAAGTTCCTTGTCAATTCTGTGATGGGGCATCTAATGGCACACAAGGCGCTCAACAAAATATCAAGCAGACCCTCTCCATCTGTTCCTTAATCCTTTTACTCTACTACTCCCTCCTATATCACCAGTGATATATGCTCTTAAAGAAGTACCGACTCACTCTGGCAAGTTCCATTTCAATTCTGTGCTGGGGCATCTAATGGCACACAAGGCGCTCGACAAAATGTCAAGCAGACCCTCTCCATCTGTTCCTCAATCCTTTTACTCTACTACTCCCTCCTATATCACCAGTGATATATGCTCCTTAAGAAGTACTGTGGCTCCCTATTGCGAGCTTCAATTCACCCCTCCAACCTCCAATGCTGCAACATCCCCGTGAAGATGTGGAAGCGACCGAAGGCTACTGGGCAAACACATTAGTGGGATATGTGGTTGGTGATCACCCATACTATGGTCACCTTCGGTCTTGGGTTGGTCGTGCTTGAAGATTAAGGGGGTATCCACATTCATACCCGTGAGAACGGGTTCTTCCAGTTTGACGATGAGTCGGACTGCACAGGCATCCTCTATGGGGGCCCTCGTTGTATTATGGGCATCTTGTGGTTCTCCAACGGCGGGCTTCTGACATCGGCCTGAACTGCGATCTGTTGTTGGTTGTTCCCCTGTGGATTCATCTCCCCTAACTCCATATCCAACTATGGTCCACCGCCATCATTGGGAGGATAGCTAGTGCCTATCAGGAAGCCTCTGTTCTCTGTTCACCGACGAGGCCACTACGTGTGCTTCTCATCTATCGTTTGCATGTTGCTTTGTGGAGGTCGACTCCAACTTGGAATTTCCTGACTCTATCACTATTCGACTAATTGACGGCACCCATTTGTCTGTTGCTGTCGAGTATGAGAGGAGGCCGCATCGCTGCTCCCAGTGTCGCTGCTTTGGGCACGACATTTTTCAATGTGCTTCGTCATCGATGGTGCCATCCGTGCCCCCAGACTGAGCCTCTGTGCTCCCAAGCAGCAGCCAACAACCCTGCAGTAGACTACTGAGTCTCATCCCTCCACTACTCAGTTCCAGCAGGCCGGTGGTGACATTCCACCCCAGACCAAGTTGAGCGACGCCGACTCCTCCTCTACGCCCCCCAACCAACCGAGCTGTCGATGGGCCTGTAAGTCCCTTCTCACTCTACCGTTTTACTAATTATGTTACTGTGCATAACCGGACACCCTCAGCCCTCTCCCGGCCACAAATACTACCCCCTCCCCCATAGTCCCCTCCCTCGCTCTCCCGCCCTTGCGGCTTCCCCACTCTTCCTTAGTCCACAATGTCCTGGTGGGCGCAAAAAGACTCTACCTACAATCCCATCCCTGACCCTCCCCATCCCATCCGCAACCCCATCCTCGCCCGAATCAAGCCCCTTCTTCCCCTCTCTTGCCAGACTACTACCCCATCCCCCTTAGCTGAAGCTAAAAGTCCTAACCCTAAAACCATACCAAATCCCGAATGGTATACAATGCTTACCAACCTCCCTAGGTCTAGCACAGATAATTCCCCCATCCCCGAAGTAGTGGTTGTACTCTGGTGACGATAATAAAAGTGACCTTAAACTCATTACTTAGTGTTGGTATGGAATGTCCAGGGGCTAAACTCTAAGGCCCAACGTAAAGACGTTTGCCACCATGTGGTCAAGTTTAGGCATTCCTTTGTATGGCTACTAGAGACTAAAATTATGGACCCTTGTGGACACAGAGTCCTCGTGTTTTTCCAAGAACTGGAAAACTTTCCATAACATGATCATGCTACCAAAGGGTGCATTTGGGTGTTCATTGATCCTGGGGTTTGGGAGTGTTCATGTACCACCTCGTCCGATC